>CM023532.1:61804216-62404216 GCA_013350335.1 Chimonanthus salicifolius | reverse complement strand
GCATGGGTGTTTCATCTCAAGGATGAAACCCCCAAATAAACCATAAAGGAGGAGATGAAAAGACATGGGGGTTACGAAGGGGTGTCACCAAAGGACACCACCTTTGAGTAACTCTCATTAACCAAGGAAGATTAGAATTTTACATCACTCTCTCCCTCTCCTTTCCTTGGCCGTCCCTACCTCACAAGACAAGGAAAAATTGTGGTGTTCTCATCTCACTCTCTCCCTCTCTTAGCCGACCAGCACTCTAAGGAAAAGAAGATCAAACACTTTGAGAATTCTATCTCATTCTCTCTCTCTCTCAAGGCCGGTTCTGCTCTCAAAGATCAAGTTTCTCTCTCAAACCTACCTCCATCTTGGCCGAACCAACCCTTGGTGATCTCATCTTGATCAAGCTCATATATTCGCTTAAGATCAAAGAGAAGATGAAGAAGGAAGGCTAAGGATCAAAGAGGAGCAAAAGGAAACCAGAAGAGCCGCGGGATTGGTAAGTAGTCCTCATCAAGATTTTATTTTTAAAGGAGTTGAAGAAACCTTGAAAAGTCCATTTTCTTGGATTAAATGGTGGCCAAAATATTATGGGCCATGGATCTAAAATCCATCCAAGAAAGGGGATGGGAAATGGATAAACCCTAGTGGGTAAGGTAAGCTATGAATAATGGAACAACTAAGGACATTATGTATATCTACGGGTTATGTATGCATGCATGGCAAAAGGGGTTCAAAGATCATGGTTTGGCCATTGCATGGCCAAACCCTAACTATTATGGAGATGTGGAAAGGACCTCATGTATGTCAAAGATATGGTGAATGATCAAGATGTATGGTTTGGCCTTTGCATGGCCAAACCCTAGGGTTTCTTATATGAGAACCATCAAGTAACAAATCATGGAAATATGATTTTTGAAGAATTAATGAACCATAGGGTTCGGCCATGTTGTATGGCCGAACCCCAGTGAAGGATATTAAGTATTTCTCCATGGGTTTAAAGGATGAAAACCATGAAATGATTGGTTAATGGTTTTAAGGTTTTTAAATGGTTAAATGTTAGTAAATTTTAAAGGGATTAAGTGAGGGAAACCATGGAGAAATGGTGATGATTATTTATTGGTCTTAAATGTTGCAAATAAAAGTGAGCCATGGACCATGGGTTCGACCATGTTGTATGGCCGAACCCCATGGAGAGATTTTGTGGACTGAGATGTTTTTGGAACCATGGAGATGAGGGGAATGTTGGTAAGTTTAAAAGGTTTAAAAGTGGTTAATGATGATAACCAAAATGTATGATGGAACCCCCCCTCAAGAAGGGACTTTGTTGTGGATCAAAAATGTGGTAAAGGATCTAAGAAAAATGAGGAAAATGACATCATGGGTTCGGCCATGTTGTATAGCCGAACCCCATGAGCCATTTTATGAGCTAAGTTTGGGTCTATGCATGTACTAAAATGAATGGGTATTAAGTTAAGGAAATGGATGATGTATAACGATTTTTATGTCATGGTTGATGAGTCATTGATGGATCCATGCTTATGGATCAGTTATGGACATAGATGTGAATGAATGGAAGAAGTGTTTAACCATGGAAGAAGAAGTGGCAAAAAAAAAATGTAAACATGGCTAAAAATGAGGAACCATGGGTTCGGCCATGGTGTATGGCCGAACCTCATGGGGGATGGTTGTGGACTTAGGGACTTTTAATGATGACTTTATGTGTTGGATAAATGAACCAAAGGGTGGCTGATTTGAGACCCACAAGATTAAACGATCAATGGATCAAATAGGGACCCAAAAACCTAATTAGTAAGGTTCAGCCATGGTGTATGGCCGAACCCCACTAAGGCATGTATGATGGACTTAGGCATGGTTGAAACATTGGGTTAATGTGTTGATGTGTAATAAGGTAACGGGATCTCACAAGTGGGACGCCATCATGAGCGGTTGTCGGATTAAGAAGCAAAGGACACTTGAGTGGTCTTTTGGTAGGATTCTACCTTATTGAAACATGGATATGTATATGGTTTTATTTTATTTGCTGGTTTATGTTGCAATTTATATTATGTTTCAAAAGTGAGGTTTTTAATGCTATGGTATTTACATTACATAGCATATGGACATGTACATCTCATGCATGGCATTGGAGGGAAATTTATAACCGGAGGCCACGCTCCATCGGGGCGTCCGTAAGGCAATCGTGGGAAGACCTTGATGTGAATAATGCCATTAAGAAGAATCCGGAGGCCACACTCCGTCGGGGCGTCCGAAAGACCACTATGGGGATACCTTGATGAGGAGAATTCCATCAAGAGGTTACATGGAATGTGATGGGTGGAACTCATTACATAAGACATATGGCATGGCATGATTTCATATGGTTTTGATGATATGGTATTTTATATGATATTTGATACTAACCCATGTGTTAGCCGTACTTAGAATTCCTACTGGGCGTGTTGTTCTAACGCTCTACTTCTACCCTAGGGAATGACACAGGAAAGGAAGGGATCGATGATCGTGAAAGAAGCCAAGCATAAAAACTTTGGATTGTTTATTATTATTTCATTAAGTTACTCAAGGACATGTAATAATTAGATATTTGCTATGGTTAGTGAATGGTTTGAGATGATTATATAATTTAAGTTATTTTGGATAAATGACTAAGTACTTTGCTATCTAAAAGAAATGGACTAGAGTTAGGTTCTATTATAATCTGCAATCAGTTTATGTTATATTCCGCAATTCTAAACTTAATACGTGTGAACCATCTCAGTGGACTTAGTCCACGCACACTTATGGTTGGCCAGTTAAGGGTCGGGCTGTAGAAGCTCGGACTTAGCTCGCGTCGTGACGTCCCGCTCTTGCTCACTCTTCTATTTATAAAAAAAATAGACTCGGATTTCGAGTGAAAGGGGTGGGGTGTTACAGATTTTGCTCCTTCTTCTCTCCTTCCTTAGTCCTTGTTCTTCCTCTAGAGCCAAAATGGGAAAGAGAGAGAGAGAGATGATGCCAATCTTGAATGTAAGGGATGGATTTCGGCCACAATTGTGGAGTGTCCCTTGATCTAATATGTTTTATGTGAAAGACCAACCTTTCCTTAGTGCTCTAGGTGTAGCAATGGAGAGGAAGAGAGAGAGAGAAGAGAAGAAGATCTCTAAGTTTCTTAGAGATGTATTCGGCCAAGGAGTGTAAAGAGGGAGAGGGATTGAGACGAAAAACTCCTAAGGGAGGGTTCGGCCAAAGAGGTGTGGGTTGAGAGGGGGAGAGAGGGAGAGGATGAGATGAAAATCTCTAACTCTTGTCTAAGGGAGAGGATCGGCCCTAGGGTTTGGAATGAGCCCTTTGTATCTTGCCCTAGCCTCCCAACCACCCTCTTTACATCTTGGTCTTTCCCATGTGTCCCTTGGTTAACCAAGGAGACACATGGCTTACACTTGGAGCCTTCTCCCCATTCCCAACTGTTTTGTCTAGAGTTTCCTCTCCCATGAGATGGAAACCCTCCACCTCCCTTTGACTTATTTCAAATGGGAGTCTCTTCACATCCCTTTCA
This sequence comes from Chimonanthus salicifolius, assembly GCA_013350335.1. Classification (NCBI taxonomy): domain Eukaryota; kingdom Viridiplantae; phylum Streptophyta; class Magnoliopsida; order Laurales; family Calycanthaceae; genus Chimonanthus; species Chimonanthus salicifolius. The sequence goes on along the minus strand of CM023532.1, from coordinate 62,400,672 downwards.
ACTCAACTCACTTAAAATGAAACTCATTCCCCTAACTCAAGCACTTGAACTCATCCATGCAACTCAAGACTTAAATTTATTTCTTAATTAAATAGTTCCTTAATTCAACTCACTTCACTTAACCCTCTTGAACTCATCCATGAACTCACCCATGGTTGACCAAGTCAACCATGGTAGCCGACCCTACATGTGACCTTAGACCACTTGCCACCTCACTTGATGAGGTGAATTTGGGTCCCTCTTGGCTATGCCACCTCCATGTCACCTCTTAAACTTGCCACCTCACTTGATGAGGTGGATCCCATGCCTTAGATCTTAATTGGGTACATGACCGATTAAATCAATTCCTTACCCATTTACCTTAAACATAAATTCATCTTGATCCATTGAGTCCCAATTGGGTATTTGACGCAATTAACTACATTTACCCAATTAATTAGAATCAACTCTATCCATGATCCGTTGGATCATAATTGGACCATTGCCCCAATTCTTATCCATCTAACATTCATTCCATCTATAAATCTTAAATTTAAATATTAAAATAGATAATATCCAATATAATAATTGCATTGAAAATCTGGGATGTTACAACACCCTGGATTTTGATTGGTATATGACAGCTACGAGGTGGAGGGTTGGCACCAGCACACATTGAGTGGGATCTTGAAGAAGCATACATCAGGAGAAAGAGCTTCAAAGGCAAGTGCTTCTTGGTTTTAATTTTATTTAAAAACCTTTGTTCCAAAAGTGGATTAAGGAAGCTTGGTCCCAGAACCACTATAAAAAATCTGGAGCGGTATCTCCGGCACAGTGCTGGGTGGAATTCCTAGCCAAATGGATAGGTGGAACTCCTATTTAATAGCGATGGGTGAAATTCTCATCCGATTGAGTGAGGTAGAATTCCTACTCTAATTGTGAGGGTATAAGTCCCCCACTTAGTGGATTTTAGGGATAGCTCAAGGTTGAGTTAGTCCTAATAGTGGATGCAGGTTGACTAACCGAACCACTTTAAATTGGTCTTATCGTGTTTGATTTTTGTACGTTTGTATTTAGTATTTAAGTACTCTTCGTAACACACATCATTTTGTATACTGATTATCTTATTTTACACATTAAACACAAGCATCGATAATCAAATAAGATGTAAAGGGTCATAATCTTAGTGTGATCGCTTAATGAAATTATCACACGAAATAAATCTCTTGATGAATGTTCTGCTGCACTTTAAACAATCAAGAAATTTGTAAACACCATGAAAAATGGGATTGACCTATTCAATGGAAGCTTTCAAAGAGCATAGTCATTTCATCATTAGTCCAAGCTATTGGTCTTTGGGCTGAGTGGTCATGGAAGTTGAAGGTTTATCAAATATCTCTTCCATAGGCATAAACCACTTTTTATTCACTTATTTCCAAACATATTTATGGATGAAAACGATAAACAGCTTTCATCACAAATGGAGGTTTGGAAATATCATGGTTTCCTCTCATAGCCATTGTTTTAGTATGATCAACTCGGATGGTTAGATCTTTGTAAAGAGCACTAGGCTCTAATACCAATTGAATATTCTCCCGTAGTGCTGAACACGATTGACTCTAGAGGGGGGTGAATAGGTCAATCCTAGTTTCCATGGTGTTTACAAATTTCTTGATTGTTTAATGTTTAAGTGCAACGGAACAACAACTTTAATCAAGAGATTTGTTTAGTGTGATAAATTTTTTATAATTTCTTAAACGATCACACTAAGTTTAGACCCCTTTACATATTGCTTGATTATTAATACATATGTATAATGTATAAATAAAGATAATCAAATGTAAATTGATTTGTGTTGAGAAAAGTGCTTAAATACGAAAACAAAAACACACAATGATCAAATTACCATAAGACCAAATTAATAGTGGTTCGGTTAGCCAACTTACATCCACAGTTAGGACTAGCTCAACCTTAAGTTATTCCTAAATCCATTAAGTGGGGACTTACATCCTCACAATTAGAGTAGGAATTCCACCTTACTCAATCGGCTGGGAATTTCACCCACCACATGTAGAATAGGAATTCCACCTACTCATTTGGCTGGGAATTCCACCCACCACATGTGCCAGGCTCTAGATTTTTTATAGTGGTTCAAGAGTAAAGGTCCCTTAATCCACTTTCACAGGACAAAGGTTTTAAAAAAAATTAAAACTAAGAAACACTTGCCTTTGAAGCATTTTCTCGTTGATGGGTGTTTCTCCAAGATCCACCCAATGTGTACCGACGCTCCACCTTGTAGCCGTCATAGAGCAATCACAATTTCATGGTGACTAGGAAACTGGTTTTACAAAATCTTTTCTAGTTTATTATCCTTTCCCCCCTCTCTCTCACAAATTCAATTCATATGATTGATTGTATTAGATTCCCCAAATGTAGGCACAAGAGAGAGTGATCCTTTTGTTGGCCCTTGTTTAAGCTCACTAATAATGATTAGGGTCCAACAAATTTGCCAAAGGATCTCCAACTGGTTGCACAAAGATTGGTATTTATAGAGAAGGCAACCAGCTTTAGCAACGGTCATGTACCGACAAGTCGGGCGCACCGAGGGGTCGGTGACTAAAAAATGTTTTCAACTACCTGACCGTTGAGCATTAAATGCAATTCCAATGGCACAATTTATATATGATCGATAGGTTTGTGTTGCCGATGGGTCGACAGTCATGGTACCGAGAGATCGGTCCATATGAGAGGCTCGGTCTAGGGCAAAACCATGCTGACAAAGTTTCAAGTCCAGAAACTACTCTTACGCAGACCAGCATGTCTCCCTTTATCGATGTGTCGGTCCTGATACTCTTGACCGGTTTGTATTACCGATATGTCTATTTCCTCGAGAGTCCACCTGAGTTCTAAGTTCTAGAACTCATAAGTCCTTATCGAAGAGTTGTTGACCACGAGGGGTCGTTTCAACCTTTCACCGAGGGGTCAGTGTATACGAGACTCTCGATCAGAGGCACACACAGAATGACAGTTCTATGATCCAGAACCTTTGTCAATCTGGCCGACTAGTCTTTGACCACAATGGGTCGATCCTGTCTCCACCGAGGGGTCGGTGAGAACGACTAGTAGAGCTAACAGTGAACTTAATTCATATTTCCACGTCCGCTTCCAATTCACATCAAGTTTACTCTCTAGGTTTTTTATGATTTTACCATTTATTCAACTAAGCTTAGGAATGGTCCTCCTAAGGTGTGAATTAAATATGTATTTGTGTTTAACTAGTTGGGTTCGCGACTCTACAATGTCCGTCCTACCACCGATCGTTGCGTCCGGGGCTCTCATTCAAGCCCAGTCATAGATATAGGTAGTCCACCATCATCACCACCCTCATCACCACCGTCATCACCACCACCATCACCCAAAATGGCAGAGAACAGGAGAAAACACTTTGAGATTACTTTCATCAGTCGTAGCCAACACATCCTCCAGCATAGTCATCCCAGACACCAATGCCACCTATAAGCTAAAACCAAGCCTTTTAAATCTCCTTACCGCTTTCTATCTCCTTGATTGTGAGGATCCCTACTTGCACGTTAAGAAATTTTTAGAGATTTGCGTCACTATCAAACTTCAAAATGTCCCTGATGAATCTATTAAACTTTGGCTCTTTCCTTTTTCTCTCAAAGAAAAAATGAAATCATGGTAAAACTCCCTCTCTGCAAATTCCATCAACACGTGGGATCAGTTAGCTAATAAATTCTTGAATATTTTTTTCCCAATATCTAAAACGAACGCCTTCAAAACAGAAATTTCAAATTTTACTCAGAAAGAGGGTGAAAAATTCTCGAAGTCATGGGAAAGATTCAAAGATGTATTGAGTAACTGTCCCATCATGGTTTTAAAACTTGGAGACTCGTTCAATTTTTCTACGCTGGCTTGGCCACATCTAGCCGATCTTTGGTCCAGCCTATTAAAAATGGGGCATTTTTGGAATAAAGTCAAGTTGAAGGATGGAATTTTTTGAAAAACTTGGCGGAGAATTCTCAACGATGAGACTTTTCCAAAAATGAGAGTTCAGGACAAACCTCCAAAAGAGGAGGTCTGTACGAAGTTAATAATGATTTTGATGTTAAGGTCACAATTGTAAATCTGACTAAAAAAGTAGTGGCCTTAGCAATGACTCAAAGGGTGAGTCCGTCAATGGTCGGACAATCTGAGGTGTGTGCCTTGTGTACTAACCCATGGCACACAACACAAACATGTCCTTCCCTACACGCAAATCCGGAGTGCCTAGCTGAACAGGCTAACGCACTAATTAATTTTGGAAAGCAATAGGGGAGTCCATTCTCTGCTACCTATAACCCCAATTGGCGGAATCACACTAATTTTTCGTGGAGTAAGAACCAGCCGATGAATCAGGGATCTCATCAGTTTCAAGTACCCGGTCCGCCATTCCATCCACCCCAGAGTCAGTCCTACCAACTTGGTCCATAGCAGTATAAACCCTTTCTTGACGAAACACTACAACAATTCATGCAGTCCACTCAACAAGCCTTGCAGTCAAATTCTCAAGCTATACTGAAGGTTGAAACATAGATAGGGCAACTCTCGAGTGCTATCAGAAAGAGGGAAAAGGGCAAATTCCACAGTCAACCCACTCCCAATCCTAAGGGTCAGTTTGAAGTGGGACCTTCAACTACTTCCATCGTGCATCATGGAGATATTAAATCTATCATCACTCTTAGGTCAGGGACGACAGTTGATAATCAGGTTAGGGTGCCAGAAGATAGACAGCAGGACAACCAAAGCCATGATCAATCTGAGCCATCAAAAGACACTAATTGCCCACCTGAGAAGGAACCCAAAGAGTCACTCACGACTAATTTTGTCCCAAAAGCTCCTTACCCACAGAGATTGCTTCCAATTAAGAAAGGTGCACCACATAGCAACGTGTTAGAGGTGTTCAATCAAGTCCGCATAAACATTCCTATCCTCGACGCTATTAAACAAATACATTCTTATGCAAAATTCTTGAAAGATCTCTATATTGTAAAAAGGAAAACAAATGTTCCAAAGAAAACATTTTTGGCTGAAGATGTGAGCGCCATTATTCAACAGAAAACCCCTGCCAAGTACAAGGATCCCGGAAGTCCTATTCTTTATTGTGTTATTGGTGACCATTCAATCGATCGGGCCCTACTTGATTTAGGAGAAAGTGTTAATTTGTTGTCGTACTATGTGTACGAGCAATGGGGGTAGGAGAACTGAAACCACACCTGTTACACTTCAATTGGCCGACCGGTCAATCAAAATTCAAAGAGGTGTAATAGAAGATGTTCTAATGAAGGTTGATAAGTTCTATTTTCCGGTAGACTTTATAGTCCTTGATACACAACCTATGATGAACACCAGTGGGCAAATTCCAGTAAATTTGGGTCGACCCTTCTTGGCCACCTCCAATGCAATCATTAATTGCAGGAATGGAGTGCTCAAACTGTCTTCTGGTAACATGACTTTAGAACTCAATGTGTTTAATTGTGGCCACCAACCTCCAGACACGGATGACCTATGTGAGGTAAGCATGATTGAGGGTACAGTCCATGAATCCTTCCTGAACTTTATCGGCATAACCCATTTGAGGAATACTTGTCAAATTTTGGTAAGAACTTCAATGAAAAAGGGGTCAAAGAAGTGAATGCTCTGCTGGAATCCACCTAATATCCTTAACCCTTTCCATGGTTTAACCACCTTTAAAACCATTAATACTTCTCGATGGGATTTGGCCATACAACATGGCCGAAGGCATGGTCCAAGGTTCTTTACCATTATAACATATTAATCATGTTTTCCAACATTTAAGACCTACTTAAAATTATCCAACATCTCCCATCATTATCATCCTTTAACACCTTTTAAAATCACTAACTTACATCTATGACTTTTCATCCTTTAAATCCATTAAAAATCACTAATATCTTTTCCATGGGGTTCGGCCATACAACATGGCCGAACCCTATGGTTCATCATTTCCTTTAAATGTATCATTCATCCATGATTGATTCTTTGATGGGGTTCGCCATACATCATGTCCGAACCTCATCCCACCCCTTTTTGGTCCTTGATGGTTCTTGTATATACAATGTAGGGTTTGGCCATGCAAGGGCCAAACCATGATCCATGATCATCCACCATTTCCCATATGGTAATGCATAAGTCCTTAGCCACAACAAGATTAGGGTTCGGCCATGCAATGGCCGAACCATGTTCCTTGACCATCTTACTTAATAAAGTGTCATTAGATACTTACCGATTCCGCAACTCCTCTGGTTACTTTCACTCCTTCTTGTTCCTTTGATCTTCTTCTTCCTTAGCCTCTTCTTCCTCCTTGATCCTTGGCCAATAGTGATCTTGATAAAATCTTGAAATGAAAACCCAAAAAGAGGGTTCGGCCAAGAGAGTGTAGGTTTGAGTGAGAGAGAAGCTTGGAATAGAAAAATACTCCAAGTCCTTTATCTTGAGTGTGGTCGGCCTTGAGTGAGAGCGGGAGAGAGTGAGATAAAGCAAATAATCCTCTTTGCTGCCCAATGTAGTTCAGCCAAGGGTGGTATCTTTTGGTTGATACCCCTTTTGTAACTCCCATGACTCTTCACCCCCCCTTTGATACTTACTTTGGGGGTTTCATCCCTGAGATGAAACTCCCCACCATATGCCCCTTGGGCTTCCATGCTCCAACTTGTATGCATGGGTATGTGTTGTGTAACATCAAGACCCTCCAACTTCCTTATCTTGATCAATGAGGGTCGGCCAAAGGTGGTGTCCTTTGGTGATACCCCTTTGTAACTCCCGTGCCCTTTCACCTCCCTCCTTAATGATCCATTTGGAGGTTTCATCCATGAGATGAAACACTCCCACCATTTGGCTCTTGGGTTTCCATCTTGAGATGGAAACCCCCCCCATGCTTCCAACGTGTGCTATGGTTATGCCTTGAGTAACCTCCACAACCTTTCACCTCCTCATTAATGATACATTTGGAGTTTCATCCCATGAGATGAAACTCCCATGTCTCCAACGTGTAGCCTTGACTTGGGTCTCATGAGATGAATCTCTTCACCTTCCCACTCCACTCACTTAAGATTAAGGTCCCATTAACTTCCACACAACTCATCACTTTAACTCAACTCACCTCTTTAATTCAACTCATTTAACTCACTTAAGTCAACTCAATTATTTGATTCCATTTCCAACTTAATTCAGCCCCAACGTAATTAAGCTTGAACTCACTTGGTGGTCAACCAAGTCAACCATGACCCATTGGGTCCCAATTGGGCATTTTGATCCAATTGACAATTTTGACCCAATTGACAATCTTGACCCAATTAAATAAATCTTACCCATTTATTTCAATTGAAACTATATCCACAATCCGTTGGGTCTTAATTGGGCAATTGACCCAACATCTTACCCATATAAGGTCCATATCATTTAATTCACAAATTAAATGGGCAATTTCCATAAATATTCATAACTTGAAAATCCAGAGTGTTACACATCGCTGGAGTGTGGTCTCCTCCCTCTGCGCAGAGTTTCGAGACCTACCTTGGAGCTCTTTGGCTCAACTATGCTGCAATATTCATATCCAAGGATGAGGCCAAAATCTAATATTTTTATAATAATTTCACATGAGTCCAAACGAGGTCCGGACATTTCCTTCTTGGCTCAGTACTATCAAATCCCCCATGCAACCATGCATGAGGTAATGTGTGCAAACATGATGGCAAAATCATAAATCCCATAGTTTCTCATCAAAATCATTTTCATGTACATAATAAAATCATAATCTCATAAGTCCATATTTATACTTTTAAAAGACATAATACATAACAAAATTATTCACTTCATTGTGCTTCAATAAAGTGGAAACTCCTACCTGATCGAAAATGATCAACCAAAGAAGATATACGCATTTGTTCGAATGGCGTCGGAATTATCCTCGACTCCTTGTGTCCATGTACACGTTCAAGTTATAATTTATAGATTATTAATACATAAAATCATTGTCTAATAGATGTAGGTCTAAACCAGACCTTAAGGTTTACTGTAAGATTTCTAAGACCTAAAGGATTCCATTCATATTTGATTTTAATGACAGATACACTAATTTTTTAAATTGTTTCTGTTTCAAGTCGACATATCGACTTTGTCAATACATTGCCACTGGGCACAGTCGACACATCGACCATCTCAATATGTCGTCTGGGCTCTGTTTGTTTCAGTTCATATTTTCAGTCCCTCTTCAGTCATATATGTATATATCGACATAGTCGATATATCCAATAGTTTGTATAGTCGATATGTCGAGTTTATCGACATATCTTCCTGATTTGATTTATCAGTTTCTTAAGTAGTCCTCTGTTTTTGAACTATATTTATCGACCCAGTCGATACATATACTGATGCATATATTCGATGTGTCGACATTCATCGACAAGTCTGTCAGTATTAATACTTATTCTGCATTCACAGGCCGATATATTGACCCCGTCGATACATCGTCCTCTTTATGTTTATTTCGGATCATCTTCAGCAGATATATCGACCTGGTCAATACATCGTCCTAAGATTAGTTTATCAAGTTTTTATTTCATCTTCGGTTCTACCATACTCAGACCGACACATCAGCTCTGTCGATGGGTCGTGCTTAGATCAGTTCATCATCCATTCGTTCCATATTATATATGTTGTACCTCATGCCGACATATCGACTTTGTCGATAGGTCGTCCCGAGATCAGTTCGTCATTTGTACATTTCATTTTCACTTCGGTCATACCCGGATCGATACAACGACATAGGCGATGTGTCATCCTGGGTTTCAGTTCCATACTTATCATTTTATGTCTGCTGAATACTTGCCCCAGCAGACACATCGACAGAGTCGATATGTCGACTGGTTCAAGTCAAAAGTCATGGACCCATCATCCATGGCTTCCTTTTACTCATGAGTCCATTATTCTTGGGTTCTTTCTTTCCAAACCCACTCATACAAACTTCCTAAACAATCTAGTGTTATTGATTTACTTAAAAAAAATCATAAATTCACCTACCTCGAGTGATTCGTTTGTGTGCTTGAAAGGATGAAATCTGATACCCTTGCCCTCTTGTTCTCCACCCTCATTGCTAGCACGATTTCTCTTTCCCCTTGCTCGGTCTCTCCTTCCTTTCCCGAAACAAAGGAAGTCCGCGAGGAGGTGAAGAGGTTTTTGGTCAAGTTGAGGATTGAGATGTGAATGAGAAGGTGAACTTGGGTGAGTAAGAGGGGTGCTCAGACAGTCTGTTTCTCCTCTCCTTCTCTATTTCCTTCTCTTTATTTTTCTCTCATTTTCTTTTCTTTCTTTTTTTCTCTTTTTCCTTCGCTATCTCTTATTTTTATCTTCCTCTTGATTGCCCTAGACTATTAATTGAGTGCTTTGAAAACAGGAACGGCATGGTCAATACCCATGCATAGAAAATGAATGGTTTGGACGGTGATAGATAGAGCGTCTGCTGAAAGCGTTAGGCTACTCGACACTTCGACTTTGTCGATGTGTCGATCCATTTGATCGTCTCTTCCCCGATACATCGACCACGTCAATGTATTCTTCTAACAACTTATACCTCGGGTTTGGATATCAGTTTTCCCGGACACATCAGTCCAGTCGATGCATCATCTGGAAATGTTGAGCTTTGTCGACATATCGACCAAGTCGATGTATCGTCTGAGGCAAATTTAGTTTCCCTTATCTCTTTTAATGTGCATTCACATTATTTGGACCCAAAAATCATATATTTCATTTATATAATAAAAGGAATTACATAAAATAAGGAGTTAAAACTCTCAATCCTTACACTAGGATTTTTTAATTCGTTTGAGTTTGTAGTCTTGTGTGAGAGTCAGTCTAGAGTCATTGTTGTTGTGTTTGTGTTTTTGTGTGTTTGTTTGTTTGTTTTGCGGGTTTTGAATAAAGTGAGCCATCTCAGGTATTTTCTGAACTTTAGTTGTTCATTTCTAATATTTTCTTCTAATTTGCAGGTGCACATGTAGATTAGGAAACATTGAGGACAATGTCCAATTTAAGTTTGGGGGAATTAGGGAGTTTACACTTGTTAGCTTTGTGTGTTTGAGTCCATTTTGAAAAGAAAAAAAATCTTGAAAAAAAAAATTGATTTTTTTTGAAAAAATCTTTGAATTTCAGCATTTATATGTGGATAAAAGTTTTTACATCATGCTTTTTCAATTGAATTTTATGAAATTTATGCTCGGAAAACTTTTGCACAGCCATATTAATTTTAGCTTGAAAGAAAAGAGTATTTATGAGTTAAGTGATCATCGGATGAATACCAGCGGAGACTTATACCAAGTGAGCTTTAGAGCCATTCAATTTTTTTGAAGGTTATAAGTAAATTCTTTATTTTCTTTGAATTGTGCATAATTATTATTTTTATTGTTAGATCTCATTATTCTTTGATTTTTGGTCATATACTGAGAATGAAATCAAAATTGGATTATTACACCTGAAATTTTTTTGAATTTATTTGAAGCTATATAATTACTCATATGAAGCTAAGGAAGTGATATGAGCCATTATTTTGGATCGTTTGAGCCTTTGAAGCCTACCTTCGTTGGTCATCTTATCATGTTAATTCTCATTTTAAGCCTTGAATGAAAATTTTGCCTATTTTGTTGTTAACCATGTTTATCTATACCCAACTTCGGTTGTAGAGTTTGAGCTTTTATTAAAGTATCTGTGACATATCTTAAGAAAAAAAATGGGAACATCCATACAGCAGAAAAGAATGATGTGAAAAAAAAATGAAAAAATGCTTTGAAATTCTAAGTGTTGAGAGAGAAAAACTTTGAGGAAGAAATATCCCATCTATGAAATATTGAAGACCTCTACCTTTTTTGTTCAAAGTATTTAATTTTTGAGTCTTTTATCCTTCTTTGATATAACCCGGTCCTAAGCCATATTTCATCCTATAAGGAAGTCTTAATTGATCTTAAGTTTAATATAGTATTTAAAGTAGAGAATAAATGAGGAACAACAATGGTGTTTAATTCAATGTTCTCAAGAAAATAGCATCATTTCATGAGATCTTGTTTACTTTGATATATGACGTTCTTTGTTGATAAATATATGAGATATTTATATTTGAGAAATTATTCCGCTCACATATACTTTTGAGAGAATTTAACCCAATCTCTCAGTGAAAGTCTTTCTGAGAGATATTTCTAGTGAGATTTGAAGTCGAAGCGCATTTTCAGCGGGTTGTTACCAAACTTGTGCGTATTTTAAAAAAAAAGGTTATGTTAATATTGGCTATCACACACTACATGTAACACCCCGTCCTGCTACGGGCATATTATCTCCGAAACACCCCAATAAATCTCCAAAAAGGGATATCGGGTCTTTTTTTTTTATGGGAGTCACTGCTCCCGCAACCCACACTAACCACGGGTAACCCACAACCAAATCACCAATAAAGAATTAACCATCATTAAAATAATAACCTCATTTCATTATTACATTTATCCAATTCATGTGAGATTACATAACTCAAAAACATGCACAAGCTCTCAACTACAAAATGAAACTATGACAGAAGGTAAAACTGTAGCTCCACTCCCAGCACCTGATCGAGGGTCCTGCCGACCCCTCTTCTAAAAACACCTGTGAGGCAAGGGGTGAGCTCTACATGCCCAGTGAGGGTAACACATGCATCATCTGTCATCAAGCATACATTGCATATAATCATATGGACACATGAATGTCTAGGATGTCGACATGCATGACCATGCAAGTGTGTGCCCTACCACTAACACACAAGCCACGTCTACCGGGCCTCCATCACATCCTCTAACCAAACCAATGTAACACTAGGGAAACTCCCACATATGGCAATCCACTACGGTCCACCCACCCTGGGTACACAGACCGATCCCCAACTAGATCAAGGTCTCTGGCCCTCAACCAGTGCTATGACTCTCCCAACGTGACCCACACACATACCACAGTCAACTCATGAGTTGGGCTCACTAGAGTCCTAATAGACTATCACACGAGAGTAATAACAGCACCAGTCCTCAACGGACTGCCAACCGGACCCATCTGTGGTCCCCTCGACCAAGTATTAGACTCCCGGTAATCACACTTATAACCTCAGGCCCCATCTACTGGTCTTAACACTACTGGTGTAGACACCCCTCTCGGAATTCCATAGGCCTTCTACCGAGTTAGCCGGCCGAACTCACTCGTCAGGCGTCCAGAAATTCCCAATGAGTCAACACCCACAGCACATGTCTTAACAATGGACCACAAGGTCATAACCACTAGTAATCACACTACCACACCCCTCAGCCAAAGCGTAGACGAACAGACACTAACCCACTTGGCTCCCAGGGTGACCCAGTACGTACTCAACGTACTCTATGACCACTTTACCTTTAGGACGACCTCCACTAAATTCTACACACACCACAGACAGGTACTTCAGTTGTACACCGAACCACGGGAACAACCTCAAATAATGTTCGTAAATAGTCAATCGGCACCTCAGCCATACACCGGGCCACGGAGATGAACCTCAACCCATGTCTGTAAATAGTAAACCGGCACCTCAGTCGTACACCAGACCACGGGAACGAACCTCAACCCATGTCCGTAGATAGTCAACAAGCGCCTCGAACTTACACCGAACCACGGGGACAAACCTCAACCCATGTCCGTAAATAATCAACCGAAACCTCAGCCGTACACTGGGCCACTGGGACGAACCTCAACCATGTCCGTAAATAGTCAACCGGCACCTCAATTGTAGACTAGACCACGAGGATGAACCTCAACCCATGTCCGTACATAGTCAACCGGCACCTCTGCCGTACACTAAACCACGGAGACGAACCTCAACCAGGTCCAGAAATAATCAACCGGTACCTCAGCTGTACACCAGACCACGAGGAAGAACCTCAACCCAGGTCCGTAAATAATCAACCGGCACCTCAGTCGTACTTGACACTCTCGCCCTTCAAATCGAACCACACCTCTCCCATAGGCGCGTCCGAAGACCACTAAAGGTCGACTGACTGTTTAGCCTATATTAGGGAGTACATTTACTCATACTCTACCATCTAACAATCCACAGCCAAACCACGCCCCCTGGTACAATTTTCCACAACTTCTCAACCCAACTACTCGACAAGCTAGGGGGAGTCTCTAAATCCTAATGCAGTCTAGTAGCCACGCCCCATCGGCATTCCATATACACTAGCTAGATGCATGCACAGTTATCTCTACGCATATTATCAACCAAAACATGTCCCAAACAAGTACAACAACCAATACCATCTACTAACTACCGCATGTGAATCTACAAGATGTTAATCAAACTATCAATCTCATACATAGTAGGTTATCTCGCTCTCTAAGCAACCATGCTATCATACCATCAACCAATCAAGACATTAGATTAACAACTCATAGATGCTTCCGCAAGCATCGGATACGAATACACCGGGATGGGGATCCCCACCACATAATAGTAACAATGGTTCCCTTGCCGAGTGGCTCATTATACTGGGGGACCCACATTCGCCGCATTCCATACCCGCACACTAATTAGAGAAGTATTGCGTATAGTGCACGCTAAAAATCAGTGATAGGTTCCCTCACCTGTGTGTTTGAAATCCAATGTGAGAAAATGAGTTTGGGGGTTGAAGAGGCTCAATCTATTGAAACAAGAATAGGAGGGTAAGAAATTGAGGTAAAACGGGCCAGGATAAACTTAGATTGCAAACGGGCCCAAAACGGGTCGAACTGAAAACTTGGTCTGAAACTAAGCCTAAACTAGGTTAGACCTGAAACTGGGCCTGAAACCGGGTCGGGCCCAATACTGGGTTGGACTGGACCTGGGAAAAGAAAGGAAAAAGAGGGAAAATGAAGGAAAAAGAGGGAAAGGGAAGGAAAACAAAGAAGAGATGAGAGAGGAAGAAGACTAGAATTACCTTATTCTAATCAGATCTAAGCAGCGGTGAAGAAGAAGAGGTCACAACAAGGAATGTCCGAGCACGACAGCTTCAATTCGACGCAGCTGGCGTAAGGGAATGAAATCTGATGGCTCGGAAAGGCGAAAAAGGGGAAAAGGGTGGAGGAAACATCAGAAAGTGAGAAGAGAAGGAGAGAAGAGAAAATAAGGAATGAAGAGAGAGCTACAAGAGAGAGAACAAAAGAGAATGAGAAAGCACGACAGATCAGAGCGTGAGGGAGAGAAAATCGACGGCAGCGGCGGCAAAGGGTAAGGGTTTGCCGAAGAGAGGGAAGAAATGAAAAAGGGGAGAAAGAAAGAATTAGAGAGTGAGAGAGCAGTAGCGGCGACAGAGTAGCCGCGTGCTACAATGCAGCGCGGAAGGGGGGAACATGAAGGGTTAGGGTTTAGGGGCTTTAGGGTTTTGAGTTGATTTTTCTTTTAAAAAAATAATAAATAAAAATAAAAATCTTAAATTTTCCAAAAATAATTTAAAACCCATTAAAAGAAAAGAAAAGAAATCAAACGTCGAACATCGGGGGAAATAACGTGTGATTTTTAAACTTTTTAAATGACAAAATACATAATAATTTAGAAATTACCAAAATGCCCTTCGAGTCCTCAAGCTCGAAATAGGGCAAACCAAGGCCCACCACAGAGTCCACCCTCTCCCTACAGCTACTAAACCCCTAAGATCCCAAAAAATCGGGTCAGGTCATTACACTACACTCCGAGTATAAGTTTTTGTAAAATAATTTTGGAGTTGTATGATGTTTAAATTTTTGTTTAGATATTTTTGCTGAAATCTGAAATTTGATGTTTGTGGGTATCATCACTGGAAGCTCTCACGAGACTATAACTCGTCCATTATTGGTAAGCTAGGCGTTTAAAGAATTTTTGCAAACGCTAAATGCAATCGAGAGTGTCAGCGAGAGTGGTTTAGTTTAGGTTTTGATTTTTAATTTTCAGTTTTTCTTTTGCTCGACGACTAGCAAAATCTAAGTGTGGGAGTATTTGATGAGCATAGAAAAATAATTATTTTACCCTTTTATTTGGACTAGTTAGCCCTTGTTTTGTATGTTTTAGGGTATGTTTGATGTGGATTTGGAAGTTTTACAGGATTTACAGGGAAATACAAGATATGAGAATTCAAATGGTGAATTTTGCAATTTACGGGCATAAGTTGATATTTTTGGAAAGTTTGAATTTTTAATCATTATTTTACCATAATTTTAGGGGTTTTATTTGTAAAGTAATTAATTCAAATCCATTTATGAGAGTTTGGATTAATTTAGTCATTTTTAGAATTGAATGTAAGTGGTGAAATTATTAGATTTTCCATACTTTGAAAACCCCAATTATTAAGCCCATTAAGAAAAGCCCATGAAGAAATCCACATGTATAAAGTCTATTTTCATCATCTCAAGATACATATGAGGGAATTCAAAATTTACAAGTCATTATGAAAAGATTTTCGAATTTGTCAAGTGGATTAAGGAAAAATAAACAAAATAAAAAGAGAAGAAAAATAAGGAAGGTTTGACACAGCTTTAGTATTTTGACCATAACGTTCCACTTTGTAATCCTATTTGTTTTATTCTTTTTGGGTTAGAAAAAAGACTTCAAGGAATACAATTTTGTAGTATACAAACTTTTATGATTCGGAAGTTAAGTAGGTCAAAATTGCAAGGTGGTACATGTGTCAAAAATGGGATTTTGCACCCATTTTCCTTGAACGAAATTTACTATTTTTTCCCACCTCGTTGCCTCCTTTAAGTCATTCCATTTTTAGCACAAACCATATCAGCCCTCCAAATGTCCCTTGCTTTATTTAAATCTTTAAATCCAAGACATTCATTTCACATCCTTTCATCTATAAATACTCCCTCTCCCATTGAGAAAATTGAACATGTGCATTGAAGAAAAGGTTGTGAAGAATTGGAGAGGAAGAGAAGGAGACAAATAGACAATGAGATTTCGATTTCTACAAGGAGTCTTAGGTTGGTAGATTTTGAATTTTCCACTATAATTTTTGTATTCTTTTTATTCCAAAAATTCCATTGAGTTGTAATTTCAATTTCATGTTTTAATAATAAATTAAAGGTGTGCTGAAATATTAGTCCATGATTTTCCAATTATTCAATTATTGTGTAATGAAAGTTTGATTTTATTTTTATTCTTTTAAAAAGGTTATGTGTTGAATTAATTTAAAGTTTTCAAATTAAATGTATTGAAATATATAGATTAAATAGGCTTCAATTTTCGATCTAAGGGTCTTATTAAGATCCCTCTTTTTAAGAGTGCACTGAAATACTTAGGTCTGGAAAAAGAGTTTAAATTCTGTTTAGTCTAAGATTTAATTTGGAATCCTTGAATTAATGAAGTTCATTGATCTTATTTCTAAAATAATTATAGATGAAAATTTTGAATGCATGATTGGTAATTTAAGAAAGTTTTGTACTCTAGGCCTTTGTTTTATTTTAAAAATATGAAAAATAATGTCTCCTTGTTTCTTTGAGCCATTTCTACTGTAAATATGTACAAAGATAATTTAGGTTTTTTTAAATTTATCTTTTGTTTATAAAATTCAAAAATTCTTGAAATTGGTGAACTACGTTGGTAAATTAATTAATTGCATCTTAATTATGTATTCTAAGTTAGATTAAGATTATTTATATTTTTTAGATTAATTCCACCATCTTAATTAAATTTAGATTAATTTTGATAATTCCATGGTTTTAATGAAAATTAGATCTCTTTAATGGTTAACTTCTATTTTTACATGTGATTCCTATTTTTGGACTTGGTTTCTATTTATAGAATATTTCTAAATTAAAATTAAATTCCTAGATTAGAGAAATAATTCCATATTTAGATTTATTTCTATGATTTTCTAAATTTCTTAAAATATATAATTCAATGGTATATTTTTCACAGTTATATTTTCCTAAGTTTCGATGGGTTAAACCTCGCACTCCTAAAGTGATACTATAAATGGTTCGTGCGCTTGCGAGTATAAATTTAAAACAAAACAAGTTTTTGGCCTTTAGTGTTTAGGACCATATTTGTAGAGTTACTCAAAGATGAACACCTTGTGTAACACCCCATCCCACTAAGAGCGTGTTACCATCGATACAAATCCATAAAACGGTACGATCGCTATATTGGGTACTCTTTTTTTCATCTTACCAGAGGCAAACCACAATAACCGAAACTGGTAAAGTACCAACATAGCATAACCAACAAAGCAGTGGAAATCTCAAGTTATTATAGTTATCTAACCCAACAAGTTATAACCAAAAATAAATACAAATGTTCTCTCAAAGGAAATCATAAAGTAAATCTAGTTATCTGCAATTGCTACTGCCTAAGTCTGGTCCTGAGAACCGCTTGGTCTCACCTCCATCGGGCCACTTGCAAGGCAAGGGGTGAGCGTAACACGCCAAATAAGAGTAATATATATATCATATGCCATCAGAACATATACTGCATATAATCCCATAGACATATCATATCAATGATGTCTACTTGCATGGTCTCACAATAGTATACCCTATAACCACAGTGTCAACCGAATCTGACATGTGCCCAGTACATCCTCTAATCACCCTACCTCAACAAATGTCCATAACCTCAGCGACAGGTACATGAGTTGTGTTTGCTCTCCTGGCTAATATGTGGGCGAACCAACACTTAACCTATCTGGTTCTCAAGAGATTATCCTCAACCATTTCCATCCCTCAGTTGATGCGTGGGCGAACAAACACTCAACCTATTTAGCCACCATGGACTATCCACAACAGTCATACCCCCCAGCCAATAGGTGAACAAACACTGAACTCATCTGGCCTCTAGGGATTTCCATCCACAATCACATCTCTCAGCCAAGACGTGGGCGAACAAACACTCAACCCCTCTGGCCTCCAAGGATTATCCCCAACACTACATCCCTCGACCGAGATGTGGGCAAACAAACACTCAACCCATCTAGCCTCGACGGATCCTCACCCACCACGCACTTGAATACCATATAAGTCTTAACCTCCCAGCCAATCCACAGGCGAACCAAGACTCAACCCAAGTGGCCTCTAGGGGACTTACCAGACTATCCAACATATATGTCCCTACCCGTACCCCTAGGAGTAACATCCCGTACGAAATGTCCAACATCGCTCTCGGGTAGACTTGACAATCCAACTCACTCTGGGAAGTATACCGACCAATACTCTTAACACCTAGAGGTCCAAGATCCATGTCCCCATGTCCAGTCACGGTCTCTGACATCCACCCAACCCCATGTATACGACAAACTAAGGAGGGTTTACATGTCCTAGTGTAGCTACATGCATGCAAATCATCATTACATGTGTTGACAATACATTATACCATAGGTTCAACATTGCATAGTAGATATGTAATCACTATAAATTACCACATGCATTTACATCACATCTTAACATGTTATCATCCAATCAGATTACATAACAATGCATAATCATATAACATGTCATCACATGCACATGACATGGGTACATCTGGGTGGGTCCCTTGCCATATAATCATCAGAATAGTTCCATTGCCGAGTGGTTCATAATACATAAGGGTCCCATCCCATGTACTCCATGCCTAAACAAATAGGTAATCATTGTATGCAAGTATGCATATGTTAAAGCTTGTGTAATAAGTCCGCTCATCAAATTTGGATAAAAAGTGAAGTGTCATAGGGGAGAACGCCTAAGTCCATGTGTGCCTCCATGAACTGACAAAGTTCCGTGAAACGAGCGAAGATCAAAATCCACCGAAAAGACAACTAGAAAAACCATCAAGGCATAATACCCTTCGGAAGCACTAGGGTCAGGGTTCAGAACTTCCGAACCAGGTTCCAAAGGAAGGGCTGGTCACTGCTCGAAACTAAGGAGTTCCGAGCTTGGTTCCGGAATCCACAAGTTCCAAAGCCAGGATTGATGCCTCGAAATGAGCTAAGGTTCTGAGGCTGGTTTCAAACGCGTTCCGAAGAATGCCTCCGAACAAAGGTCTGACTCTCCCTTACCTCGGAAGGCTCCGAAATGAAGGTCGGAACTTCCAAGGGCTCAGAAGTTCCTTAGGTCCAGGTTAGACCTTCCCAATGCTTGGAAGTTCCGAAGGGCATGGGTTCGAACTCCCATCTCCTCAGAAGTTCCGAGCTAGACTCCTTCGTTGGGACTGAAGTCCTCTAACAATTTGGAAATGCATGGGAAAACCCATTTTTTTAGTAACACCAAGTCCTCTAACAATTCTAAAGGTCATTTAAGTTATAAAATCATCTCTAAAACAAACTAAAACATTGAAAACACCATTAATCTTCAAATTTTTTAGTCCCTCGGCTTGGCCAAGTCCCTTAGTTTGTCAATTCCATGACTCGAAAAGAAGCACTTGTTGGAAGCTTGAAGACCTAATGTGATCAAGAGTAAAGATCATGTTCCACCGGATTGAAGCTCATTGTTATGGCAATCACAAAACAAGTATTATGGCCATAGATGTCTTTAGGTGGTACCTACACCTTAGAGAGGACTATCCCTAGGCTTAGTGGAATAAATGGTTAAATCATAAAAATCCTAGAGAGGAAGCTTGGCAGTGAATTAGAACCCAACTTGGAAATATGTATTTGGTTTCACTGTCACCTCGATCAGTTGTTCTCACCGACCCCTTGGTGGAGACAGAGTTGACCCATCGTGGTCAAAGGCTGGTAAGCCAGATTGACACAGGTTCGGGATAAAAAAACTATCATTCTGGGAAAGCCTCTAATCAAGAGTCTCGCATGCACCGACCCCAGCATGGTGTTGCCCAAGACTGAGCCTCTCGTATGGACCGACGTCTAGGTGACATGACTGTCGACCCATCGGCGACACCGACATGTCGACCGAGAAAGAATATTACCGTTGGGAGTGCACTTATTGCACAATAGTCGGGTTTGTAACGGTAACATTTCTAGTCACCGACCCCTCGGTGCGACCGACCTTTCGGTACATTACCATTACTGCAACTGGTTGCCTTCTTTATAAAAATTGGTCTTTATGCAACCAGTTGGCATCCTTCGACAAAATCAATTGGACCCTCATCATTATCAGTGAGCCTAAACAAGGGCCAATAGAAGGATCACTCTCTCTCTCTCTCTCGTTCTTACACTTGGGGAATCATGTACAACCAATCATATGGATTAAGTTGTGAGAGAGAGAGAGAGAGGAGGAAAACAAAATCAGAAACAGCCAATCTATTGATTGAGTTTGTATGTGAGAAAGAGGATAAAAGGTTATAAACTAGGAAATTTGTGATCAAGCCAGTTTCCTTGTCACCCTGGATTGTGATTGCTTTACAGGGGCTACAAGGAGGAGCGCCAGCACACTATTGGGTGGGATCTTGAAGAAGCACACATCAAGAGAAATAGCTTCAAAGGCAAGTGTTTCTTGGTTTTAATTTTTGTTTTAAAACTTTTGTTCCGAAAGTGGATTAAGTAAGCTTGGTTCCAGTACCACTATAAAAAATCTGGACCATCGTCTCAGACATATGTGGTGGGTGGGTGGAATTCCCAGCCAAATGGATAGGTGGAATTCCTATTCTACAGTGGTGGATGAAATTCCCAACTGAATGAGTGATGTGGAATTCCTACTCTAATTATGAGGGTGTAAGTCCCCACTTAGTGGATTTTGGGGATAGCTCAAGCTTGAGTGAATCCTAACAGTGGATGGAGGTTGACTAACCGAACCACTTTAAACTGGTCTTATGGTGTTTGATCTTTGTGTGTTTCTATTTATCATTTAAGTAGTCTTCTCAACACCTGTCGCTTTGCATATTGATTATCTAATATTACACATTGTGCACAAGAATTGATAATCAAGTGATATGTAAAGGGTCATAATCTTAGTGTGAATGTTCAAAGAATTTATAAACAATCTATCACACTAAACAAATCTCTTGATTAATGTTCCGTTGCACTTAAAACAATCAAAAAATTTGTAAACACCATGGAAAATGGGATTGACCCCCCCCCCCCCCCCCCCCCCTTTTTCCCCCTTCCTCTTCTCTCTCTCGAGTCAATCATGTTGTTCTAAGCACATGAAAAAAAGGACTTTCAATTGGTATCAGAACATCGTGCTCTTTATAAAGGATCTAACCATCCAAGTTGATCCGTGCTAGAACAATGGCTGAAAGAGAAAGCCATGATATATCCAAACCTCTATTTATGATGAAAAATGAAATGAAAAACTTTATATGTTTTCATTAATAAATGTGTTCAGAAATAGGTGAATAGAAAGTGATCTGTGCCTATGGAAAAGGTATTGGATAAACCTTCAACGTCCATGACCACTCAGTCCAAAGACCAAATTACTTGGACTAGTGATGAATTAGCTATACACTTTAATGAAACAGTTGTAGCATTCATCATTGTTGTTTCATAATATGCATTTAAAATATTTAAAAGATATGAAGCAATAAAAGAGGCTGAAATAATCCACGGAAAAATTGTCTTTTCTAGGCCAATGGATGACACCACCTATCTTGACAAATATGTGTACTAAGAATATACGTGAATGGTCCATCCATTGAAATTGTCCAACCTAAATCCTCTAAGAGAAGAAGAGGATAGAATATATGAACTTGATAAAGGTAGTAACCTCCAAGTATCCTATGAAGCCATGTACCAATATGTTTACCCCTTATGTTTAAGACAAACATTGTGGTACAAAATCTGGAAGCTTTGATATTCAAAGTCAAATGGGAAGGCACCCAAAATTAAACCAGATTTAAGAAAAGGCCATCACCAGATTGTGAACTTAAATTCCAAGTCTCACAAGGTTATGTTCAAATGCGTGAAGGGATACCACAGTTGGTGTGACATTTGAAACATGTTTTGGAATCACCTTGTATCTTGCCTACAATCCATGTTCTTGTTTGATTGTTGGATTGATCTTATGCAAGATACTCATCTATACATATAGGTCTGCATTCTAGCATTGGATTATACTTGTTTCAGTTCATTTCATATGCCATGTGATTTGTGCATCTTTAGGAAATGAATATAGTTTGTGCATTACCTTATGTATAGGGTGTGTATGGTACTCATACACAGTGTCGTTTCATTCCAAGTTCTTAAACTTGTGAATCCCATGTGGAATGAAACATACTTTATGTCCTTAAATTTGGTGTGACCTACCAAAAGTGTTGATCAAAATGTGTTTATCTAAGTCCATTTATGTACCAGCTCTTTCAAGGAATTGGAGTATACTTGAAGAAATGGTAAAATTGTTTATCATGTTTTGGGTAATAACATGATAACTGGCATAAGAGTTGTGTGAGTAGCATCATACTTCATTTCCATACGCATGATTAATGTATTCTAAATGTGAAATGAATGCATGATTTGTGTGTTTTGTGTCTCATTCCAATATCCATTATCTTATACACTATGTCGAATGAGTTATTTTCATATACTCATTGCATTTTGCCAAGACCTGGAAATGCCGCATCTCATGACATCACACACTTGGGCAATTTATTAGAACAAGAAAACTAAATGTGCCCAAGGTATTTGAATTGGTTTGGATCCAAGAAAAAAAATCCGTAATCCATGTTTTGTGCCTACATTCAGAGGGACGTATTGAATCTTATAAAAACACAAAATCTGTGTGAATGTATGTATCTACACTGGCATTGAAATGTGTATAAGCAAAGCTAGATGAACTATGAACATCTTAAGCACACACGCACACATATCCAGTCACCCTTCAAATTTAAAACCCAGGTCAAAGGATAGACTAGTCAGAGAAACAGACAGATCGGTACTGTTGGAAATCAGAACACTGTCTGAAAGGGAAAAAATCGAAAAAGGGAGACAGGTCGATATTTATCGACATATGGACATAGAACGGTTATTGGTCACGACCCATCGGTGAATCAGAAAGACTAAGTTAAAAAGGTCTCTTTCTGCGAAAACGATAGACTATTTCAAAACCATTGTTCCTTCTCCCGTTGAGCTCTAGCAATTTCTTCCTCTCCTCTCGTGCCCTAGATAGGTCGATATGACCTCCCGGAACGAAATCTCTCTGGAAAATCAGAGGGCTTCTGGCTCTCTCACCTCCAGTAGTTTGAAAATCACAGTATTGTGATTCTCATTTGTTGGGATAAGCTCAGTACATTCTTCTCTTCTCCAGTAGTGGAAAATGAGAAGGAACAAGTCTCCAGTCATCATTGTGTCCTCTGACTCTGAGAATGATCATGACACCCTGTCTAAGAAACCCAAATCTAAGTGGCATCAAGGAGAATCCTCATCTCTTCTGAATACTATAGGACACCGAGTCAAGATCCTCTTGAGGAAATCTCACAAGAAGAAATCACCACCACCCATATTCAGAAAGCCCAGAGGAGTGATCATTAAGGAGCCTACCTTTCCAGTTGGAACTGGTGTAGAAGAAGTGAGTGGAAAAGGTAAAAGTCGAAAGGATCTCACTCCTCTAGTAGAATCAAGCAGTAATGAGGATACACCTGTTAGGAGACTTGCTATTGGTAAGTTAAGAGAGGAGAAAAGAAAAAGCAGATGGAATATACTAAAGTCGAATCTGATAGAGCTCTTATTAGAGGACTCTATTTCTTCCTTGAAAAACGACGAGAGTTGGAAAGAAAGATTATAGCCTTTGCAACCTCCATGAATGAATCAATTCAAAACCTCGCCACATTCACGGAAGAACTCAAAAAGAGTACCCAACGAAAATCCTCTTCTCTCCCAGCATTATCTTCTCCGGATGGCCCTACTTAGGATAGTTTTTTATGCTTTAAAATTTATATTTTGAAAAAACTATTGGTAGTTTGTCTAAGCATCCATGATGCCCTCCTAAAACCATATGTACTGATTAGGTTATCAATGAAATGATATGGTTTGATTTATTGTGTGTGCTAATTTGATGAAATGCCTTCTATCTCATGTTTATTGTTAACATAGATTTTGTTAAATAGACTAACATGCAGATTGTTGAGGGAGATAGGGATTGGGCTTGAAAATTACACACACCATGGAGAATGGGGGAGCACAAAATATGTGTTGATTAGCTATTGTCACTAGTCATGACAGTATAATGAGGAAGGAGAATGCAAGTTTGAAAGGAAGCTTGATGGAAAATAAACTTAGAGGCAGCTAAGTTTATTGGGGAAAGAATCTGGAGAAGCTAAAAATTATAGAAGAATCTGGAGAAGCTAAAAATTATAGCTTGCTCCATGGGGAAAATGAGTCAAATAAGCTACAAAAGATAGTTTCGATAATGGGGGAGAAAACTCTAGGAAAGCTAAGACATTAGCCTAACTCATGGAAGAAATCAACTAAAGCTGGAACTTAGTTTGCGCAGGGGCAAACTAACCTTGATGCACGAGAAGTGTGCAGTAAACCATAGGGGAGATCCATGAGTAAGAGCAAAACTTAGTCAAGCACTAAATGCAAGAAGCATGGGGGAGTGCTTGAAAATCGATGTCTATGTACTAATCTTTGTCAATTGAATGACAAAATGGGAGAGAAATTAGTAAAAGCTAAAAGACATCAAAAATTATTTATGGGGAGTAATTGGTGAAGCCGAAGTGCTTGGCTCTCTAAGAAAAGAAAGTCATAAATGGGAAGAAGATGTGGAAGCCAATGGACATAGGGAGAATGTCTATGCTTGGAGTTTGGGAGATCAAACTCAAGAAGATTGGGGGAGAAATCTTCTCAAACAGTGATTAGTGTTGTCACTAGAAAATCACGGAGTATGGGAGAGCTTGAATATAAATCTTGTTTAGTCCATCAATGCATATTTATATTTTGTGATTAACCCTTCTAATGATTTTCTAGTGTTGCTTGCTTACGTACTTGAACAAAAAAAAAATGAAATGAAGCAAGCTGAACAAGAATATGAAGATTATAGTCTTGTTTTCCATTTGAATATGTACATGTAATTGATGTAATATTTTGTATTCAAATGAGATGTAATAAGGGTGGGATTGTAAATGGGTTTGCTTCTAGGTTTTATCATGAAATTGACAAAGGGGGAGATTGCTAGTGCCTCGGCTTGGCCAAATCCCTTAGTTTGTCAATTCCATGAGTCAGAAAGAAGCACTTGTTGGAAGCTTAAAGATCTAAGGTGATCAAGAGTAAAGATCATGCTCCACCGAATTCAAGCTCATCGTTATGGGAAACACAAAACAAGTATTATGGCCATAGATGACTTTAGGTGCTACCCACACCTTAGAGAGAACTATCCCTAAGCTTACTGGAACAAATGGTTAAATCATAAAAAGCCTAGAGAGGAAGCTTGACAGTGAATTAGAACCCAACTTGAAAATATGTATTTGGTTTCACTATCAGCTCGACCATTCGTTCTCACCGACCCCTCGGTGGAGACAGCATCGACCCATCGTGCTCAAAGACTGGTCGACCAGATTGACATAGGTTCGGAATCAAAGAACTGTCATTCTGGGAAAACCTCTGATCGAGAGTCTCGAATGCACTAACCCCACGGTGAAAGGCTAAAACGACCCCTCGTGGTCAACAACTCTTCGATCAAGATTTATGAGTTCTGGAACGTTGAACTCAAGTGGGATCTCGAGAAAATAGACATATCAAAGATTCAAGACCGATCGAGAGTACCAGAACCGACCCCTCGGTAAAGAACGACAAGTCAGTTTGGGTTTGACTAGTTTCTGTCTTGAAACTCTGTCAGCATGGCATTGCCCAGACCGAGCCTCTTGTATGGATCTACCTCTCGGTGCCATGACTGTCAACCCATTGGCGACACCGACATGTCGACCGAGAAAGAATATTACCGTTTGGAGTGCACTTAATGCACAACGGTTAGGTTTGAAACGGTAACATTTCTAATCACCGATCCCTCAGTGCAACCGACCTGTCGGTACATTACCGTTAGTGCAACTGGTTGCCTTTTCTATAAAAATCGATCTTTATGCAACTAGTTGGCATCCTTCGGCAAAATCAGTTGGACCCTCATCATTATCAATGAGCTTAAACAAGGGCTAATAGAAGGATCACTCTCTCTCTCGTGCTTACACTTGGAGAATCATATAAAACCAATCATATGGATTGAGTTTGTGAGAGAGAGAGGAGGAGAAAAGTAAAATCATAAACAACCAATCTATTGATTGAGTTTCTAAGTGAGAAAGAGGATAAAAGAAGTACACATCAAGAGAAAGAGCTTCAAAGGCAAGTGCTTTTTTATTTTAATTTTTGTTTTGAAACCTTTGTTCTGAAAGTGGATTAAGGAAGCTTGGTTTCAGAACTACTATAAAAAATCTAGAGCGTCGTCTCAGGCCCATGTGGTGGGTGGAATTCCCAGCCAAATGGATAGGTGGAATTCCTATTCTACAGTCGTGGGTGAAATTCTCAGCCGATTGAGTGAGGTGGAATTCCTACTCTAATTGTGAGGGTGTAAGTCCCCACTTAGTGGATTTTGGGGATAACTCAAGGTTGAACGAGTCCTAACAGATGATGTAGGTTGGTTAACCAAACCACTTTAAATTGGTCTTATGGTGTTTGATTGTATGTTTGTATTTATCATTTAAGTAGTCTTCTCAACACACATCACTTTGCATATTGATTATCTAATATTACACATTATGCACAAGAATCAATAATCAAGCAATATGTACAGGGTCATAATCTTAGTGTGAATGTTCAAAGAATTTATAAACAATTTATCACGCTAAACAAATCTCTTGATTAAGGAAATCAGGCTTCTCCAGGATGGGTGACGACAAAGGAAGAAGAGAGTAGGAACGACAACTAGGTTTCCAAATTGGGAAGGACGTGAGGGATTTTTTGCTGATTTTTTTAGAAAAGAGACTATATATAGTAAATGGGTTATTGGGTCAAAACATGGGTCAGGCTTAAAACATGACTTTTGGCTATAAAACATGTTTGGATTATGATGTAGCATAGAGTCTACCCGACCCGGCCGAACATCAAAAAACTCGACCCAACTCATTTATTTTATTTTATTTGATTTATTATGTATTTTAATTTATAATTATCTACTAAATTTTAGGATTAGGGTTTTAGTATAAATACTCATTAGAGAATGTAATTAGGGATTATTGAACATGATGAATGAAATTTGAGAGGTTTATCATCCTCCTCTTCCCCTACGGGTGTTCCCATTTCTCCTTCTCCCTTCCGTGGATTCGGGCTTTTCTTCTCTTCTCCCTATGGTAGATTCACATTCTTCTCTTCTCCCTCTCCGGGTGGATTCTCGTTCTTCTTCTTCCTCTCCTGTCGACGGTGATCGACTGGGTTTGCTCTACTTGCCAGATTTATCTCTGCCAATGTGTCTCACTATTGTGCCGACAAGATCCGTTGAAGTCGAGACTACCTCTCACCACAACAGAGCCACGCCACCTACCCAGATCTAGTGACACCTTGCACTATTATTGTCTCCACCATTAAACCCAACGACAATCAAATCTTGTTCCCATCACCTATCGACCATTCATCTACAACTAAGCACAAACCCATTAACCACGCCTACATCATTTGTCCCTTGTGTGAACAACCCTTCCACTTTCACCCCCAACCTTTCAACGCCCACACGGTCCCGCCAGCATCCCTCTCAAATCACCTTGTCCATGCTATCCCAAGCAAGCCTAGATCCATCGTTTCCTTGCTGCCTGCAACATCCCCCAACATCCCTTCTTCAAATCTTCACCCATTCCATCTTCCAAGCACCCTTTGCCCATCCTCTGTGAACACCCAAGCCTTCATTTGACATTCTTTAACCGAACAATTCCAGCCAAAAGTCCACAAGCCTTGCTCCCTTCTTTGCCTTACATTTAATATTCCCCAACAAGCCCGTTAAACCAACCTCTCATTTATTACCTTTACATTAGCCTTTTATTAACGTCACAAATCAGTCCAATATAAGATCCATCAAATACTCATCTTAACCCATTGATTCATTTACAATCCATCAAACCCATTTAATCACTATTAGACCCATTTAACCAGCCTACTCATCTAATTTTTTTCCATCGACCGAGTCAGCCATCCATACCCAAACCCTATCTTATCCACGGTGCGTCAAAGCCTCGACCGAGTGTGACTCAAAAAAAAAAAGACATGGCTTCTTATCATTCGACGCTCACCGATAGTGCCTTGAGGAATCAACTCCTAACCCATACCAAATGGAATGAATTTAAAGAAAGTTTACAACAAGCCATGCAAGATCTGCAAGCGAAGGTAACACGACTCACTGCTAATCAACGTGCAAGTCAAGATTGTCGTAGGAAGGTGAACCCTCCATTTTTCAACGGTCCATCTTTCACGACACAGTTGTTGCGTCTCCATGACTCTCCGGCAGATTATGATCAAAGTGCACTGGTGTTTGAGAAAGAAGAATCATTTTTCCCAGTCAATGACATCAAGCCAGAACCGCCAAAGACGGATACGAGCCCAACAGTGACCTCAGGAAGCGTGCTAGTTTAGTGTGCTCCCACTTCTTTGGGATACGTGTTAGTTCATCCAGAGGCGCTATTGGAGTGTGTGCACGTGCCTACAGAGCAAGCCTTAGAGTGCGTGCCCATGCCCCTACAGCCAACATCGGATTGCTTTCCATCCTCATCATCAAGTGTGACTGCTTCGTCGGAGTTCATGCATGTTCCTCCGGAAGACGTAACTCCACAAACATCGCAGACAACAGAGACTTTCTTCATTGTCCCCGAGTTTTAAAAGATCGAGCCACCGTTGGTATTGCAGCTGCAATAGACACCACTCGTCTCATGGGCATCACCAAAGATGGAGTTGATCGAGAGTGATCCATACTTGATTTCTTTTGACGTCAAGCCGCTTGCCGTTGACGGCCCTCTACATCGAGAAACTCGTATTGTCGACGTGGCACATCAAACACATGTGGAACTTGTGGTGGACAAAGTTCTCTACGGAAAACTACTTCACGTGTTCGAGCTATCGCGACATAAGAAACGTACCATCAAGTATTAAAGATTTTCACATTGGATTAGAACTTGAGGACGTGTTCTTTTTCAACCACAGGAGACTGATGTCGCACAGAGTCTACCCGACATGGCCGAACATCGAAAAACCTGGCCCAACTCATGTATTTTATTTTATTTCATTTATTATGTATTTTCATTTTTTTATTATCTAATAAATTTTAGGATTAGGTTTTTAGTATAAATACTCATTAGAGAATCTAATTAGGGATTCTTGAACATGATGAATGAAATTTGAGAGTTTTCTCATCTCTTCTCCTTTTGGTGGATTCACATTCTTCTCTTCTCCCTCTTCGGGTGGATTCTCGTTCGTCTTGTTCCTCTCCTATCGACGGTGACCAACTGGGTTTGCTCTACTTGCCAGATCTATCTCTGCCGATGTGTCTCACTGGTGTGCCGACAAGATTCGTTGAAGTCGAGACTGCCTCTCACCACAACAAAGCCACTCCTGCTGTCTAGATCCAGTGACGCATTGCACTATTATTGTCTCCACCATTAAACCCAGCAGCCATCAGATCTTATTCCCATCACCCATCAACCATTCATCTGCAACTAAACACAAACCCATTAACCACGCCCACATCATTTGTCCCCTGTGTGAACAACCCTTCCGCTTTCACCCCCCAGCCTTTCAACGCCCACACGGCCCGGCCAGTATGCCTCTCAAATCACCTTGTCCATGCTCTCCCAAGCAAGTCTAGATCCATCGTTTCCTTGCTGCCTATGACATCCCCCAACATTCAGTCTTCACATCTTTGCCCATTCCACTTTCCAAGCACCTTTTGCTCATTTTCTCGAACACCCAAGCCTTCATTTGACATTCTTTGATAGAACAACTCCAGCCAAAAGTCCACAAGCCTTGCTCCCTTCTTTGTCTTACATTTAATGTTCCCCAACAAGCCCATTAAACTAGTTGCCCTAAAAATTAAATCTGTCTCTCCTGAGTCAAACTGAGTTGTCAATTCCGTGACTATGTCAGACTGAGTCCTGACTTGTTAATTTCTTTGACTGAGTCGTGACCGTCTACGTGTCCAATACCGCATCTGTAGAAGACATATATAGTCAAATCACGCTTGAAGCTTCAGAACATGTGAAGATTGAAAGGCAACGCACTAAAATCGGAAGATCCTCATGATTGCCAACTATCACAGGTGTATGGACCATAAGACTGATCTAGAAGCCTTAGAAGCCTTTTTGGTTAAAATTGGAATAATACAAACAGGGTTTCTAAGTCCACTCTTTGCCCTGTGGAGAGCTCTTGCTATCTACCAAATATCTCCATACTTTCATGCGTCCTTGCAATCTAAAATGTTCATTATAGTTAAATCCAACTGATTGCAGAAAACTCTCATGAGCTCTACACTATGTCCACATTTTTCACAAAATCTCAAGTTTCCAACACTTAGTGGAAAATGGTTTTTCTGGGAAACTTAGAACTTCCGAAAACATGGTCTCTGAACGTCAGAGAATATACCTTCGGAAGACCTTAGATGAGTCATTTAGACGTTCCGAACCCCCGAACTCCAGGGTCCTTCGGATGTTCCGAGCAAAACTCTTCGGACATTCCGAAGAATGTCCCAAACAGTCAAATTATCGGTTGCAAGGTCAAAATAGCTGTTGTAATATGACCATTAAGAAGCCGATCATTGCAACCTCGGAAGGTTCAAGACCCATCTTCGGAAGGTCTGAAGATAGATCCGTTGGAACTTTTCTAGCCTATAAAAGTAAGGCTTCTTGGAGAGGAAAAGATTGATGACTTGAGCCCAATTTTTCCATACACTCTTCCAAGTTCCAACAACTTCCAAAGCTTAAATAATCCATAGTAAAACACTCTAAGATTTGCATCTTAATCTCAAACACATTCAAAGCTCTCATAGGCAAATCTTGAGCATCTTATGCTTTAAGTTGAATGTATTAAGTGGAGATTCTCTCTAGGGTTTTAATCCTCATAGGAAAACCTTTATCTACCTTAGACCTCCTTGCTACCATCTTGGTTGGACTTCATTGGAGCATCTACATCAAGCCAAGAAGAGGAGGATATTCAAGAACAAGCCCAAGCTACTGCAAGTAACTCAAGGCTAAGTTCTTGGTATAATTCAAAGCACAACTTCTTTCTATTACTTGTGAAATATTGCAAAGGGTTGGTGCAACCCTATTGACTTTCAAGGGAGGTGTTCTCTTGGTGATTAGGTCGATGTATACCCGTGAAGTAGATCAAGCTTTATAATAGGTTTCTTCTCCACCCGTGAAGGAAAAGGTTAGTGAAATCCTCAAGTGGTGTACTTGAGGCGTATATGTAGACAAGGTTGCCGAACCACGTAAAAATCATTATGTCACTATTCTTCATCTCTTCTCATCTCCTTCACCTTATTTTGTGCACTTGCTTTAACTCACATCTTAGTTTGCTTGAATTTAATCTTGCATGAAAATCATATTGGAAAGATAAATTGAGCAAATTTTTAGTGACCATTCATTAAAGTGCCAAATATTCAAATAGAATTTAAAATTCCCCATAGTCCTATTCACCTCCCCTCTAAGACTATTTTAAACATTTGGCTAGCTTGACTAACACGTGGTATCAGAGCCAGTTAGTGGTGGATTCCCTAGCTGCAGTCCAGAACTCTCACTTCCTTAGTCATGGTAGCTGGAGGCTCTCCACCGGCTTGGAGGAGGACTAACCATCCCCCCAGACTCTGATAGGTATTATTGTGATCCTTAAAGGAGATTATATCGGGTGGTGTAAGTCCTGGTGTAGGCATCCTCAAATGGTCGAATCGTCGAGGACGGACTGGCAGCCCGGCGTAACAAGTGGTATCAGAGCAAGGACTCTTGCTATTTGACTTAACCGTCTAAGAGTAGATCCTTCAAGCTAGAAATGTCTAAGGGTGATTGCATAGTCGTGATGTGTCCTCTAATCGTTGATGGCTCGAACTATGGTGTCTGAAACGTAAAAATGAAAATGCATTTAATGACAATGGATGGAGCTTTATGGGAAATTATCTTCTATGGTTTGACCAAACCATCCAAGAACTATTTTACATATAATGAAATGGAAAGGAGTATGTATTCAGCCAATGCTAATGCCCTAAATGCTTTATTTTGTGCCGTTTCACCAAATATTTTGGAAAATATCATATCTTGTGAAACCGCAAAGGAAACATGGGATAGTTTGGAGAAAGCCTATGAAAAACCTAGGAAAGAAGATGCCTTAGAAGTGGTGTATTGTCTAGGACCCATTCAAACACTTGAACCTCAACAAGAACAAACTAATGAAGAAGATATAGAAGATAATACACCTACCATAGCAGAATTAAGTGAGACATTAAATGAAATGTACAAGCAACTTAAGAAAGTTGGTAAAGAAAATATAAAACCTACAAAAAGAACTAAATCAAGAAAAGTTGGAATAAGAAAACACTCTAAAAGATCTAATATTGGCAAATCAAGTAAATCCAAAAGCTATTCAAGAAGAGTGCTTAAAACTTGAAGAATGCCTAAAAGTGGAAATAAATGAAAAAGGAAATCTTGAAAATGATATAAAAAAACTGAAGCATGAATTTTATTCATTAAAAGAATACTACAAAGATTTGAAAATTGTGCTAAGTTGTGAAGAAGAAGAAAATGCTAAAATTTAAAATCAACTTAATGATACTAAAGCTCATGTCCTTAAATCACAATCAAATCTAGAAATTGAAAATCAAACATTGGCAAAAGAAGTTAATGACTTAAAGAGATATAAAGAAAAATTTGAGATGAAGTTCACAAAAGGAGAAGAGAAGCTTGAAAAGCTTCTGAAACTAAGCAAACCATTTGGAGACAAAACAGGTCTTCGGTATGATAAGAAAAATGATAAAAGACCGAAGAACCAAACTATCTTTGTTAAAGGTAACTCTCCCTCAACTCCTCAAATGAAAGTTATAAAATGCTTTCATTATGGACAATCCGGGCATCTCATGTTTGAATGCAAAGTAAGAAAAGAAAATCAATACAAAAATGCAAATAAAATTAAGGTGCAAAATTTAAAGGAAAATGTTCACCAAGAAAATGTGAAAAGAGTTAATAGAAATAAAAATCAAAGGAGTTACGCACCAAGAATTCATAATCATGGACAAATGCATAAGAACTTAAATGAAAATCTAAATCATGGCTTAACTCATAAATTGATTGAAGCCTTAAATGAATTCACAAGATTTTGTCAAACGAACAAGAACACCAAAAAAAGAAAATCAAATGTTCATGTGTTTGACACCGGTGGACCTCGAAGACCTTTTCCAAATGCCATATGGTTATCCAAGGCTAGGAGAGTGGGTTAGCTTGGGTTATGATCTTGAGTGTGAACTTTTGTAAAATTCATATGATTCCATCTTACATATTCCAATTAGATCTGATCATGTATGTAATACCGCTTGATTGTCTTGTTTCATCCATGCTTTTCATGCCTATATCCTGTTGATAATGTGTGTGTCAACCATGTTCCACTATGGTCCAAAATTGGAGCAAATAGTAATATCATTGGACTTAAGCAGAATACTTTGCCTAGCATTATGATTATTGGTTCACCACTGCCGTTGGCAAGTTTGAGTGATTTATAGGATTTGGTATCGAACTCTTGACTCTTAATGCAATGATAACATTTTTCTTGGCTATGATGTACATCATGCGTGTGGAGTCACAAATGTGTGAACTTGAACCTATCAAGGATCCAATAGTATTGATTGTTGTGTGCTTGAATCAATCATGCTACCCAATACTAATGCGATCACGAAATGTTAAATCATATTTATTTTCACTATTTCCATCTCCATGTCTTGAATTGAAATTCACTCGAATGGACTCTATGGTGGTTTGTGATTAACTAATTGTGATAATGTTGCTTGATTGTATTGAAAATCATTGATATATTGTTTCATGCAACATGGTATGTGCGAATCATGCATGAGTAAAGTGATCATTGTTAAAATATTTAATTGCATGATTCTTGATACTTTAGGACCTGATATTAACACCATCTCCATCTTGCCCTTAGTGTTTTATGCAGGTTTCCCTAATCAAATGAACACATATGTAAGGCTCAAAAATAAAAATTCAAATCTAAATTCTTTTTGGAATCTTGCCTCTCCCGGAAGCTCCGGATCCGATTCTCGGACCTTCTGAAGTTGGAAATCTTCGGGAATGTCGAAGTGCTTCTCTGGAACATCTGAAGGTGCTGATACTAATCAGAAACTCTGTAGAACTTCAAAACGTCCGAAGAAGAAATGAACTTTCTTCGGAAAGTCCGAAGATGTAGAATATACCTTTTATCTCTAGATGACCTTGGAACGTCCGAAGAGTGAAACAACTTACTTTGGAACGTTCCGAAGATGCGGAAACTTCACAATTTCGTGATTTATAAAACACGATCCGCAGCCACTCTCTCTTCTTCATTTCCCCTTCCATTGTGTCTTCTCTCTTGACCCATCTCTCCCTCCGAGCCTCTCTTTTCGAGTCTCCCTCAGAGATGAAGTTTCAAATCACTCCTCTCTTCTCCATTCACGTTTCCTTCCGACATAACTCATCTCCTTCGAGTAAGCATTCTTGTGAATCTCTCTCTTCGATTTTGGGAGCTCCTCGTAGTTATTTATGATTAAATCCCTCATAACTAATCTTATAGTTTGAGATTTTCCTGAATCCATTGGTAAGCTTACTTCTCCCTTAGTTTAGAACTGATTATTTGCGCTTTTGGATAAAGTAAATACCAAGCTCTAGTGTAGAATCCCTAAAACTCATAGATTTCCTCTGATTTCACTGAAAATCAAGGCCACCATCTTGCATTGGTTGTAAGGTGTTTAGTAACAGTCTTCTCATTTGACATTTTACCAAAAATTAGAGACATTTTAACAATAACACCTTGGCATTCAAATTCCTTCATTTTCCAAGGGCCAAACAACCCAAAAATAGTCCTAATTGATAATCATCTTGCTTTGGTTGTTAATTAAGTTGTTTATTGTCTGCTTATGGTCCTTCTCTCGTTTTCTTTGATTTTTTCCAAAGTATGGATGAAGTTACTCCCGACACTCAAACCTATAGGAGACGACCTCTATTTCTCACCAATCCTCCTGAGAGATTTATCATGGATGTAGTTCCAGAGACGACTGAATACATTACAAGAAATGGAATTACTTTTGAACGACATAGTGATATAGAATGTTTGGAATAATTTGATATTCCACAAACTCTTGGGTGTATCAACTGGCTAAACATCTTGAAATGGGGTGGTCTCACCTACCTTTCTCTTGCCAAAGGAATGTATGGTGCAATTTGTAGTATGAACCGTGATCGTCTGTCATTTACCATAAGATTCACTGATGGATCCTAAGCTCGGATTACACCAATTCATATCTCCCCCCTTATAGGTGTGCCCCTATGTCCTGGTAGCCTCAAGTCTATTGACGACTTTGTTAACAAAAAAATTATGTGGAGAATTCGTCGAATGGATTGGGGGCAATGCTCTCCGTGCTTCCGAGCTTCTCCCTAATGTTTTCGTTTTCTGCACCAAATGTTCCTCTTCAATGTTTATCCACGAAAGGGTAATAAAGGAGACTTGACTCCTCTTATGATAAATACACTGATTGCTGTAGATTCTGAACAAAACATCTGCCTTCCCTCCATAATCTATCGGACCATCATTGATCATTGGTCTTGCAAAGGTCATTATGTTGTTCCTTTTGGATATATCATGTCAGAACTGGCCAAGAAATTAAGTGTCCCAATCCCAGATGAGGAGACTGTGTATCATAAGCCTCTCAATAAAACATCTTTGTAGAAAATGGGACTCATTGAGCGCCCTTGTCCTCGAATTATACGTCTTCCTCAAGCACCTCCTGTTGTAAACGAACAAGTGCAAAATGAAGATCAAGCAGGAGGTGAAGAAGCCCATCAAAAGGGAGTACATGGTGAGTAGACACGTGAAGAACAAGGTCCTCAACCTCTACTTCTTCAACGCCTAGCTGCCTTAGAAAGAGACATTGCAGAGTTGCGTGAATCTCATGAGAAGAACATTGTCGAGATTCGCAGAACTCAAAATAGGCATGAGCTATGGTTGAGGCAGATTCTAGATATGTTGAGCTGCAGATGTTCCGATGCCGATACTCCTTCTTCATATCGCAAGACCAGATCATGATGGACCACTAGGAGTAGTGGGATGGGTACAAACACTTTGGGCACGTTGACTTATTTGGTCAACTTTTGGGGATGTATTAAAACTCTTCGGCATGTAATATTTTGCAAATATGGTAATGTTCAAACTCTAAAAGGCTATAGTTATATATTTTAAGAGTTGAATGTTTGTCATATTATTCATGTGATGGGATGTTTTATAGTCTTGATGGTTGATGGTTTGAAACCAAAAAGGTTAGGTGACTTTCATATATTTAGTCTTATTCTTGTTCTCATGCATGTATGGACGGTTGGGTGAGCTCATTTGCTTTCATGGATGATGGTTGGAGTCTATTTTTTTATTGTCCCAACATGTTACATTGTCATACCATTTTCATTTGGCAAAATGTGCTCATCTCTACATTTCATTAGATATCATTGCCATGCCTAAATAGTTAAATCTATATTTCTTCTGATATCATGATGACTTAATTTAAAACTTGTCATTGCCTCTCTCTCTTTCTCCTCCCTCATTAGCATTGTTCATTACATATTGCTCTTATATGGTTATACATGTTTAAATGAATGATGGGATGCTATGACA
Organism: Chimonanthus salicifolius; assembly: GCA_013350335.1. Classification (NCBI taxonomy): domain Eukaryota; kingdom Viridiplantae; phylum Streptophyta; class Magnoliopsida; order Laurales; family Calycanthaceae; genus Chimonanthus; species Chimonanthus salicifolius. The sequence goes on along the minus strand of CM023532.1, from coordinate 62,363,890 downwards.
TGCAAATCCAAACCTTTGTCACCCTCCAACATTAAGGGGGAGTAAATGTGAATACTTATACGATGGGGTTTATGATATCATGGGGAAATTATACTTCTTTAAATGACCCTCCACACATTGTGCACCATGAAATGTACTTGAAATGACCGTTTGTCAATTTTTGTCAAAAAGGGGGAGAAATATTGATATACTGCTGGAGACACAAACATTTTCATGGGAGAAAACCTTGAAGGGATCAATACATGAAGATTGGGGGAGAAACAAAAATGCAATAGCGGTATCAAAGACAGGGGGAGTAAATGTGATTTGAATAGAGCAAATGTGATTTTAAGATATGCTTTAAAATTGAACACATATTGCTTATTATCACTAACCATTGGGGAGATTATTTTTCCACCAGAATATGCAGTTTATATTGTGCTTACAGGAATATCACATGCATATTCTAAGGGGGAGCTGCCATGAGCCTTCAGACTTCATGAAGTCATGTCCAAGTGTATTGAGATAATTGTAATATTTTATTTTTGTACTTGGCATGTATTTGAACTCATTAAAGTTTGTAACTTGTATTTGAGTCTGTATAGAGTATTCTCTAGGTTTTGTCACAAAATTGACAAAGGGGGAGATTGTTGGCCTAACAGTTAAATCTGCCTCTCATGAGTCAGACTGAGTTGTCAATTCCATGATTGTATACAACTGAGTCATGAGTTGTCAATTTCTTTCACTGAGTCGTGACCGTCTACATGTCCAAGACCGCATCTCTAGAAGACATGTATAGTCAAATCAAGCTTGTAGCTTCAGAACATGTGAAGATTGAAAGGCAGTGCACTGAAATCGGAAGATCCTCATGATTGTCAACTATCACAGGTAGATGGACTATAGGACTGACCTAGAAACCTTAGAAGCCTTTTTGGTTAAAATTGGAATAATACAAATAGGGTTTTTAAGTCCACTCTCTGCCTTGTGGAGAGCTCTTGCTATCTAACAAATATCTTCATATTTTCATGTGTCCTTACAATCTAAATTATTCATTATAGTTAAATCTAACTGATTGCAGAGAACACTCATGAGCTCTCCACCTTGTCCACGTTTTTCACAAAATCTCAAGTTTTCAACATTTAGTGGAAAATGGTTTTTCTGGGCAGCTCAGAACTTCCGAGAACATGGTCTCGGAACGTCCGAGAATATACCTTCAGATGATCCTAGATGAGTCATTCGGACGTTCCAAACGCCCAAATTCCAGGGTCCTTCAGACGTTCCGAAGAATGTTCCAAACAGTCAAACTATCTGTTGCAAGGTCAAAATAGCTGTTGTAATATAACCGTTGAGAAGCCAACCGTTGCAACCTTGGAAGTCCGAGACCCATCTTTGGAAGGTTCGAAGATAAATCCGTTGGAATTTTTCTAACCAATAAAAGTAAGGCTTTTTGGAGAGGAAAAGATTGATGACTTGAGCCCAATTTTTCCATACACTCTTCCAAGCTTCCCAACAACTTCCAAAGCTTAAATACTCCATAGTAAAACACTTTAAGCTTTGCATCTTAATCTCAAATACATTCAAAGCTCTCATAGGCATATCTTGAGCATCTTATGCTCTAAGTTGAATGTATTAAGTGGAGATTCTCTCTAGGGTTTTAATCCTCATAGGAAAACCTTTATCTATCATATACCTCCTTGCTACCATCTTTGTTGGACTTCATTGGAGCATCTACATCAAGGCAAGAAGAGGAGGATATTCAAGAACAAGTCCAAGCTACTTCAAGTTACTCAAGGCTAAGTTATTGGTATAGTTCAAAGCACAACTTCTTTCTATTACTTGTGAAATATTGTAAAGAGTTGGTGTAACCCTATTGGCTTTCAAGGGAGGTGTTCTCTTGGTGATTAGGTCAATCAACACCTGTGAAGTAGATCAAATTGTGTAATAGGTTTCTTCTCCACCCGTGATGGAAAAGGTTAGTGAAATCCTTAAGTGGTGTACTTGAGGCGTAGATGTAGACAAGATTGCCGAACCACGTAAAAATCATTGTGTCACTATTCTCCATCTCTTAACATCTCCTTCACCTTATTTTGTGCACTTGTTTTAACTCACATCTTAGTTTGCTTGAATTTAATCTTGCATGAAAATCATATTGGAAAGATAAATTGAGCAAATTTGTAGTGACTATTCATTAAAGTGCCAAACATTTAAATAGAATTTAAAATTTCCCATAGTCCTATTCACCCCCCCCCCCCCCCCCCCAACCAACAAGTGGTATCAGAGCCAGTTAGTGGTGGATTCCCTAGCCGTAGTCCGGAACTCTCACTTCCTTAGTCATGGTAGTGGGAGGCTCTCCGCTGGCTTGGAGGAGGACTAACCACTAACCATCCCCCCAGACTCTGATAGGTACCATTGTGATCCTGAAAGGAGATTATATCGGGTGATGTAAGTCCTGGTGTAGGCAACCTCAAATGGTCGAGTTGTCGCGGACGAACTGGCAGCCCGACGTAACAAAACCTACCTCTCATTTATTACCTTTACCTTAGCCTTTTATTAACCTCTCAAATCAGTCCAATTTAAGATCCATCAAATACTCAACCTATTGATTCATTTAAAATCCATCAAACCCATTTAGTCCCTCATTTAATCACTATTAGACCCATTTAACCAAGCCTACTCATCCAATTTTATTCCATCGACCGAGTCAGCCATCCATACCCAAACCCGATCCTATCCGTGCTACGTCATATTATTTTTCTTAAATTCAGGGATAAAAACCAAATCCAAAGATGAAATTTCACTAAAAACTAAGCTCAATGATTAATTTCAATAAATCATTTTCTATTTTCAATAACTACAAAAAATAGTCCGAAATTCAAACGAAAGACTTCCACTATGAACATGTGTGGGTCTTTATTTTTCATGTGTAGCTATCTAAAGGGGATGTGTATGCAAAATTTGGAGACCTATACAAATCATTCTAATTTTCTGTGAATTTTCAAATATTTTTACATGAAAAACACTAACTTACTCAAAATTATGAAAATGGCACCCGATCTTGAAATCAAGCAAACCAGGGCTCGCTAGTGAGCCCACAAGCTACCCACTGCTACCAAATTCCCATAAAACTACTCGGAGATCCACATATCTCTCTAAAACCCTGAAATACCCAGTCAGGTCGTTACACCTTGGCTCAAATCAAACTTAAGATGTACCCTAGGACCTTGTGACCACTTTGTATACAGACTATAGCATCCTAGTATGTTTGGCTTCAATTCCAACTCATCGAATATCAATAGGACTGTGTAATACCAGAATTGTATCCGTCATGTTTCAGGACCAAACTGTCAAACGATAGACTCGTTACCGTCGATTGTGAACCATACTGGAAAATACAGTCAAGCCTCAAATTGTTGTATGGGCAACCGTCGACTGTCTAAATGACTGTAACAAATGTTTGGTCTCTGATAAGTTATCGTCGACTGACATGTTGGTAACCATCGGCTATATGAAACAACTATAAAACAGAGCTGGTCTCTAATATACAGTCATCGACTGTTACAATGGACCTTCGCCTATTCCCAATCTTGAATACTTATACAACTGGTCCAAATCGTTGACAGTCCATCGTGATCGTCAACTGTTTGGCGGCAACGGTTGAGTTTGGCACATTAAATGCTCATTCAGACGGTTATCTCTGAGCAATAAATGCTAGGCAACAGTAGCATATTTGAAATACATATGCTTGCCATTATGGGCTTTAATGGTAGCCAACAACTGAAAAGCAAAGAGAGATCATTTTGCAATTACTCTTGGTCAAAATCCCTACACTTGCTTATCATTTTTGAGCCATCTTTGTTCATACATTTAAGTAACTCTAAGTGAATCATATTTGTATACTTGAGAGAGTTATTCCTGAGCTTCAACTTGTAATCCATTGTTTGTATTTGAAGAAGATAAAGTTATAAAAGCTCGGGCTGACTCTAGTGAAGATAGAAGAGGGAGCTTCTACATTAAATTGGAAGAAGAGGTATTTTGAAGAAAGGTGTAAAATGTTTCTTCTGTACCTGTGTGAAGAAGTGATTAAAGGGTTTATCCTCAGGCGGAGTCTTGGGGTGAAGAGGTAGGCGGGGAACCGAACCTCGTTAAATTCCGGGTCCAATATCTCAATCTCTTCTCATCTCCTCTATTTGCTTGTGCTTTAATTTGTTGTGAATTTGTATTCTATTTATCTAATTTGTGTAATTGAGGAAATCCCAAAAAGTTTGCATTGATTCAATTCACCCTCCTTTTTGAGTCAAATTTTGGGCAACAACTGGTAACTTATTTTATGTATATATTTTTTAAATTAGTGAAATGCCTAAATGGGTCTAAACGGGTTTCAGTTTTATAAGGTAAATGTGTAAATATGTTTGATTAAATTGGTAAATGAGTTTGGGTAGACCTGACCTGCTTATTTTAAAGGGATATGGGTTTAGGAGAGGTGAACTATTTCATGAATGGATAGGCATAATGGCTGAAGAGGTAGGAGGTCCAACCCGATAGTGACCTAACTTGAATCCAATCTAATTGATCAATTAGATTGGTTAGGTTGAATAGCCATCAACCTAACTTGAACCCGACCATTTCGAAAGTGTTTGGGTCTAATATTTTTTACTTGTTTATTAAATTGGTTAGGTTGACTTAAACTCACTTATAAATGGATGGAATTGGGTTGAATAGCCACTAGGGAATAAAAAGGGTTGGTTTTGGACCTGACTTTCACAACACAAGCATATAATTTTTTTCAAGTTAGAACCCAAATAGCCACGAGGGTAGCTTGTATGTTGAAGAGGAAGAAATGACTAAAAATGACTTGATGAATAAAATGAGAAAGTGATGATGATGATGTTGCTGACAAGAGAGAAAGAAAAGATCAGCATTTCAATGAAAGCAATGTTAATAATGGGTGTAATTTAATTGATTGCTTTCCGTCTAAAGAAGTAAGATGCTGCAGGTTTGAGCTCCCATGGTCTAACTATGATGTGCTTTAGGGATAGTGGGTTCACCAGTAAGAATTTTAAACTGAGTATCCTATAGTTTTTCACACGTAAATTCAAAAAAAAAAAAAAAACCTGCGACAAATGTGCTTATAATGAGATGTGATGGTTAATCCATGTATGCTCTTAACATAATGGCAAGGCCGGCCCTGAGATTTCAGGGGCCCTAGGCGAGTTTTTAAGATGGGGCCTTTATATACTCATAAAAAATAAAATCATATAATTTTTTTTACTGTGAAACTAAATAAAATATCATAATTAAATTTATAACAAAGTATTATTTAAAATTTATTCTTATTTTGAGATGCAAAATTACTAATTAAATTACTATATTTAAGTTTTTTTAACATTTATTTTTCAATATATAATATAGCTAATTTATTCAATATTTCTTGTGAGATTGTAGATTGAAGATAAGATTTTATCAGTTTTAACTTTGAAAAACTTATTTCTGCATAGGTAACTGTAATTGGTATAATCAATATTATTTTATAAGTAATTCATGCATTTGGAAAATAACAATTTATTCTTTTTATATAATTTGGCAATTCATTCTTTTGGTACTGCATCTTTTATCATATGGAGTGTGACACTAATATAAATTCTCATTTGAAACGAAGATATTATTATTATTTTAATTTTTCCATTTTTTGTATTTTTTAAAAAATTAAAAATTAAAAATTATCTGAATTACAATGATTTATACTTGTATATTAGTTCTAATAAAATCTACATTGATCAAATGAATAAAGTTATATTTTTTTCATCTCTTCAAATTTTAAAAGCTCTAAATTATTTTTAATTCAAAATTATCAACTCAATATAGATTTCTCATTCTCTTTATTTAGATGATAGATATATTTTAAAAGAGTCTTTATTAATTATTACTATTTTATTTTTATTATTATTATTAAACTCAATAAAATGAGAATTATAATAATTATTATTATGATTGTTAGTATCATTATTTTAATTTTTTAAAAAACCTACGCTTTAAATTGAGTAGAAAAATTATCAATATATAAATTTTCAATTTTGAGTGTTTTAAATTCAAAATAGTTAAAAATAGTCAAATAGTATTAATTTAAATTATTGTTATTTTTCATTATTAAATAACTTGATAAAAAGAAAATTACTATTATTAACACAGCCGGGATTTGATCCCAGGCCTGTATCAATAAAGGGCAAATTCTAACCAACCGGACAAGAATGCATGTGTGCTTTACATTATACATTATTAACTATTTAACATATAGTAAAGGAGTTTATGGACTTGGGGCCCTTTTCATTTGGGGGCCCTAGGCGACCGCCTACTTCGCCTATAGCCAAGGCCGGCCCTGCATAATGGAATGAATATGGTGAAGGCTAGGGACTGTTTTAAAGTTTACTTAGGTCTTCAATGTAGAAAATAGGAGATCTAGAATTCAATTTTAATTATAAAAGAATAAAAAATAATCCAAAGGTCGTAAAAGTTTTGAAAATTTTAGAACTTCCTTAGATTTTTTTTCTTTCCAATGATGCTTGATAATTCACCTCAAGTATTAAGCAAATAAAATCTCAAATGGAAATTTACACCAAAGTCTCAATTTCTCACTAAAAAAGAACAAGGTAAAAATTCAATGGAAAATCAACACCGTTTAGAATTCACGATGAAATTGAAAAGTAGATTCAACTTATTCTACATGAAGAAACCAATCAAGTGACTTACTATCTCACAACTTTCCATACATGATACTTCTCTACACAAAATTTCTAACAAAAATTTTGGTTCCAATAGCAAATGAATACCTCAAATAGTATCTTGTACATATTCATCATCACGACAAAACAGTCTATATTTTATTCCCGGGCTGAACAGTTCTGTATTCTGGATTTTTTTATAATTTTTCACAAATAAATTAAAAAAAAATACTCTTGTGGCACAATTATAAAAACACTTTTTGCTTAATTTAATTATTAAATCTTGTACTTTGATGGATTTGATGAATTGTGAAATCCTAAATCTCTACCCATTTCTCTCCCTACCATATTTTGGAAGTCCAAACAAGCCCTTTTTGTCCCGACTAGCTTGTAGGAGGCAGCAATAATAAAGAAGTGTCTTCAGGAATTGGTGCCGATAAAAAGTAGTAGGAAGCATTCGGAGCCTCTTTCCGCATTCAAGGATCTGAGAAGATATGCAGTTGCAGTATCGAAGTAAGTAGAGATGGAGATGGATGGGATAGCGGTGGTCGTGTCTCGAGCGTCGGAGCTTCGAGTAAAGATCAATGACCGCATTGATGAAGCCACACAGCGTCGAAATCAGTTCCAAAACGGAAATTCTGATCATCGTCTCCAACGCGACGAACAAGAGGAAGCCAACGAAGAAGATGACGAAGCCACCTGTCTTTTGAACATCCGAGATGCTCTAGAATCGCTTGAGGCCCAGCTCGCGTCTCTGCAGGTTACTCGCTGCTTCATCTCTCTTTGGATTTTAATTTTACAAGAATCTAGACATTCGAGGAGTTTGGGTCTTCCAGGAATTTGCATACCGACTTCCCCATAATTTGTGGACACTACCAAACAGCACAATGTGAATTTCCGGGAATGTGTTTCGAAGAAAATCAACTTTCTGTTTGTGTTAATTTTCTGGGAATTTGCATCCATGTAACCAAACGGACCTTTAAGTGTTTCGATAGACCTGAACCTACTCTCATTAGGAGCTTTGAACAACGATAAAGTTATTTCTTGGACACTGCTTCCAGTTTACCAAACATCGGAATTTGTGTTTCTAAGAAACTCCACATGGCCATTGCTCTTAATTCTTTGGAATGTACGTCCATGTTAAGTTTCTTGGAGTTCCTTGTTTTTTTTCCCCAGCTATGTCTCTCTTTTCGTGTTGAACCCATTTCACGGAAAATGTCATATGGTGCTCATTTGGAAAGTAGCTTTTCAAGGAAATCCGTTCCACATTGCACTTGGTTGGGTCTGAATGGGGAAGGAAATATGACATTCAAACCATGCATCTATTAATATGTTCTCCCCTATGCAAACCATGCATCTAACTGTCACAATTGAACCCATTTCAATGAAATTAACTGTTGAGGAAATGTGATCTTTTACTGGTAAAAAAAGAATTGGATTTATCCTCTCACTCACTCTCTCTCTGTGACTGCTTTTTCTATTTTATCTTTTTTGAAGTACTTCTAATCCTGTTTGGCTGCTTTTAGAGCCCTCGGCATTCATGGCACGAGAATTGAGATTCAAGACACCCCCCCCACCCCCCCTCTTCTCACAAAAGGAAAACAATCATCACAATCACAACAAATATGGTTTCAAGGGAAATCCAACTCCATTTTTTCAGCTATTTTCCAGGCATGCAGAACACTGTTTCTGCTTTTGTTTCATTTAAACACTCCAGAGCCTTCAGTTATCGATGCACTGACCATAGTTATTCTAGCAGGCATAAGGTTTATTTTTTGGGAGTCTCCTAGCATACATAAATTCACATATACACATTACATAAACCATGTTTAGTGGTGTTGCTTTTGTTACAAGAAAATAGTTGAAAAAATGCAATCTATGCAAGAATTGGAGGGATGGTTTTTGGAATCACCTATTTGTTTATTTTGGATTGGGACATCTATAAAATGAGCCTCGACCGGTGTCTCCTCATTTTAGGAGAAATGCCTATAGTGTGTTTGGCAACTCCGAATTTTTGGAGATTAGAATTTTCAATCTCCAAAAAATCAGAGATTGCAATCTACGCTTTTGGCAAACAATATATTAGAAGCAAATGTGCAAAAAAATAGGAGATTTTGAGCTATGGGTGGTACTCTATATAAGTAAATTTCCATCTCCTGAGTTTGAATATTTAGTTAAAAACCCCCTCAGACCTTTTAACACTTTAGCAACAATTGATCTCCCTGTCTTTTAATGACAACCAAACAACAAGATTTTGATTTGAGTAGAGCTTTTCCTAATCTCCTAAATTTAGAATCTCCAGTATCAGAATGTACCAGTTTCAAGGTAATGTCCATTATCAATTGCATTTAATAGTTAAAATGAATTGGACAATGACTTATCATTCTTTTAAAAATTAAAGAAAAGAAAAGTAGATTTAGTAATTAGGATTATAAATATGCAATTTAAGAAAACAATAATGAATAATTTTGTGATATTTCAATCGTTCCTAGTTTTAGAGCCATTAAGAAAGTAACGTGGGGAGTTGGAAGAGGTCAACTAAATGCTTTTGTCTTATTCATTTCTGATGTTTTATGTGATATTCGTAGGTTTTGAAACTTATCCTATTTTGAGGCCTACTGAATAGGTTTGTGTAGCATTGGTAAAGATCTTTGATGGAATTTTAGATTTGGATTTTCGACTGTTGCAAGTTTTTTACTTCTTCAATGGCTTTTGATTATAATACTCATTTAGAAGATGATTAGGTAGTGGTGAAATGAGTCTTGACATTAATGATTTAGTTGTAGGTAGGTTTGCAAATGGGCTGGTTTAGGATAGGCCAAAGTTTGTCCATATTGAGTCCAACTAAATTTTCTGTTAGGTTTAAATATGGCCTGGTAGTGCCTTTGCTTAACATGCATGGCCAAGCATGATCATTTGTGTTTTGCTTGGCCTAAGTTTGGCCTAGGAGCAAGTGCATAATTTGAGGTTGAAGCCAAGCTTGCAAGGTTAAATTTCAACTCTAAGTGGTCAAAGTAAGAAAAGCTTAAATATTTTTTTGTTGTCTGATTATTATCATTTTTTTTTGGATAACATGGGTATCCCCACCCCATATTGGAGGTGAGACTAATCCCATGAATACACGAAACCACCTGCTAGCCTCGTGTATGAAGTAAGCCCAGGAGGAGTCGAACCCAACACCTGTCTCATTTCCATCATCACTCCCATCAAGTGGTCAAACATAAAGTAAGATGGAAGATTACGTGTGATGGAAATGTGTGTATGTGAGAAAGAGAGACGAAAGGTTCTAAGAGGAGCCAGGGTTGCAATATGCAATGGAATTGGGGTTGTAACCCTAGGTTAGCTAATTTTGCTGGCCAATAGGCTTCAAAGAACTAGGCTTGAGCCCAACCTAGCAATTATTTAGGATAAAAAGTTCCAGGCCTTATCAATTGTTTGTTGGAGGCCTGCAAGTGGACTTCTCAAGCTTAATTTTGATGGTAGTTGCATGCGTGATATTGGTCTGGCAAGGTACGGTGGGATTATTCGTACTAATTCTGGGTTTTCAGTGCTTTCATATGCTGGCCCCATTCCTCATGGACAGTTATTGAGGCGGAATTAGTTGCTTTATGGCGTGGCTTTCTGGAGTTGGAGGAGAAATGGGTCCATGGGTGTTTGGTTGAAGGTGATTCTCAGGTCATTGTTATGTGGGCTTTGGGTTCTATTTGCCTATGGAGGTATTTGGATAAAATCGAAAGGATTTAACATATTTTATTGATTCTTTTGATTTTAAAATTGCCGAGTTAACTTTAGATTCTGAAGTTATTTCTCATTTCTTGTAATTTTGTTTTGGATGGCCTCCCTTAGTCTTCCCTGTGCTTCTGTAATTCTTTTTGGAATTAATGAAGTTACCTTTCAAAAAAAAAAAAAAATGTTCTAGGCCTTATCTGTGGGCTTGTACAGTCAACCCTAGGTTAGCTAGTTATGTTGGCCAACACGCTTCAAAGAACTAGGCTTGAGCCCAAGCCAACAACTATTTGGGCTAAAATGTTTTAGGCCCTATCTGTGAGCTTGCAAAGTCAACCTGTACCCCTTTATTATTGGACTTGTCGAGGGTTGCACTTATGCTATCGACCTACCCCTAATCTCAAGATTGCCATATGATGAAGATGTGGGAATCTTTTTTTTTTTCTGAAAAGGTAATGATGAAGAAGGGGTGCACCTTTTTTTGGGTCAAGGGGTGTGTTGGCTCCTTTGGTAGGCTTAGTCATGCTTCATTGCAAGAAATGAGTGCAGACAAACCTGTTTTGTATGGGATACAATCAATATGATTAGGGAGGAGAATGTCTCAAGAGAGCCAAGAGAGAGTTTAGTGTTGAGAAAATTAAGGAGGCACTAGATAGCCTACCGGATGGTTTCAAGTTTAGGTTTATTAAGTCTTGTTGGGATACGGTCGATACCGATTTTATGGAGGTCTTTAAAGAATTCCGTGAAAAGGGTATCATCAACAAGGGTTTGAAGAATTCCTTTGTTACCCTTGTACAGAAGAGGGGAAGGACCTTTGGAGATATATTTTAAACCTATAAGCTTTTTAGGAGGCGTCCATAAGTTGTTGGCTAAGGTGTTAGTTAGAAGGTTGAAGGAGATTCTGAATGAGATCATTGAAGAGTCTCAGGGGGCTTTTGTGGAAGATAAACATACACTTGATGGGGCTTTGATTGCAAATGAGCTGATTCATATTATGAAAAAGGATAAAAAACAGGATATGTTTTTAAAATAGATATGGAGAAGGCTTATGATTATATGGATTGGAGTTTTGTTGGTTACTTGTTTGATAAAAATGGGCTTTGGCAAACAGTGGAAGAAATGGATGACAACTTGTGTTGAGGAGACTTCTTATTCGGTCTTAATCAATGGCTCTCTTATTGATCTTATTGAAGCTCACAGAGGACTTATACAAGATGATCCTATATCTCCTTTCATTTTCACTTCGGTGGGCAAAGGTTTGACTAAGTTGGTCGAGAAAGCAAAAGGGTTAGGTATTGTTAGAGGAATTTTACTCTTAGTAGAGTGACCGGTAGTGACTTACTTTCAATTTGTGGATAATATACTATTTTTTTGTGAAGCTTCTAGAGACGAGCTATTAGGGTATAAAGTAGTATTGAGATGTTTTGAGTTGGGTTTTGGTCTTAGAATCAATTTAGGGAAAAGTACCTTAATTGGGGTTGGGGTAGGGGAGGACTCGCTTAATAGTTTTGCAATAGAAATTGGGTGCGAGATTGTGATACCCTTGCACTAGAGGCAATGCAAAAAGGTCCCATACTGCTAGTGAGGAGGAATTCTTTGTGGGATTTAAGAGGGGAGGACCCCTCCCATAGCAAAAGGCCTTTTGGGCCCAAAGGTGTGACTGGGCACAAAGCAAAGTTGTGAGGGCGTGTGTGAGCCCAAAGCAAAGTTGTGAGGGCGTGTGTGAGCCCAAAGCAAACAATATTGTGCTAGAGGACGGGTCATTACAAATGATATTAGAGAACGGTTCAAATCTCTGTCTGTGTGGGTCCTCTGCCTGTGTTGTCACGCCCCGACCCAACGGACACGTGAGAAACAATAATATATATATATATATATATATTTTAATTTGAAGCATGCACAACTCATAGTCCAAACACGTGACCCCTACACGTGTTGTGAGATCCTTACGGATCCTAGGACTTATTGGACCATTGATTTGATCGAACTGAATTATCAGCTGCCTACATACTCCAATGGAGATCAGATCTTGCGTAGTTCTCAATTCATTTATTTCATGGCACTAACCTCGTGCTATTTATGATGTCACATCAAGACGGCATACCTTCCCTTGCTCCCCTTGTCTAATAAAGCCTACGAATTGGCATGTTCGACTGTCGTGAATAAAATAATCCTAGGCCAGGATGAGCCTTAAGATACCGAAGGATTCGATCGACAGCATGAAGATGAACACCACTTGGGGCTTGCATAAATTGACTGATGACACCCACAGCGTAGGATAAATCTACCCATGTGATAGTGAGATAAATAAGTTTCCCAACCACTCGCTGATAAAAGACAGGATTAACAAGCAAAATTCCATCCGAAGCAGATAACTTGGTGTTGACATCCAAAGGGGTATCAACAGGCTTGCACCAAGAATAACCAGCATCATGTAAAAGATGTAGGGCATATTTTCTTTGAGAGAGAGAAATCCCTTTAGAGGAACGAGCAACCTCAATCCCGAGAAAATAGCGAAGGGGACCCAAATCTTTAATGTCAAAGGTACATTGTAAATAAGCCTTGAATGCAGTGATAATTGTATCATCATTACCAGTGAGAACAATGCCATCAACATAAATCACAAGAATCAAAATAATAGAGTGAGCACGATAGACAAATACTGAGTTATCTTCTTGACACTGAGAAAAACTATACTGCAATAGAGAATTACTGAATTTATCAAACCAAGCTCGTGGAGATTGCTTCAGGCCATATATAGCTTTCTTAAGGCGGTATACCTTCCCTTGCTCCCCCCTCTAATAATGCCTGGAGGTAGTAGCATGTAAACTTCTTCTTTTGGGTCACCATGGAGAAATGCATTATTCACATCCAATTGATGGAGGGCCCAGTCACGAGTGGTAGCAATAAAAATCAATACTCGAACATAAGTAATCTTGGCCACAGGAGAGAAGGTTTTCTGATAATCAACCCCATATGTCTGTGTAAAGCCTTTGGCAACTAAACGAGCTTTATATCATGTAATGGACCCGTCTGGATGATGCTTCAAGGCGAAGACCCATTTGCACCCAATTGGAGTCTTTCCTAGAGGGAGTGGAACCATCTCCCAAGCATGATTTTTTTCAAAGGCTGCTAATTCCTCGTCCATTATGGCTTTCCAAGAGGGATCACGAAGGGCAATGTCAATCCTCTTTGGAATCTTAATATTGTCCAGGGTTATAAGAAAACTGTGATAGGAAGAAGAAACAACATGATAGGACACAAAATGACCAATGAGATGATCGGTACAAGCACGCTTACCTTTTCGAAGCGCAATGGGAGGATCAAGTTCAGTGGTTGGCTGATCTGGGCCACTAGCAGATATTGGAGTGGGCTCTACTGCAGTTGAAGGCGTGGGGAAGGAGAAGGAGAGGAATCTGGACAAAAGTAAGGGACTCTCTCAAGGAAGGTGACATCCATGGATATATATGTCCTCCTCGTGAGGGGATCAAGGCACTTGTACCCTTTTTGGGAGGAAGAGTATCCTAAAAAGACACATCTCACAGCCCGGGGAGAGAGTTTAGCACCAAAAAATTGATGAACAAAACAAACACAGCAAAAAACATGCAATGGAAGAATAGGGACATGTTTGTGTAAGGAAACAATGTCAAGAGGGGATTTGTGTTGTAACACTCGGGTTGACATGCGATTAATAAGGTAACATGAAGTTAAAACACTGGCCAATAGGATTTGGGTTTATGAATGGTAAAAAGAAGTGAACAGGCGACCTCAAGGAGGTGACGATTTTTCCGTTTAGCTACACCATGTTGTTGAGGTGTAAAAGGACGAGAAAGTTGGGACTCTGTACCATGGTCTTGCAAAAATTGGATAAATGAGTGCGACTGATATTCTCTCTCATTATCAATATGAAAAATTTTGATTTTACAAGAAAATTGGGTTTGAACCCAGTAGTAAAATGTGTGAAAGTGATCAAAGACCTCAGACTTATGTTTAATCATATATATCCATGTCATCGAGAATAATCATCAATAAATGTGACAAAATAACGAAAACCAGTGCGGAAAACAGATGGAGATTGTCAGACATCAGAATGTATTAGAGAAAATAAGGTAGAAGTATGTTTATTGAGAGAGGATGGAAAAACAGGTCTACTGTTTTTGCCATATTGGCTATGTTCACAATCAAATCTAAGGAAGGACAAAGATGGAACAAGTTGCTTCAAGATAGAATTAGAGGGATGCCCTAGGCAACAATGCCAAAGCCACACATCGTCCAAGGAGGAGGTCGCATAAACTTTAGATGATGCGGCCAGACAAGTGTCCAAGAAGTATAAGCCATCAACTGCATGACCCCCACAAATTATCTGCTTCGTAGACAAATCCTAGAAGACACAATGAGAAGAAAATAATGCGATTGAGCAATTCAATGTTATAGTAAGGGCACTAACAGATAATAAATTTTGTGAGAGATTGGGAACATGCAAAACTGAAGATAGGGTCCAAGTAGAAGAAACGGGGATGGTTCCAATACGAGTAATATCAGTAAACGACCCATTAACTAGTTTGATCTTAACATATGAAACTGGAGAAAGGGAAGAAAAGAGATTAGACGTACCAGCCATATGGTGAGTGGCTCTAGAATCAATAATCCAAGAATGGGTTGAGGCATGGTGGGCGAGGGCCTTAGTACCTAATTGCGAGGAGACAACATTAGACACCTTGGAGGATTGAAGGCGCTTAAGTTGTTGCAGTAATAAGTTGAAGTCCCGTCTAGTCACTAGGGCACTGTCATTAGCCACATCAGAGGAAGGAGCAACATGAAGGGCAATGGAGAGATTAGCTTGATGTGGTCGGCCATGAAGCTTGTAGCATGAAGCAGCAGAATGGTTAGTCATCTTGTAATATGTGCAAAAACGAATACCCTTTGTCTGAGGAACGGGGGTGTTCCTATGGGTGTCAAAAAAATCCATGTTGCTGAAGTATAGGCTACGGCGACACCAGAAATGCCAGTTGTAAGGTATTCAAAGCAGTGTTGTTAAAATCGGCCGAGTTGCGAGGCAACTCGTACGAGTTGCCTCGACTCGGATGGTCAACCGAGTCAACTCGCTAGTCAACTCGAAAAATGCCCACAATCGTCCGAGTTTTTCGGAAATCGCAAATCGTGCGATTCCACACTCTTCAATCGCACCATCGTGCATTTTGAACAAAAAATAAGAAAAGGAAAAAAAAGAGGGAAAAAAAAAAGAGGGTAAAAAAAAGAGGGAAAATTAGTAGAATAGGAAAAGACGTGCATGGGAAATCGAAATAGGAAGATCGAAAGTCTTTTTGGTTGATAAATACCTGGCCCTTAGTTGTGTTTCTTTCAAGTTTCAAGCAAACAAAGAAAAACCTTCTTCATCCTCCTTCAAACCTTGACCGGCGGAAGTCCTTCAGTCTGTGAAAGTCGTTGAAGCCTTCAAATCGAGAGCTCGTGTTTGAGGTATGTCTTTTCCTCCTCTCCATTTCTCCTCTCTGGTTTCGCATCTCATTTTCCTGTCTTTCTTCGCCTTTCTTCTTCTCGGCAGTGTCGGCAGATGGAACTGGTTTTTTTTCCTTACTTAAGATATTTATTTGATAGCTTGTGTTAGGTGTCCATGTCCTCGTACGAGGACATGGAAGAGGATACGGAATTATTTCATGAAGTCCTTATGCTTTTTTTTTTTTAATCGTGTAGGCTGGTAAAATACTAAAATCGAACCGATAGTTTGATTATATTGACTATAAATTTTTTTTATTGAATATAGTATTTTTTACTATATTATAAAAATATATTTTATTAAACTAAATCAGTTATTAATTGATTATATGAATAACAAGCTGTTTGATTTTTTAAGACTTAGACAGTTAGACCTCATATTATTTCATATTATTTTTTTACTATATTGACTATAAAAATAAGTTTTAATTGAAAAATATTTATATTTTATTTAAAATTTTAAATAAATAGAACTGATAGTGCTTAAGTATTAATTGATTATATTGAATATAAAAATATTTTAGTGAATAAAGTATTATAAGAATTATTTTATTAAACTATATTAGTTATTTTAAATCATTAAATGAATAACTAACTATTTGAATTTTTTTTTTAAGACTTAGACAGTTAGACCTCATATTATTTCATATTAGTTTTTTACTATATTGACTATAAAAATAAGTTTTAATTGCAAAATATTTATATTTTATTTAAAATTTTAAATAAATAGAACTGATAGTGCTTAAGTATTAATTGATTATATTGACTATAAAAATATTTTAGTGAATAAAGTATTATAAGAATTATTTTATTAAACTAAATTAGTTATTTTAAATCATTAAATGAATAACTAACTATTTGAAATTTTTTTTAAGACTTAGACCTCATATTATTTCATATTATTTTTTTACTATATTAAGTTTTGTTACAATATTTATTGACTATAAAAATAAGTCTTAATTGAAAAATATTTATATTTTATTTTAAATTTTAAATAAATAGAACTGATAGTGCTTAAGTATTAATTGATTATATTGACTATAAAAATATTTTAGTGACTAAAGTATTATAAGAATTATTTTATTAAACTAAATTAGTTATTTTAAATCATTAAATGAATAACTAACTATTGAATTATTTTTAAGACTTAGACCTCATATTATTTCATATTATTTTTTTACTATATCAAGAAATAACAAAAAGAATATATCAAGATCAAAATTTAAACGGAGAACAGTAAAAGAAAGAGACCTCCAAGAATAACAATGGAACCACGTGACGTTATGCTATGAGAATCAAATGACACAGAATCTTCCATAGGTATTTTGTTATACAAAACAGATGAAGCAAACCCATTTTCAATTCATTGCAGCTCAGTTCACATCATCATGAGCAGTAGCAGCCACCATTTGCAACTTAATTTACAATTTTCCGCAAATTTGGCAAATTTGATCATCAATTCTAACCCAAGGAACTATTAATGTAAACTGAATTCTCAAAATGCATGAACCCTTGGCTTCTAGAATAAAAAACCCAACGCTAGTGAGAAATAGTAACCATCTGCATTTGTTGTATTTTTTTTTTTTTGAATGATTATTTACTGTGGATGATAAATGGATGTTTCTTTTTAATTTGTAAAGATTGTTAAAATGGTTCGAGGCAAGGGAAATGAGGGACAAGATGAAGCATGGCAGTTTTGCACTAGATTGGAACCGGACGACCATGTGCATGTACAATGCAACTATTGTAAAAAGAAAATGAGTGGTGGTATTTATCGAATGAAACACCATCTAGGAAAAACAAAAAAAGATGTAGCGGCATGTCCTAAGTGTCCCGAGTCAGTGACTCAAAAATGCCTTGAATTGATGGGGAACAATTTGGACACAAAAAAAAGAAAAAAAGATGCACAAATGCAGGCTGGGAGACCTGATTATTATTTTGATGATCAAGACCCAAAAGGGAAGGGACCTATGGAAAAATTTATTAATGTGGATGATGACAAGAAACAAGCAACTCTTAACAGAGTTTGGAAAAAAGAAGACAGATTCACAGTTTGCAAAGGTATTGCTCGTTTTTTCTATGGAAATGCACTCCCCTTCAATTTGGTGAAGAGTCCATTTTTCCAACCCATGTGTGAATTAATTGCAAGATATGGAATTGGGTTGAAAACTCCATCATATCATGAGATGAGAAATACTTTACTCAAAAGTGAAGTTGAAGATGTGGAGAAAATGTTGGAAAAACATAGGAAAGAATGGACCAAAAAAGGGTGCACAATAATGACAGATGGTTGGACTGATGGAAAGAATCGGTCCATTACTAATTTTCTTGTAAATAGTCCAATGGGGAGTGTGTTTCTAAAAAGTGTTGACACATCTTCGATCTGCAAAAATGGAGAGAACTTGGCCGACCTTATAGATTCGGTCGTAGAAGAGGTAGGTGTGGAGAATGTGGTGCAAATTGTTACTGATAACGCAGCACCATATGTAAAGGCTGGAAAAATCTTGATGGAGAGAAGAAAAAATTTATTTTGGACTCCATGTGCAGCACATTGCCTTGATCTCATGCTTGAAGATATAGGGAAAAGGAAATTGGAGTCATCTACTATTGTTGATGCAAAAGCAATTGCCAAATTCATTTACAACCATGGTGTTTTGCTAAACTTAATGAGAAAATTCACGAACAATCGTGAGTTAGTTAGGCCGGCAATAACGAGATTTGCAACATGCTACCTTACATTGAAAAGCATACTGAGATGCAGAGTTGGTCTACGAAAAATGTTTAGTTCGGACGAATGGGATAGAGTGTCACTGTCCAAGACTGAAGAGGGGAAAAAAGTGAATGATCTAATTTTTGATACTAAGTTTTGGAAACGTGTTCAATTTTGTACGAACGTTGGAATGCCAATTGTAAAATTGCTTCGGTTAGTTGATGGAGAGGACAAGCCGGCAATGGGATACATATATGAGGGCATGGATCAAGCCAAGGAGAAAATTGCAAAAAGATTAAACAAAGATGAAAAGAAATACATGCCATATTGGAAGTTGATAGATGCTCGTTGGAATGATCAACTCCACCATCCATTGCATGCCGCTGCATATTATCTGAATCCTTCTTTCCACTACGAAGAATCATTTTGTCCCGATGCTGAAATTAAAAGAGGGTTGTACACATGTCTTGATAAGTTGGCCATAGACATAGATGACAGGATTAAAATCGATGAGCAATTGCTTGCATTCAGAACTGAAAGGGGATTCTTTGGAGATAACATGGCCAAATTAACAAGGAAAAGAAAACAACCAGGTATTTAATATTTAATTATTTAATATTTACTTAATTAGTATCTAAACTTTCAATTTAATTTTTTTAATTTATTATGATATTATCTCATGTTTTATAGCCATTTGGTGGGAAGATTATGGAGAGGATACTAAAGAATTGCAACGTGTTGCAATAAGGATTTTGAGTTTAACTTGCAGCGCAACGGGGTGTGAGCGGAATTGGAGTGTATTTGAACAAGTATGTTTTATTTTTAACTTTAAATAGATTCATGCAATTTCTTAACATATAAGAAGTGAAGTTATAAATGTTTTATGTTTTCTTTTATAGATTCATACGAAGAGGAGAAATAGGCTAGAGGCAAAGAGGATGAATGCCCTTGTATATGTAAAATACAATTTACAGCTACAAGTGAGACAGACATTAAGGAGTTCAAAGCAAGATTATGATCCTATTTGCTTATCGGATGTGGAATCTGATGATGAATGGATCACGGAAAAGGAAGATCCAGCTCTTCCACAAGACAATTCTTGGTTGGATGCGGACGAGATGTTTAATGAGAAAGAGACTCATCTTAGAAAAGGAACGAGTAAGCATTTTAAAATCTAGAAGATCATTATATTATATTTAAAAATTAGAAGGCACAATTTATAAAATATTTGAATTTTGTAATTAGCAGGGGTTTATTCGAGAAAGCGAAAGAGCGTTGAAGGAGAGGAAGGTGTTGAAGCAGAGGAAGAAAGCGTTGAAGAAATTAGCGATGGGGATGTAGCAGATGGAGGAGACACTGAACCTTCATCTTACTTAGATGTTTTAGATGACATTGATGAGAATGATTTTCTTTAAAGTTCAGATGTTTTGTAATTTTGGATAATATAATTTTATGAATTATGATGATTTGAATCTTAGAATGTGAAAATTTAACTTCTAATATATTTTGATTTAAGTTTGCATTGGTACATTTTGTCATATACTCGTATCTTTGCATATTTACTTATACATTAGGAAGAATTGAACAAATTATCTTCTTATTCTATGTCATTTTATATGTAATTGTAGTATAAATACTAATTATAGCAAAAAAAGTCAAAAATGTTAGAACTCTTACGATTCTACGATTTACGATTTACGATTAACGAGTTACACCCCTAGATCGATTCACGATCCGAGTCGAGTTTGACAACATTGATTCAAAGCATAAGGCCAGCAAATTTGGCCAGAAAAAGGCAAAAAAACTGGGGTGTTTTTCATCCTAGGCAGCAAGCCAAAAACAACATATCTGAGGGCCCCACCATTGATAGAAATTGGAGAAACCAAGGTCGATTGAAAAGAGAGAGGGGCGACTGCAGATGAGGTGAGTCGAAGCCAAACGAAGCCTTGAACCAACCGATCCAGCAGAAAAATGGTTTGTTTGCATCCGATGCAGCACCCAAAAACTGCAGAAATGAGGGGCCCACCGGTGATGGAGATGGAAGGAATCCTGTGGGATGGGAGGCACACCTAGGGGCGACAACATGAGGAATGGTTCCAAGTAAAACTAGGCAAAAAGCCAGGAGATCTAGCCCAAAATCTCCAAAACTGGTTCCTACGTCCAAACTACCAACCAAGAAAATACTAGATCGGAAGGTCCCACACAAAGCAGATCAGAGATCTGATGGGATAGATGGAATGTCCAGCAACAAATGGCAGGGAAGATATGGATTCTCACCGGCAGGAGGTGCTCCAGTGGCCGAGTTATAGGCCAGAAATGCAGGCTGCAAAGGGCAGAGACGTTGGCAGGCCCCAAAAATCTGAAAAAATTAGATCTAAGAAAAAACTTCAGGGCAGAACGGAGAATCCGTTACAGATGTCCGCCAAAAAGATAAAATTGATCCGAAGAAGAGGCCAAAGTCCAGCAAGGAACAGTAACCAGGGCAAGAACAGTAAAATGGAGTAGAAGGGCTTCAGTAATCTTTCCCGACTGATACCGTGTAGAAAGTGATAATGGAGAAAAAAAAATAATAGAGAAAAGAGAAGAGAATATTGGAAGAGTGAAAATTCTCTCTTTGAATGTATTGTACTGAATTTGAAGTAAAGGAATACACATGTATATATAGATTACAAGGAGCCAATTTAGGCGACAAAAAAAAGAAAAAATAAATTACAAATCAATTACAACTAATGAGTCAACCCTTGAATTAAAACATGTGAAAAATATGACAACACTAAGAACTCTACTTCATTTGAATCTTTCACACCAATTGGGCCAAAAAGGTGAGAATCCTAGACTTTGAATCATGTAAGATGCCTCCTAGGCAGACCCGACTTGCTCCTGTGGCCCCATTCACATTAAACTTCACCAACCCCAAACTATGCTACTGGTACATTTCCTTGATCTTGTGTCTTCTCCTTCCATCTTGTAAAACCAAACCCCAATCCCTAGACAGAGTTGAAAATTGGTACCATAGAATTTTGGTATGCTTCTCACCTGAGAAGTAATTCCTACAGTGGTCCGTCTCTTTCAGTAGGTCCCTGCATGATTTTGAAGTAGACATCCACCAAGCATTGTTTGATATCCTAGGAGACACTAGTTTGTGGCCTAAGGACTCATAAGTGGATCTGGCCCATGGAGCTGTCAAGATTATTTTCGGTAAATTCTGTCCTAAGATCAGCATATGCAGCAAATTTGAACCCTCCGCCTATATGAACCTTGCCTGGAACAATAAGATACCCTCTATAATCCAGATCTTTATGTGGACGGCCTTGAAAAAGAAGATCCTAGTTAGACTTAATCTTAAGAGAAGTGGCGCTCTTCCTGAGGAAGCTCCAATAGTATGTCCACTGTGCGGAGAAGAAGAGGAGACAATTGACCACTTGTTATGTAAGTGCTAGTTCACGTGGGTGTATGGGGTTCCTTCTTGAATTTATTCGGGTGCTCATGGGTTATAGGAAATGGAACGGAGGATTCTTTGTCGGTGTGGATGGAGGGACCCTTTAGAGGTAGGCGTAGGTTTGCTTGGAGAATAGTACCGCATACGGTCTCGTGGGCAATTTGGAAAGAGCACAACCATAGGATTTTTTAGGGGAAAAAGGGAGCATCTAGGGAGGTTTTCGAGAGGGCGAAATGACAATTGATAGGTTGATTGTTTGTGTTTAAGGAATTTTTAGGACTAGCACCCGAGGATTTTTATTTGTCTTGGGAAGGATGCATGAAAGGGTTTGGGAAGGTTAGGAAGTGTAAGGTCGAGTGGGTAGCACCACTCCTAGGATCATATAAGTTCAATGTGGATGGGGCAACAAGGGTTAAACCCGGGCCGACATGAATAGAAGGGGTGTTGCAGGATGATAGAGGTAGGATGCTATTAGCATTTTTCGAACCACTAGGATAATGGAGTCAAATGAGGCAGAACTGAGAGCAATCATTAGAGCTCTACAGGTTTGGTCTAGGCTTAGGAGCGATAACCTCATTATCGAAGGTGATTCGACTAATACCATCTCCTGTGTTAGTAATAGGACCACCACCCCCCCCCCCCCCCCCCCCCCCCTCTCCTCCCTCCCTCCCTCCCTCCCTCCCTCCCGTGGAGGTTGGCATGCATTACTAGGGATATTTGGAGGCTGTGCTTATCGGGAGGCATCTCTTTCATTCATGCACCTCGCTCGATGAACATTGTAACGGATTTTCTAGCGAAAGTTGGTGTATACAAACAAAGACTGGCTATGTAATTGTTTTCATCTTATTTTGGGGAGTAGGGGACTTGTTAGTATATCTCTTATGGGGAGGGGCGTGTTATTGTATCTTTTCTTTTACTTTATATTTTTATCTTCTTCTCTTTCTTTTCTTATCTTGGATCCGGGTATAATTCTCCTATACTTAGAGCCCCTCATGACTCACTCTTTGTTTTTTTAATGAATTAAGTCGTCAATGTTTCAAAAAAAAGAGAAATAATTCTTGCCTTGCACAATTCGAAGATGTCTTTAGTGGAACCTTCTATACTTCAAAAATCTTTTATTTCTTTCCTTCCGTACTAACCAATAGACAGTTGTAGGAATAACCTCCCATAGAGATTTTCCCTTCCCTCGAAAAGGTCTCCTCTGACACATAAAGAGGTCTCCCTAGATTGGAATTAAAAGACCAAGATACCCCACACATGGCTAGGAAAGAATTCCATAAGGTGATGTAAGAGGGCAACAAAAAAATAGATGATCTATAGACTCTTGCTCTGCACCACATGATATGCATGATGCATCTGCATAAATATAAATGATTCCTTTTCTCCAAAGATGACATCTGGTAAGAGCTCCACCCCACCCCAAAGGATGGTCCAACAAAAGACGTCTACCTTGGTAGGAGCAAACCCCTACTATGTTGCATAGTTGTTATGAAGAGTTTGAAAGTAAGGAGTCAACTTGCCTACCAGGTAAGATACTTTGGTTTTCCCAAAAGGGTCACCAAATCAATGCTGTCCTCATCCTTGCAAATAACACAACAATTAAGCAAGGAACTCTTCCAACTCTCTAAAAAAGAGGATGCCTCAAATCTAGACTCCAAACCACTCTCCGTCATAACCACTGCTAGTAATCACTCACTAAAGCACCCCTTGATCAACACACCTAATACAAACGAGGAATAGAGTTTTTTAAAGAAGATTATCCCACCTAGAGATCCTTCCAAAAGGATATTTGATCCCCTTTTCCCACCCGTAACCTCAAACCTTTCCCGAATACTTTACTTACCAAGGACTCCTCACTCCCTATAGTTAAAACTGCTCTTACCAAGGACTCCTCACTCCCTATATTTAAAACTGCTCTCACCAACCATGACCCTTTTTTAATTTTGACTCACTGAAGTCCTATTCCGTATGACTATCTCCATAAAGAGAGCATTAATTTCTTTTCCATATCTCTACAGCTACTTGTATAGGAGGGCACTGTTCCTTTCTCTAAGCTTAGTGATCTCCAGACTGCCCTACTACTTTGGTCTTGTAACATCCTCCCATTGTACCAAGTGTACCTTCTTCCTATCACAACTTCCATCCCTTAGAAATCTCTCTGTCTTCTCAAGCCTTTTAGTGATAGACCCAAGAATTTTAAATAGAGACGTAGTACAAGGAGAGATTGGAAAACGTTGTCTTAATTAAGGTCAATCTTCCTCCAAAGACAAATAATTCCTTGCCCATCTAGAAAGATTCCATTCAAAATTCTCCACCACATGGTCCCATAAAGCTCGGGCTCATGGGTTCATGCTAATGGGGAGACCCAAATATTTCAAAGGGAGCTTCCCCACTGTGCATCACATGACTAAAGTGAATGTGCATCTTCTCTCCTTGTTCAAGTTAACACCCATCAATGAGCTCAAGGTATCACTGGTAAACTGCAAGTGAGATACCACCAAGCTGTCCCTTACCAATCACAAAACCCTTAATGAGATCATTATCTCCAACCCTCAACATCAATGTATTGAAACCCTCAGCAACCAGCATGAAAAAGAATGGGGATAAGAGGATCCATTGATGCCTCTTTCTATTGCACACATTGCATGGTTGATGGTGGAGCAAGATCATCTTTGTAGTGGGGGTACCATGGATGGACTTTGCTTTTAAAATGACATTTTTGGCCATCCTACTCTTCTCATTCCTATACTTCGAACAATTAGGATATTTTATAGTATTTAGGATTGTTATTAATATTTTTAAAATGGTATAATTGATATATCAGTAAAAGTCAAGAGACACAAGAAATACATTTTACATCATTCAAAAAATAATAAATAAATAAATACATTTTACATTGTAAACTACATGACGCAGCACGGAAGATGATCGGGTTTAAATGGATGGGTGACTCGGTCGGGACCCAGTGAAACGAGCCAAATGGGTCCTGGTACTATGTGGGACTGTAGCAATAGATGTAGCAGGATTGGTGTAGGACAAGGGAAAGGTTAACCCTAAATGCCTAATGTGGTTATGAAAAGGTCAAAAGAGATGAAAATAATGCACCCTAAATCTAAAATGGGCTGAAATTAATCAATCAATTAATAATGACAATTCAATAATATAAACAAGCTACAAACAATCACGGAATTTTAGGAAATTAATGTAAACAATTATATCATAATCCAGACATAGTTGCCAAATGCAACGGGACCTTAAAACAAAGGGACTCGTTAATTCCCACAAATATATTAATCTATCACCAAAAGGGGATTAATTCTGGCTGTTTGACATCAAGGTAAGACCAAAACAAAGTGGACGTAGCAGGATATGGGAGTATCAACGATGGAAAAAGGGGATTTGATGATAAAAGGGGATGGACAATGGCTGTATGGTGGTTTAGGACAGGTGGTAATGGATGTATGGTGCTAAGGAAGGGTCCAACAGGACTTGTAGCTGTAGTAGGAGGACTATAAGGGCTGGGCGAATGCTAGGAGGGTTCCAAAGAGGGTGGCGGTAGCAGATATGGGCCTAGGAAGGGGGCGGCAGCTAGATGGGAGACTGGTGGAAGGAGGTGACAAGGCTGGGAGAGATCTAGGAGGGTCACGACAGCAAGGGAATGGTTTAGATGTGTTAAAAGAGGCTCATGGCAGCAGTAGGGACTGGTTTAGATGGGATACGACAACAAAGGGAGAGAAGAAAAGGAAAAAAAAAGAGAGAATTTGTGAAAATTCTCAAATATTATTCATCATCTTCAAATAAGCTACATGGGTGTATAAATAATGTATACAAAAACACATGCCCCATTTTTCCCTTACTAAAAAAATACAATTAAATACCTAAATTACCCTCAAATTGATAATAAAAAAACAACTAAAACAACCTAAAAATAAGCACGGAAAATAGCATGGAGCGATCACGGAAAGTGTATGCTCCGCATCAAGGATCTAGCATTGAGTTGTCGACTGGAAAAAGAACGTTGGATGGTGTTGGTGGATTATGAGATTTGGTCAGTGATAAGTTTCGTAATTAAAGGGAGAATTGGGCATTAATTGTCAAATGGTGGTGATTCTTTAATGCAAAGGGACAATGGGATCAGTTGTAATTAATATGGGAAAGGGACAGATGGGTTGAGGTGAAATTTAGTAAGTTAATGGGGTTGGTGCTGCAGTGTTAGACAGAAGGACATGTTCGATGTTAATTGGTTCGAGTCAAGAAAGTAGGATTTCCCAAATCTGAACCGTTTGAGTAACGGGGAACAAAGAGAGATGGCTCTGTGTAAAAATAAGATTTGCTGATCCAATGAACATTGTCGATCGGTATATAGGATATCAAGGGATAATTGAAAGAGGGAAGGAAGAAGGAGAGAAGCCATGATCACCGTCAATGGCAAGGAGAAGGGAAACGGGAATCCTCTCGGGAGAGAGAAGAGATACAGGAATCCACCCAAAGGAGAAAGTTTCAATTCATAGCATTATTCTCGTCTCACAATCGACTAGCTTTTATACACGAAAGAAAAAAAAAGTAATCAAAATCGTCGAAAGAAACTGTGCCTGCAAACTGTGCCTGCAAACTGTGCATTTAATAGCATACATGCGTGGAAATGGCGGTTCAATGCGTGAATCCGAACACGGTGCGGCGCGTGTTAATTATTTTCGGCTATCACGGGCACACGTCTTCACGTGTGTGCTGCCTATGCTACATCACTACACATTCATCAAAGGAAAATAGCACCAAACAAAATTAAAAGAAGACAATTAGAACAACTAATCCAATTAAAAAATGACATTACCTATTCAATTTCAATGCATTTCTTTCATGCTTTAAAATCTCTAATTGTAATATAACTCCTCTAAAGCCACACCCATGGGTTGCACAATGCTTTTACAAGCAAACCCATCCTCGCAAAGACTCATCTTTTCTCCAGATGATTTATTGTTCCTTTCCCTTCAAATTTTCCACATAATATCCAAATTAGCCAATCATCACAAGAAAGAGAACTTAGAAGAATGGTGCAATAGAAAGAGAGATCACTGTCTCACTAAAACCCTTGAATCCCAAAGGAAGAATAAAGAGAACTCTTAGATTTTGTGAAACAACACTATAATTTTTGAACTCATACATTACAATATGTAGAAAGACCTATTAAATACCTAAAAGTTGAAACTTTAATTCAAATTGACTTATCAAATCACTAGGGAATCCTAATTCTCATAGGAATTGCTGATTATATTTTCCTAGGCACCAACTACTCTTATACTATTAAAAAATTCAAAATACACAATTTTTTTTTACAAAAAATAGCAAGTTTGACTATAATAGTCACTTGAACCTTGAAATGAGGGAATTTGGCAATCAAAATGACATCAAATGGCTAATGGCATGTTGTATATCCCATTGTAATGATTTTGATGTGTCTCAAAAAGTGATTTTGATTGCTTACTGGCATGTTTGAAGTTTCTTTTTTGAAAGGTAATGGCATGTTTGAAGTTAAGTTGCATTTGGGGACTTAGGCTCATTTCTGATGAGCCATATGATTCAAATAGCCAATGTCTCATTTTATATTAAAGAACCTTTGAAATATAGGCACAAATGTAGTAGTTGAGTTACTAAAGCCAACATGATCCAAGAAAAGGGACTTGTGGTAGAGCTATTACTCATACAAAAGGATTGGCCATTTACAGAAAAATAAATCAGTGTTGAATTTGTCTGAACACCAAACTTTCCTATGATTTCCCAAAGGGTAAATAGTTGTTTTTTAAAGATCAGCTGGGATTCATGTTTGCCCTCATAAGAAATTTCCACTTTTAACATCAGAAGTATTATCAATAAGTTGAGAGTTGATTCATCAATTGGTCAAACAACTTCTGATATAGGGGTCATCTTTCAAGTTTTCCCTCATAATTATTGGCCTTGCTTTACTGATCTAAAACCTTATGAAACTAGTTGCTTAGATTAGCTTAGATTTGACGCTGCATTATATCTTGCAACCCCTCCTCCCAGCTCATGGAACTACTCACCCCTGTTTCCAGATTCCGTCATTTCAACCCAATGTATAACCCATCCTTGGAGAACAAAAGCCTATCAATAGCATGGGTCCAAAACACTTATAAGTTATGGACTTCTTTTTTATTGGTATATAACTATCTTCATATGTAAACTATTATAAAGTTTAATAAAAAAAGCTCTAATATCTTTCCTTTAGATATACATGATTTCTCATTTAGTATTTAATTCTCTTTTTTCTATTCTCTCTTTGATATGATTTGAGATTTTGGTTCTCTCCTAAACCTTACATGTGTCAGTGCTTTCGGCCCTTTAAAATGCATGTAACAATACAAGACTTTGATCTTTTACAAAGGGCTTCTATTTCAAGCAGCCAATTGCAAAAGTAGTTTTTCAGGTGTTAGTTTCCCTCCATTTTCTACTTTAGGCGTTTTCCCTATCATAGGTGCTTATTATTTTGGAGGGGAATTATGTCATTTGACATATAACCCATCTCTTCTAAATGGTGCTCTTCTAAAGAGTGAGATTAGTTTGATTAAATAACTTTTGGTGTTCACTTAGGAAATCCATTCCAAATTGTGTTTGGATGGGTTTTGAGAAATATGCAATCTCTTTTAATTGATGCTCATTCTCCCATTTCATTTTGGGTCGGCCACGGGTAGAAGGGAGAGGTTTAAGGTCGGTTTCAAGTTCAGGTCTTAGGGTCGGATAGGGTTGTTCTATATATATCTTTTTTTTAAAACTTTATTCGTTTCAAATAACCAAAGCACAAAGCAAAAAAAATTAAATTTGAAATTTATTTTCAAAATTGAGGAATCTGGGAACAATTAAAATTCTAATACTAAGGGAAAGTTCGAGCAGGTTTATACGTGTAACGCCCCGCCCTTTTTCACTCGCCCAAAATCAGAGTATATATATATATATATATATATATAATTTTTTTTTTTTAAAAGAGAGAGAGAGCGGGAACGTCACGACGAGAGTTATGTAATGCCTCGCCCTTTTTCACTCGCCGAAAATCAGAGTCTATTTTTTTTTTTTTTGAAATAAAGAGTGAGAGAGAGCGGGACGTCACGACTGCGAGTTAAGTCCGAGCTTCCAAAGCCCGGCCCTTAACTGGCCAACCATACGTGCACGTGGACTAAGTCCACTAAAACGGTTCACACGCATTAAGGGTATACTTGCAGAATAAATCGTAATGCGGAATTATAATAGAGTTACTATTCCTATCCATTTTAAGCAAGGAAGTCCATCACATAAATTAATCTTTAAAAATGTCCAAAATTAAAACCAAACCATAGCAGGATAGTTCTAAGTTATTACAGTCCCAGAATAACTCAAATTACATTGTCTGAATTAAAAAAACTTAAATAAAATAAATCTAAATTATCCAAGCTCCTAAGCTTGGCTCCGTCCATTCCCTGTGTCATCATCTAAAGTAGAAGTAGGGTGTTAGTCAACGCGCCCAGTAGGTATTCCGAGTAGCGTCAAACATATGGATTAGTATAAAAATCACAATAGATATATAATGTCAAAATCATGCAAGTCAATGTCATGCCATGGGTGTCATATGCCATGATTCTCACTCATCAACCATATCACAATCCATAAGTAATCCTCTTGATGTACAAACCACATCAAGGTATACATTGTCATGACTCCCCACGTATGCCTTATCGGTCCCACCGAACTGGAGCTTGGACTCCTCATTCATTTCAAACATCATAATCGGAATTAGTGTGGATCCCTCTCCACGTTTGTTTATCGGATACCCAAATGGAGCGTGGACTCCTCTCATAAGTTCCCTCCCATGCCATGCATGAGATGTGAGTGCATCATGCCATTTCATATTAAACATATAGCATTGAAATTCCATTCATTTAAACATAGCATTTTGATACCAAATAAATCATAACACATAGGAATAAAACACCATCCATATACATAAATCCAAGTGCATCAACAAGGTAGGAATCCTACCAACGTCCAAATATTGTATCATTGCGTTTTCGTCAAAACCGATGACCGATCGCGTCAAAGCCGATCGTACATCCGATTGTGAAATCCCGTTACCTTATTACATTTAACACATAAATAAATCAAATCGATGATCCATTTGATTCCCATCATCCCCTATATCATCCTATGTTCCTTTCCATTTACAATCATAGTCTTTTATCCGGTTAAGTCCCCCAAGGGGTTTCAGCCATACATTAGGGCTGAAAAATGTTTTAAGTCCATAAAAACTCATTAGTGGGGTTCTGCCATACAACATGGCCGAGCCACACTCTTTTGGTTTTGACCACCTTCTTTTAATCCTTGCTTATTTTAAACCATGCGAGTCAATCCTCATTCATTCTTTTATTTCGTAACCTAATATTCCATAGTTAATCATTTACCTTGATAAAACAACCTAGGTCCATAAAAATATCATTCATGGGGTTCGGCCATACAACATGGCCGAACCCATGGTTCTTCCATTTCCTATTCTTTCCATCTTAACCAGTCATTTCTTTTCCTTTTATCTCTTAGCTTGATCACCCATAGTTAATCATTTAATTTCTTAAACATACTTAGCTCCCTAAAATGATCCTAGGGGGTTCGGCCATACAACATGGCTAAACCCATGGTTCCCTCTTTTCATCATCTTATTTCTTACTTGATAGTCCGTAGTTAAATTATTTAAAACATCTCTAGATCCATAAACATTCCTCCATGGGGTTCGGCCATGTTAGTTTCCTCCTCTTCATCCTCTTTCCATTTTTACATCACCTTGAGGATAGGTTTTCTTAAAAAAATTACATACTATAAGCTTTAGGTCATTTGATGGGGTTCGGCCATACAACATGGCCGAACCTCATTCAATCTCTTTTGAGTCCTCATATGGTCCTTATATATCAAAATAGGGATTCGGCCATGCAAGGGGCCGAACGTTGTCCTTCCACATGTGTTTCAACCATTTGATTATTCCTTTTATTTAACCATAGTCCTCATCATCATCCTTTTTATTTGTACAACTTATCTTACCCACCAATAAAGTTAGGGTTTTGTCCATTTTCAATCTATAAAATCATATTTCTGATTTTTAAACAATACTTTACTTTTATGTTCATCTCGTTGATATTCCTTGAATGGATTTTAAATCCATGGCCTATAACCATTTGGCCGACTTTTTCAACCCGAAATGGAACCCCATGGTTTCGGCCCATTTCGTAGCCGAAACCATAGTTCCCTTGGTTTCTTACATTTTTAGTAACATGAAACATAAACCTTACCTTTTCCGCTTCTCCTTCGTTTTCTTTCGTTCCGTCTTGCTCATCCGTTCTTCTCCTTCCTTAGTCCTTTCTTCTTCCTCCTTCGTTCTTCGGTTTCTCCAAGTTTTAGTGCCGAAATGGGAGAGAGAGCTTGAGAGCCTCCTTGATCTTTAATGGAGTATTTCGGCCAAGGTGTGGATTGAGAGAGAGAGTGAGGGTTTGAGATGAAAACCCTAAGGGAGGGTTCGGCCTAGGTGAAGGTTTGAGAGAGGGAGAGAATGAGATGGGAATTTTTCTTTCTTTCTTCCAAACAGTGGATTGGCCAAGGATGTAGAGAGAGGGAGAGAGTGCATGAGATGAAACTTGTCTCAAGGAAAGTTAGCCCTAGGGTTTTGGTGTGAGCCTTTGTTACTAACCCTAATCTCCCCAACCACCCTCATCACTTCTTTGTCTTTCCCATGTGTCCCTTGGCTAACCAAGAGGGCACATGGCTTACACTTGGCCATCACTCCCTTCCCAACTGTTTTTGGTCTAGGGTTCCATGAGATGGAAACCCTCCACCTTCCTCTTTGACACACTTAAGTCCTTTCAACTTCCATATGACTGACTTGTGAACTCACTTCCCATTCAACTCACTTCACTTAATGAAACTCATTCCCCTAACTCAAGACTTAGACTTTATTCTTAATTAATTAATTCCTTATCTCAACTCACTTCACTTAATCCTCTTGGAGTCATCCATGAACTCACCCATGGTTGACCAAGTCAACCATGGTAGCCGGCCCCACCAGTTACCTTAGACCACACGCCACCTCACTTGATGAGGTGGATTTGGGTCCCACTTGGCTATGCCACTTTCATGACACCTCATACACTTGCTACCTCACTTGATGAGGTGGATCCCATGCCTTAGGTCTTAATTGGGTACATGACCCGATTAAATTAATTCATCTTGACCCATTTACCCTAAACATCAATTCATCTTGACCCATTGGGTCCCAATTGAGCATTTGACCCGATTGACCACATTTACCCAATTAATTAGAATCAACCCTATCCATGATCCATTGGACCATACTTGGGCCATTGCCCCAATTCTTATCCATCAAACATCTATTCCATCTATAAATCTTAATTTTTAACAATTAAAATAGATAATAACCAATATAATTATTGCATTGAAAATCCGGGCTATTACAAGTTAAGTCCGAGTTTCCAAAACCCGATTCTTAACTGGCCACCTTTACGTGTGCGTGAACTAAGTCCACTAAAACATTTCACACGCTCTAAGAATATTTGCGAAATTATTATATGAGTAAGATACCATTCATATGCATGTCATTATTAAGCAAGGAAGCCAATCACCACATAATTAACTGGGACTTAAATATCATCAAACCATAGCAAAATAAATATAAGTTATTACAATCCAAAATATCACTCCTCCCAATACATCTTTCAAAGTCAACATAAGTAATATAATCATAAATCTGTTCAAGCTCCACTCTTGACTCCCTTCATGTCCCATGTCTTTGTCATTCCATGTTCCATCATCTATAGGGTAGAAGTAGAGCATCAGTTAATATGCCCAGTAAGAATTCCAAGTAGGGTTATGGTACACATAGGATGAATATAAAAACAAGATAGAACCATCATATCATATTTGTAAAAACATCTCATAAGCAGAAAATATATTGCATGATATCCAAATCATAATCATGCCTACTTATGCATCATGTCATGGGTGACAATGCCAAATGATCACTCACCCACTTCCATATCCAATCAATCATATATAGATAGTTTCTTTGATTAATCATCATATCAAGGTGTTCCCTTAGCCAATTACGTCCTCAGTGTTTTGTGACGGCACTACCAGGTCACTGTTATATCTCCCCACATATGTTAATCGGAATTACCGATGGATTGTGGACTCCTCCCTCTGTGTAGGGTTTCGGGACTGTTTATCCAGGAGCTCTTTGGCCCAGACTACGCCGTACCCATTCCTAGCAATCCCAGACAAGGCCAAAATATCAATAGTTAATATCAATAGTTCACGTAGTTCATACAAGCTAGTCTCAAGCCCAAGTCACGTCCGGACAGCTCATAACTTGGCTTGTTGTCCCATGTATTCCCTCCTATGCCATGCATGAGATAATGAGTGCAAGAATGCCATTTTATATCGATTTATATAATATCATTGAAAACAAGTTCATAGCATAGACCATTTGTTAAACCAAAGTAAAACATCAAATTTGGAAATAAAACTAGTGTCATATATATAATCCATAGTGTCTCAATAAGCTAGGAATCCTACCAACGTCCGATTACTGTCCTTTTCTTGTTTCACAAGAACAACACTAACGCTCGCGTGAAAACGAATCGAACCTCGTTACCTTAACAAATTCAACCACATATATATCAATTTGATTATCCATTTAATTTTCACCACCCTTTACACCCCTCTGGATAAACAGAGATGTCTGGAAACTTAACAAAAAATTAAACTTTTCAATTCAGTCGACTGAATCATGCCCAGTTACTGTTCTCTGTCTTACCGCAAACTTTCTGTCGGCTGAAACCCAACTAAATATTGTATATATTTGACCTGC
Source organism: Chimonanthus salicifolius (assembly GCA_013350335.1). Classification (NCBI taxonomy): domain Eukaryota; kingdom Viridiplantae; phylum Streptophyta; class Magnoliopsida; order Laurales; family Calycanthaceae; genus Chimonanthus; species Chimonanthus salicifolius. The sequence continues at coordinate 62,329,895 of CM023532.1, read as the reverse complement.
AACCTTTTAGTTGGCTGAAGCATAGATTCAGTCGACTGACTTTAGGTCAAACCTTCTGTGTTCTCGGTCAATACATTTTTAGTCGACTGAATCACAGATTCAGTCGGTTGACTTTGGATCAGATCATCTGTGTGTTCGGCCAGTATACATTCAGTCGACTGAATCAAAGATTCAGTCGGCTGAATTATCATTGAACTCTTTACGTGTTCGATAAGCATACCTTCAATCAATTGAATCATAGATTCAGTCAGCTGAAACCAAGATTGTTGAAATCGCACGATTTGCGAGTCGAATCGAGGGGTCTTACGACTTAAGTCGCATCAAGTATCGAAATCCTTTAAAAACGTAAGTTTTTTCATTGACTCGCGAGTCGCACGATTCGAATCGGTAGAATCGTAAACTCGTTCGATACATATGGGAGAAGAGAGGAAGAAGAAAAGACGCCTAATTTTTTTTTTTGGAAAAAATAAAGAATTTTTCAAAAGGAAAGCAACAAAAACTCTACCTTCCATCGCCTCTTCACCTTCGCCTCCTGCTTCTGTCGCCTCCTGCAAGCATCCACTGTTGTTTGCTACTTTACTCTTTCTAGAATCGTGGGTTTACTGTTTATAAAAGGAACCCTTTGTACGTTGGAGTTTTTGCAAGGCTATTTAATTCGAGAGGATCTTTTTTAATCGAGTTTCCGTGTGGCCTATTTAGTTCCACTATGTATTTGCAATTTCGCAATTTTTTTTTTTTTTTGGAGACAAAGTTGTTATATTTCTAAATTTTCATCATTATTTTTTTATTGTAATTAAAAAATATCTCTTCTATTTTTTATTTTCAATCTTTTGTATCTATTTTAATTTTTTAAATTATTTGATAAATGTTTATAAAAATTATTTAAATACTTTTGATTTAGTTGTTGATTTTTTAAATTTAATAGTACTTAATATTTATATTTTAATTTTATATTAATATATTTCTTTTTTATTAGTTTTTTTTTAGAATTTGGATAATGAAAATTTATGAATTATGATAATTTGGAATGTGAAAACTTGACTTCTAATGTATTTTGATTCTATTTTGCATTATATATTATAAAAATTTGAAAAATCATCTTATTATTTTATGTCATGTACTCATATCATATGTATTTATAATTCATATAATAATTTTAGGAAAAATATTATGAATCTTACGATTCTACGATTTCCAATTCACGATTCGCGATTCACACCCCTAGACCGATTCATGATGCGATTCGATTTTGACAACCTTGGCTGAAACACACCAAATCACTTTACTTGTTTGGTAAGACTATGTTCAATCGACTGAATTCGATATTCAGTCGGCTGAAATATCAATAAACCCCATATATTTTAATCCAATCCATGTTCAGTCAACTGAATCATAAGATTCAGTCGGCTGAAACTCCCAGATAACCCTTGTCTGCTTCGGCCAGTAACAGTTCAGTCGACTGAATCTTAGATTCAGTCGATTGACTGTTTATCAGTCATCTCTGTTTGTATGTATGGCTAGGCCCTTCCTCATGAAATCCATTACTTATCATTTTTAAGCATAAATATCATCATTCATATGACTCTTAATGAGTTTACTCTACTCTCTAGCCAAGGCTAGGATCTTTTCCATAATACGTTCAATCTTTGTACCATTATAGCATAGTCTTGGATTCAAACCTCTGGTTGTTTGTTTCAACACCTATTCATTCCGTGAATGGATTATCAATTCCATGGCTCTAACACAATCTTGGCCATCCATTCCAACCAAATAGGGGATCCATAGGTTTGGCCACACTATGTCCAAACCTATGGTTTCTTTTAACTTATATCAATGTTGTTAAACCTCTACACATGCCTTCTTTCCTGTCTCCTTCTTTCTTTTGGTCTGTCCTTGATTTCCGTAATCCTTCTTCTTCCTTTGCTCTTCAAAGATTCACCAAGTATAGAGATGGAAATGGAAAGAGAAGAGGAGAGAAATCTCTGTGTGCAAGAGATGGAGTTGGCCAAGGGGTGTGGAGTGCCCCTTGGTTTGTGTCCCTTTGTATATCAGCCCAATTCCTCTCATAATGATTCATCTATCCAATGTGTCCCTTGGCTTAACCAAGGAGTCTCTTGGCTTAAGCCAAGAAACCCTTTGACTTCCACCAATTCCATGGGTTTCATATCCTTTGAGATGGAAGACTCCTCACATTTCCAACTCAACTCAAGCCATTAAATCTTGAACTCAAGTCTTGAACTCATTCATGGTTGACCAAGTCAACCATGACATGGCCGACCATGCACCACATGGCATTCGGGTCCCACCTTGGCCATGTCACTCGATGATGTGGCACCTTGTCTAGTTGGCTTCCATGTGATGAGTTGTTTTGCCACATCATCCACTTGCCACCTCACTTGATGAGGTGGATTTAATGTATTAGATCTTAATTGGGTAGCTGACCCAATTACTTTGACCTTACCCAATTACCTTAAAATTAAGTTCACTATGACCCATTGGGTCCCAATTGGATAGTTGACCCATTTAATTAAACTTACCCAATTTATTTAAAATCAAGTTTACCCATGATCCATTAGGTCTTAATTGGGTAATTGACCCAATTCCTTACCCATCTAAGGTCCATTTCAACTATTTAATCTTAAATTCAATCAATTTGTAATTCGAATAGACCAATCCAATATATTTATAAGTAATGAAAATCCGGGGTGTTATAATACGTTCATCAAGTGTATCTAATTGAAAAGAGTGTGTGTGCAACATCAAGGATCTAAATTTTCAATTCTAAGTTCTCTCTGAATTTTTTTCAAATATTTTTCAGAAAATAAACACATAAACGACAAAATTACCAAAATGCCTCTTGATCTCCCAAGCTCGGAATTGGGCCAACTTGGGCTTGTTGGAAAGCCCACATGCTAAACTACACTACCAAACCACGCTTGCCCGAATCAAAGATCCATAGATCTCCTCAAAATCCGAAATCAGGGGTCGGGTCAATAGATCTTCCGCCTATCCAAATTCTCGTAAAATCAGAGGGCTAATTGGACCACCTCATCCACTTCATCTTCATTTGATTTCATTGCGCCACTGATGCCCGCATCATTACGGTGCTAATTAGTTGACCTTTTTAGGAGGACATTTCTGGAAGAGGCAAATCTAATGTGTTTTTTGTGGTAATAATGGTATGTGGAGAAATAGAGCAGTTTCTAATTGAAGTGGGGTTTCACCAAGAGTTGGTGTTGAGCCCCTTTATTCATTCGTCATAGTTATTGATGATTTGACTTTGGAAATGCAAGAGGAGATCCCATGATGTATGTTGTTTGCAGATAATACAGAGTACTGATTAGTGAAACTAGAAGTCAACTAAGCAGTAAATTGCAATTGCAGAAGGAAGCTTTGCAAATGAGCGGTTTGAAAATTAGTTAAACAATTGCTATTTTATTGGAGTTGAGAATATGGAGGAATCAGTTAAAATTGATATTGCCATAAATTTAGGTATTTAGGTTCAAGCATAGAGATAATTGGGGGGGATGTCATTTGCATATAGCCAGTAGAATGGGTTCAAGGTAAGGCAAAATGTGGGCTACTTAGTGGGATTCTTTGTGTCGAGAGTTGCTTTATGGAACGGAGAGAAATGAAGATTACTACAAAATACAAAACTAAGATGTGAATGTTGAGGTAGATGAGTGGGGTTACATCAAAAGAGAGAACTAGAAATGATCACATCCAGAGAACCTTAAAATGTAGACCTAATAGATGAGAAGATGAGGGAAAGGCATCTAAGATTGTTTGGACATGCTTATAGACCACCAAAAAGAGCCCTAGTATGAAGAATGTTTAAATTACATTTGTAGGGACTAGGAGTAGGTTTCAGAAACTTGCATCAAAGGGAATAAAGAAATGAGAGAGACTGTAGAGTGGTGGAGAATATGATCTTTGATAGGGTAAAATGGAAACGTAGAACTCAATGAGTCAATCCTAGATAAATGGGATAATGGATGTTGATGATGGTGGTGGCAATGACTGGTTTAGTGGTGAAGCGTATATGCACAGCAAAATGGAAGTCTTCCCACTATTTTCCATGAGACGAATAAGAGAATTACAAAATTCCTTCAACACTTTAAAATGCAAGGCGCACTCTCAGCCTAGCTTGTACAATGTTTTGAGAACCCCTTCCCCAAGTACAAGGCCAACAAAGAGGATCTTTAACCTCCCACCTCCACACCACCCCCACCCCCCCCCACCCCCCCCCCAACCCTTTCTAGCCCCAAAACATCTGACACACTTCACTGTAGTTAGATACATAGATATGTAGACAGACAGATAAACAGATGATGGATAGAGAGACAGATGGATAGTTGGATAGATAGTAGAAACCGAGACACAAAAAGAATTCACAGTTTTTGAAACATGGATTTTTTTAAAAGCGGAAATAGTTTTTTACTAGTAAAAAGAGGAATATGATTTTTCCTGAAACTCTCTCATATGGTGATGGAGGGATGACACTGCAATCGTGGTTTTGGGAAAATGGCTTTTTAAATAGTGGAAATATGTTGTTACCAGTAAAAAGGGGAATATGATTTTTCTTGAAAAACTCTTATGACACCGAAGGGATGATACCAAAAAACAGTACCCATCTCTTTGTAGTCGTACATCCATTCTTACTGCTGCTAGATTTACATAAAAAAGTCCATGGCTTCCCTTTCCTATCAGCTCCACATCTTGGCCATTCTTACTTTCTCATCCCTCCCTCTCCCCATTTTTTGAATTAGTTCTTCTGTTTAAGAGTCTCAGGGACTGATCATAGATACAGTAGTGATTTTTTATTTTATTGCATTAATGTTTGATTCATTTTGTTGGATTTAAAGCGTGGGACATTTGGGAATTGCTAAGACATGTTTGAAAGTAATGGATAAAAGCATCCATAATCATTCTACATTTTTGGAAAATTGAACCCTGAATTTAGTAGGAATTCTTTTAATGAAAATTTATTGGGTATATTGAATATTAACCTATGGAATTCCATTGGTTGCTTGTCACTTATTTGATTGAACAACTTTTGTGAAGACACTACTACTAGGCCTCTGTTCTTTCAGATTTCTGAACCTTTTCTTGCACGATAAAATGATGTATTTGACCATTCTTTATGGTGGTCTGATTATCTTGATGTGATGGTGATTTTGGGTTTGGGTCTTGTTTGCACTTGTGTCTCTTCTACCTCTCTCTTCTTATAAAGTTAACTGTATCCCCTTCAAGAACCCAAATCCAGACACTTTTGTCAAAGCTACCACCAATTTTGTCAAATGTACAAACTTGTTTTCTGTTCTAGTGGCAATCTCTTCATTATTCAGTTGAGACTTATGAGGGTTCTGCTGTTTAGGTTCTCCAACAACAGCAGAGATATGAGAAAGAGGCAACCCTGGCTGAGATTGATTGCAGTCGCATGTTTTTACTCAAGAAACTCAAGGAGTACAAAGGGGTGGACCTGGATGTGATACGGGAGGCTGCTGCTTTTGCTGGTGAGAAGGTGGAACACGATGATGATCTTCTTCTTCCTCCATATCCAAGCCGGCTTCCAGTCTCCATTGTCTCAGATGACAATTATAATTCACACTTCCCTTCTATTCCTAACAAATATTCTCGGAGTGGATTTGTGGCTGATGTGAGGCATGAAACCAATAAAGACATGGTTGGAGCAGAGAGACAAGCTCAATCTGATGGGAAGGGTTTTCGTCCCACTGGGATAAAACTAATCTTGCGCATGGCTGCAAAGACTCTGTTCACACTTGTTAGTGTGATATCTGTTCTTAGTCTAGCTGGTTTTGAGCCAAAGCTTCAGAAAAGAAGCACCGAATTCAAAGTGCTGAACCTGTTTCATAAGCCAGCAGTTGAGGAAGGAGATATTATTGAGTGTCCTCCTGGGAAAGTTCTCGTAATGGAAGATGGAAAGCCTCGGTGCCTGGTGAAAGAGCGAGTTGAAATTCCATTTGAGCCGGTTGTTGCAAAACCAGACATAAGTTATGGATGTGGATGAGGAAATGTAGCAGATGTCTTGGTACTGTAAATGGTTTATTCTGCAGATGTTGGATTGGTTTCGCTTTCATCCTCCCCCTTTTGCTCCCCTGGTTTGGAATACATCCAATCATGTAGTGTATTTATTTTGTTTATTTTCTCAACTGCTAAGCTATTTAAATGTGTGGTCTTTTATGCAGTACTAGATGAACAATTAAAATTGGCGACAACGTGCAATCCAAGGAATACTGGTAATTTGTATCAATTGATTAAGGTTAGGATCTATGTATCATAAACTGCTTCATTTTACCCCATCGTTTGGCTCCCTACCGTGAGACTGAGCCTCCCTCTGGTAAAGTTCATTGCATTTTCAAGGCTTTCGAGGAGGATATTTTCCCTGTATCCAAACAAAGGCTTAGTCTCTGGGTCCGACGAAAACTGTCTAGTAGCTCGGAGAAAGCATAGAACTATCTTTTTGATAATTCAATGGATAGAAGTTTTCTGCATTTGCCCAAAAAATCGTTTTAAGGTTTTTACTGATCGAGATACCTGCTTAGATCTCAATGTTGATCCATGTTTGCCACAGAGAAAAAAATGGTGTATTGGCCAATATGATGTCAGCCTACCCAATTATTTCTTTTTTTAAATTTTAAAACATGAATAATGAATATATCGGCCAACCGTCTGTATTAAGTTGATTCGGCCAATATGTAGTGGTTATACTGAGTCAGTTGTGTATTAGAAGGCTTTAATACATATTATTGTGATCGAATCTTAAGATCAATATATATTAGTTTAACAAAGAAGTCAGAATAGAAGAAACAACTCAACAAAGTAGTTCATGAATTAAATGAGCTTTAACGAGAACTAAATGAAATCAAAACATTTTAGGTCACAAAGGAAACTTAGATCTCATTTTTCGAGAAAAGAAGATGAAAGACAAAGTACATTGGAAGAGTGCAGAGGAGACAATGGTTTGGGTATCTCAAATTCTATTCATTTTATTTTTTTGAAAACATACAAATATTGATGGACTCTTCAAATTCAATGAAATTCGACGATGAGTCAATCTTTAGTAAAGAAATTTTGAGTTTTCCAATAGAGGATGTACAATTAGAAACTTTGATGCTTGTAAATGATGATTATGGAGACACTAAAGAGTTTGTAGATGTATTTCTATTAGAATATATCGAGGAGATTTCAGTTGATGGGACGTTGGAGACGATAGTTATAGTTGAGACCAGGGGTCGAAATATCGGCCGATACATATCGTATCGGCCGATATATATCGGTTTTGGAGAGCATCATATCGGCCGATATCAAAATATCGGCCGATAACATTTTTTGTACCCCTTGTTGAGACTTTGTATGATGGAAAGTAAATAAAAATTCAATTCAGCCGACATATCATACTTAAATCATGAAAATCGGATCTAGAGAAAATAAATGATTTTCACTGAAATTGGTCTTTCTACCCAGAGAAGATGGATTCCCTAATTCATATTCAATGAGAGATTTGACGCTCATGATTTGCAAATGAAAGACATATAATATGAATGGGAATGATCATAGAGTAAGAATGATTTAGCTATGTAAACTGAATGGCTCTCATGATATTGAGATGAGGGGTTTTCCTTAGAAATTTCCCCAAACCTTTCTCCAAGGGATCTCTAATATTTTTTTTAAGCTTTAATCCCATGTATTTTCCTTACAACAAAGAAAAGGCCATTGCAAGATTTTTAGTTCCTAAATGTTCCAGGAACATGTTTCGGTCTTCCTCTTTTCAAGTTTCGGACATCCACTTTTGTCTAAGGCTGAAGTGCTCTGTCTACACAATTTCTGTTATAGTTCATTTTCAAATTTCAGACAGCCTAAAGTTAGCAATTTTATACCTCTTCACTAAAATAAGCATAATTTGAGCTACGTAGCTCAGATTTAGGTATTCTTCTGCTCGTTGGAAAGGTATTTAAAGGATATATCCAACAAAAAGAAATGTCACTAAAATTGTTCATTTGATACTTTAAATAGGTCTCTAACTGATGGTGAAATTCATTCAGCGTAAGAATATCCCTGTTTTGCCTTGTTTGCACCCTTTTACTAAAAAGCTCATAACGTGAGCTGCACAACTCGAATTTGGGTGAACTTCGACTTTTTGAAAATATATTTGAGTGTTTTATCTAATCATAAAGATTTTACTTAATATTTGAGCACATTTGATAGATGGAAAGAGCGTCGCCATATTAGGGCACATTACATCTATCCTAAGAATCCAATAAGTATACCACTTTTAAGTCAAGGATTCTAAGTTTATTTCAGCGGTAAGTCTAGGTCTTCTAAACCTAATTAGGTCAAATATACCTGACTTGGTTGGCCTTTAGCTCATTCTCCATTTGTTGTTGCTCTGTCTTCCACAATCATTGCTTCTAGTCTTCACTTGATATCTCATTGATGATCTTCCAGAGGCAATGTTTGGAGATTGATTGTAATACCCCACTCACCTGGGCATGTGGGAAGAAAAGTCCCACGAGGGACTGGGATTTGAGGTGGGATTTAAGAGGGGAGCACCCCTCCCTTAGTACAAGGTCTTTTGGGCCCAAAAGTGAGACTGGGCCCAAAGCAATGCCATGAGGGCGCGTGTGAGTCCAAGCGGAAATATTGTGCTAGAGGGACGGGTCGTCACAGATGGTATCAAAAAGAGGTTCAACTCTTTGCCTATGTGGGCCCTCTACCTGTGTGTTGTGACAGAGTCAGGGACGACTCTGGTCTTAAGAGGTGTAGATTGTAATACCCCACCCACCTGGGCATGTGGGAAGAAAATTCGCACATCACCCAAGGGACTTGGGTTTGATGTGGGATTTAAAAAGTTAGCACCCCTCCCTTAATACAAGGCCTTTTGGGCCCAAAAGTGAGACTAGACCCAAAGCAAAGCCATGAGGGCGTGTGTAATCCCAAGACAATATTGTGCTAGAGGGACGGGTCGTTAGAGCTGGTTAGCTCACTCCCTTACGATTTTAAGGACACTGCCTAAGGAAGGCATATACAAACCCAACTGTTGCAAAAGATAATAGAAACCCCGACACTTCCCATTCGAGAGAGCTTTTATTATATGTTAGAGAGACCCTATTTCGTGTTGTAATAATATTGCGATTGTTTGAATTGCTTTTCATGCAATAAAACCATTATGCTTTTATTGAGTTCTTTGTTGTATTACAGTTATGTGTTATGATTGTATGTTATGGTGCATGTTTGAGTTCACGTGTGAACCTGGATGGTCGCGTGTGACTCCTTGATAATTGGAACAATGCCGAGTTATGGTAAAACTTCCCGTGGATGATGGAACATAGAAACCAACATAGATTTCCTTGTGTTAGGAAAAAAAAAAAAAAAAAACCTCTTGTCCTAGGCCCAAGTCGGGGTGGGGTGCGACATGTCATCACAATGCATGATATGCATATTCTTTATTGTGATGAGATTAATGTAATGTTCTTGTGCGTCCTTGCTGGAGTTTCCTACGCTCACCCCTTACAAATTTCAGGAACCGTAGCGGAGGCGGGGTCCAAAGGACCCCAAAGGCAAACCTAAGAGTCACTTCTTTGAAGACTTTGACTTATTCTTCTTATTTTGACAAATTGGAATGTTAAACCAAATATTATGTTTTGTAATCAAGGCTTAGTTATGTAGCCTAAGCTTGTGTTGTAGTAATGGTTGGACTGTATTCAGAACTGTTTGAATCATTATGTTGTAAATTAATGATGAGGATGGATGGGATAGAAAATGCAGATAGTTGATGTAAGATAGCAGTAATGGTGGGTAAGTAGACAAGGATACCCCAATAGTTATGAGTGAATGAAACTGTGAAAGTTCTCAGAGTACTTAGAACCAGATTAACCCTAGAAGGGGTGAATAGGGTAATCACAAATTATGAGTCCTTTTAAATTTTCTTGATTAATATAGTGTGAAATTAAATAACAATTAATCAAGTGTGTGATTTCAAAGTGTGCAACAACAAACCAATCACACAAAGATAATGCACATGATTTATAGTGGTTCGATTAAACAACTTACATCCATTGTTGAGACTCACCCAACCTTGGGCTATCTTCAATTCACTAAGCTTTGGAATTACACCAACACAATAGAATAGGACTTACACATATCCAATTGATTGAGACTTTCACCCAATTCCTATCCCACTATTTTTATAGTGGTTGAAGAGAAACTCAATCTCTTTAATCCACTTTACAATCAACAAATGATTTTTAAAGTAAAAATCTAAAACTACAAAACACTTGCCTTTGAAGATCTTTGCAAATGTAGATGTGCTCCGTAAATAACTCCCAATGAGAGCTCAAACAATCCCAACGATCTGCCGTGTAGAGCAATCACAATCCTTGGGAGACTCTCTAGAAGATTGGGTTCTCAATCTCTATCATAGAGGATGACTTTATCATTATCTCTTAATCTCAATCTCAAAGGATTGGATACTTGAATGATTTGTTTTTTATTTTCCAAGAGAGAACAAGTCTAAGATTTTGCCTTTAGTACTTGGGAGATTTTCTCACATGTAGATGGCTCAATTAATTGTTATTCACTTTCCTTTACCAACCCCTGAAACATTGTTTGTATTTATAGGCAACACTAAAAATTTTGTAAAGCTGAAACACAAAAACGATCGTCCGTGCTTGAAATCTTTTCACCAACTTGACCGTTGAGCATTTTATGCACAGTAACGGTAACAAAACGGTAACCACACGACTGATCGTCTGTGTTTCTGGAGACGGATCGTGGGTTGGCGAAAGCATTGGCCTGAGACTAACTGTATTTTCCAGTGTCAAGTCCCATCAAGGCCTAGGGCGACTGGTTGTGTGCCCGATATGTTATTGCCCTGTCTTGGCAATTGGTTGTGCAACTGGTTGATCGTGCTATACCACATGAAGGGTCGCCGCCAAACGAGAGCATCATCCTGAGCTTGACTGTAGTTTTCAGTCGGTGTGTGACCCAGGCTTCAGGCGATTGATCGTGGGGACGATTGTTCGGCCCTGTACCCAGGCGAGGCATCTTCTGCACGATCTGATGTCCGAGACTTGACTGTGAATGACAGTCCAGATTTGTCTAAGACTAGTACAATTAATCGTATACACGATTGGATCGGCCCTGTCCCAACAATACATCATGAAAACAAACTTATCGTCTTGAGACCTGAAGTGTTTGACAGTCCATTCCAACCAAAACCTTTGAATTTCCAGACGATTCGTCGTATAACCACAATTGATCTTCCGTGCCATATGGCGACTATTCACTGACACGATGTGTCATCCATGATAACAGATTTACATATTTCCAAGTTGGGTTCCACTTGGTGTCAAACACATTTTATGTAGATATGATGTCTAAGCCTAGGGATCGTCCACCTAAGGTTTGGATTCCACCTAATGGTCATCTATGGCCAATTACCTTCTGTGATTTCCATACACATGTTGATCCGTTGAGTCTTCATGCTTCAATCAACACTTGAGTTCTTGAGTCTTGAGCTTCTCTCTTCAAGGCATTGCTTCACCTAAGTCACGGAATTGGCAAATAAGTGACTTGGCAAGCCATAGCACTAACAATCTCTCCCTTTGTCAATTCATGACAAAACCTAAAAGCTAATCAAATACAGACTCAATATACATCCCATCCCAATTATACATCATTTAGATAAAAATAATATTCAAATGACACATAAACATGGCTTAGCTTCATATTCTTACTTAGCTTGCTCTATCTTCAAAACCTATAAACACACAAGCAAGCTACAAAGCACTAGCAGATCATTAACAGGGTTAGTCCAAACATAAACATATATCCATGGACTAAATATATAAACTCGCCCATACTTCATGATCAACACAATTACCCTATAACTCAAGCTCTATACCAAGTTTTCTAAGCTATGACTGCAACTTTTATGTTCTCCCCTATAATCATTAACTTCTACTAATTTCTCCCCCATTTTGTCAGTAATTGACAAAGGCTAATCAAGCACATATTTTGTGCTTCTCCAAATTTCATAGCCAAGCAGACATGCCATTCAAACCACTAAGACATCTATGCATCCATATTGAAAATTATGTTATTCAACACACATGAACAAATATAAGAAATAACCATGGCATCAAATAACAAGGTTAGAGATGGAGATAATCATGGCATTAACAAACCATTGCATTGATAAACAAACCATTATCATTCCATGCAGTAAGAGGGTTTTAATAATTACTGTCACTCCCCGACTCGAAAGGTGGGTCCGGAACGAGACTTGTTTTTTTTTTTTTTTTTGAAAGACTAAACTAACACAAGCATTCTAACTGAGCCAGATCAACAGTTAGGCCCAAGGGTCACACATGATCCCAATATATAGACTCAAACATATACCATAAGTCTAACCCAGCAGATACAAACAATAACACATAATTCCAAACATCGAATTATCATTGAATACATCATCAGAGTAACTACGGATACATGGTAGTTTCTAATACATCATGTTTAAACAGACTAAGTACCACACACGACAAGGGTATTCCCCTCAGTGGGAATCCCAAAGCTCAAAGCAACGCCGCAGCTTATCCACTCTAAGCTTCAAATAGAGGGTTCTCCTCCTCAGGTTCATCTCCTGAAAGGTGAGTGGGGTGAGGTAACTATCCCAGTGAATGAAATATAATAGTGCAGTTTTAAGTAAACAACACGTTAACAAATAATCAACAGTTGCAATGTAATATCTCATGCTTGATAACAAATTCAAATATAATCTCATCATTCCCATAATTCATCATCTTTTCCAATACTGCTATCATCCAACGTAACGCCTACATACTACGCTGAGACCATCGTATTAAGTCCCGACATGGTCAAAATACATTCTTTCAAGTACATCTCTAACTCTCACATAGCCGATACTGACATCCTCAAATCAATAACTGTCAACACCCATGGTCCTAGTAGACGTAAAGCATCTCACACACATGGCCGATATTGGTTCAATAGTCAAGGGCACGTGGAAGCAGTATCACATATTTCATATGATCAACATCATAAGTATTTCTCAATTAACATTGCACTTCTTACAATAATGCATCATATCTAGGCACATGAGTGGGTTCATCAAATCTGAAACTACTCATTGCTCCAAATCCATCCCAATAAAAACCTGTTTACATCTTACTGCAAAGTTAAGTTCCCTCACCGTGAATGTGTTGTTTCGCGGTCTCTGTACAACAAGCTAACAAGTGCACAATCAATCATAAATCATCATACATAGCATCAAATACATACCCATAGTAGTATTTTCAAAATCATACTTATTTTCCTAAAAAAATATCTAAGGTAAATGGAATTGAGTCTCCTATTTGGTTTCTAACCATTTTAATTACAATAATCCACAGTATATAAATAATAAGGTGCTCAGTCCAAAACTCATATTGTCTTCTGGGAATGACCAGATTGACTTATTGAGTTAGGTCTAGATTCTCAGGTCACTTCTCGGTTGTTTTCTGGATAGGATCAGATCTGACATTTTGAGTAAGGCCTCGAGGTCACTCAGTGCCCGACAAATATAGCGTCGGCCTGGAAGTGAAGTCACTCAGTGCCCGACCAATAGAGTCGGCCTGTAAGTGAATACAATAGTAAATACACTATAGTAATAAGAGAAGAGGGTTAATACAATTTTAACTTATTAATGGGGTACAAACTTCACATGCAACAACAAACAACAAACAATATTTCACATCTAAAAACTGGGTCCATCGGAACAAGCCTCGAAACCAGGTACTATGGCTTCGGATCATCCGAACCACTGCCTAAGCTAGTCACTGACCTCGGACTGAGGGTGTGACTTCGGATAGTCCGAACCAATAAAATCCGAAAAACAGGTCTCGGTGGGCCTGGTGTCTCGGATCAGCCGAGTGAAGCTCGGATCGTCCGAGTGGGGTTCAGTCCTTCCGAACTCAGTTCGGAACATCCGGGCGAGTCTGGCTAGCCACGAGCGCTTCCTGGCTTCGGCTGAAGCTCGGAAAGTCCGAAAGGTCCTCTCGGACCGTCCGAAGATTGGCTCTCGGACCGTCCGAGAGTCGTCTTCCTCCACTGTCTGCACCAGCAGACAGTAACGGCAGACACTGTATGAAATACTAATCCGGAAACAGGGTTTTCCCGCATTCAATTTTGACATCTGGCCAGTCCGATGGACTCCTCCAAGAGACCTCTTTCCATAGGGAGTGGTTTCGAGGTTTAAAACTGGGTAGCCATCCAAGTTTAAAACGAAACTCACACTGGTACAAGAAAACCCATGGTTTTTCTTAAAACTTTAAAATGGTTTTACACACTCAAATCTTAGCCAAAACTGGTTTTTCTTTATTCTAAACTGACTAGAATTGAAAGAGGAACACAGTGGTTACCTTCACTGGAGTTCTTGGGCTAAAAATCCGACTTTTGAAATTTCTTTCCTTCTAAGCTACGGATGACTGAAAAACAGTAAAACAAAGGCTGAGAGAGAGAGCTGGGAAAACCAGAGAGCAGAGAGACTGAGAGGGAAGAAAGCTTGGGAGATTGAAAGCTGGGCTGAGGGGTGAGCTTTATAGAAATCTGTCCGGAAGAAGTGGCCATCAAGCCACTGCATGTCGTTGCATGCTGTTGCCGCCCACTGTTCGGTCGTTGGTTGTAATTCAGCCCTTCCAAGTTTCAATTTTGCAAAAAGGTCTCTGTTTTGATAAAAACTTGATTTTTAACTAAAAGCAAGATTTTAAAAGCTCAAAAATTTAATCCAACCTGACACATAAGTTGGGTTTTGAAAACTTTAATCATCATAAAAATTTGGGGACTTAAAACTTACCAAAAGTAATTGATTTAAATAAAAATCATAATTTAACACTATTTACTTAATCTAACTTGTGTTAAATAAAACCATTTAAAATTCTTATTTTTGGGGTTTAAAAGAATAACTAGACCATACTTAAAATGGTCCAACATAGTACACTTGTTTTAAAATTTATTTCATCTCCAAAATCATTTAAAAATATTTATTACTCCCTTTCGGGATTTTGACGGGTGGTTTTAAATACTATTTTCTAAAAATAAAATTATTTTAAAATCAGAAATACAATTCTTTGACTAAGGAAAACAATTTCATCCAATAATAATCACATAATCACACAATTTATAAAAATAATAATAATAAGCGGTAAATTACCATTTTGCCTCTCCAGCTGGACGAGTTGGATCACTTAGCATTCTAGCTCGGATTGGGCCACACATGGGCTTTTCACAAAGCCATAACTGTAATCTTTTAGATTAACAGGTCTAAGCAGGATTATTAAGCTAAACTACGCCTAATCTAGGTCAGGGTATTACATCCTAACCCCCTTCAAAGAAATTTCGTCCTGAAATTTAAAACAAATTTATACCTTTTTGGCCTGTGAACAAGCCAGGGTACAGCTTCCGCATCGTCACTCCAGGTTTCCACGTCTCGTGTTGCATGTCACGATGTTGCCACAACACTCGCACTAGAGGAATAGATTTCCTCATGAGCTCTTGAGTCTGGCGTCCTTGAATCTTCACAGGCACCTCTTCAAAAGTTAGTTCCTCTGAGACTTCAATATCTTCAAAATTTATCACGTGTGACGGATCAGGCTCGTACTTCCTTAACATAGACACGTGGAATGTACTATGCACTCTCTCCAAAGCTTGAGGAAGGTCTAATTGATAGGCCACTTTCCCCTATCCTTTTCAAAATCTCAAAGGGTCCAACATATCTAGGTGATAGTTTTCCTTTACGCCTAAACCGTTGCACTCCAAGACGTGGTGCCACACTTAAGAAAACTTGGTCTCCAACTGCAAACTCCAAAGGTCGTCGCCTTTTGTTAGCATAACTCTTTTGTCTGCTCTGGGCTGTCTTGAGACGTTGTCTGATCACTTCAACTTGTTCTAACGTCTCACGCACTAGATCAGGTCCTAACAATGCTTTGTCTCCTACCTCTGTCCAACAAAGAGGTGATCTGGAAGGTCTACCATACAAAGCCTCGTATGGTGCCATCTATACACTAGAGTGATAACTGTTGTTGTAGACAAACTCAATCAAAGGCAAGTGATCTTCCCAACTTTCTTGCATATCCATCACACAAGCTCTTAGCATATCCTCTAAGGTTTGAATGGTTCTCTCTGACTGACCATCCGTCTGAGGGTGAAAAGCAATGCTAAAGCACAGCTTAGTCCCCAACTCCTCTTACAATCCTTGCCAAAATCTTGATACAACCTAGGATCTCTATCAGATACAATGGATGCAGGCACTCCATGCAATCTGACTACCTCTTTTAAATACAGTCTACTTAGAGTAGCCAAGAGTCCTGTCTTCTTGATTGGCAGAAAGTGAGCTGACTTCGTCAATCGATCAACTATTACCCAAATAGCGTTGTTTTTCCTAGGAGACTTCGGGAATCCGGTTACAAAATCCATTGTGATATGCTCCCATTTCCATTCAGCCACTTCTAAAGGTTGCATCTTTCCACCAGGTCGTTGATGTTCCGCTTTCACTTGTTGACAAGTTAAGCACTTCGACACAAAATCTGCTACCTCTCGCTTCATACCTTTCCACCAGAACAGTCGCCGCAAGTCGTGATATATCTTCGTACCACCAGGATGCATCGCAAAATGAGGAAGATGAAAGTGATCAAGCACCTTTCTCCTGCACTCGTCCGACTTTGGTACAAAAAGTCTATCTTTGAAAGTCAGACCTCCGTCCACCTTGATCTTCTAATCTTCTAGAGTCCATCCTCCTGAAAGTTGAGTCGCCAACTCCTTTGCTTCTGGATCGCTTTGTTGTCCTTCCATTACTAATCTAATTACTTCGGGTTGCAGAACCAAACTATGGATTCTTGCTGACCCGCTTCCTTCGATCAGCTCCAGATCGTACTCGGACAGGATTTCCAACATCTTCCACTGTAAGGATGTTATCCTTACCACGTTGCTGTGAGACATCCTGCTCAAGGCATCGGCCACCACGTTGGCCTTTCCTGGGTGATAGGAGAGACTGAAGTCATAATCTCCCAAGTACTCCATCCACCTTCGCTGCCTCATATTCAGGTCTTTTTGAGTGAAGGTATACTTGAGACTATGGTGATCAGGAAACACATTGAACTTCTCACCATACAAGTAATGTCTCCATAATTTTAACGAGAATACAACTGCTGCTAACTCCAAATCATGAGTCGCGTAGTTCTGTTCATGTCCCTTCAATTGCCTAGAACCATAAGCTACTACCTTCCCCTTTTGCATCAGCACACAACCCAAACCAAACTTGGATGCATCGTAACACACATCGTAACCTCGTCCTTGCTCGAGTATCACCAAAACTGGAGGCGTAGTCAACTTCTCTTTCAGCTCCTGGAATGCTCTTTCTCAAGCTTTGCTCCACTCGAACTTGACGTTCTTCCTCAGTCAGCCGAGTCATTGGTACCGCGATCTGGGAGAAGTGTAGGATAAACTTTCGGTAATATCCTGTTAATCCCAGAAAGCTCCTGATCTCGAACACAGCTCTTGGGACTTTTCCAAGTCTTCACCGTTTCTACCTTCGCTGGATCTACCGAGATTCCTCTTGGAGACACCACATGCCCCAGAAACTGCACTTGAGTCAACCAAAACTCGCACTTATTCAGCTTAGCGAACAACTGATACTCTCAAAGAGTCTGAAGAACAATGCGTAGATGACGCTCGTGCTCCTCCTCTGACGACGAGAAGATCAAGATATCGTCTATGAAGACTATCACGAACTCTCGCAGGTATGGTCGAAAAACACGATTCATCAAATCGATAAACATGGTTTACGCGTTCGTCAAACCGAAAGACATCACCACAAACTCGTACAAACCATACTGCGTCCGGAAAGCAGTCTTAGGAATGTCTTCCTCTCGAATCCGCAACTGATGATAACACGGCCTCAGATCGATTTTCGAAAACATCTAGATCCCCTCAAAAAATCAAAGAGGTCGTTTATTCTAGGCAACGGATACTTATGCTTAATAGTTACTTGGTTAAGCCGCCGGTAATCTATATACATCCTCATCAATCCATCCTTCCTTTTCACAAAGAGAGTAGGTGCGCTCCACGGCGAGTTGCTCTGACGGATATAACCAAGACTAAGAAGCTCATTTACCTGCGTAGTTAGCTCTCTCTGTTCAGTCGGCGCCATCCGATAAGATGCCATGGAAATTAGAGATGTTCCTGGCTGTAGGTCTATAATAAACTCTATTTCTCGGCGTGGAGGTAGCCCAGCTAACTGGTCAGGAATCACATCCATAAACTCACACACCACCCGAGGAGCAAAAGACCTCTACACCACCTACATCTTCCCAACCCATGCTCGCCACCACACTACCAGGATAAGCCCTAAGGCCTAGAGAAAGTGACCCTCTTCTTCTCATAAGGTACCAACTTCTCCATAAACCTCTCATTGGTTAAGGAGACCCCACAAATTTTCCTTTGGGAACAGTCGATCAGGGCCTCAAAAACTGACAACCAATCCATGCCAAGGATGATGTCAACGTCCGTCATTTCCAGAACCAGAAAATCATACGACAACTCTACTCCGCTAATTCTCAAAATACAAGATCTACACATCTGGTTTACCAAAGCCTTCTTACCCAAGGGTGATATTACCATTAGCGAGTTAGCTACTTCTACCGGATTCAAACCCAATCTATCACAATAAGCTCTAGAAATAAAGGAATGATAAGCACAGGTATCAAAAAGCACTTGAGCTAAAATATTGAAAAGATTAAGGGTACCTTCCATCACTGTATTCTCCATCGGCTCTTCCTTCTGAGTCCCAATCGTATAGACTCTCCCCTGAGTGGTCTGAGGACGTCCTTGTCCTCTCCCCTGACTGTTCCGTGGTGGTAAGTTCCTTGGTGCCACCGAGCCTCTGGAGGTTTACTGAGAACCTCGACCAACAGATGGCTGCGCCACAGAAACAGAAGTTCCTGCGCCTTGCGAAGGTGCAGCGTTACCGAGATAGGGCAATCCCTAAACAGGTGCCCGGTCTGCTTGCAATGAAAGCACGCCTTCTCTCCTCCTGATGGGCAGAACTTAGAAGTATGCCTAGGCTGGTTGCAGGTATAGCACACGAATTTTCGGGAGTCAGAACGACTCGACTGTCATGTGCTAGGTTGGCTCTTCTTGAAGAAAGGCCTCTTCCAGTTGAGCTTGGCCTTCTTGTTGGAAGAAGGTTTCTGAAAGTTGTCGGCGCTACGATTGATAGAGTCCGCTGCTTCCACCTTTGAAGCTCGATCAATGATCTCCTCCAAAGTCTCGAAAATCAGGCTGGCCACTTGCCGCTGCAGAAACGGTCGGAGTCCATTCTCAAAATGCTGGACCTTCTCCTCTTCGTTCACCGCTATCCACGGCACGAACTGCATCAAGTCGATGAAACGCATGGCATACTATGTCACTGAGTCGGAACCCTGCTGGATGTTGAGGAACTCTCTCTTCCTCGCTTCTTACACTGTCTTCGGAAAGTAACGGGCCAGAAATGCAGTTGAGAACTCTTCCTACGTCATTGGCTCGTGGTTACGAACCAAGTTCTTCGCTTCCCACCACTCGTAAGTGTTTCCTTCTAGCTAGGTACGCTGCCAAAGTTACTCTCAAGTCATCGCAATAGCTAGGGTGTTAAGGATCTTACTAATCTGAGTTAGCCAGTTCCTCACTGCAGTAGGGTCCTCTGTCCCAGAGAAATTCAGTCGGGTTCAGTAGCTTGAACTCTTTTAGAGCCGAGGTGGCTCTCTCCTCTTGCGTTCGGATCGGAGGGCGTCGTATATTTTCAGCTATTTGCTGAAATGCTTCCATCGTTGTGCGAAGGGCCTCATTGGGTAATTCACGGGATGGAATACCAGTCCTCCTCCCACGGCAGTTGTTTCCGTTAGCGTTGGGTCCTGACATCTATTATTCACACTTGTAAATATCACTTAACCAATTAAGAAACTTATTAAGGTAAATCACACAAGTTGCAAAATTTCATTAGAAATCATTCAAATTGCATTACAATTATAAGGGTTAGTAGGGTTAGGAAACCCTTCAAAACAACAAGACAAAACTCAACCCTTACAACAAAATCTCTCCGATTTCCTGACAACCCTAATCTAATCTTCTGAAGAAGATCCTACATCATCACCAAAATAAAAGAAGTTGTCCGGACAAGTCGCTGACTAATGCCCGAACACTCTACAGGTCAAACAGGGTATGATCCCTGATCCCCTAACATAAGGACAATTAGTCCTTACGCTCCCATGTCCGCGGAGTCCGTAAACAGGGCAGATGACATCAATGGGGTAGGGGCAATAAGTACAGTTGTGCCACTCTTGATTGCACAATTCACACATAAAGTCTGAATACTCATTCAAATGTGGAGTAGCCGGAGTATACTCAGGCGAGCCTATTTCCCCTATAGACTCTTCTAGGTTTGGGACATCTCCCTCATCTTCTTCAGGAACGGCCCCAACATGGTACTCAGGCGATACTACTTCCACTTCCTCATTAATGCAACTTCACTGACGAAGTTTGGAATACTGGAATCGTCTGAAGAAACCAGATCGATCGGGCAGCTAGGGGTCCCCATGTCCCACAACTCGGTGTACTCTACATTGCTTGACATGTCTATATCACAAAAATAGGAAAATGTCAAAAACAATTGCAGTTCTAAGCTAAAAACAAGTCTAACTAGGTTGTAACGCATCACAGTCCTAGAGTTTGACCCGAAGCTCTGATACCAAGCTATCATGCCCAGACCCGAAAGGTGGGCCCAGAACGAGACTGATTTTTTTTTTTAAGGCTAAACTAACACAAGCATTCTAACTGGGCCGGATCAACAGTCAGGCCCAAGTCACACATGATCCCAACATGTGACCTCAAACATATACTGTAAGTCTAACCCAACAGATACAAACAATAACACATAATTCCAAACATCGAATTATCATTGAATACATCATCAGAATAACTACGGATACATGGTAGTTTCTAATACATCATGTTTAAACAGACTAAGTACCACACACGGTACTTTACAAAGACAAATGGTTCCAAGAACCAGAAAGCAAAGACAAGGGTATTCCCCTCAGTGGGAATCCCAAAGCTCAAAGCAACGTCGCAACTTATCCACTCTAAGCTTCAAATATCTGGTTCTCCTCCTCGGGTTCATCTCCTGAAAGGTGAGGGGGGTGAGGTAACTAGCCCAGTGAATGAAATATAAAAGTGCAGTTTTAAGTAAACAACAGGTTAGTAAATAATCAACAGTTGCAATGTAATATCTCATGCTTGATAACAAATTCAAGTATAGTCTCATCATTCCCATAATTCATCATCTTTTCCAATACTGCTGTCATCCAACGTAACGCCTACATACTACGCTAAGACCATAGTATTAAGTCCTGACACGGTTAAAATACATCCTTACAAGTACATCTCCGACTCTCACATAGTCGATATTGACATCCTCAAATCAGCAACTGTCGACACCCATGATCCAGTAGACGTAAACCATTTCACACACACGGCCGATATTGGTTCAATAGTCAAGGGCACGTGGAAGCAGTATTACACATTTCATATGATCAACATCATAAGCATTTCTCAATTAACATAGCACTTCTTACAATAGTGCATCATATCTAGGCACATGAGTGGGTTCATCAAATCTGAAACCACTCATTGCTCCAAATCCATCCCAATAAAAACCCACTTACATCTTACTGCAAAGTTAAGTTCCCTCACCGTAAATGTGTGGTATCGCGATCTCTGTACAACAAGCTAACAAGTGCACAATCAATCATAAATCATCATACATAACATCAAATACATACATACAAGTAGTATTTTCAAAATCATGCTTATTTTCCCAAAAAAATATCCAAGTTAAATGGAATTGAGTCTCCTACTTGGTTTCTAACCATTTTAAATTACAATAATCCACAGTATATAAATAATAAGGTGCTCAGTCCAAAACTCATATTGTCTTCTGGGAATGACCAGATTGACTTATTGAGTTAGATCTACATTCTCAGGTCACTTGTCGATTGTCTTCTGGATAGGACCAGATCTGACATTTTGAGTAAGGCCTCGAGGTCACTCAGTACCCGACAAATATAGCGTCGGCCTGGAAGTGAAGTCACTCAGTGCCCGACCAATAGAGTCGGCCTGTAAGTGAATACAATAGTAGATACACTATAGTAATAAGAGAAGACGGTTAGCACAATTTTAACTTATGAATGGGGTACTAACTTCACATGCAACAACAAACAACAAACAATATTTCACATCTAAAAGCTGGGTCCCACGGAACAAGCCTCGGAACTAGGTACTGTGACTTCGGATCATTCGAACCACTGCCTAAGCTAGTCACTGACTTCGGACTGAGGGTCTGACTTCGGATAGTCCGAAGGTCCTTCCGAACCAATAAAATCCAAAAAATGGGTCTCGGTGGGTCTGGTGTCTCAGATCGTTTGAGTGGGGTTCGGTCCTTCCGAACTCGGCTCGGAACATCCGGGCGAGTATGGCTAGCCTCGGGTGCTTCTGGGTTTCGGATGAAGCTTGGAACGTCCGAAGGGTCCTTTCGGTCCATTTGAAGGGTGTGACCCTCGGACCGTCCGAAGATCCACTCTCGGACCATCCGAGAGTCGTCTTCCTCCACTGTCTGCACCAGCAGACAGTGACGGCAGACACTGTATGAAATACGAATCCGGAAACAGGGGTTTTCCCAGATTCGGTTTGCACATCTGGCCGGTCCGATGGACTCCTCCGGGAGTCCTCTTTCCATCGGGAGTGGTTTGGAGGTTTAAAACTGGGTAGGCCATCCGATTTTAAAACAAAACTCACACTGGTACAAGAAAACCCATGGTTTTTCTTAAAACCTTAAAATGATTTTACACACTCAAATCTTAGCCAAAACTGGGTTTTCTTGATTCTAAACTGACTGGAATTGAAAGAGGAACACAATGGTTACCTTCACTGAAATTCCTGGGCTAAAAAGCCGACTTTTGAAATTTCTTTCCTTCTAAGCTACGGGTGACTGAAAAACAGTAAAACAGAGGCTAAGAGGGAGAACTGAGAAAACTAGAGAGCAGAGAGACTGAGAGGGAAGAGAGCTTGGGAGATTGAAAGCTGGGCTGAGGGCAGAGCTTTATAGAAATCTGTCCGGAAGAAGTGGCCATCGAGCCACTGCATGCCGTTGCATGCAGTAGCTGCCGAATTCAGCCATTCCAAAGTTTCAATTTTGGAAAAAGGTCCCTGTTTTGATAAAAACTTGATTTTTAGCTAAAAGCAAGATTTTAAAAGCTCAAAAATTTAATCCAACCTTACAGATAAGTTGGGTTTTGAAAACTTTAATCATCATAAAAATTTGGGGATTTAAAACTTAACCAAAGCAATTGATTTAAATAAAAATCACAATTTAACACTATTTACTCAATTTAACTTGTGTTAAATAAAAACATTTAAAATTCTCATTTTTGGGGTTTAAAAGAATAATTAGATCATACTTAAAATGGTCCAACATACTGCACTTGTTTTAAAATTTATTTCATCTCCAAAATCATTTAAAAATATTTATTACTCCCTTTTGGGGTTTTGACGGGCGGTTTTAAATACTATTTTCTGAAAATAAAATTATTTTAAAATCAGAAATACAATTCCTTGACTAAGGAGAATAATTTCATCCAATAATAATCACATAATCACACAATTTATAAAAATAATAATAATAAGCGGTAAATTACCATTTTGCCCCTCTAGCAGGACGAGCTGGATCACTTAGCATTCGAGCTCGGATTGGGCCACACCTAACCGTAATCTTTGAGATTAACAGGTCTAAGAAAGATTATTAAGCTAAACTACGTCTAATCTGGGTCAGAGTATTACAATTACATACCCAAAAGGTAAAGTTTTTCAAAACAACATAAGAAAAACTATCCTAAGAAGTACCATCTAGAGGAGAGGAGGATCGACGAGGATCAGTGTCATCGTTGCTGCAGGATACAGCGGAGATGAGGCTCTAGATGGATTTCTTCACATAGGTTGCCAAGGCATCAAACTTGGCTTCCAATCTGCCTTCCAAGGCATTGTGCATTGCAAACTATCTGTCTTCAAGAGCTTAAAGGCAATCCTCAAAGACTTTTCGACTTACGTGGTCAAAGTTAGATTCTTCATATGCTTCCCCTGATGCTTCTGTTTTCCTTGGAGAGGAGGGAGCTAGGAGTTGATGTTGAGCCACGAATCTGCTCAAAAAAGTCTTCCTAAGAGACTTTCTAATGGCAGTCTCATCAATTGGCCGGATGACCTTCGGCACATCTCCCTTGGAGGGTTGCACTCCAAAGTGTAGGGCTATCCAGTACGTGAGGTAGCAGAAGGGATGATGACTTGACATGGTAAATCTAAGATACTTTCCAATTGTCTGGCACATGAGGGTAGGCAAACAAAATTTATTCCCGGTCACAGCTGCATAAATATGAACCAACATGAACTAGTTGAGGTCTCCTCGATTCCCATGCCTTAAGTAGACATTCGAGCAGAAAAACAAATGCAACAACCTGTACTATGTGAGCATATCGGCTTCCATGAGCCAGATCCCTTTCCTCCATACAATTTTCTTCCCTTTTTCATTAAACTTATTAGCATATTTTCGTTTGTCCTTCTCCCTCGTCTCAAAACTGTCATGCATGATGGGCAAGTGTCCATTCTAGACCATGGGTATCCCAAGTAACTCTGCAACTAAAGGAGGACCAAAGTCTACAGGCTCATTATTGAGGAAGTACAGCCAAAACCAATTTGGTTTTTCTGGATGGATTTTGATTGAGCAGAACATCCTCTTAGCCATTTTAGGATAAATTTTTCCACCCCACTTAATAAGGTTCATGCACCCTGCCTTCCTGAGATGCTTAAGAACACCAAACATCTCAAACAACTCAGCATCAGTTGTCTTTTTTATGTTGAGTTCGGGAAATGAGGGGTATGGTTTGATAAGTAGTAGAACAGGAGCATCGCAATCTTCTTCTTCTTCTTCATTAGCCTCTTTATATTCATCTCTTACCCCTTGATCCTTTGGATCAACAGCTTCTCCTTCTTCTTCACTCTTATCTTCCTCTTTATCTTGATCATCTCCCTGATTTTCTCCCACGCTGACATTCTCAGCCCCAACATTTTCTTCTTCTCTTCGACTTCCCTCACCTACACGAACATTTTCCCAAACTTGTACTTATTATTCACTGCTCGACTCCTCTTGGGGATTGGGTTCCCTAACCTCTTTTCATCTTCCAACAACTTCTTCTACTCGGGGACGAACGAGAGAGGTATGCTCTCCAATGGTAACTCCACTTGGTCTTCGAGGAGTAGGTCTGGAGGGTTTCTTCTTTTGGGGTTTCTATGCAGTGGACTTGTACCTTTGGCTAGGACCCCTAGGGCTTTGAGAGGAAGGTGTTTGGTCAAAGTTGAGGAGCGAACCTTTACTCTTACCAACAGTTTGTTTTCCTTTGGTGGCTTTGACTTTTTTGGGAGGAGGTGGGGAAGCTATAATTTCAGTTTCAAGAATGGAGGTAGTGTAGTTTTCAAGTAGCTTCATCCTTGGCATTTTGCTTTGATTTCTACCAAACATAGTATTTTAAAAACGAAATGGAGAGGATTTTTTGAGTTTACCCTAACCGAGAACTCTCAAATCAATGAGAGTGGGACTCGAATCCAAAGGAGGAAGCTTTTTGCTGGAGAGAATCAACGAGTAATCGTCTTCACGACCAAATTTGGAAACAAGGACACAACTGATCGCAAGGATTTTGCAGGGAAAGGGAAGAAACGAGTCACAAAGAATGAGGGAAATAAAAACCCCAAATTGCGAGGGTTTAATTTAATTGTTCCTTCCGCGACACGGACGATTAGTCGTCAAGGGGATCAGTCGCATAGCCGACTAATCCTCTTCTGGCTATCAGTCTCCATGACTCATGTAGTTTTTCTTTCTAAGTTCACAACTGTACACGGACGATGCATCGTTGCTTGGCGATTAGTCGTTATGACAACACGTCGTACACTGGCAATACGTCGCCATACCAAAAACTGATTTTTCCTCCAAACTTTGATATTGTTTTCAAAACACCCCATTTGATTTTTAACTTAAAACATGTTATAGACACATCCTATTAAGCATGATAAGCAAGACATACACCACAAAGACAACTTGCAATTGACCAATTTGAAAATCATATGTCAAACCTAGGCATATTTGATCAAATCCATGGAAATCAAGACAACCACACCATACACATTCAATTATGCTAACATACCAGCATGTTAAACACAATGAAACAAAATTATACCACTTGAAAATCTAATTTTCAAGGAATGTATGGTTTTCCAAGAACGACTAATGCTATAGCCAGGAAGAGCATAATCTTAGCTTTTAGTGACTAATTTCCTATCATATGGCACTTGGGCTACTTGAACTCACTTGCCACTAGAGTTCAATTTGAATTGGCTTAGGATATGAAAGTGAACCATAAGCCAAAGCAAAAGATGATTAAATGGTGGTCTATCTTCTAGGTACCCACATGGTTGAATTTGGTCTCTCATACACATTCCTTTGGGCAAACCTTGGGGGTCCAAACATAGGATGTCTTAACTCCTTCAAAACTTGGTCTAATTGTCTCAACAAGGAGTCTAGCCTTGGATCCATCTTCCTTGGGGGTCTCCTAACATTAGGCCTTGGTGGATGCATTTTAGGCTTATGATTTGGATTTGGGGGTGCTTTTAACCTTAATTTTTGGAGTGTGGTTAAGGGTTTTCTCTTGAAGGTGCCTCTTCCTAACGTTGCACTCAAGCTTGTAGTGTCTAGCCTTATGACAATTAAAACATTTCCCCCTGAGGGTCTTTGGAACACTATCCTTAACAAACACTGTTTGGTTTCTAGATCCATTGGTTTCAAGAGAGAAAACAAGACCCAATCTATCACCAAACTTCTAACTCGAATTTAGGGGTTTTGCTAATCTTTCCTCTCCCTGTTGAATTTGTCTTGGAAAAATCTCTTTGTGTTTTTTAAGTTCCAATAATTCATGAGTGAATTTTCTAACTTCCACTTCAAGATTACCCTTGATTTGTCACAAGTTTTCCACATCCTTGCAATGGATTCCCATTTCATCTTGAAGAGCTTTCTCACTCTCCTTTAACTTAATGATTTCTTCATTAAAGGTTTTTAATTGAGAGGTGAGGAGTGTATTCTCATCTTTTACATCTTTTAATTGGCTTGTTAACTGAGAATTTTCAATTTTAAGTTTATCTAGTTTCTTAGCCAATTGTTCACTATCCAAGTACAAGGCATTGAAGAGGATTGAAGATCATCATCTTCATCACTATCATTTTCAATTTTCGCCATTGTTTCAATTATAGGTGCTTCCTCATTTTCAACAATGGAAGTGATGAAATTCTTATGTGTTTCATCATTCACTTGAATTTCGTCATCCGAATCACTCTCAAATTCTGAGGTGTCCTCATATGTGTTCATAGCCTTCTTGGATTTTTCCGATGGACATGCATTTGAGTAATGTCCTCTCCCACCACAATTGAAGCATTTTTGTTCCTTGGCCTTTTTCTTATCTTTATCTTTTGGAGGTTTATTGATATTCAAATTTTAAATTTATAAATATTGCAAGCACACGAACCATTTATAGTATAGCGTTATGAGTGTGAGGTCGATCCCACAAAAAACAACAAAATATGCAAACACAAATATATGATTTTGAAATTTTATCTTTTTAGAGAAAATAGATCTTAAATTAGTCTAATCCCAAAAATCAATTCTATTCTCATAAATATATTTCTAAGTTAACAAAACCTTAGTTTTAAATAAATAGATCCAAAATTAGAACATTAATTAAATTCAATTAAGAGAATGGATTAATATAGAATTTATAAACAATCTCACACCTAAGTTCAAAAAAAAAAAATTAAAGTCTAATTAAATTAAATCTTAAACTAGTTACCACATCTTGAGAGGGGTTTAAAAACATGAAATAAAATACATGAACAATTAAAATACATAACAAAAGAATTAAAGAATTGAAAACAATAAAAATACAATATACAAACAAAATAGAACATTGAAAATAATTGACAACAAAAGTAAAAGATAGAATGTAAAAATGCATAATTGAAAGGGTGGTCATTGGCATAGATTGCTCATCGTCCAAAATGTGTAAACAAACATAAAATCAAGATCTGAAATTCACGTAAAAATCCATCTATCACTTCATGTTCTCTCATCAAAATCAAAATTCATAAAATTTAATTTAAATAATCAAATCTTAGTAACTTAGATTCAACACTTACAACCTAAGTTGTAATGGCCCAGCCCTAACATAAATTAATTAATTAATTAAAATATTAAGTCCGTATATAAGTCCGTGTTTGGACGAAATTAGGCTTATTTCTCCTCCTTCCTCTTCCAAACAGCCAACCCTTCTTCATTAACAGCAAACCCTTACTTCCTTTACCTTCCCTCTATTGATTTTTACCCACTAAAGGCTTTGGATTTAGATTTCTTACGCTTGGAGCGCCTTTGCACAGTTCATTTTCCTCCAAAGGATATAAGATCTATGATTCTTCTATTTCCCTTTCTTCTTATTTAATGAGATTTGAATGGGATGTGTTGAGAATGGAATATGTGATGGCTTTTAGGCCTTATTTGGAGAGGAATCCATGGAAGTAATTGAGAATTTTTGTTATGGAACCTAGTTTGGTGTAGATCTGAATTGAAATTGAGTTTTGAACCCATGGGAAGGGAAGTAAATTGGGGAAAGGGGTATATGCTAATTTTTGGAGATGATTCATGAGAGGAGATTTGGGGATTTCCCTTAGATTGAAGGGATTAAACCAAATTAGGGATAAATCTTGGGTCTAAATTTGGAAATTTTGTTTCTAAGTTTTGTTTCGGCTTAATCGATGAACTAATAGAGATCTATTATGTTATTTTTTATTGATTAGAACCTTTGCGCCCCGAACCTTTGAGGTACGACCTGAAGATCAACCCGAAACATCGTGATTTTGCGGTGAGGATTGCTACACACATATTGTATGAATGCATGTATACTATTTTATTGATTTAGGGAATGTACTGTGTTATTGATATGTTTAATGCATGATAAATAGGATGGATATGCCCTATGCTATGCATGAGATGTTATTAATTCTCTATTATGTGATTTGTAGCATGTCCTATTATCTTATTATGATGATAGAAAATTTGTGATAATTATTGGAGACCCTTGTGAATGGTTGAGATGATTTATTGATGAATTTAATTGGGTTTGTGCTGTAAAAAGAGAATTATTGGACCTAAGATGTTAAACCACCATGAGACGGGTTGAATAAATTGCAAGGACAAAGAATATGTGTAAAGAAACTCGATGTGTGTATCTCAAGGTTGGTGTATAGTCCATGTCCCTAAAATAACCTAATGTGATAATTATGTTCAATGTATGAAACGTAATGGAATGTGCTATGCTACTATCATTGTGAAATTATGGTCATTATGTGATTATGACATATATGTTGCCTATGTAATTGTGAATATGATCATTATGTATTACTCACTGATACGTGCTTAGGAGGTTATCTATGACGTGAGTATGGATATTGTGTTAATAGGCATGATAATATTGAGAATTATTAGCATTGGGATGAGACCCAAAGAGTTTATAGGACTTGATGATGTACCTTCTCTTGTTTGGGCTCCACTAGTATGAGTCTCCACTTCCTAGACGAGGTTGGTGTGATAGGATAATTGTTTTGTTTAAGGAACCCTATTGGAACAGTGACATCGGCTATGGGACTTAGTCCTATAGGGTTGTCATCGATGAGTATAGCTCCTATCATACTTCGCGTTGTAGGTCGCTCTAACTTCTGTTTGTAGTTGTCGTTAAGGAGTATTGCTCCTATCATGCTTCGCGTTGTAGGTCGCACTCACGACTATTTTGTACACTTGGTGTGCAGTTACGCAGGGTTAGATACTTGTGAGCCCTACTTCGACGGTACTAACTTGGTAAGTAGTATATTGATCGCCTTAGAGTTGACTTAATCA
The DNA here is from genome assembly GCA_013350335.1 of Chimonanthus salicifolius. Taxonomy (NCBI): domain Eukaryota; kingdom Viridiplantae; phylum Streptophyta; class Magnoliopsida; order Laurales; family Calycanthaceae; genus Chimonanthus; species Chimonanthus salicifolius. The sequence goes on along the minus strand of CM023532.1, from coordinate 62,299,756 downwards.
CCATAGTGGTGAAGCGAAGCATTGTGAGGTAGATTATCTATGTTGTATGGAGATCTCCACTTGTAAGTCGTGGCCTATGTCCCTCAAGGGATCATGATAATTGACAGCCGGTTCCATAGAGGTATCCTTGGGTAGACATTGTGTTCACGTTGATGAGATTGGTGTCCTTTGGGTGGACATAGTATTCATATTGATGAGATTGATAGCATGACTTGATAGCATAGCTTTATATATATATTCCATTTCATACATTATCATTATGTGGGTGTGTGGGTGTGTAGCATGCATATTTCCTCATTGAGTATTGTTTGTACTCACGTCCTTGCAATTTCAGGTAATATTGCACCGGATGGGTCTGAGGGACCTCGAGGAAGAGCTTAGTTATTATGATACTTAGGATGCCCTACATATTTGAGTTGATTATTTTATTTACTTATTTATTTGATTTGAGTTCGTGACATTGCTTTTACTATTTTATTCTTTTAGGGATTTATTGTAATAAATTCTAGAATGCTTGATAACATTTAAGGTAGAGAATTTATATACTCTTTGAGATATTAATAGTATTTGAGTTCATTTATGATCTCGATGATTGAGTTGTGAGTACACATGTGTTTCCCATGTGTGATATTCGAAAAAGTAAACTTATTCCGCATCATGTGCCTATATTTTTGGGTTAAGGCGTGACATAAGTTCTAACTATTTCATGTCCAATTAAATAAACAAAGTTATAAACTCAAAATTAAATCAAAACAATTATAAAAGAATCTAAAAATTGGATGTTTCAGGATTCTAAAGGAATATCTTGTATTTATTTATTGAAAGAATTAAATACAGGAAAATGGAAATTAAAGACAAAATGAAAATGAAAATTTACAACTCTCACTTGTAAAATTCGAATGGTGATCCTATCTTCTTGCATTTTTCTCTATCCTTTGGTCCTCTCGAAGTCCAGGTCAAATTCGAGTTTGGATATGGGTTAATGGGGTATTTATTAGACTTGAAAGTGAATGGAGTTGGAGATTAAATCTTGGTTTAAGTTAATGCATGGATGGCTTAGATTAGATCTAACTAAAGGAGGATGGATGAGATTTAAGATGCAAAAGGCTAGGGCAAATATAGGTGTACACGAATTTAGGAGAGGGTGGCTTGGGATCTAAGCAAAAGGTGGAGAGATTTTGGGTGATGGCCGATTTTTACATATGGGATTTAGGGTTTATGAATGCAATGCATGATTATGTATGGTCAGGATTGAAAACTAGAATGCATGGATGGATGAGATGGAGTTGTGAAATTCGCATGAGGTGGAGAGGGATAGTGCAAAATCGTGTATAGATTGGTGATTAAGGTGGGAGAGATATTATGGAATGAACCTAGATGAGATGTTGGACTAATGCATGGAGAATTAGTTGCAAAACTGTGTGTGGTATGTATAGGAGGTGGCAAAATTCGAATGGGATTAGATGGAAATTGTATGTGCTTATTTTAGATTGGCTTGGGAGGCAAGATAGGATCTAGATGAGGTGGATGGGTTGGAGAGGAATTCTAGGAATGGCTTATGCACATGAAGGCTTCTAGATTGTTGGTGTATTCGTGTGATGCATGGAGATATGCGCATGATGTCCTAAATCCTAGGGATGTGCACTAGATCTAGGGTTTAATGAGTGATTGGAATGAATGGCTATGATTAAATGGACCTAAATTTAATAGCTTAAGTAATGGATGAATGATCTTCGTGAATGATTAGATGATGTATGGATGCTCCTGATTCTAAGTTTATTCTACTTGATGGATGAATTGGATGACCTAGATCTAAGATGATGGATGTATGGTTTGGATTTGATAGGTGGCTCTAGGGTTTTCCCAAACTACTGACTATGAAGTGAATGGTGTGGATGGGATGCATGAGATGAAGGGTTTAGATTAAGATGCATGGAGAGGGGATCGGATTTTGGATCTATGAATGGGCTATGATTATGGATTAGGGTTAGCAAAATTCGAATAGAGTAATTGGACCTTGATTTGGACTTAGACTTCAACTTCAACTTCTTGGACTTGGGCTTAGTGAACTGCACTTTACATTGGCCTGGCCCAGTGCTTTGACATTTGGAACATAGCTTAGTCCATTTGCAGTGGAACTCTACCCCATGGACTTGAAATTTAAACTCTTGTTTTCTTTTGGCCCTTGAATTGCTGATTCTTTTATCTTAGAATTAAATAATTAACCGATTACTTAAAATCTAAAATATTGAATTAATCTAGACTATCATAAACGGATCCAGATTAATCAATTTACATTGAAAATCGTAAAAGTGGTATGAATTAATTATTAAATTCTAGGATTTTCCCAAATTAAGCTCACTTCTTGCAATTATCCATTGATTTATTATTGTTTCCTGTATTTCACAAATATTATCTACAAAACTAAAAAATTACACTAACTGCATCTTTTATTTACAAAATCAAGACTAACTAATCTAAAATTGAAGGGCAAAAATGTCATTTTTCTGGACTTAACAAGGTTCACGTCTTTTAGCGATTTTTTCACTTGACTCTCCCTTAGATTCTCTCATCTTATTGAACCTTTAAAAGTTTTTTAAATATTTTTTAGCTATCATGGCTATTTCTTCACTAGGGTCTTCTTCTACCAATTTCGATTCCTTTTCTATAACCATTGGAAGTTTGACGGCAGATTTTAAGGCAATAGGCTTCTCATTTTTTGATTTAAGGTTGAGTTCAAAAGTTTGCAATGATGCCACCAAATCATCAATTTTCATTTGGGCAACATTACGGTATTCTTCAACTGCCACATTTTTTTATTTAAACCTCTTGGTAACATTTCTTAGGATTTTTGTGTAAACTTTGACATCAAGAATTCTTTCTCCAAGAACCCACATAGAGTTGACAATGTCACTAACTATAGAATAGAAGTCCATAAAGGTTTCTTCTTCCTTCATTTTACAACTGATGTGCCTTCGTGAGTTCTCTTGAGAATTTCCCATGCCTCTTTGCTGTTTCACATGTCATTATCATTTTGTGTTTAGTGGGTGAGAGTGCACAATTCAAAGCATTTAGTGCTCTACCATCTGCAGTGCATGAGGCCTATAATACCCTGACCCGAATTAGACTTAATTAATATGATTTATTTTAAATAAATCATGTTTTTACGTGTTAAACATGAAGATTACAGTTAGGGATTTGTGAAAAGTCCAGGTTTGGTCCAATCAGAGCTCGATAGCTCGATGATCTAACTCATCTAAGTTGGAAAGGCAAAATGGTAATTTACCATTGGCAGAGTTATTTTATTGTTTATGTAATTGTTTGCTTATTGTTTGACTGATATTGATTTCCTTAATTAAGGATTTAAATTCTAAAATTTATAAGTATTTTATTATATTATTTCAGAAAATGTTATTAAAAAACTACCCGAAAAGACTCGAAAGTTAGGAAATAATTATTTTTAAACAATTTTAGAAGTTGAAAAATTTTAAGAAAAATATGTGTTTTAGATTTTGTTTTAACTCATTGTTTTACGTTATCAAATTTTGAAAATAAAGGATTTAAACCATTTAAATAAATACAAATTGAATTAAGGAAATAGTGATAAAATGTGATTTTTGTTTAAATCAATAAAATATTTAATAAAATATAAATCTCCAAAATTTATGATATGTAGAGTTTATAAAACCCAACATTTTGGTTAAGATGGATTAAATTAATTAAGCTAAATAAATCTTTTAATAAGTTACAATTAAGAATGAAATAAACTGGACTTATATGCAAATAAACTTCAAGGACTAAAATGCAATTTCTTTCTAATCATTGAACCACCAACATGGCCGTTGAAGCTGCTGCTTGAGCACCGACTCATGCAACTATGGACGTGGCTTGCAGATGATGTGTTCTTCCCATGGCCCTGGTTGAAGGCCTACCACCCTACCATCATTTGGCTATAAATTCAGGCCATATCCTACTAGAATTCACCACTAAATTCTCAAAGAGAAAACCACTGCTCCTTTGTTTGTTGTTCACCGTTGATTTGAATTGGAAGTTTTACCCGTTGCTGAATTTCAACACAGGAACTAAAGTGAAAGTAATATTTAGATTTAGTTTCAAATTCTAACAAGTTTATGATCAAACATAACTAAATTTGGTTGAGATTTGAGTGTCAAAATTGATTATGAAGTTTAATGGAAATCTGATGTTTTTAATCAGTATTAATGGTCCAATTGATTCCCAATGTAAAGAGGACTCATTGAAGAGTCCATCTAACTAGAAGGGTGTGAAAAAAGAATCCAGAAAACTCACTATTTCTGGATTCGTAATTTACACAGTCCTTCCCGTCACTGCTCTGTTACAGGTGACAAAGGAAGAAGATGACCCTCGGAAGATCCGAGAATCGGACTTCGGAAGTTCCGAACAGTGAGACTTCGGAAGTTCCGAACTTTTGATCGGGGTTCCGAAAGGCTAAGAAGCCAAATATTTCTTTCTGCCTCTATTGTTCAGACCATGGTATTCCGAGACCCCCTCGGACGTGCCGCACTATTCGGAAGTTCCGAGCAGAACTCGACAGGTTCCGAGACCTACTATGACCTACTGATTGTCCTTGTTTTCTTTGCTTATGTTCGGAAGCAGGCACGGAAGTTCCGAGACTTGAACTTCGGAAAGTCTGAAGAACAGAACTCAAGTTCCGAAGGCTCTGTAAAGCCCAGATTTTAGGAAGTGGCTCGGAAGTTCCGAAGCCACAGTACTTGATTCTGAGGCATGTTTCGAGAAACCCAGAACTGGTTTTTGAAACTTACTCTAAGTTCGGATGTCATATTAAAACTTAGACCCTAGGTTTTGATGCATGTTTATATCATTTAGATAATTAAAAGTGATACTAACCCCTCTCTTTGGTACTATTATGTAAATCTATATTATGTATTCACTTCCAGGCCGATACTCTATATTTGTAGTGCAGCAGAAACGCAGCCTAGTAGCTATCAGTTGTTGTACGATTAACTTCGCCGCTCGGTAGAAAAGAAGGGTTCGGACACTGAGTGATCTTTAGGACTAACTTATTATATGAGTAGTGTCCTGAGCATCTTATATCTCTAGGCCTAACTCAATATGTCTACATGGTCATTTCCAGAAGACAATATGAGAAGTGTCCTGAGCACCTTATTATACTTCTGATTATTATAATTTAAAATGGATAGTAACCCATATAGGAGACTCATATCCATTTCCCTTAAAGTTTTTCCAGAAAATAGGATAGAAGGATTTGAAATACTGTAAATGTATGTTGTATTCTATATATATCTGTGTATTATGTTGATTATGACTATATGTTTCATTGTATTCCTATTTGTGTGTTCAACAGATACCGCAAAATCCCACATATTCGATGAGGAGACTTAACATTACAGTAGGAGTAAATCAGGTTAAGAGGACCTAGTGCAATGAATGGTTTCAAGGATCAGACTTAATGAACCCACTCATATGCCTAGACAGGGTGCACTATTATGAAATGTGCTTATTGCTTCAAACGATGTTTATCGTATATTCTAATTATTGATGAACTTGAATATTATGATGATATTAATACTGCTTCCACGTGCCCTTAACTACTGAACTATTGTCGGCCCAGGTGTGTCGATTACCAGCCTAGATGTGTCGGTTTGCAACTACTGATCTAGGTGTGTCAGTACTGGCCCAAGTGTGTCGAAGATGTTCTTGCAAGATTCTGCGTTTTGACTGTCAGGACTTAATGCTTATAGTCAGTATAGTGTCTAGATGTTACGTTGGATGTCAGGAGTTATGAAGATGATTTGATATATTGGCATGATAAACCTATTATAATGATGATGTTGATTTTGGCTAACCTAATATTCATTACACTGCATTGTTATGTTCTTTTCACTAGGCTAGTTAGCTCACACCACTCACATTCAAGAGATGTACCCAATGAGGAGGAACCTCCATTTCAAGCTTAGGATGGATAAGATGTTGCGGTTACTTGGAAGTCCCACGAACGGGAATTTCATTTTTATTTTTGACTAATTGGTTCTTTTGATGTTTTGTATTAAGTACCGAATGTGGTACTTATTATATTTTAATCATGTATAAACACCCATGTTACCGTTAGCAACTCTGGATTATATGAATGATATTATCTTTTATGATGGAAATATTTGTTTGTATGATATGTATTTGTAAACGGATAGACATATGGTATATGTTTAAGTCCATATGTAAAGAGCATGTGTGACATTTATTTCTGGGCCTAACTATTGATCCAGCCCAGTTAGGAGTTATTAAGGATAAAAATAAATAAAAATTAAGTAGCGTTCCGGGCCCACCTCCGGGTTGGGGCGTTACAAGGCCTTTTCATCTTTAGTTCATTGAGAGAAAGCTTTTAGTTCAACGAATGTGGACGTAGTTGCCTCCCTTGTTTTCTCAACCACGGGATGTGACCAACCGGTACACATAAAATCCCATACGGATACATCGGTGGAGATAAAAAGACTTTTCATCTTTGCTTTCCAAGAATCACAGTTTGATCCATCGAAGTAGGGTAGTTTAGAGATGGCATAGCTCGCTCCCATGGTTCTAGCACTTTGATCACTCAGACGGTTAAGTCTCTAAAATGAAAACGAGGCTCTGATACCAATTGAAAGTTCTCAGAGTGCTTAGAACCAGATTAACCCTAGAGGGGGGTGAATAGGGTAATCACAGATTATGGGTCCTTTTAAATTTTCTTGATTAATATAGTGTAGAATTAAATAACAATTAATCATGTGTGTCATTTCAAAGTGTGAAAGAACAAAACCAATCACACAAAGAGACAATTCACACGATTTATAGTGGTTCAATTAAACAACATACATCCACTGTTGAGACTCACCCAACCTTGGGCTATCTCCAATTCACTAAGCGTTGGAATTATACCAACACAATAGAATAAGACTTCCAACTATCCAATTGATTGGACCTATGATGATAAGACACCATGGGACGGGTTAGAATGATTGCAAGGACTTTATTATATATGTGTAAATAAATTCGAATTGTGTATCCCGAGGTTGGTGTGTGGTCCACAACTCTAATACAATCCAATGTGATAGTTATGTTCAATATATGAATTAAAATGGAATTGTTATGCTGCTATTTATGATAATTGTGGAATCATATTATGAATATGATCTATGTACTACCCTATGTGTTGTAATCAACGTTCCCATGGAATTACTCACTGATGTGTACGTAGGAGGTTATCTAAGATGTGAGTATGGGCCACTGTAATAATAGGCATGATGATAATAGAATTACTGTGTTGGGATTAGACCCAAAGGATATATATCACTTGATGATGTACATGTCCCTTGCTTGGGTCCCACTAGTTTGAGTCTCCACTCCTTAGAGGAGGTTAGTGTGACAGTGTAATGGTTCAGATTAAAGAACCATATGGGAATGTGGCGTCGGCTCTGGAGACTTGATCCTATAGCGTTATCGTCGAGGATTATAGCCCCTCACATGCTACCCACTGTAGGACGCTCTCACGGCTATTTGTGGTTGTCGTTGAGGAGTATAATCCCTCACATGTTATGCGTTATAGGACGCTCTCACGGCTATTTGTGGTTTTCATTGAGGAGTATAGACCCTCACACACTATGTGTGTAGGACACTCTCATGACTATTTTGCACATCGGTGTGTAGTGTTGTGCAGGGTTAGATACTTGTGAACCCTACGAGGCTGATACTAGCCTGGTAAGACGTATATCGATCACCTTAGAGCCTGACTGAGTCACCAAAGTAGGTGAAGGGACGCAGGGTGAGGTAGACTTGATATGCTATGTAATAGCCCATAATTTTTAAATCAATGTATATGTGGCTATTATTCATTTTAACAATGAAATTTGGGAATTTTGGTGGAATAAATGTTAAGTGGATCAAAATTTGGACAAAAGCTCAAGTATGGCCCAATGGACCATGGATTGGATTAAATTCATTTAAGTGGTCAATGATGGTCAATTGGGCCAAGGATGGTCAAATTGGGCCCAATACCCATTTAGGACCCAATGGGTCAAGATGATCTAAGCTCTAAGGTAAATATGTAGGAAATAAATTTAATTGGGCCATGGACCCAATGGGGATCCAATTAGTTGGAATGGATTTAACTAAATTTAAATCACCTAAGTTAGAATTTATTAAACCTAGGTGACGTGGCCGAATGGGACCCACCTCCACCTCACCAAGTGAGGTGGTGTGTAGACCAAGGATTGGTGGGGCCGGCCACCATGGTTGAATTGGTCAACCATGGGCGGATACATAGGAGGGAATTTAAGAAAATGGAATTAGGTTAAGTGGGAATTATTTAACCTAAGTTAATTATCTAATTAATTAAATAATTAAACTATCCAAAAGGTGGTCAAATAGGTCAAATGGAAGACCAAACCACCTCATTGCAAGACACCAAAAAACGTTGGCTAAGGGTGGTGGTTTATCCCAACCACCACCACTAAGCACATGAACCCATGCTTGGTTAGTGGGAGAATTAAATGGTGGAGTGTAGGTCACTCAACCAAATGAGATGAATCTTATCTCTTTTCTCTATCTCTTTCCATCTAACTCTTTTACTCTCTCCCTCTCTTGCTCTCTCATTGTCGTCCCTCACACCCCAAGGAAAGAAGAAGAAAACTAAGGAGAAAAGAAGAAGAAGACTTAGAAGAAGAGAAGAAAAAACTCAAAGCATAAGCCATCACTCCAAGATCAAGGCTTAGTATCTTCTTTCTCACCATCTCCTCCTCTCCCTCTCTCAAACACACCCCATGTTGGCCGAACCCAAGCTATGATGTTTTCACCTTGATCAAACACATCTTGACCAAAGATCAAAGAGAAGAAGAGAAGAGAAAGGCTAAGGGTTCAAGTGGAGAAAAAGAAAAGTCGGAGGAGCCGTCGGATTGTAAGTATCTCTAAACAAGATATTAGGTTTTTATGGTTTAAAAATGGAATCCATTTCTTAGATGGTGGCCAAAAATATCATGGGCCTTGGATCTCAAATCCATCCAAGGAAAGGATGAGGACTGCACAAACCTTAATGGGTAAATTAGGTTAAGAAAAATAAAGGAGGTACTAAGGACATTATGTATTTAAATTAATTAAGCATGGATGTATGTAAATTTTGGAAGGAATCATGGGCCATAGGGTTCGGCCATGTAGTATGGCCGAACCCCATGGTAGGTAATTAGGGGATTTTAATGGGGTTCAAAGGTTTAAAACCATGGAAGAATGGTTGAGGATATTGAGGCTCAAAATGATTAAGTGAAGTGATTTTTGAAAGGATTTTAAATGAGGAAATCATGGGACATGAAAATGAATTTTATTGGCCTCAAAAATGGTAGATGGGAATGAAACATGAACCATGGGTTCGGCCATGGTGTATGGCCGAACCCTAGGTGATGTGTTTGTAAATTTAAAAGGGTGTAAAAAGAGGGAAAATGATTAAGAATGTTGATGGTTTGAATGGATTTTTAAGCATAGTTTATAAGGTTTTAAAGGGGTGGAAATAATGTTTTAAAAATAAAACCATGGAGAGATTTTATGGAGGGAATGCTTTTGAACCCTATGGTGATGTATGTGTAATGTAGATGAGTGTAAAAGATGGAAAAATAATGGGGGATGTGTTGGTAGTTTTGATGGACCAAAATGTACCAAATTGATGATCAAAGATTGGTGATTTAAATGCATGGTGTGAACCTCCTTGTGGTGGAGCTAAATGAGGGAAATGGGTCCATGGAAAAATAAGAAAAAGACATCATGGGTTCGGCCATGGTGTATGGCCGAACCCATGACCCAATTTATGAGCCATGTGATGGGCTAAGCATGGGGTTATGTATGTGTCTTAATTAATGAGGATCAAGTTAAGAAAAAAGGTTGTTTTTAATGATTTTGTGGCATGATTAAATGAGGCATTAAGGGATCTAAGTTTAATGATCAATTATAGACTTAAGTGTGCATGGATGAAATGAGGATTTAACCAAGGAAGAGTAGTGGCAAAACCGTAAATATTGGCCAAAATGAAGAACCATGGGTTCGGCCATGGTACATGGCCGAACCCTATGGAATATGATCATGGACCTGAATGTGTTTAAAGATGAACTTATGTATGGTTAAATGAAGCCTAGGGTGGCTAGTTTTTAGACTCATGGGATTTAAATATTTGATAGATTAAATGGGACCCACAGAACTACATAGTGAGGTTCGGCCATGGTATATGGCCGAACCCCACTAAGGCTTGATTAATGGATTTAAATGGTTAAAAACATGGACTGATTATTCATATGTAATAAGGTATTGGTTATCGCAAGCGGTGCACGTATCGGTGACCGGATTATCGGACGAAAACGTAAAGGAACGCTAGTCGGTATTCGGTAGGATTCCCACATTTTTGTAAGCCGTGGATTATGTGTTATATGATGGTTTCCTCGATTTATTTTGATAATTATATGATTGGTTTTATGATGGGTTTTAAGATTATGATTTATATATATTATATGGCATATGGCATATTACATTTTCAATGACTTAAATACTATATAGCATATCGCAATTACATCTCATGCATGGCATGGGCGGGAAAATAAAGGAACCGGAGTCCATGCTTCGTCGGGGCGACTGAGAAGCAAATATGGGGATAGCTTGATATGCTATAACCGGAAGTTCATGCTCCGTCGGGGCGACCGAGAAGCAAACATGGGGATAGCTTAATGTGCTATAACCGGAGTCCATGCTCCGTCGGGGCGACCGAGAAGCAAACATGGGGATATCTTGATGAGGTTTTTATATCAAAGGGGATATGGCATCATGATGGTATGGATGATGGGTGGGACTCATGACATAGACACCCATGGCATGGTATTCATTTTATGGTTTTCATTATATTATTATCCGTATGCTTGTTATCACTAATCCATGTGTTAGCCCTACTCGGAGTCCTACTGGGCGCGTTGTCTAACGCCCTACTTCCACATTAGCTGATGACGCAAGAGATGGCGGAATCGAAGGACGAGACGGGAGCCAGGCGTAGGAGCTTGGGGAAGCGAGCTACTTAGTTTATTTAAGATTTATTTTGGAAATGTAATTTGAGTAGCTTCGCTTCGTCGGAATGTAATAATTTAGATTACTTGCTATGTTTTGGATTTTATTTTGGACACTGTGATTTTGAGGTATTTTAGTAATTAAATGAATATATCTTCCCTGCTATCTAAAAATCAGTAGGATAGACTCTATTATAATTTCCGCATTTAGTTTAATATTCCACAAGCTTACTTCTACAGTGTGAACCGTTCTTCGTAGGACTTAGTTCCACGCACGCGTAGGGTTGGCCAGTTAAAGGCCGAGCTTTAGAAGCTTGGAACTTAACTCGCATCGTGACGTCCCGCGCCTTTGTCACTTTTATTTCTCAAAAAAAAAAAAAATAGACTCTGATTTCGGTGAAAAGGGGCGGGCAGTTACACGCTAGACGTGGATCTCCCATTTCATAAGTCGTGGCCCTAAGTCTCACAAGGGATCGTGTTATTTGATTGCCCGTTCCATAGAGGTATCCTTGGGTGGACATTGTATTCACATTGATGAGATTGATAGCATGACAGCATTATTTATATTCAATTTCATACAGTATTATTACGTGGGTGCATGAGTGTGTAGCATGTATATATTTTCTCACTGAGTATTGGTTGTACTCATGTCCTTGCAATTTCAGGTAATGGTACACCGGCTGGGTCGAAGGGACCACGAGGAAGAGGTTAGTTTATTATATTGTTTTATACGTACTATATATTTTAGTTGATTATTTCATTTATTTGATTTGAGTTGATGATGTTAGTTTACCATTTATTCTTTGAGGATTAGTATGAAATAAATTCTAAAAAGTTTGATGACATTTATGTTGGAGAATTTATACCCCTTTGAGACATTAATGGTAATTTGAGATTGTTTATGGATTTACGTTTGTGTTGTGAGTACAGGTGTGTTTCTCACGTGTGATGTTTGGAAAATAAATTTATCCGCGTCACGTGCCTATGCTTTGGATCAGGGCGTGACAAAATGAGTTGCAAGAACTTATAACTTAGTTAAGTCAAATAAGAGTTGCCCCTTAACTAAGTTCTCGTGTTGACACAAATGAGTCATCATTTTTTAGTAGCCAATACTAAATTGCATGACGAGTGGCAATGTAGGAAGAACCCTAACTTATGAAATTTAAAAAAAATGGTTGTTAATATAAAATTTAGAATACATTACTCTCAATAAACAAGAATAACCCATTGATGTAAATTAACAAAATGGATGATTGAACTAAAAATATATATCAATTGTCGATTTCACTTGTTTAAATTGGATGACTAAATATGTTTAACTCAAATCTACTTTTTTATAACTAACATATCCAAAATCTAAAATCTAATTTTGTAAAAGTAATTGATTCCACTTGTTTTAGCATTTGAAAGTGTAAGGACCCGCCCATCCAGAGGGTAGACAAAACCTCACTAAGTTAAAAATAACTGATTCAATATGGGAATATCTATACATGGCTCCATTTTTTTTAACCAATATTATTCCACAATATTCATTCACAATAATTCACATGGTTCACAAGACAATTAGAGTTGAGGAAAAATAATCTATTATCGAATATAATAACCTCCCACAGGAAATATGTCATTTAACAGGTATGAGATGTCAAGTCAATCACAAAAATAAACCAAATAATAGCTAATGAGAATTAATAACTAATCTCACTATCTCACACCCATGGCAGATATAAAGTCTCAAACCAAATTTAAACTTATTACAAATCCTTAAAGGATATTCCATGTGTCTCAAATAAATAAATCCAAAAAAAGCCAACTCTAATTGTCTTTAATTAGAAACTCAAATAGTCTAGACTTTATTGCTTTAGTAGCACCAGAAAATCTTAAGCCTTCTTCTGAGCTTCACCTTGATCTAACTTCAAAGAAAATTCTGAAATGTATGGGGGAATAAGCTCCAAGTCCAGTGAAAGAAACAAACACAACCATGTAGCATATTAGAACAGGAACTCCCAAATTGTAGTGGACCCGACCCTTATCCCTTGAAATATGATGTAATAAATTAGCTAATATGTGTGAGAGGTGTTTGAGGGTCCCATGGGGGTCTCACCTAAGCATATGTGTCCTCTCGAGACCACCCCTAACAAATCTGAGTTGGAAAATAAGTTAAAAATGGATTTGTGGGTATGTCGGTGCTGACCTACCATACGATCCGATCGACCGATGGGATCGGTCTGACCGAGGTTTGTGTCGGATCAATGAGAACTGGATCCGATGATTTTGAGGTATCTTGTCGGATCGACTAACACTTTTGTCGGTGCGTCCGACAGATAGCAGCGATTTGTCGGTGCGACCCACTGAATACGCGAGAAAGGGATATTTTTTAGCGCATTGGTGCGACCGTCAAAATTTGCCGGAGCAACTGACGCAGCGACTTAAGTTGGGTATAAGTTACACATTTTTGCGATTTTCAGCGATTCTCTTCCTTCCCCTCTTCTCTAATTTGGAGAAAACCCTATTTCCGCCAAACCCTAATCAATTTTCCTCCTTTCCAGCCTCGTTTTGGGTTATTGCATGCATAAGATTAGAGTTGGACTTGCCTCAAGCTTCATCCCGCACTGATTTTCTCTTCCCAAGGTAATCTATTTACTCTTCCACCACCCTTTCTGATTTTATTAGGCATTTTTGTGGAATGGAGTTTGAACGCCAATGTAGGCATGAGAAGGGGGAGAATCCATGGATTAGAGTAGGGATTTGATGTTTGAAGCTTCGCATGGGTTGGATTTGAACCCTAAGTGGGTTTTGGAACCCTAATAGGAGAAAGAAATTGGGAAAATGGAGGTAATTGATGAATTTGACCTATGGATGGTCGAAAATTGGGGTTGTGACATGGGTCAAATCGGAATTGTCCCAAGATAAGGAAAGGAAGTGGATTGAAATTGGGTAAAATTGGGGATTTTAGTTAATTGAGCTTTAACTGGCCTAATCAAAGAACTTTGTGTGATTAGTGCCTAATTACCCCAAATTTCGGACTCAGTGAACTCGGAAATTCATTGGAACCCCAAGGTGGGGAAGCGCCATACACTTGGAGTGTTAGGAATATATTTGAAATTCCATGCTCACAAGGTGTTTAATGATATTGCTGAGAGAATGTTGTGTTGTGATCATTCCAATGCATAGTTGGGTAAGACTATGCTTTGGCCTCCATATGCTTGTATGATGTTGATGTGAATGTATTGTATAGAATATATGTGTGATGAGTTATCCCCAAATTCACTAAGGCGGACTTACACCTTCACAATTAGAGTAGGAATTCCACCTAACTCAATCGGTTGGGAATTTCACCCACCACATGTAAAATAGGAATTTCACCTATTTGAATTGGCTGGGAATTCCACCCACCATGTGTGTCAGAGACTACGCTCTATATTTTATATAGTGGTTCCGGAGCCACGCCTCCTTAATTCACTTTCACAAGACAAAGGTTTTAAAACAAAATTAAAAGCAAGAATCACTTGCCTTGTAGCTCTTTCTCGAAGATGTATGATTCTCAAAGATCCACCCAATGTGTGCCCAAGTTAATCCCGACGCTCCGTCTAGTAGCCGTCGTTGAGCAATCACAATTTCAGGATGACTAAGAAACTACTTCTACCAACATCTTTCCTAATTTGTATCTTTTCTTTTCTCATCTCATTTTCTCTATTACTAACCCGAGTCAATAGATTGGTTGTATTTGATCGTCAGGTGTAGGCACAAGAGAGTTGATCGTTCTTTAGAGTGTGTGAATTTTCTCAATTCAATGAAGATGATTAAATGATCACACAACTCTCATATTTATAGAGGAGACAACACAATTTTTCAAACTGTCCTGTACCGACAGGTCAGGGCACCGATTAGGTCGGTGTTCATATTTATTACCGTTCAATCACCCGACCGTTGCACATTAAATGCACTCCCAACGGCATAATTAATTCCTGATCGACAAGTCTGTGTCACCGATGGGTCGACAGCCATGGCACCGACAGGTCGGTCCATACGGGGGTTTCGATCTAGGGAAACACCATGTAGACAGAGTTTCATGTCCCGAAACTTGTCCTGCCCAGAACGAACTATCGCCCTTTACCGAGGGGTCGGTCCTAGTACTCTCGATCGGTCTTGAATTACCGAGATGTCTATTTTCTTGAGAGTCCACTTGAATTCTAAGTTCCATAACTCATAAGTTATCATCGACGAGTCGTTGACCGCGATGAGTCGTTAAGTTCATCACCTAGGGGTCGGTGCATATGACACACTCGATCAAAGGCATACCCAAAATGACAGTTCAATGTTCCAAAACCTTTGTCAACCTGGCCGACCAGTCTTTGACCACAATGGGTCGATCCTGACTCCACCGAGCAGTCGATGAGAATGACTCGTCGAGATGACAGTGAACTTAATTCATATTTCCAAGTTTGCTTCCAATTCACTATCAAGCTTCCTCTCTAGGCTTTTTATGATTTTATCATTTGTTCAACTAAGCCTATGAATAGTCCTCCTACGGTGTGGGTGCCACCTAAAGTGATCTATGGCCAAATGCCTATTTTGTGATTGTCATAACGATGAGCTTCAATCTGGTGGGGCATGATCTTCAATCTTGATCACCTTGACTCTTCAAGTTTCTAGCAAGTGCTTCTTCCCGAGTCATGGAATTGACAAAGTTAGGGACTCGGTAAAGTCGGGGCACTAACAATTGTAACACCCCGAATTTTCATTTCTTATAAATATATTAGAATAGTTCATTTGAATTATGAATTAATGGAATTTGGAGATTTAAAAAGTGGAAATTGACATTAGATGTGCAAGAAATGGATCGATTACCCAATTAAGACCCAATGGATCATGGATGAGATTGATATTAAATTAACTGGGTAACTTTAAAGTAAATGGGTCAATTACCCAATTAAGACCCAATGGGTTACAGATGAGCTTAATTTTTTTAAGTAATTGGGTAAGCTTAATCAAATTATTGGAATTGGATAATCAAGGTATTTAATGTGTTAAAATCCACCTCATCAAGTGAGGTGACATGTGAGTGATGTGGCATTGCCATGTGGCATGCATGTCATCACATGGAAGCCTAGTAGACAAGGAGGCCACATCATCAAGTGACATGGCCAAGATGGGACCCAAGTGCCATGTGGTGACCAAGTTACCACATGCATGGCCAGTCATGTCATGGTTGACTTGGTCAACCACTAATGATTTCAATTGAGTTAAGATGTGTTGAGTGGAGAAGATGAGGAGTTTCCATCTCAAGGGGGCTCGTTGGAAGGCAAAGAGGCATGAAGCCAAGAGTATCCTTGGTTAAGCCAAGGGACTCATTGGTTAGACAAACCATTATGAGGAAGTAAAGTGAAGAGACAAGGCTGTTACATAAAAGACTGCAACCAAATGGACTGTTCACACCACTTGGCCGACTCCTCCTCATGCACACAAGAGTTTTCCTCCTCTCCTCTCCTCTCTCTCTCCCACCTATACCTCCATACTTAGAGAATCTTTGAAGAGCGAGGAAGGAAGAAGAAGGATTGAGGAAGAAAATACAGATCATAAAGAAAAGAAGGAGACGAAAAAGAAGGTATGTTTTAAGGTTTAACAATATAGGAATAAGCCTAAAGAAACCATAGGTTTGGCCATGGGGTGGCCGAACCAATGGATTCCATTATTAGTTGGAATGGATTGCCAATTTGTGTTAAGGCCATGTAGTTGGAAATCTATCCAAGAGATGGTAATGGGTTGAAACAACCATAAGGTGATATTCGAATCCATACTTTAATACTAAGAACTGAATGAATTATGGAAAAGACCCTAGCCTTGACTAGAGGATAGAGTAAAGTTACTAAATGAAGTATGGAAGATGAAATTCAAGTTTAAATAATGATAAGAATGAATTTTATGGAGAAGGGTTGTACAAGATGTGCAAACAGAGAGAACTGACAAAATGTCAATCAACTGAATCTTAGGATTCAGTCGACTGAATTGGTGTTGGTCAAGCAAACAAGGGAAATTGGGGAGTTTCAGCCAACTGAATATAATGATTCAGTCAACTGAAAGTGGGCTGGCCAAGCACACAAAGGGAAATCTGGGAATTTCAATCGACTGAATTTTGGATTCAGCCTATTGAACTTAGACGTACCAAACAAGTAAGTGATCTGGTGTATTTCAGCCGACTGAATCTTGTGATTCAGTCGACTGAAGGTATACTTACCAAATACGTAATCGGTTTATTGATAATTCAGCCCACTGAATCTTTGCTTCAGTCAACTGAATGTATATTGGCCGAACACACAGATGATCTGATCCAAAGTCAGCCGACTGAATCTGTAATTCAGTCGACTAAAAGTGTGCTAATCGAGAACACAGAGGGTTTGACCCAAAGTCAGCCGACTGAATATATGATTCAGTCGACTGAAAGGTTACGGGTCAAGTTTATACAGTACCGAGTTGTGTTTTAGCCGACTGAATATTACGATTCAGTCGACTGAAAGTTTGTGGGTAAAGCAAAGACTATATCTGGGCATGATTCAGTCGACTGAATTTGAATGTTTTATTTTTGGTTGACTTTTCAGATACCTCTGTTTATCTGGTAGGATGTAAAGGGTGATGAAAATTAAATAGATAATCAAATTGATATATATGTGGTTGAATTTAATAAGGTAAAGAGGTTCGATTCGTTTCACGCAATCGCTAACATTATCCTCACAAGACTGCAAGGATAGTGTGCTGGACATTGATGGGATTCCTACCTTATTGAGACACTATATATACATATATATATATATAGATATATATGTATATATATATATGTATGTATATATATATATTTATATGTATATATGTATATGTATATATATAGATATATGTATATATGTATATGTATATATAGATATATGTATATATATGATACTGGTTTTACATACTTGCATATATTATCTCATGCATGGCATGGGAGGGAATACATATGGCCAGCAAGCCAAGTTATGAGCGGTCCGGACATGACTTGGGCTTGAGACTAGCTTGTATGAAGCTATATGAATTGTTGAGATTTTGGCCTTGTCCGGGTTTTCTAGAAATGGGTACGGTGTAATTTGGGCTAAAGAGCTCCTAGGTAGACAGTCCCGAAATCCTGCGCAGAGGGAGGAGTCCACTCTCCATCGGTAATTCCGAATTAATATGTGGGGAGGTATACAGTGACCTGGTGGTGCCGTCACAAAACACTGTGGACGTAAGTTGCCAAGGGAAACCTTGATATGACGATTTATCAAAAACACTATTTATATATGATGTGATTGGATATGGAAATTGGGTGAGAGATCATTTAGCATTGACACCCATGACATGACATATATGAAAGCATGATTATGATATGGACATCATGCATTGTTTTTACTACTTATGAGATGTATTACAAATATGATATGATGTATCTATCTTGATTTATATCATTCCTATGTGTACCATAACCCTACATGAAATACCTACCGGGCATGTTGATTGATGCCCTACTTCTACCTTATAGATGATGAAACAGGGAATGACAAGGAAAAGGACATGAGACATGAAGGGAACCAAGCATAGGAGCTTGGAATGAATAAAGTTTAATTTACTTAATTTTGAGGTTTATGATGTATTGAGAGGACTCATATTTTGGATTGTAATAACTTATAAATTATTTGCTATGGTTTGATATTATCTAAGTTTTTAATTGGAATTGTATGGTGATTGGTTTTCCCTGCTTAATGATAACAATGATATGAATATCTCATTCATATGAGTAATTTCACAAGTATTTAGGCAAGCGTGTGAAATGTTTTAGTGGACTTGGTCCACGCACACGTAAAGGTGGCCAGTTAAGGGTCGGATTTTGGAAAACTCAGACTTGACTCGCATCGTGGCGTCCCGCTCTCTCTCACTCATTTATAAAGAAAAAATTATACTCTGATTTGTGGCAAGTGAAAAAGGGCGAGGCGTTACAACAATCTCCCCCTTTGTCAATTTCATGATAAAACCTAGAAGCTAAGCCAATTAGAAGCCCACCCTTATTACATCACATTTGAATACAAAAGTATTACATTGATTACATGTAGATATTCAAATGAAAGAACCAGAAAGCAAAGATAAGGGTATTCCCCTCGGTGGGAATCCCAAAACAACGCCGCAGCTTATCCACCCTAAGCTTGAAATAGAAGGTTCTCCTCCTCGGGTTCATCTCCTGAAAGGTGAGTGGGGTGAGCTAACTAGCCCAGTGAAGGAAATATAACAGTGCAGTTTAAGTAAACAACAGGTTAGCAAATATTCAACAGTTGCAATATAATATCTCATGCTTGATAATAAATTCACAATATCAAGTAAAGTCTAATCATCATTTCCATCATCTCATCATTCCATTACTGCTGTTATCCAACGTAACCCCCCAGATACTATACTGACACCAATAGTAATAAGTTCCGACACGGTCAAAATACCTCCTTGCAAGTACATCTCCGGTATACACCTCAAACCGGTACTGAGACACCTTGTCAGTCACTGTCGACCCTGTCACGCCCCGACCCGAAGGGTGAGCCCAGATTGCGACTGATTTTTTTTTTTTTTTTGAAAGACTAAACAACACAAGCATTCTAACTTGGCCGGATCAATAGTTGGGCCCAGAGGTCACACATGATCCCAACATGTAGACTCAAACATGTACCATAAGTCTACCCAACAATAGACATAAAAAATACAAACATCAATACACATAATCCAACCATTGAATTATCATTACAAAATCACATTAGAGTAACTACAGAAACGTAGTAGTCCTAGTACAACACATTAACACACACTAAGTACCACACTCGGTACTTTACAAAAGAAAATGGTTCCAAGAACCAAAAAGCACAAATACAAAGGTATTCCCCTGAGTGGGAAATCCCAAAGCAACGCCGCAGCTTATCCACTCTAAGCTTCAAACGGAGGATTCTCCTCCTCGCGTTCATCTCCTGAAAGGTGAGTGGGGTGAACTAACTAACCCAATGAAGGAAATATAACAGTGCAGTATTAAGTAAACAACAGGTTAGTATATAATCAACAGTTGCAATATAATATCTCATGCTTGATAATAAATTCACAATATCAAGTAAAATCCCATCATCTTTCCATTACTGCTGTTATCCAACGTAACCTCTAGACACCATATTGACAACAATAGTATTAAATCCCGACACGGTCAAAATACATCCTTGCAAGTACATCTCCGGCTCTATCATAGCCGGTACTGACACCCTCAGGTCAGCAACTGACGCCCATAGTCCACCCATGGTCCAGTAGACGTAAACCATCTCCTATATGCCCGATATTGATTCAATAGGCAAGTGCACGTGGAAGCAGTATTACACATTTCGTCTGATCATAGCATTTACCAGCATCATAAATAATCTTACCATAGTGCGTCAAGTCTAGGCACATGAGTGGGTTCATCAAATCTGAAACCACTCATTGCTCAAGATTCATATCAAATAAACCTGTTTACATCAAGCTATAAAGCTAAGTTCCCTCACCGTAATTGTGTGGTTTCGCGGTCTCTGTTCAAAGAAGCAAACAAGTGCACAATCAATATACACAGCATTCATATATAGCATGTATACATACAAGCAGTATTTCGAAATCATACTAGTTTTCCCAAAACATCCAAGGTACATGGAATTGAGTCTCCTACTCGGTTTCTATCACTTTTAAATTATAATCATCCACAAGATAATAATATAATAAAAAGAGTGCTCAATCCAAAACTCATATTGTCTTCTGGGCATTGACCAGATTGACTTATTGAGTTAGGTCTAGATCCTCAGGTCACTTCTCGGTTGTCTTCTGGATAGGACCAGATCTGACATTTTGAGTTAGGCCTCGAGGTCACTCAGTGCCAGACAAATATAGCGTAGGCCTAAAAGTGAGATCACTCAATGCCCGACCAATAGAGTCGGCCTGAAAGTGAATACAATAGTATTTACACTATAGTAATAAGAGAAGAGGGTTAGTACACATTTTAATTAACAATGGAGTACTAACATCAAATCATATCAAATAACCATCAAACAGGAACATTTTACCCTTCAAAAACTAGGTCCCTCGGAACATGCCTCAGAACCAGGTATTGTGGCTTCGGATCATCCGAACCACACCTAAACTAGTCACTGACCTCGGATCATGGGTCTGACTTTGGATCGTCGAAAGATCGGGTCTCGGATCTTCTGAAGTCCTTCCGATCCGAAAAACAGGGAAAATAGGATCTCGGTGAGTCTAGGTACCTCGGAACATCCGAAGTTAGGGCTCGGAACGTCCGAGTGGGTTCGGTCCCTCCAAACTCTGCTCGGGTCGTCCGAGTGGGTCAAACCAGTCTCGAGCATTCATGGGCTTCGGGTGAAGCTCGGAACGTCCGAGTACCATCCGAAGGTCTGACCCTCGGACCGTCCAAGAGTCGTCTTCCTCCACTGTCTGCACAAGCAGATAGTGACGGTGTATGAAATACGAATCCGGAAACAGAGGGTTTCCCGGATTCGGTTTCCACACCTAGCCGGTCCGATGGACTCCTCTGGGAGTCCTCTTTCCATAAGGAATGGTTTGGAGCTTTGAGGCTCACTGGGCCATCCGATTTTATCACTGGAACCTCACTGGTACACTTAAAATCTGGTTTTTCTTAAAACTTTGAAATGGTTTTACACACTCAAAACAAAGCCAAAACTGGTTTTTCTTGATTCTAAACCACCTAAAATTGAAAGAGGAACACAGTGGTTACCTTTAGTGGAGTTCCTGCGCTAAAATCCGGTCTTTTGAAAATCTTTCCCTCTTAAGCTACGGGTGATAAAACTGGTAAAAACGGAGGTTAGCAGGGAGCTTGGTTGGGCTTGGTCTAAGAACTGAGACAGAGGGAGAAGAGAAGAAATGCAGTGGGATTTGATCAGGCTGACCCGATGGCCAATTTATAGAGAAACTGGCAAATAAAAGTGGTCGTTGAGCCATTGCATGCTTCTGCATGCAGTACCGGCTTACATATGCAACAGTAAACTTTTGGTTGGTTGCAAATCAGCCCTTCAAAACTTCCATTTTTGCAGATCAGTCCCTCTATTAGATACAACCCGATTTTAAACTAAAACCAAGATTTTAAAACCTCAAAAACTTAATCCAACCTTACTGATAGGTTGGGTTTTGAAGACTTTGATCACCATAAAAATTTTGAGATTTAACTCTTACTAAAAACCATTGATTTAAAATAAAACCATCATTTAACACTATTTACTTAATTAAACAAATGTTAAATAAAACTATTTAGAAACCTCATTTTGGGGTACCAAAGAATAACTAGACTATTCTTAAAATGGTCTAACACAAAATACTAGTTTTGGATTTTATCTCATTTCTAAAATCATTTAAAATAAATATTACCCCCTTTCGGGGTTTTGACGGGCGGATTTAAAATATCATTTTCTGAAAATAAAATTATTTTAAAATCAGAAATACAATTCTTTGACTAAGGAGAATATTATTAACCAATAATAATCACATAACAGCACAATTTACAAAATAATAACAAGAAGCGGTAAATTACCAAAATGCCCCTCCAGCTGGACGAGCTAGATCACTGAGCTCTCGAGCTCGGATTGGGCCACACCTGGGTTTTCCTCAAAGCTCTAACCGTAATCTTCGAGATTAACCTGTCAAACAAGGTTATTAAGCTAAAACACGCCTAATCTGGGTCAGGGTATTACAGACCCACCTGGTCCAGTAGACGTAACCGACACCTTCGACGATGGTTCAATGGTAAAAGGCACGTGAAAGCAGTGTCACAATTCATATGATCAACATCATAGCATTCACCATTACCATAAGCACTTCTTACAACAGTGCAACAAGTCTAGGCACATGAGTGGGTTCAACAAATCTGAAACCACTCATTGCTCAAGATCCATCTCAATTAACAAAACTTGTTTACATTTTTAACTGCAGAGTTAAGTTCCCTCACCGTATATGTGTGGTATCGCGGTCTCTGTTCAACGAACAAACAAGTGCACAATCAATATACACACACACAAGTAGTATTTCGAAATCATACTTGTTTTTCCAAAATTATCCAAGGTACATAGAATTGAGTCTCCTACTTGGTTTCTATCCTTTTTAAATTACAATAATCCATAAGATAGTAAATAAAAAGGTGCTCAGTCCAAAACTCATATTGTCTTCTGGGCATTGACCAGATTGACTTATCGAGTTAGGTCTAGATTCTCAGGTCACTTCTCAGTTGTCTTCTGGATAGGACCAGATCTGACATTTTGAGTAAGGCCTCGAGATCACTCAGTACCCGACAAATATAGCATCGGCCTGAAAGTGAGATCACTCAGTGCCCGACCAATAGAGTCGGTCTGGAAGTGAATACAATAGTATATACACTATAGTAATAAGAGAAGAGTGTTAGTACACATTTTTAATTAGCAAGGGGTACTAACATCACATGCAATCAAATTAACAAACAAGATTTACACTTAAAACTGAGTCCCTCGGAACATACCTCGAAACCAGGTACTGTGGCCTCGGATCATCCGAACCACACCTAAACTAGTCACTAACCTCGGATCATGGGTCTGACTTCGGATCGTCCGAAGATCGGGTCTCGGATCATTCGAAGTCCATCCGAACCGAAAAAATCTAAAAAACTGGTCTTGGTGGGTATTTAAGTCTCAGAAAATCCGAAGTAGGGCTCGAATCGTCCGAGTGGGGTTCGGTCATTCCGAGCTCTGCTCGGAACATCCGGGCGAGTCAAGCTAGCCTCGGGCACTTCTGGGCTTGGGTGAAGCTTGGAACGTCCGAGGGGTCCTCTCGGACCGTCCGAAGGGTGTGACCCTCGGACCGTCCTAGAGTCGTCTTCCTCACTGTCTGCACCAGTAGACAGTGACGGTAGACACAGACAGTGACGGTAGACACTGTATGAAATAAGAATCCAGAAATAGTGGGTTTCTCGGATTCGGTTTCCATACCTAACCGGTCCGATGGACTCCTCTGGGAGTCCTCTTTCCATAGAGAATGGTTTGGAGACTTGAAGCTCGGCAGGCCATTGGATTTTAACACTAAAGCTCATGGGTACAAGAGAACCCATGGTTTTTCTTAAACTTCAAACTGGTTTTACTCACTCAAAACAAGGCCAAAACCGGTTTTTCTTGATTCTAAACTGACTGGAATTGAAAGAGGAATACAGTAGTTACCTTCACTGGAGTTCCTGGTTTGAAAATTCAGATTTTGGAAAGACTTCCCTTCTAAGCTTACGGTAGGAAAAACAGAGAGGGAAGGGATCGGCTGGTTTGGTTTTCAGGCAGCTGAAACTGAGATTGAAAGAGGGAGAAGAGATATAAATTTGAGTGGGAGTTTGAGAGCTGGGCTGAGGGGCTCAATTTATAGAGATTTGGCCGAAAGAAGTGGCCGTTGAGCCACTGCATGCATGTGCGGCTTACGTCCGCAACAGTAACCATAAGTTTGGGTTGGTTGCAGATCAGCCCTCTAGATTTTTCAGTTTTGCAAAAAGGCCCTGATTTGATAAAAACTTATTTTTAACTAAAAGTATGATTTTAAAAACTCAAAATCTTAATCCAACCTTACAGATAGGTTGGCTTTCGAAAACTTTGATCACCATAAAAAATTTGAGATTTAACTCTCACTAAAAACCATTGATTTAAATAAAAACCATAATTTAACATTATTTACTTAAATAAACAAATGTTAAATAAAAAAATTTAGAAACCTCATTTTTGGGGTTCGAAGAATAAGTAGACCATACTTAAAATGATCTAAAATAAAATACTAGTTTCAAAATTTATCTCATTTCCAAAATCATTTAAAATAATTATTACTCCCTTTCGGGGTTTTGACGGGCGGTTTTAAATACCATTTTCTGAAAATAAAATTATTTTAAAATCAGAAATACAAATCCTTGATTAAGAAGAATATTATCATCCAATAATAATCACATAACAACATAATTTATAAAAATAATAACTATAAGCGGTAAATTACCGAATTGCCCCACCAGCTGGACGAGCTGGATCACTGAGCTTTCGAGCTCAGATTGGGCCACACCTGGGCTTTTGTCAAAGCCCTAACTATAATCTTTGAGATTAACAAATCAAACAAGATTATTAAGCTAAACTACGCCTAATCTGGGTCAGGGTATTACACTTCTCCCCCATTCTCCAAGCTATCCTTTCTAGTTGTTTTGACTCAGATCCCCCATAAACTTAATTGCCTCTGAGTTTATTTTTCTCCAAGGTTTCTTTCAAGCTTGCATCATCCTTCCTCCCTACACTGTCATGACCAGTGACAGGTGCTAAAAAGCACATTTTTTGTGCTCCCCCAAACTCCAAGGGTGTGTGCAACATCACAGCCTGATCCCTATCTCCCTAATATGCTAATACAAAACTAACTCATTCAAACATGCATGTTAGTGTATTTAACAAAAGTCATGTTAACCATAGACAAGAGATAGAAGGCATTCAAACACAGCAATACTCACATCAAACCATAGCAAACCATATCATATCATTGATAATCAAAATGTGCAGTACATATGGTTTTGGAGGGGTCATCATGGATGCTTAGATAAAATACCAAAAATATACAGTTTTTCAGATCAAGCAAAATGTGAAAAACTATCCTAAGCAGAGCCATCCTGGGGAGGTGATGTTGGAGGGGAAAGGGATTTTCGTCGGGGACTCTCTTTGAGTTTTTCCATGAATGTGGAGAGGCTTTGGATTGATTCATTCATGAAGGTTGCTAAGACACCAATCTTTCTTTCCAACTTCCGACGTTTTTCAAGGAAAAACTAGAGTTGTCTTATAATAGCTCTGTCAGACTCGGCTTTTGTATCTTCCATCTGTTCTTTGACTGGCATCCGAGAAGGAGAGGTAGGTTCTCTAATGGTAATACTAATTTGCCTTCGAGGTATGGGTGGTAATGAGTTCTTCTTGTGAGATATCCTCGAGAGGGTCTTGACTCAATGACCTATAGTATTCAGGAGAGATGAAGATTTCCCTTGATACCATTGAGATTTGGATTTCTTAGACAAGGTGGCATGATCATTCTCAAAATCAGAGAATACAATGATGACTGGGGACTTGTTCCTTGTCATTTTCCACTATGTTTTTTTTTTTTTTAATTCAGAAACAGCAAAACCACTGGAGGAGAGAAGAATGCAAAGAGCTTACCCAACCAAAGGAAATCACAAAATCCGTGATTTTAAAGCTACTGGAGAGGGGGAAAACCAGAAACCCTCTGATTTTTCTGGCATGAAAACTCTCCGAAATGTCCTATTGACTGGTCTAGGGCACGGGAAGAAAGGAGGAAATCGTCTGGGGATCGCAAGAGAGGAAACGACATTTTTTGAAATGATCTGTCATTTTCGCAGAAGGAGAACTTTAACTTAAACATTTTGTCTCACTGATATGTCGTTTCTATCTTTCGCCCTTTTTAACAATGCTCGATTTAGAACAATACCGACATGCTTGTCACACCGACTAGTCTCTTCACCGACATTTCGACTATACCGAGAGGTTTAGATAGCAGAGCAATCATTCCTAAGTTGTGCAATTTGATGAAATCCTATTCTAAGCATGACATACATAGATTTATTCCAATATGATAAAACACAAATATGCCAAAAAAAAAAATCATCAAATCATTAAAACATGCTCAAGATCAAAATTTACCTTCCAAAACACATACGGTTCAAAATACTTTAATGGAATGTATGGCTTTCCAAGTAGAATATGTATTATAGCAGGAAGAGTACATTCTAGACTTGTAGTTAGCCAATTTTTCTCTCCTCATGTCACAACACTTTTCTGCTATGTGAACTCATATGGTCTCTTACGAGTCCATTTCTAGTGGTCTAAGATATGCAAGTGAATCTTAAACCAAAACAAAACATGAATGGTGGTCTTCCTAGGTACAAAGATTGTGGCATTTGGTGTTGCATATACACCCCTATGATCATACATTTGATGACCAAACTTGGGATCCTTCAACTCTTTTAAGACATGATTCAGATATCTCAACAAAGAGCCTTGCCTTGTGTCCACCTTCCTTGGGTTTCTTTTAAGGTTAGGTGTTTGTGGAGGTCTTTTAGGCATAGGCTTTACTGGATTGTGCCTTTTAGCTTGTGCTTGTCTTTCTAAGTATCTCTTCCAATAGTAGCAATTTCTTTTGAAATGCTCAGCCTTGTGACAAAAATAACACTTTCTCGTTAAAGGGTGGGAGACACTTGTTTTGCCAAACACCCCATGGCTCATAGGTTCTTTGGTAAATGAAGCACTAAGACCAGACCTATCACCATATTGTTTACCCGAACCTAGGAGTACTTTAAGGCTTACATCTCCTTGGGTAAACATATCTTGAAATTTTTCTTTATGAATTTTTAATTCCTTAACTTCCAAAGATAATTGTTTAACATCCTCTTTAAGAAGGTTATTGTGATGCCATAGATTCTCGACATCCTTACAGTGAATACTTATCTCTTCTTGAAGGTTTTTATTACTCTCTTTTAGTTTTGAGTTTTCATTGTCGGAGAGTTCCAACTTAGAGGTTAGGAGAGATTTTTCAATTTTTAAATCCTCTACTTGATTAGAGAGGTTCAGGTTTTCATTTTTAACATTGTCTAATTTATTTGCCAACCTCTCACTTTCAAGGAACAGGGCACTGTAAGTGGCTTGAAGATTTTCATCATCTTCACTCTCATCATTCTCCGTTACAGCTGTGGGATTTTCTTGATCACCAATGATCGAGGCTATAAAACTTTTTGATACATCAAATTTTCTTTGAGTCTCTTTATCGGAATCACTCTCTGATTCAGAGATTTCACATGGGTCACACCCACATTCATAGCATTCTTAATTTTATCTGAGGGACATTCGTCATGAAGTGTCCTCTCCCCCCACAATTATAACAAGTTTGCTCCTTGGCAGCCTCTCTCTCCTTCCTTTTCCCTCTAATTTCTTCTTGCCTTTTAGGGTATCTTTTACTTGATTCACCATTTCCCATTCTTCTCGAGTTGTTTCTTTTAACAAAGTTTTTATAAAACTTTTTGGCAAAGATTGCCATTTCATTATCTTTTGTTTTCTTTTGTCTTAAGGAAGATTCAAGGCAATAGATTTGTCGTTTGGTTGTTCAAAGTGTAGTTCATAGGTTTGTACTGAACCAACCAAATTATCGATGTTCATTAGACACACATCTCTGTTATCTTCCATAGCCACAACCTTGGGCTTGAATCTTTCTGCAAAATTCCGGACAATTTTGGTACATACCTTGTCATTGGGTATCCCTTCACCTAGAGTCTACATTTGATTCACAATATCGCTTATATTGGAATAGAAATTCAAGAAGACTTCATCCTCCCTCATTTTAATAGTATCAAATTTATTTTGGTGGATCTGAAGTTTGGACCTCTTAACTATTGAGGTGCCTTCATGAGTGCTTTCAAGAACTTCTCATGCCTCCTTTACAGTCAATATGTCATAATTCGCCTGTACTCGCTATCGGATACTGCACAGTTAAGGGCCTTCATGGCTTTGCCATCAGCTGTCTGACCAGCTTTTTCAGTAGGGGTCCAACAGGCAAAAGGTTTTGGTGTCATAAACATGGTTTAGGTGGATGCTATCATCTTCTCTTCCATGGGTTCCTGCCATCAAATCTTTACAATATCCCCATACCGACGAATGTATGGAAACAAATAAACTTCTCATTTTGGCCTTCCATGAGGCATAGTTTATTCCATCGAAGTAAAGGGGTTTGGATATTGCATGACTGTCTCCCATGGTGTTCTAGATTGGATCAACTCAGATGGTTAAATTCTTATAAAGAGCACTAGGTTTTGACCCTAGAGGGGGGATGAATAGGTCAATCTAAAAATTGTTGGTCATTTTAAAAATTATTTAATTAATTAATTAAGTGCAGTGGATATAACAATCAAGTGTGTGTGTGTGTGTGTTAGCAAATGTGCTTAAGCAATCAACACAAGGAATTAGCTTTAACACCACATGCACAAAGACACAAGATATATAGTGATTCGGTTAGCCTACCTACATCCACTATTAGTGAAAATTCCGTTAATAGAAGTATGCACGACTTAGAAGCGGGTGAATAGGTCGGTTTCAATTTTAGTTCCCTTTTAAAAATAAATCAGATTTAACAATATGTGCAGCGGAATAAACGTATGTGCAAGTGATAAACAAATGAATCAAACCATTAATACAAACCACACATGCACAACGATATATAGTGGTTCGGTTCACCTGAACCTACATCCACTGTTGGACTCACCCTCTCTAGGGCTATCCCAAATATACTATATAAGGGTCCCACACCCAAATAGTACAACCTAGTTTTTTATAGAGGTTCAACCCAATTGGTCTAATCCTCTACACTTATTTTTTAGAGTGGTTCGAACACACTGTTCTAATCCACTTTACAATGTTTGAAATAAAACAAAGAATAAATACTTGCCTTGGCCTTAACCGTTTTCCGTTAAGCTCTTTCTTCTTTACTGAATCTGTGTGCTCCTTTCCATTAGTTTAGCTCCATCAAAATGACTATCGGCACAGCAGTATAGGACAAGATATGACTGATTTTAGTCCTATTTAAAACACCTTATTCTTCATCTTGATTACCCGAATATCATTAAGACGGATGATGAAGAATAATGTCTAGAGGGAAGGCCGAATGCTCTCTCACTGATAATCTTATTCCTATGTATTTTCTGAATGGATTCGGTACATTCAACAGGCTCCTTACTGTTATTTTATAAACAGTTTCAAACAGTGCTGTTAGTCATGCCTGCGAGGCCTCGCAGATTCTGATGAGGCCTCGCCAGCGTTAGAATCTGGAAAGACAGCACACGTATGTGCTGTGCAAGCTGACACACACAATCCATATAGATACCAGCCAGCTCGTGTTTACTGTGCATGATTTGCAACACTTTCCTTAGCCATCAATCAAGGATTAGATAAAAGATTTTCAATATTTACCTTAGCTATCAATTAAGAATCAGATGGAAGTTTTTCAACATTTTCCTTAGACATGGAGGAGCCTTTCCATACTTGTCATGGACAGCTCCTCAAGGATATCCAAATTCAAATTTCAAACGAGGTGGCAATATCTCACAATGGGTTAATTTGTTTATCATAATAGATTTACCATAATTGGCTTCCAATAGATTTCCCATGATTTACCTCTTAATTAAACAATCACAGATTTTAACTTTCTAAAACTGTAAGAGACTGAGTCAGCTCGACACAGGGTCAGCTAGACTCAGCTCAGCTCAGCATAACTGGCTGCGAGGCCTCAGCAGATTGCATGAGGCCTCGAGGCTGAAAGTCACATATTTAATTTATTTTCCAATTGACTTCTAGGTATATGACTTAGCCTAAGGTCTCATATGGTTCACTTACCTGTGTGCCAATATCGTATTCGGTGTAGACGCTTCAACTCCATAGAAGATCTTCTTATTCATCAAAGGCAAGTTCAACTGAGTCACGTAATTGACAATAAGGGTGACTCGGACGAACCGGGGCTCTTACAATCTCCCCCTTTGTCAATTTCATGACAAAAACCTAAGATCTACCAATTACACCAATTTCCCCTTTAAAATGAAATACAAGTCCTTAAAAAAATATAACTTAAACAATGACCATATCAAGACTTGAATTTCTTGCACTAACACTTCTCTCCGTCTTTTTCTTTTTCTCCCCTTGAAATGATGCCTGTAAAGAAATACCTGCAAAAGACATAGGCAACTTGGTGGGATTTTGAAATTTCTCCCCCTCAACATTAGTACCATTTTTCTCCCCCTTTTTGTCATAAAATTGACAAAGGGTTCTACACAATAATATCATGGAAAAACATATTTAACAAAACAATAGTTTTAAATAAGCACTTATACCAAGATTTGAAATTAAGAAAGATCCACCAACAACCAATTTTTCTCCCCCTTTTTGTCATAAAATTGACAAAGGGTTCCACACAACAATATCATGGAGAAACATATTTAACAAAACAATAGTTTTAAATAAGCACTTATACCAAGATTTGAAACTAAGAAAGATCCACCACCAACCAATTTGTCAGATCCTCAAAAAATACATTTTCCTATTACGCACAAGGAGGATCTGAAAACATCAAGGGGCCTAAACACACCCTCTCACCTTCTGAACCCATTTCGCATTGAAGGAAGATGGGCGGAGGGATGGGCTGAAATTCTTTGAGTCAGTTCTATGTTTGAGAAGCTCATTTAGCAAATTTGTTACTATTTGATTTAAGAGCTGATTTTAATCTCTTCTTTCAAAATTTTGCCTGATATTGTCCCTTCTATGATGTACCTTTGGCTGGACAGAAGTGAACTTCTCTTTGTGATGTTTCTTTCTTAAGGGACATTCAAACTTTAGGTGACCCAACTTTTCACAATAGTAGCATGTCACACTAGAAGATTTAGAGAAAGAATGTTCACCTTTCACAAAAACAGTTTTGGAGTTAGATTTCTTATCAAAACCTATACCAGTTTTATCTCCAAAATGTTTTCCAATAGTTAAGAGTTTTTCAAGTTTTTCTTCCCCTTGAGTAAATTTATCTTCAAATTTTATTTTGTGACTCCTTAACTGGTTTAAGTCAAATTCCAGTTTTTGTTTTTCACTTCTAATTTTTGACTCGTCTTTTTTTAGTTTTAAAGTTTCATCTTGAGCCAATTTGAGCTTTTCTTGAAGACATAGATTTTCATCTTGAATAATTTTTAAGTCTTTTTCAAATGTTTCATTTTCAGTTTTTAATTGATTTTTCAATTTTACATTTTCATTTTTAGATTTACCAAGTCTTTTAGCTAAATATTTGCTTTCTAAGAACAAAGCATTATAAGCTTCTTGTAAGCCATCATCCTCACTATCTGATCCTTCACTATTACTTTCGACATTTGGAGCATTTTGAGGATCATAAGAGATGGAAGCAATAAAACCTTTTGTTTTAACAACATCTTCATGGATTGACACATCGAATTCACTTTCAGATTGTGATGTGTCTTCTTCCACCATAGTGGTCATGGCTTTCTTTTTAAATCTCTTCTTAGAAGGACATTCATTAGCAAAGTGACCATATCCATCACAATTAAAACATTGAGTTTCTTTGGACTTGGATTTTTCTTTAAATCTATCTTTTGACTTTTCTTTTAAAAAATGTGTTTTACTTTTATTGAATTCTCTATAGTCTTCTTTATTAGGTCTTCTTCTCTCTTTCCTCATATTAAAATGTTTTAAGAAATTTTTAGCAAGAGTGGCAACCTCTTCATCTGTATCACTTTGTGAGTCATCAGATTCTTCATCCCTTTTAAATTTAGTTTTTAGAGAAGATTTTAGAGCAATTGATTTTCTCTTAGGCTTTTCATAATCAAAGTGAAGCTCATAGGTTTGAAGGGATCCTACCAAATCATCAACCCTCATTAGAGACACATCTCTATATTCTTCAATGGCGGCTACCTTAGGCTTAAAACTTTTGGGCAGATTTCTTAGTATTTTGGTACATATTTTAGATTCAGGGATTGTTTCACCTAAGGCCCACATGGAATTTACAGTGTCACTTAGTTTCGAATAAAACTCCATAAACATTTCATGTTCCTCCATTCGTATGTTATCAAATTGTGACTAGAGGATTTGAAGTTTAGACATTTTAACAACTGAGGTTCCTTCATGTGTCCTCACTAAGATGTCCCAAGCATCTTTGGCTGTCACACATGTCATTATACGCTTGAACTCATCAGGTGAGACAGCACAATTAATGGCATTTAAAGCCTTTCCGTTTGCAGTATATAGAGTTTTTTCCATGTCGGTCCAGGTGAAGTAATCCTTAGATTTAGTACCAATGATTAGTTGAACAGATTTTCCTGCTTCATCTTTGGTTGATTTTTCATAGATTTCCATAACAGCATGTTCCCAGCCCCTTACTACTGATTCCCATACAGCTCCATCAAGAGATATAAAGAAGCTTTTCATTTTTGTCTTCCAAGAGGCATAGTTAGAGCAGTCAAAATAGGGAGGTTTGGAAACAGGGTGACTATCACCTCTATACATGATTCTAGTACAGGATCAACTCGGACGATTAAGTACAACTCAGAGTAACCGGGCTCTTGATGCCAATTGAAAATTTCGTTACTAGAAGTATGCACGACTTAGAAGGGGGTGAATAGGTCGGTTTCAATTTTAGTTCCCTTTAAAAATAAATTAGATTTAACAATATGTGCAGCGGAATAAACGTATGTGCAAGTGATAAACAAATGAATCAAACCATTAATACAAACCACACATGCACAACGATATATAGTGGTTCGGTTCACCTGAACCTACATCCACTGTTGGACTCACCCTCTCTAGGGCTATCCCAAATATACTATATAAGGGTCCCACACCCAAATAGTACAACCTAGTTTTTTATAGAGGTTCAACCCAATCGGTCTAATCCTCTACACCTATTTTTTAGAGTGGTTCGAACACACTGTTCTAATCCACTTTACAATGTTTGAAATAAAACAAAGAATAAATACTTGCCTTGGGCCTTGACCGTTTTCCGTTAAACTCTTTCTTCTTTACTGAATCTGTGTGCTCCTTTCCATTAGTTTAACTCCATCAAAATGACTATCGGCACAGCAGTATAGGACAAGATATGACTGATTTTAGTCCTATTTAAAACACCTTATTCTTCATCTTGATTACCCGAATATCATTAAGACGGATGATGAAGAATAATGTCTAGAGGGAAGGCCGAATGCTCTCTCACTGATAATCTTATTCCTCTGTATTTTCTGAATGGATTCGGTACATTCAACAGACCCCTTACTGTTATTTTATAAACAGTTTCAAACAGTGCTGTTAGTCACGCCTGCGAGGCCTCGCAGATTCTGATGAGGCCTCGCCAGCGTTAGAATCTGGAAAGACAGCACACGTATGTGCTGTGCAAGCTGACACACACAATCCATATAGATACCAGCCAGCTCGTGTTTACTGTGCATGATTTGCAACACTTTCCTTAGCCATCAATCAAGGATTAGATACAAGATTTTCAATATTTACCTTAGCTATCAATTAAGAATCAGATGGAAGTTTTTCAACATTTTCCTTAGACATGGAGGAGCCTTTCCATACTTGTCATGGACAGCTCCTCAAGGATATCCAAATTCAAATTTCAAACGAGGTGGCAATATCTCACAATGGGTTAATTTGTTTATCATAATAGATTTACCATAATTGGCTT
Organism: Chimonanthus salicifolius; assembly: GCA_013350335.1. Lineage (NCBI taxonomy): Eukaryota > Viridiplantae > Streptophyta > Magnoliopsida > Laurales > Calycanthaceae > Chimonanthus > Chimonanthus salicifolius. The sequence continues at coordinate 62,265,350 of CM023532.1, read as the reverse complement.
CCAATAGATTTCCCATGATTTACCTCTTAATTAAACAATCACAGATTTTAACTTTCTAAAACTGTAAGAGACTGAGTCAGCTCGACACAGGGTCAGCTAGACTCAGCTCAGCTCAGCATAACTGGCTGCGAGGCCTCGGCAGATTGCATGAGGCCTCGAGGCTGAAAGTCACATATTTAATTTATTTTCCAATTGACTTCTAGGTATATGACTTAGCCTAAGGTCTCATATGGTTCACTTACCTGTGTGCCAATATCGTATTCGGTGTAGACGCTTCAACTCCATAGAAGATCTTCTTATTCATCCAAGGCAAGTTCAACTGAGTCACGTAATTGACAATAAGGGTGACTCGGACGAACCGGGGCACTTACAATTAGGACTAGCTCAACCTTGAGTTATCCCCAAATTCACTAAGTGGGGACTTACACCCTCACAATTAGAGTAGGAATTCTACATAACTCAATTAGCTGGGAATTTCACCCACCACATGTAAAATAGGAATTCTACCCTTGGCTAGGAATTCCACCCACCACGTGTGTCAGAGACTACGCTCTAGATTTTTTATAGTGGTTCCGTTGCCAAGCCTCCTTAATCCACTTTTACATGACAAAGGTTTTAAAATAAAATTAAAATCAAGAAGCATTTGCCTTGTAGATCTTACTCAAAGATGTGTGCTTCTCAAAGATCCACCCAATGTGTGCCCGAGTTAAATCCAACGCTCTGCCTTGTAGCCTTCATTGAGCAATCATAATTTTAGGGTGACTAGGAAACTAGTTCTACCAACATCTTTCCTAGTTTGTATCTTTTCTTTTCTCCTCTCTTTTTCTCTTTTACTAACTCAATCAATAGATTGGTTGTGTTTGATTCTCAAATGTAGGCACAAGAGAGTTGATCGTTTCTTAGAGTGTGTGAATTTTCTCAATTCAATGAAGGTGATTAAATGATCACACAACTCTCATATTTATAGAGAAGACAACACAATTTTTCAAACTGTCCAATACCAACAGGTCGGGGCACCGATGGGTCGGTGTTCATACTTAATACCGTTCAACCACCAGACCGTTGCACATTAAATGCACTCCCAACGGCATAATTATTTCTCGATCGACAGGTCGGTGTCACCGATGGGTCAACAGTCATGGCGCTAAGAGGTCGGTCCATACGAGGGTCTCGATCTGGGGCAACACCATGCAGACAGAGTTTCATGTCCAGAAACTTATCCTGCCCAAAACGATTTGTCTCCCTTTACCGAGGGGTCGGTCCTAGTACTCTTGATCGGTCTTGAATTACCGAGATATCTGTTTTCTCGAGAGTCCACTTGAGTTCTAAATTCCAGAACTCATAAGTTATCATCGACGAGTCGTTGACCGCGATGGGTTGTTAAGTTCATTATCGAGGGGTCGGTGCATACGAGACTATCGATCAGAGGCATGCCCAGAATGACAGTTTAATGTTCCAAAACCTTTGTTAATCTGGCCGACCAGTCTTTGACCACGATGGGTCGATCCTATCTCTACCGAGGGGTCGGTGAGAACGACTGGTCAAGCTGACAATGAACTTAATTTATATTTCCAAGTTCGCTTCCAATTCACTGTCAAGCTTCCCCTCTAGGCCTTTTATGATTTTACCATTTGTTCAACTAAGCCTAGGAATGGTCAACTTAAGGTGTGGGTACCACCTAAAGTCATCTATGGCCAAATACTTGTTTTGTGATTGCATAATGATGAGCTTCAATCCGGTGGGGCATGATCTTCAATCTTGATCACCTTGAGTCTTTAAGCTTCTAGTAAGTGCATCTTCTCGAATCATGGAATTGACAAACTTACGGACTCAGCAAAGCCGAGGCACCAACAAAGACATAATAGTGTAGGATGTCTTATGATTTTGATATGTCTGAGGCATGGTAGAATGTTTGATGAATGAATCTTGTCTAAGACATAATAGTGTATGACCTTGATTAATTCCCATACTTAAGCATTGAGATATGCAAAGTATACATCAAATGAATTCTCATAATATAGAATGAAATTTGATGAATGGGTTAAACTAGATTAAGTGGGAGAGGTGGAGACAATGCCACTTGACCAAGAGGTTAGTTGGAGCTACTTTGGGAATAGGCTCTCACACTCGACCTTATAAAGATAATTGAAAGTGCTAAGACGAGCAATTGTTAAGTTTCCACAAGGCAAGGGTATGGCCACTCTCCAACGTCAACCCGAAATTCATAATGAGTAAAGCCCGAAGTGGCTAAGGATCTTTGGAAACCTTGAAATGGACAGATGATCACTTTGGCATTGATATGTATGTGACTAGGTCACTTGGTACTGAGACGTGGGATGGATACATCCCTCACGTGATTATGATATTGAGACGTGGGATGGGTACATCCCTCACGTGATGATGATAGTGAGAAAGCTCTACAGCTTAAATACTAGAGAAACTCGCCCACAACTGGTGTTGTGGGACTCCAGGGAGCGCCCAATGCCTCCGTAGCGAATTTCTCTATATCTTTTGGACGTTTGGCCTATGGTTGGGCCTCCACTCTGCGGCAGGGTATCAGAACCTACCCCCTTAAGACCAAAATCATCCCCAACTTTATCTGTCGGACCATACACTGCACGCCTACACCTTCTGTTCGAGTGTTGAACCGTGTTCTAATACCATTTATAACGACCTTGACCTTCCAGCACAATATTATCCACTCTGGGCCCACAGGCAGGATCCCGTACGACTTTGCATTGAGAACCCCACTGAAGAAGAGCCCTCAAAACGCATTGTGTTTGAAGGAGGGGCGCCAAGCTTATATACTAGTAGATCCCTCTCACATTTGGTCATGTAGGACTTCCACAAACACCCCTAGCACCAACCTGGCTATTTTTTTGCCAGGTTGGGACGCTCCACCCTTTAAGGTCCCCCTTTGGGCCGAGGCATCACAATTTATCCCCCTTAAAGCCAGAGCCTTCCCCAGCTCTATGCATGACAACTAAGCCCCACACCACAATCACAGAGGTGAACCATGCTCTGATACCATTTGTACCTCCCCGTCCCTCCAGCACAATATTGTTTGCTTTGGGCCCGAACGCCTTTGTTTTTTGCGAGCAAACTTGAGAAATGCTCCTAAAATGCCTTATGCTTGAAGGAGGAATCTCTACAACTTAAATACCAGGGAAACTCGCCCACAATTGGCATTGTGGGACTCCAAGGAATGCCCAGTGCCTCCTTGGCGAATTTCTCTCTATGTTTAGGACATCTGGTGCCTATGGTTGGGCCCCCACTCTAGGGCGGGCTATCACAGGTACATCTCACGTAGGATTGAGACGTGGTATAGGTACGTCGCTCACGTAATTATGATGTTGGTGTGATATGGGCATGTCCCTCATGTAATTATGATGTTGGTGTGGCATGGGTACATCCCTCACGTAATGGAAACATTGTGCCTTAGTCCGATCAAAAGAATATTGTCCGATCAATAGATTATTATGTCTCATCCATATGTAATGAAGTAAATGAAAATGCATGTAATCCATGTTAGTGTTAAGTCACTCATTATAATGCAATGTCTAAAGCAGGTTAGATTGTGTGGTGCTAACATGGGACCTGAGTGGAATTGCATTTATGAGTAGAAGTGTGATTGGGTGCATAATTGCATTGAGTATGCATGAAGAGTACAGAGAGGGAACTGGTAGGATGTTCCCGTCCCTAATATAGACCCTAATGCTAGTTGATGGACCCACGAAGGCGGCCCAGAGTGGTGATAAGGCCTTGGGAGCCCAAGATGGTGAGACAAGTATATAATTTCCATGAGTAAGGCTTAGAGTAGCCGTGAGACCGCGATAGCCTCTATATGAACATACGTGGATTGTGGCATTTATGTATTTGACTGGATCACTTGGATATTGTGGATGAGTATATCCCTCGTGTGATTCTTCCACAAATGGGTGAGTCTCACACGGGTTTGTTGGCACACTGGGTGTGCAGGATACACAGGTTTAGGCACTTTTGCAACACCCCTCTCCCTAACCACCGTCATCTATAAATATTTGAGTGGAGAGGGAGGCGAGCGTCACGACGTGAGCCAAGTTCGAGTCCAAAGACCCAACCCTTGACTGGCCCAACTAGTGTGTGCATGATAACATTTGCACACACTCTAATAAGCCTGCGAAAATTTAAGCATTTTATAACATTGTATGAATAACCAACACATCTCATAGCAAAATAAGGAATTCTCATATACTTGAGTCAAACACAAATAAACTTAAATACATTGATTCCAAGTCATAAATGTTACATTCCCAAAATGAACATTCTATAAATTACATTGTTCTCAAATCTCTCAACACATAAAGATAACACTAAGTCCTCTAGAATTGCTTCTTTGTTTTCCATTTTATCTATGCTCGGCCATCGCTTAGTCCGATATCATCTACATCTTCCAAAACTTGCATACAAATTTGGAGGGGAGAATTTATGGGCTTAGTGAACACGTCCAGTAGGAATTCCACTCACATAGTATACACTACGGCGTGTCATAACTAAGAAATTATACATACTTATATTTAAGGGTCAAATATCACATATTACGTACATTGTGTTTCTCAATCTTGAAAACATCTCTCAAAACTCAGTTACTTCAAAATATCAAAACTACGTACTCATATCGTATTTCCTTTCATGTTAGAAATCTTAGGTTTTGAAATCATGCTATGTACTATTCTCACCTTACAGAAATCCATACTTGAAAACATAATACATATCTCATTATAAGATATTGTACTCATACCTAACTCATCTCATATTTGAAATCATAATTTGTACCTTTCGCAAATTTCATTTCTATGCTACTTTAGGGAAACTTTCATTCATAGTGTACATAACGCTTTGCTCAAAATCTTAACTGTATTATAGTTTTAATACATTTCTCATATTCAAACTTAGAGGGAAAAACTCACACTTTGAAACATATTACATAATTCATTTCTCATCTACATCAATCCCTTTCATATCAAAAGACTTCATAAACATTTTCTTATGAAAACACCACATTAAAAGTTTATTCTTAAAACCCTTCACACAATCCATGTTCGTTTCATCATTTCAAACACCATACTGAGTTCATGTAAAAGTTCATTACTATGCAGCATGTCATGCCATGGGTACCATGATTCATGCATACCCTTATCATGCCTCATGCAACGGTATTCTCAACATCTCATCTAGAACCACGGGGCATTTCATCTTCCCGTATACTTATTTCATATTCATCTTTTCAGGGTGTCCTGTTACATGTCATCATACAACTCAATCGGTCCCACCAGTGAAATATTCTTTCTTAGCCATACACACACGACATCAAACCTGCCCGGGTCAATTCAGCACTTTGATTTGTCAATCATTCCACGACACCAAAGTCCGTCCGACATTCAGTACATTGGTTCGTTGACTGTAACCCCATAACAACTATCATGACCCTAAGGTCTAATTGGACAAACTAGTCATTTGTTTTCACTCCTGTCTATCCATACGATGCTCCATGCATGAGGAATATGAATACAAATGAATGCTATGCTCTTGCATACAGCATGCCTTCAATCAATATCAAGGACATGCAAATTTATTTTCATCACAAATACTTTGTACTTTCAAAATACATTAACTCTACTTAACATAGTCATGTACTCTCTTTAGATAGAATTTACAAAACCAAAGGTAGCTCAAGACCTCGTATAGTTGGAATATATAATGTTCTCATAATATCACATAGTCATATTGCATTTTTCAAAGCATCTCATTTATCATATAATTCTAGGGGGTGAAATATTCCACGTACTTCCATTGAAAATAAACTCAAGTTCGTATATCCAAAACACATGATTTTAAAAAGAGATTCAAATTATCCTTTTCTCATTGTTAATAGGGTATTAGATCCACACCCATTGCATTTCAACAAAGTAGGAAAACCTACCTAAAAGAAGGTAGTCCACAAACTAGATCGTTTGATTCTGGGTCCACTCCTTGACCCTTCGTTCATTGTTCATGCATCAAAAACATTATATACACAACATTAGATTTCTTCTCATTAATTGTTCTTCATTTTCTAATCTTTACATTGTTTTATCATCATCTAAGACTTCATCAAGTCTCATAGGTCAATCAGGTGAAGACTAATACCACCCTAGTGGTCCCACAAAAAGATTTGTGTCCATTTGAACCAACTTCAGAAAACTGGCCACCTCTCTGGCTGACACATCGACCAAGGTCGATGTGTCCAGTTCCTAGACCTCTGTTCAGGCACCTGTTTTCTTCTCACGTTTTCCTTAAGTTCTGATCCTAATATTGGTCCAGATTTTTTACCAAGTTGTGCAATAAACTTTATCTTTCATTACCAGAATTTGATCATCATAGAGGCACATCAAAACGATCTGTGTGTCTCCTAGAATTAGTCTACCCGTCAATCAGTCCATTCTCAACAATTTTACAAAACTTAGTAGTTTTGTGGTACATATCGAGTCCAGTCGATATGTCCCAAAGTATAAAATTTGTACACTAGATCTGGTCTTCTTTGCTATTTTCCTTCATTTCTTTACCGTCGTCATCCCAGGCATACACGTCGACCCCAATCGATGCATAGATCTGGTTCCAAAATCACCAGTCCTCTTCCTGCTTCCTTTTATTTTGTTCCCAGGGATACATATCGACTAGAGTCAATATATATCCCTTAGGCCTTGGCTCAAAACAGTATATTTTCCAATATTTGGAACTGTACTCAGAGTACATATCGACCAAAGTCGATAGGTACACCTGGGTTTCTCTGCAACCATTCATTCCGAGTTGCATGTTTCCCAACTTAAGTTTATCCTCTTCCAAGCTCATTTATTTGTTCTATTACACATTTTAGTGTGATCATTTTATTCTAGATTACTTTAATCACTATGAATATCATGTACCTTGGGAAAACCTTGAGGATTTCAATGACAGATGGGCTTTGAACTCAAGCTTGGTGTTTCCTCTTTCTTTCTTCCTCTGCTCTCCTTGTTTCTCCTCTCTCAGTTTTCCTACTTCTTTTCCATATTTCTTCTCCCTTGGAGTTCACTGGTTTCTGTGGAAAAAGATGGAAGATAAATGAAAGAGGGAGAAACTCGAGTTGCTCTCCCTCTATCTACTCTTATTTCCTCTCTTTCTCTCTAGTTGCCCTAGTCTTAGCCTAATTGGAGGATGAAGATGAGAGATGAATGAGGAGCAACTGCTCTTTTCTCCCTCTTTAGTTTCCCTCCTCTCCTCTAGTCAATGATCAAGCCACGTGGAGGGTTCCCATTGGCTTTTGTGGGCAGTGGCAGGTGAGGTAGGTGTATGATGGGATAGGGAAGACAATTGCATATTTTTTAACTCAAAGCACTGGATACGCACGATACATGTTTCTGGTCAATACATACCTTTGGGGGATTTATGTACACGTCGCCTTCTATCGATGTATACCTCTGGGATTTCCTTCCTTCCCTTCAGTCAACATACAATCCACGTGGAGGTCATGCATTGGTCCTCCAGGACTGTGGTAGGTGTGGTAGGTGGGTGATGGAACAATTACAGCTGTCAGATCTCAGGCTTAAGCCGCGGGGCATTCCCGATACATGTTCATGGTCGATATGAATCATTTCTGGGCAGTTGTATGTATCGACAAAATGAGATATGTGTCACTTAAAATTTCAAGCTTCGGGCTGGTTTTCAAACATATGTATCAAAATCGATACATACCAAACTTGTACACATCAACCCTGGTCGATATGTACCTCTTGGAAATCTTGGTTTTCTTCTCATTCTTCTTATTTTCATTTATTTCCCTCACTAGGCTTAATACCCAACCTATCTTAGTTCATTCCTCAATCTTAATGCCAAGTTTTCACATCCTAATCCATTCTTTAAGAGGGGATTTGTATTAATTCATCAGTTCAAGATTCTGAGGTGTTACAACTCTCATGGACCTTGGGTGATGTGCTAGCTGAGTAAGTCATTGTCCGACCACCAAGAGCAAGGTTGTATCACCCTGATGTGGTGAAGGGCACGCAAAGCTCGTTGTATTAGTGCACGCGAGGCGTGATTCACCCACTCAGCAAGACGTAGGTCCTAAGTCTTGTCGGAGCCGCGACGGATTGATTTGATTATGTTGCCACAATCACGTAGTGATTCATACGGGTTTGTTCCAACGAATGATTAATCTCATAGAGGTGATATATCATTGGATGAATTGTGCCTATGGAGGGATTATCCCCATGGAGGGAATATGTTCATGAATGTATTATACTCGTGGATAGATTATACTCATAAATAGCGTGTTTCTATGGATGTATGATTATTCCCATGGCGGATTGGATTCATGTCTGGTTATTGATCTCATGGTAGACATATTGGTCCCATAGTAGATGTTTTGGTCTCATGGTGGACGTGTTGGTTCCATGGATAAATATTATTCTCGTGGATGGTTATGCCCACGGAGGGCATTGACTCTATAGACGATTGGACCATATTAGAGTATTGTCCCCATGGAGGGAAGTAGTACTCATGTTCAGTACATGTCCCATGGTTGAAGATTATCCCATGTGTGACATTGATCAAATGGTTGACGTTGGGCACATGGTGGAAAATAGACCCGTGATTGGGTGTGCATACCCATGGTCTAGTGTGAGACCCATAGTTGGGTAGTAGAATGTCATGGCGTGACATCATAAATAGCACGAGGTCGGTACCATGAAATAAGAGAAGGTAGAACTACCCGTGATCTGATATCCAAGGGAGTCAATAGGAAGTTGAGATTCAGTTCAATCACACTGACAGTCCAATAAGTCCTAGGATTTGTAGGAATCCCATTATACGTGTGAGTGTCACGTGTATGGACTATGAGTTGTGTATACTCCTGAGATTTCCAAAAGAAAAAATTTCACGTGACCCAAATAATCCAGATATAAAAATACGTATGCAATTATATGAGAAATAATACATATAATGCAAAATGCCAATGATGATGCATGATCCCCACTCCTATGCCATCATCCAAACCATCCAAACACCTAATGTGCACATAATGATCCATAGACTAGGCCCGTCGGCCATAAGCTGACCATCAAAGCGCACCATACAAATACTGGTTTGTCAAACGACATGACTGCCTTTTAGCCACCAGTATAAGCATGTCCTGCAATGCAACCCTAACTCGGCCATCAACTTACGTCGATGGTCATAGAGGCCCCTCCTCTGGTTATCAACTCAATCCAAGGACTTGACCTTAACCAGTCGATAATAGTCAATGGTCATAGAGGTCCATCCCCTCTGGTCATACTTAATCCAAGGAATCGATCCAGCTAGTCGTCTATTGGTCTTTGGCCCAAAAGTCACCAACAAATCATAGGGCTACCCGTCCAAAATCTCCAACACCCACCCAACCGTAGATGCTCATGCATCATAACAAAATATAATCCATGCATGGATGCCACAACCAAATAAAAATATGGATATTCTCACATAAACATATGCCATAATGAACCATAAATAAATCTCAAATTAATTTAGTATATCCAAAATTACTAAATTAGATCCAAAGCGCACATTCTAAAAAATAAACATGTGTATGCAACATGGTCCAAAATTCAAGGCATATCTATACTCAAATAAGTATATCACAATCCACTGAAATTTACCAAAATTTCAAACATGGTAATTTAGCATAGATCAGTCCTATGCAAGTCTCGAATCCATATCATAGGTTTTACAATGAGATAAACTGGTAAAACTACAAGTCTGGGTATACTGAGACACTCACTGGTTTAAGTACTTATCCATAATTTGTTCCCCTTTATATTCTGTAAGATGCACCAAGACTTTACCCGTTTAAACTACAAATTCTCAACCCTTTATCTAATCCAATTTATGCATTCAAATACACCAAAACAAAATTCATAGTAATTCACAAATCAGTAAAATAACATGTAGTGTATTGCTTCCCTCGCCTAGAATTTGCAAAGTGAAACAAAATGCCAAAATCCAAGCTTCAACCACGAGCTTTAAGTCCCAACTTTGCTGCAATTTATTTAAGATTCCAAAGAACATAGATAGATTCTTTTCAACCATAAAATAAGATGAGTCCATCCTTTTGGATTCATAGGGTTTTGTCCCAACAATTACAGACCCAAAACACCAAGCTTTTCCACAATTGGTCTAAGTTTCCAAAAAAATCAAAACAATGCCAAATTTTGTTCTTATTGCAGAATTTTCTGGGAACAACATGAATTTTATTAGAGTCTTATATTTTTATAGTAGATAGATCTCTGAATTAGGTTTTCGAAACAATCTCGTTTGACCCTAAAAAAAATTTCCTAGCCCAAGTTATTGTCGTTTTATTCCAACAATTATACTGTTAAACAGATTGCAATCCTTAAACGAAATTTCGGCTTGCAGACCTAATTTGACCAATCAAATCAACTTATTTCTTTCTCAAATTTTTACTAGAGATAAATCTCCCTGTTCCCCTAAAAATAGACACAAATTTTGCATCATTTTGATTCCTACAAACTAAGTTATAATTATTTTATCAAACTGCTGCAAAATTGTCTCAGAATTCAGGTTCGAAAGTTGGTTTGTCTTACAAATCAAATTCGGATATCAAACCATTTTCATTAAATCTCGAATTTTGAAAGTAGATAGATCTCTCTGCCTAGTTTCTAGAAATATAAATTTTGTCATGAATGGATATTGATACCCCCTTCTATGAATTTTCTCAGTGACAACAGTGTAGAAAACAAGATTCTGAATATGAGAATCAGTCTTATGACATTTCACAATAAAAAACATGGTTTTAAAATTCCACAATTGGTTTTTCAGAGATGTAGAATGAGTCTACAAAGGAATTGGATGGCTTAGAAATCAAAATTTAAATTCTCCATCCATGAAATCGAATTTGCAATATTAAATCCATAGGAGTAGAATTTTAGAACTAAATTCCACAGGTCATGGTCGATTCTCACAACTCAAAAAATCAATTGATGAAAACCCTAATTTAAATCCAACTTATCTATCGTGGTCTAGTTTTCCATTAGTCTAGACCTAGATCAAATCACAAAATTAAATTGCTTTCTTTTGGTCTTCCTCTCTCTTTCTCTTTTTTCTCTTTTCCTTTCTTCCTCTCTTTTCTCCTTCACTCTTGTTTGAAATTTCTCAACAATAATTTCACTATGGCTGGTCGAATTTGAGAGAGAAGACATGGAGGTACAAGATGGGAATTAAGAGAAGAGAATTCAAGAAAACATTAAAGAGAAGAGAAGAATTGCAGTACCGGTTGGGGAAGATGGAATCTAAAGAGAAAACCAAACTTTGGAGAGATAGAAGAGAGCCCAATATTCGCCCAAGGAGAGAGAGAATTGCAAGTTTCACGTGTTACAATTGCTTTGCATGTTTTCTTTCTTTAAGAGTTAGGATGGATCGGCTAAGGGAGAGGATTCCTCTCCAAGTTAGGACTTGCCTCTTTAATTTTTCAAAACAAAGAGTTTTCTAAAAATACAAAATGCTCCAACATGTGGAGTTATCCCTCCCTTGTCTCCAACGAATTTTGGGATTTGGATTCTTTTTCAAGCCAAAACTTGTGGTGCCATGCGCCCACAAGGTCTCCAACGAATTTTGAAATTTCTCTTTATCTTCCATTCTTTCATTAAAGAATTCACCAAAAACAATTTTAAGAATACCCATTTTCAAAAATTGCTTCATAAATATATTCTTGGTTCCTCATAATTCAATAATTTGTGTCTCTAAAATTAAAATTTAAAACACCTTCAAAATTTTAATTGAACACATGTGGGTTCCATTGGAGTGCCAAATTTGAAAAGTTTCTAAATTTAGCCCAACTTGCCATTTTTAGAACATTGGGTTCAAAATTTTGTTTTTACTCCAAATATTCAATTCAATGAATGTGTAAAATCAATTATTATAATTTCAAACAAATTCAAGTAATAATTAAGGAATTTCATAAAAACACTTAGTTACCTGATTAATTCTATCAAATTAGGCTCTAATTAGATCAAGATCCAGTAATTTAGATCGGGTCATTAAACTAAGTTACAAGAAATCATAAATCAGTTTGTCAATTTAGAGCATTTTATGAGAAAGATTAGAAAGGATCAACATTATATAGTTGAAAAGTGTGTAAATGACTTCTTTTTATAACTTTCTATAAAAAAAAGTTGTGTCCCATTCTAGAAAATCATATTGTCCTGATTAAAAGCTATTTTAGTTCAGCTCAAATGTAGATAAAGAACTTTCAAAAATCAATCATCACTTTCATAATCTATATAAAGTCTACACTATAATTGAATGTTCAGATAATCTTCTATTCCTCACACTGGTGACAGGAGAAATTGGTTGGTGATGTTTTCAAGAAGAGGTTTAGATATTGTTGTAATATATTGATTGATAAGTAATGGTATTGACCCAAAATTTTTATATTTTAAATTTGAAAACATACTTTAAAATAGGAGAAAGAAAAAAAACTTAGATTCACAAATTTCATATTCAAATTTTGGTAGTTCTCATAACGTATCGATGTTTAATGTTTAAAATATGTCTAAGCTTTAAAATTTAAAGAGAAAAAGCAAACATACATAAATAAATAAAAACATATAATTCATTACCTTTAATTGATTTTTCATTATGAAATTCTAAAAATCTCAAATTAGAGAAATTAGAAAAATTAAAAATCATAAAAATTGAAAATAAACAAACGAATTAAATTATACTTTTATTTAATTTTAAAATCTCAAGGCCCAACCTTAAAATAAAAAAAGAAAATACCAGGCTCCCTCACGGCAAGAAAGCGGTCGGTCTCTGGGCGATTTTCCCCATTTTCAACGGGGAAAGTTCCTGTTAACAGACAGGCGAAGGGAAAATTCCCGTCACCAACTTGGCAACCTCACGGCAACGGTGAGAGCTCTTGCCAGCGGACGGAGATAATGGAATAAATAGAGGGGATCGACGACTGGAGAAAGAGAGAGAAAAACAGAAAAGAGGGGAAGGATGGATGGGCCACCAGAGGAGGACTGCTGCTCAGTTTGCCATGACAACTTCAACCTGCCTTGCCAAGCCAATTGCTCTCATTGGTTTTGCGGTCTGTCATCATTTCCCTCACTTTTTTTCTTCTCTCGTTCTTTACGTTTTCTTGGGGCATTGATGCAAGACCCATTTTTCCATTACGATGATGTTTCTAGGAAAACAGATAAAAAAGGTAGCATTACAGAATTTTGGTTCCCCTAATCACCAATGCTCTTGCTAAGAGAGCATAGTTGCTACTGTGTAACCCAATAAATATGATTTTATGATTGCAAAATGTTCCCCCAATTAACCAAGAGGGAGTTGGCCTGACGGTCAAAGGGAGGTCTTGGGTTCGATTCAAGCTCAAATCCCTCTGGGCCACTTCCCATGAGTTACTCCTCATTGACTTACTAGTGTGTGTGGATTGGGAGGTTTACATATGCTCGCGAGATTAGTGTCACCTCCAATGTGAGGTGGGGATATCCATGTTACGAAAAAAGGTTTCCCCAATTTCTTTCCTCTTCACTCCAGGTTTTAGATGAAGCCTAATCCATATGACACTGAAGAATTCACCCCAATTGCAGTTCCTTTCATGCTATAAAACCCATGACATTGAACAAGGCCTTTTATCTTTTCAATTATTGCTAGTATTGGGTTTGATTGCAGGGGGTACAGGGTGGGGGGCGGGGTGGCGCTAATATCTTGTATCTTAACATTATGTCATTGTGCGATGGCTGGAAGAAGCAGTTGGACCTGAAATCCACCAAACTATGAAATGGTTTGAGGGGCATACCAATTGCATAAAAAGAGCATGACAGATTACATAAAAAACAGAGTGGATGTGGAATGATAGATGAAGTTTTCTCTCAATTTGGAATATAATGACCTTCTAGCTTATTTGGAGGGTCGTTGATCTTTAGCCCCTACGTCTCCAAAGCCTAGATTTCTTGGAGGTTTTTTACCTTGCTTTTTTGGGGAAATTGTTCCCTTCTAATTGTAGGATCTTCCACCTCAACAAACCATGGATTAAGAGGATCATCATTTGTGAAAATTGAAAGCATTCTACAAGTTGGTCAACTCTCCAAAATATCTATTGTAAACATCAGTGTTGTCAAAATCGCACGTTTCACGGTTCGAATCGTGCGATTCAAATCGAATCGGTACCTGTCTCGTTTCGAATCGGTAGGAAAATCGCAAAAGGTCTAAAATCGTACAATTCTGGAGTTGACTCGTACGATTTGTGAGTCAACACTTTGAATCGGAAACTCGTGCGTTTCTGTTAGAAGAGGAAAAAACGAAGAAGAAAAAGCTAGAGAGAAGAGGAAGAAGGGAAATAGAACATACCGTTCATTGCGATCCTTTTTTTCCTTTTTCTTCCCTTCGTTTCTTTCTTCTCTTCTCCTTCTGGTTTCAGGTGCCGCCGCTCTCCTATCGTTAGGGTTTCCGTGGCTTTATTTCAATTTCCACTTGAGGCAGCATGTCTAGCTATGTCCATGGCTTACATTAGTCGCTGTTTCTTTTATTTCTCTCTATTTTCGTGCTTTCTTGACTCGCTATTTCGAGTGATGTTTTCTGTTCTTCTTTTATAGAATTTATTTTTCTTTTTAATTAATACTTTTTCTCTTTTTTTTACATGTTTATTTTTCTTGTTTTTATCTTTTTGCCATCTTTTTCTATGTTTATTAAAAGACCTCTTTTTTATTCTTTTCAATCTTTTGTGTATATATATATATATATTTAAAAAATCTCTAGAAATTTATTTTCTATTTTTTTGAAACTTTTTATTTGATGAATGCTATTTAGATTTATTTATTTAAATGCTATTTATATAGATATTGCACTAAAAAAATCTTTTGTACCTATTTTAAAAAATAAATAGCTCTAAATTATCTTATTATTCCATGTCACTTTATATGTAATTATAGTATAAATAATAATTTAAAAAAATAAGAAACGTTATGAATCTTACGATTGTACGATTTCCTATTCACGATTCACGATTCACTCTTCTAAACTGATTCACGATACAATTCGAGTTTGACAACATTGGTAAACATATTTTTTTTAATAGCCTCTCTGCGTTTATTCTTGATGAGAGCCTATTCCCACGGAATTTGATGGTATTAATCTATTTTGTATCAGATAAACCATTGATTTAGAGGATCATCATTTGTGAAAATTGAAAATATACTACAAGTTGATCAACTTGCCAAAAGATCTATTGTTAACATCTTACCTTTTTAAATAACCTCTCCACATTTGTTCTTGACATATAACTAACTTCTTCAACCCTTCTTTGATGTGAGCCTACTTCCCATGAAATTTGATGGTATTCATCTATTTCATATCCGATAGTAAAGAAATTACCAATGCAATTTTATATTTGTGTTCAATCATATGGTTTCCAATAATCAATATCATTACCCAGATCAGTAATCTGCAGGCTCTATGGTGATACAGTTTCCAAATTTTCAAATAAAATAATCGCCTAAAGAAAAAAGGGTCTTAAATGACGTATTTTGCAATTGGTCGTTGGTCATTCACTTTTTTAATAAAGGTTGGATAACTAAAATACTTCGAAGTCAGTTTATAAGATGCATGACTCAAACGCCTGACTAATAGCCACAATTCTATACATTGATATTGGGCAACATTCTTAAAACCTTCCAAAACCTTTGGGTGGGCAGAGAATATCCTACTGTATAAGCGTGCTGGATAAAGAAAACAAGCTACTCTACATCATTTGCATAATCCTTATAACTTAGAAGCAAATCGAGCTTTGATTTGAAGCAGCGATGATTTTGATTTTTAATTGATGCACATGTGTGCCGTCATGTGTTCACACTTCTGTTTGTGGAGACGTGCATGTTTCTGTATGTGTGAGTGGGTGCTCGTGTTTGGATTTTTGCTTGTGCTTTTGATAATAGCTACTTCTATTAATCTGATAAGCCAGCTGAAGAAGGTATTTACTCTTCCATGCTGTTCATTTTTGCTTAATCTTTTCAGCCAGTGTCCCATAGTCTTGTTGTTGGTTTTCTTAGCTGAAGACTGAAGAAAGTTTGGTTCTTGCCCACTTTCAATAGAGTTCCTTGTGATTTTCTTTTGCTACGATTATAGCTCTGCAATGGAAAGCTTGACACAACCTGCCCCTCACAATTTCCTTGGTGACCTCTGCTCTTCTGTCAGCATGAGTTAAGGTCAACAGTATATATTCCCTTAATGTGCTTTTTCTTTCGAAACTCATAATTATTCGACTCTTGCTCGTGCTGCCTCCTCTCCCTGTTCTATTGATCGAAAAAGATGGCTACTTCGACTTCAGTGCTGTTAAGCAAGTTAGTTGAAGCTCCTTTTTGGGAGTAGTTAGCTTTTTTCCTCTACCAGAGAAAAGCCCTATCAGTGCCTTTCTCTTCTATGCTCATGTGTGCCTGTGCTTATTTGAAGTGGCTTGCTTGCTTGCTTTTAGCGAGGCCCCTCCGATTGAGGGTACCTCTTTTTGCTGTTGGGACTTAGGACTCGCCGCCGTAAGAGTGGCGGGGCCCTTGTTCTGTCTGTCTGGATCGTCGCCCAGTCCTTGTGTTCTATTCCTAACTATATCTTATATGAAGCCCTCTGTTCCCGGCTAATCAGCTTGCGCCGTGGTTCCATAGGAAGCACAAGAAAGCTTAGCCGCTTGCTTAACATAGGCGCTCGCATCAGTGCCAACGTCGGGTGGGAGTGCCGCATTGGTTCCTAACTAATGATTGAATGAAATCATTGAGGCCTACTATTTCTTCAAAATGCGAAGAAATGATTGAGATTTGATGCCTCTTCTAGTGAAGCCCTGCAAAATGGAAATGCATAACCATAGTAAGTGCAAATGGAAGAATTTAGCTCTCCATCCATATGCAAAGCATATGATAAGGCTCCACCCCTTGCATGCCTTTCAAACCATTCAATTTAGCAACTCAGTCACAATGATGTCTAGGAGTGAACAAGTTCCCTTGCCTAAGGCCTTGACTCTTGCCACTGAATCTCCTTAAGGCCAATTTAACTATTATGGAGAAGCATGCCAAAGAGACAGATTAGAACTCACATTGTTATGATAGAGCTTAGATGACTTATCTGGCTTCTACCATTCTCAGTAGAAAAGATGTAAAGCAACCACATATAGTATTTTACATTTAAGAGTTCTAGTAATTAATTGGGTGGACAGATGATGCATCTTTGCTCACATCTTTGTTATTAACTAGATATCCAGTTTTAGTAACAACCGTGTATGAAAAAGTGAGAAGTTGCAACTAGATGAAGCTCAAAGGAGAGGGAGGCCATTACAAACCTAGATTGAAGCAGTAAAGAAGGATATGGGTGACTATGATGGGATAGCATCAGATATGGTTTTTGATAGGATAGAATGGAAGTGTAAAACTCAAAAAGCTAACCCCGAATAAATGGGATTTGTGGTTATAATAAATGACGAAGATAATGGCACTACTATACTTATCTATATACTATCTATCATAGTCCTGCTAGATCCATAATCAAGGGGGTTTGGTGATGAATCAAGTAAATATCTGTTTGGTATTACATATAGTTGGATAGCTTCCAAAGAGGTTGCTTTTTCCTAAGGTTTTTTTTAAAGGTTTTTGGGATGTGGAAAGGATGAGTTCATTGAAAAACAAGAATTCAGCAACAAGAGAAACGGAAGGAACTAGACTACAACAAGATTGCGTTAAAGCAAAGCAATACCAAAAGAAGGAAAAAAGGGATGAAGCTGCATATCTATGCATTGATTTCAACATCTAGTCATCTATGAGTGAGAAGTTCTCTTGACTAACTTCAAGCTAAGGGCCAAGTAAGACTATCTAAAACGGGTGCTTTCTTACTCCAAACTTGAGTTTTCATCATTTCAAGTTTTTAATTAAGTAGGTAGCAAATGTAGCTCTTTTCATATTACTTTAGATACAAGTAATAAAAAATTAATGGCCAACATGATAGGAGCTGCCCCAATTGTTTAGTGAATTCTATTAAGGGGCATAGGAAACACCTGTTATTTGCTTTTGTATAAATCATACAAATTGGATTTGATGGGATGACTGTTGATGATGATGATCGTGGTGGTGGTGATGGTATGAGAAATCATGTACACTAGAAAGAGATCCCCTGATCTTGTATGCATCATTTCTCCACATTTATCTCATGCTTTGACATAAATACTGTACAAAGCGATGTAAAACGAGGATTTTCATGGTCTGTAAACCATCCAAACTATAATTAGTATTTGTTACAATTTTTAATAGCTAATTTGTAGGCATTTTACCTGGAATGCTCTGTGCAATTTCTATCATCTTGTATCCTACATTTACTTTTGTTGTTTTCACATGATCAATTTCAGCTCATTGTATTATGGGGGTCTGGAATTTTAGCTCAGCACTTCAGCCATGTAAATGTCCAATTTGCCGTCGCCTTATAACTTTGTTGATACCTAGTGAGGCTGCACTGCGTCAACGTCATGAGCCAGATGCAAGTGAGGTTCTAGGAAACATTGAGAGGTACAACCATCTGTTTGGTGGAGGCCCACATAGTTTCATTCAGGTATATTAGTATCTGTTTAATTCTACTTGAGTATCTTATCCCGTTTCAGCGAGTAACTACTGTTTAACCATGATGATTGTGGTTTGAGTGTTTTGGTTGAGTTGTTTGTTCCAACGTATCTTAACAGACCTTTTTTTTTAAGCAACAGTCTGAATATATTACAGGTTTTAATGCATATCATGCTGTTGAATACATTGAATTGCATAGCATGCTACTTGAATTTAATTGTTTTCCAGACTCTTGTGGATCAACTGCAGAACTTAAATATAAGTCATTTCACACTTTCTTGTAAATCCAATGAACTCAATCCATGAAGTTTTATAAATTTTCTTTCTTTGTTCTTGAATTATTAGGTTTTTTCTCTGTGTTCTTTTATTTTAGTTCTACCACATGAGTTTTTGCCCTCTCTATTTGTAATCACTAAAATCTTATTAATGATTTCAGTACATATATCTCTAGGCGCACACATGCACATAAGTACATGCATAAATATGTACATATTTAAAATGACAGAATCAAAAATTGAAAGCAAGAATTAATTAAAAACAAAATTAATTTGCTGAAATTAAATCAAAATATAATCATCAAAATTGAAGAGGGAATTATGCTCAAAGCTCTAATTTTATTCAACCAAATTCATGTGGCTACAACCAATGGTGTCCGCTCTTATTTATAATGGTGTGGGGCCTTAAATAAATGGAAAATACATTGCAAAATTTAATGAAAACCGTCCATGCATTGCGTCCAATCGGCCAAGCACTAAAACTTCTTCCAAATTCCTACAACTTAGGATGTTCCACTCCTTGCTCTCTATTCACAAATCTTCCAATCGTCCGAGCCCTACAAAAATGCTAACAACCCTAAAGCTTAGAATTACATATGGTCAATGTTGCTTAGTCTCCTCCTCCACACGCCTAAGTTCCTATCTTTTCTCCAAAATCCTATCACTGAGGACTTGCACAACGTTTGCTTATTGATCACACGCTATTCCTTTATTACATGGAATTTGCAAGAAAAAAATAAAACAAAAAAATTACAATCATCCAAGTGGATTCCTAGCAGCAAATGAGCTTCTAAAAGTGGACTTTTAAGGCCCATAACATGTCTAAAAAGGCCTTGACCTGTAGCACACTCATATGGGCTCCAAATTGAGTGCAAGTGGGCCCCATTAGAAAGCTCTTCCGGCTCTCTCTTTCCACTATTATTTCTAGCATGCAATTGGAGAAATCTCACGTGGGTCTCACTATCCTCAAATGGATCTTCATAATTTTCATTTGGCTTGAGTGAGTTTGGGATGGTCACATTATTCTCTCTGGCTTGGAGGAAACTCGACCTCAAGTTTATTGCGGATTCGTTAGCGACTACTGCTTTCATCGCTTTTTCTGTCTTAGACACCTTTTAGCTTAACTTGGAGCTGCCCTAAAAATTTGAACCCCTCTTGGAAATGGTGTTCACATCCGCCAATGGTTTTCCCTATCACTGAACATGTTAATCAATATATGTTCATTTTTACATCCTTGTACAAAGTCAACCCATATTGGGTCTACATAGGGTTCAAATTGACATTCAATTTAAGGTCCTATCTTTCTCCAAAATCCTATCACTTATGACTTGCACATGGTTTTCTTATTGATTCACATTGTTGTGGGACCCACTTCAGGACACGTAAGGTGTTGTGGAACCCACTGCAGGACAGAGTTGACCCGAGTCATCCTATTTTGGAAAGACATCTTATTGGTTGTATGACTGATTGTAAATAATCATTTTCTTTATTCTTTTCCTTTTTAAGCCACCAAGATTGGCTCTCATTTTATTATATGTACATGTACCTCTTTCAGAATACATACAATCAATATACAAGAGAAAGAGAACTTTTCTCTATTCTCCATATTTTCTTCTTTTCATTCTATTATTGCAAATGGTATCGAGACAGTTTTAGATAATTTTTTTTTTCAACCACTCTTCCTTCCATCCAGCAAACGTTTGGGAACTAGTCTTCTCTCTCTCTCTCCTGGAGGAAACATATCACTGGCAGAAGGAGGCATATCCAAATATCACCGACAGAAGGAGGCATATCCAAATATCACCGACAGAAGGAGGCATGTCGCTTATATTAATTTAACTTTCGGGCATTAGTAGTGGAGAAGCGCCCGTGGACTCTCTAGTGAGCCAAGTTAGCACAATTTCGAGCTTGGAGGTTCAAAGGGCATTTTGGTAATTTACACATTGTGAGTTTATTTCGAGAAAAATATTTGAAAATACACTCAGAGCTTAGAAATTGAACAGTTAGATCCCCGATATTGCACACATCTCCCCTCAATTAGATGCACTTGAAAAACATAGAAACCCACACAGACTCCCTCTTAATGTTTGGATTTTAATTTTTCTCGAGTTTTACTCGAATTTGAAAATAATATTTCAAAATTTTCTCCAAGCAATTGTTTTTGACGAGACTGTATTTATCAACCATGATTTTGTTAAATAAATTAATAAAGTTTTTAGAGTTTTCAATAGAGGCACCTAGAAAATCCAATTTTTTATAATCCCCAAATTTTGAGCAAACCCCACCCAATTTCTCATCGCTTCTATATAAAAAAACAAAAAAAGGGGAAAGCAACCCCAACTTGAGCGGGCCTCACAAGACCCACACCTAAATCCCCCAAATTGCACGACTCTTTTTGTTATACACTCACTCCTCTCCAATCCCTAAGTTATTTCCCTACCCAACTAAAATGTCCCCAATTCCCAAATCTCACCCTAACAATCACCGTCGTTCTCTCTCTCTCTCCTAAAAGCAGCAACCAGCAAACCCTAACTCTCATGCCTCCCCCTCTCCACTCCATCGATATTTTTTCTCTATGTTTACTGTACCTACAACCTACTGCCGACCCTCCTCCTGGCTGTACCCTCACATCTCCAGGCTCTCTAGCTGTTCCATGATTGGCGTATGCCAACGGTTACAACCTTCACATGCTAGCCAGAAAACTTAGACGAACAACCATGGCTTCATTCTTTCATAGGTCCTTTATCAACTAGTTGTCCGTATGTAATATGGGTAGTTGTCTATTACCACCTCATGAAGTTTGCTGCCACATACTGAGTCATCACATGGAGTTATGAACCTCATACGTCCATCCATGGCAAAGCTTGGGTCTAGTAGAGTCGTCCAAGTCTGTACCCTCATCTGCACAACATTTCCACAATTCGTACGCTGAAATTAAAAGTCAAATTAATATAAGCGATGAAAAATATAAGTTTGCTGTAGATACTCATTGCAAATCCAAGGAATATGATGTGGATGATCATGTGGAGGACCTCACACCTTGTCCAGGTCTAACACCTTCACTTCTAGACCCCACCCCACATCAGCATGACCTTGTCCCACATATTGACCTTCTTGACCATCTTATTGGCCTTCTGGACCCACCAACAGCTACACCATTGTACTCAACCTCACTTCATCAGCTTGACCCTCCTATTAGCCTACCTGATCCAGTACATGACCCATGGTCTGCACTTGTCCAGCCCACTCAGTTTGTACTTTCTTTACCTTCCTTGCCATCCAAGAGACAAAAAAATAGAATTTATACTGGTCGAGGAAATTGTTTCCACACTTGCAGGAGGACATTAACATATCTTGTGATGAGGAAGCCCAAGCCATGACAGATGTCACTTGGCTGCTTGAGTGTGAGCTACATCGACTTGCTCCAGATTTACTGGAGAGATTCAGTAATCTTGTCTCTTCGGAGGAGCATTCTATACACATCTTGTTGCTGCCGCCATCCAGAGTTGACCGTGACGTCAGTCTAGGATTCAGAGTATACCATCGATGGTGAAGGAGAGCCGACCCAACATTCTTATTGTGACCCGATGCTAATCCGGTTGGTTTACACCTGAAGACCTCACATGCGTGTGTTTACACATTGAAGACCCCACACTGGGAATACACGTGCGTGGGTAGATTTGTGTCTTCTCATCTTTTGAACTCGAGGTCGAGTTCTTCGCAGACGGGAGATTGATGCGGAGCATTGGACTGGATTGATTTATCGTTTTATTATTTTATCTCTTGATGTATTTTCTTTATTTATTTGAGGGTATTTTGTTTTTACACTTATGGGTATTTTAGTCATTTTGTCATTAGGGGTATTTTGGTCTTTTATTCCATTGTTATTTTATTATAAAAGCCATGTAACCCTCACTTTGGCATAAACGATGATAATGAGAATAAGAATTTTCGTTGCCTTCATGCACACGAGTGTTGGAGAGAATCCATGAGCCTTTGGTGAGAATCCGAAGACGGCGAGAAGCCACGGAGGTGAGAAATCTCCAAGAACAAGACGGTGAGAAGCCTTCCTCTATCCAGGTACGATTCTATCTATCTTTTCTCTTCTTCTTATCTCTTTCCTTCTCTTTTCTTCTTTTTGTTTTCTCCTTGGCCAAAACCCATTCGAAATCCTTTGTGGAACCCCCACAGTTTCCGCCCTTCCCTGTTCTACCTTCCGCCCCTTCCCAACCCTTTCCTAAGCCCTTCCCAAGTCCCAGATCTGCTGCCATTGTCACCCCTAACCCCTTTCCCCTTTGCTGCAACCTACCCCTAGCCATACTGAGGTGTCTTATATCCCTTGTCCCTCGTTTGCTTCCGTGACCCTCCCAAACCCATTCTTTCTTTGCTGCAAGGCTCCCGTGCCTTTGTTACCTATGGACTTACTTCCATGACCCCACTTTAACCTTTATTTTTTTATTTTTTTTATTTAAAACTATATGATACCTCATTTAAGTCCACATATGCATATTTCATTCAAAATCATGCCCCTTTTTTATTAAATCTTTCATGTATTTGTTTACATCAGATTCCGAGGATCTTTTGCAATAAATTTTATATTAATTAATTGCATATATTAATTGAGTAATTAATTTCAACCCATTTTATCTTTAGGGTGTATCATTTTCATCCCTTTTAATCTTTAGGGAACCACATTTAAGCATTTAGGGTTACCTTATCCTTTGTCCTGCGTCAATGCCTTTGAGCTCTTGTTACAAGGTACCATTTTTTGTAACTATATAATCTTTGGGGCACTTGGCCAATAACATTATAATAGGTTGTGTTGTATTTCAAGCCTCACTCCATTGCCCTAACCTTGTGGTTTCATATGTTTTTGTCCCTAATAGAGTGGAATATAGATGTGGTAATGATGACAATAATAATGATGTTTCATATTTGTTCATTTTGAAAGGGAAAGAAAAAATGAAAACAAGTTTCATGTTGATATACTTTAGATTTCAAAGGCCCTAGCAAGGTAACCTAGGTTGTTTCACTTGGCAATTTTCATTGTGGGTTGTTGTGAATCTAATTATTGGTTGGATCACATGTGTTTGTTGTAGATAGACATACTTGGTCTTCAGTTCGGCTATGAAATCAACTCATTAAGTCATTATCCATAATATTTTCCTTGTTTTTTGAGTTCTCTATAGCTTGTTAGAGAGGTCCTTCATGGTTGGAAAGTGTGTGGAGAGGGAAATGAAGAGTATGTTTATAGAAATTGTGCCTAAATTTCGTATTTGCAGGATGTAATCTCTTTAGGAGATTATTTTTTTTTAATAGATTTGGGGTTTGGTCAAATCACTTAGAGACAGTTTGAGAACCATTATGTTAGACTGGTGCTTGAGAAAGCGCAGTAAGAACCTTGTTCAAATATGACTATGAAATTGGCCTTTTAGGTGTTATTTGTAGTCATATTGCATTTCTCTCATTCTTACTCTTTAGTTGAAATCAATCTTTTATTTCGTTTGTGGATATAGGTGTCTTCATTGAACCACTTAAGATTTGTCTAATGTGTTGTATTTATTTGGATCGATTTTCTTCAAAGGGATTTTTCACTTTGTCAAGCTTGCATTTTAAGACAAGGCAAAGTTGGTTGTAAATATGGTTTAAAAAACCGGCCAGTTCATATCGTACCAACCGGTTCAAACTGTGAACCGGTGTAATACCAGTACAAGTTTTTTTTAAAAAAAAAATTGGGAAAACTAAAATATCGCCAATATTTTGAGGTGAGTTTTGTTTTTATTTTTTTAGTTGTTTTCCTTAAATATAGTATCATTTGGTTTGCAATGAAGGTAAAACATTATACAAACAATTTCTTTTTTTGACAATAGAGAATCTCAAGATTCCCACCTCTCCCCGAGTATGAGGGCATTGGGTAAAAGTCCAGATACACGTAACCCCTTGCAAGCCATGGGCATCCAGTGACTACGAGACTCAAACCTGGGACCTCTGGTTTTTAAGCCAAAGTGCCTGCCAGTTGAGCGATCCCGTTCGAGATTTATACAAAGAAAATTTGGGAATAAACGTATAGTTATTTTGTATTTTTATTTATTCTTCAATTTTTGTTGTTTTTCACATTTTTATCATTTTTCAATTTTTTTTTTCAAATAAAACAAGGTAATAGTTTGCATGTAGATTTAGGCAGTTATCAACAAGATTTCTTACTTAGATCGATGAAGAAATTCTTTATATTCTTTTTTAGATTTTTATTTTCATTTGTATATATTTTGCTATTTTTTAAAATGAATTATAATGGTAAGTCTATGCACGTTATAGATCTCTAGACTCTAATTCATTATTACAGTGCATAATTATATGAATAAAAAAAAAGATACTTCAATATTCTTCGATCTCCAACTCGTTACATTAGACATCTTTTCTTAATGCTTGATTAGTGATTATTAGTTTTTTTATTACATATCTTAGGACTAAAATAGATATTAGAATGATTAAAAATCAAAATCATTAAGTTTTAGAAAAATATGGTTCAGTTCAAGGTCATACAACAACATAGGACATGCTTGGCTTAAAGGGGATAAATATTTTCTCATTTGTTGAGTTAGAATGAAAATATACTTTACAATCCAATATTTTCCAATGCTCTAGATTTTTTGGATATTTTTAATTTTTTTTATAGGATTTTGTAATCCGACACCAGTTCAGACCAGTTCAATTGATACAATGGGCGTTTTTTTCCCCTAACCGTGGCTGTAAATTCAATTAATGATACATGGATTGTGTTCATGGCTTCTAAAGACTAAATTTGGTAAGGGACAAGACTAGGGAAACATAGCTTAGGCCAAAAGATAAGTATTGACAAATTAACAACATTTAAGAGAAAAGGGGCAAATAATGGTGTTAATGAGGTTGGTGGATATGCTAATAGAAGGAAACCTTCTCATGCGAAGTCTTTAAAGCTTAGGCAAAAAGAAGTTGTTAAATTGAAGAGAGGGGAGGATAACACCTTCATTGAGATTGATCCCTTAGATGTTATCCTTCACCAAATTAAGAATGGCTTTCCAGGAATTTGGTTGCCCAACTTGTTTTGACATCTTCTTTTGAAGAGGTTGAGCATCTTGTAATCAACTAATGCAAGGAGGCCATTGGTTGGGTTGGATGGCCACAATTCAACTCATTATTATTATTAATATATATATATATATATATATATATATTTTTTTTTTTTTGACGACGAAGAACCCCTAGACCCCCAACTCTCCCTAAGTATGAAGGGGTTGGCTGCGTTTGGATGGGGAGTAAATTTTATAGGGGTTACCCTGGTATTATGAATACTCCTTGCTTGTGAAAGGGTTTTCAAAAGTGGGAGGGGAGGGGTTGATTTTTTACCCCTACCCCTTAGTTACCAAACAACCCCCCATCACCCTCCATCCAAATGTAGCCGTTGGGTTACCTCCAGATGCACACAGCCCCCCTGTAAGCCACGGGCATCGGGTTACTAAGGGACTCGAACTTGGGACCTCTGGTTCTTGAGCCGAAGTGTCTACCAGTTGAGCTACCCCGTGCGGGGAATTCAACTCCTTATTATGTTGTGTTATTTTATACACTATTTAGTGTTTTTTTTCTATATTAGAAAAGTAGGTATATTTATTCATATGGTCATATAGATAACTGAAGAATGCAAGGTTGACTTATCATATTTGGCTGTAACCTTTGTCTATATAATAGTATATTTCTGTATCTTTAAGAGATTAGTCAATAGAATACAATTCTTTCTATTTGGCAGCTGATGAAATGGCACGTCTATGTGTTTCTTTGACATTGGAAATTGTAAATCATATCATGTAAATGTTTGTGGTGTTCTTTCTCCTGTAAGGTGGTCCTCTTGTTTGGCGGACTAGTTTTACGTGTTTGTTTTCTCTTTTTCTGATTAATATAATAGACATATTGACCTACAAGTGGGACCAAATTTGAGCTTAAAACTCAAATTTTGGTCACTTGATCTTAGTTGTCAAAGACATACGGCGTCCTTACAAATTTCCAAGACAAGGATGCCTGGTTACTTTGACCACTAAGATTAAGTGGCTAAATATTGAGTTTTGAGCTCAAATTTGGTCCGGTTGTTGGTCACCATGTCTACTTTCAATTTGAAAGGTTGGATTTTTAATTGTCTTAAACAGGCGAGCCTTGGGCTTAGTGTTTTTCTAGACGGACTGGCTTGGGCTTTCGACCTGCAAAAGTCGACGGACTTCGAATGGCTTGGGCTTCCATAGAGCATAGCCTGGCCCGAACACGGCTCGTGAACACCCATAGCTCAAAGTTGAACATGCAAACATTATTCCCATTGATGAGGGGACCCACCACCTTTGTCAGCTCGATTGTCCATTGGAATATTCCTAAGATCAGCGTTTGAGATCTATGGAGAAAGTGGGGTAGGTGAGCTTCAAATTCAAAACACTGAAGGATTTGTTACGTGTTGCCTTGCAACTGGTCACATAGAAGCAGTGGGTGGGACAAATTTCATGTCAATTTTTGTTGAGCTAGCCAGCTAGGGCCTTATTGTGGAAGAAATTTAGAGATAGTTAACACAATGGATTGGTGGCAACAATTGCCACAACCATGTAGATGCACATTTGGTCCACAATAATAGTTAATTGTCATTTTCTTTCATCCAGTACCTTTTGAAAAGAAAAATGGGTGATTTCTATCATTCTAGTAGAACCATTCTGTACTCAAGTATAATGAGTATTATCAGTTAGTATTTATTTACTTGTTTGTTGTTGCTGATATGTATTTGGGTGTGGTTGTGTTGGGGGGTTGTGGGGTTGGGGGGCGGGGGGGAGGGATGGGGTGGGGTGCAGGTTCTTGCTAATGGCAGCTACTATGTTTTTTTATTTAAGTGGCTTTGTATCATTTAAGATAATTGGCACATCGGAATTATAGATGCTGCCACCTGCCTAGAATTTATGCTGATGTTTATGGGTTTTTTTCCCTGAGAATTATTTGTATGTGTGATTTAGATAACTGTTCTAATTTTCCATTTCGCTAACTAATCAGGTAATATTCTTGCTGCCCATGATGCTTGAAATGTGTCTTCTTTTTATTAATGTCCTTTTCCTGCAGCGGTTATGGGATCTACCTTTTCTCATCCGAAGGTTGATAAGAGAGTTGATGGATCCTCAAAGATCTCTTCCTCTTGTTTTCAGAGCTCGCATGATTTTTGCAGTTAAGTTCATTTAACAACTGGACATGACATATAGTGTAATAATGATTAAGTATTTGTACATACTGATATTATCATTATATTTCAATCTCATGTAATTATTCATGTGGTACCAGAAAATGATAAAAATGAATGGCAATTAGAAAATAAACCACGAAGAGTATTTGTGCATCATTTTAGGAAACTGATTTTGCCTTCATTTCTTCCACTTCTATCATCTTTACAGTTTTAATGGAGAATGTTTTATGAGTGGGCATGTGTAGTAATATTCAAGCAGAATCTACTATATATCCAAATATATATTAGAAATCCAGGCCTCAAAAAGTTCTCTAGGTAGACGTCCACTGGATGTGTCCCAACAAAAAAATTTCGGTAGCTGGTTTTGTAAGAGATGCAGGTAGATTTGGATTCAACTATTCGTTACGGTGATTCTTCATATGCCAAATGAAGACTGAGGGATTTCCCTCAAAAGTATGCCCTTTAACACATTTTGCCAAGGTACCGATGTTTTTCCTTTCCTCTCATTTGGAGATTTTCTTTGGTTAGAAATAAAGAAAAAATATGATTTTCATTTTTTTTCTTTACTCTTTGTATATCTACAGATTAGAATAGATAAGAGGCTGAATGCAATTTCTTTCATTTAGGGCTTTGTCCAACCACCAATCCTGTACCTTTTTCATATATTTGATGGATGATGAGTAAGGAATATTGTTTAGTACTTCAATATTCTGCTTTGAATTTTGTTTAATCATGTTTAGTTGCTTGTCCACTGTATTGCCCTCGTGTTAAAATAATCACGTGTATTTTTTTATTGGAAACACGAAGTTTCTTTTGCTGAAATAGGGAATATAAATACTAACCATACAATAATGAACTACATGGAGAAGATAAACAAGATAACCTCCATATACTCCCAATAATTAGAAAAAAAAAAACTTGTCTACTCAAATGCTTATAAGGAGTTGCACCAACAAAAATGTCCCCTATAGATGCATTGTTTGGGGAAAAGGGTTAGAAAAGGAAGTTTCAAGTGAAGCAGGGCTCTCTTTAGGATTATGTTGGTCATGATAAAGTGGAAGGATGTTCATAGATAAACTCAGGTTTGTGATGGAAAAGATGATAGGGTGTTACTTCATCATTATGTATGGTTAGGGGATAGAAAACTTAGGGAGATTATTTCTAATTTATCTAGGATAGCCAGGAGTAGGTTGGACTCTATAGAAGCTTGCCATGAGGTTTCAGGACAAAATTGAGAAAATTTGGGTAGTTCAGTTTAGGAGAGCACTAAGGGATCATTAAGTGGAAGGTTTGAGAATCAACTACAGATTTTATATGCAGGGAAGAGGAGGATATTTGGGTGTCGGTGGGGATGTCTTAGAAGATATACAAAGTTAAATCGTGCGGTAAGAAGTTAGAGGAGAGAGTTGCCAAACAGCCTATGCCTTATGGGCTTGCAAAGGAAAGGCTCCTCTGAAGGTCTAGGTGTTTTGTTGGTGTGTGATTAAGGATGAAATTCTTACTAGGGGGAGGGGGGGTCTTTCTTGTGTGATGTGTTGTTTGGAGGAGAGCTTGGACCATTTATTCTGCAATTGTGTTTTTGTTGAGGAATAGTTACTTCACCTTAGGACCACTATGAACCAACTGGCTCAAAATTGTGAATGGGTGTCTATCGGGATGAGTATTTGAAATAACCAGGAAAAAAATAAAAAATTGCATATATTTTGAATATAGTGGTTGATGTTTTCATTTGAAAATACCAGTTGATATTTTGAGGTGTGTTTTGTATTTTTTAGTTTTTTTCTGAAAAAATTATATCATTTGCTTGGTAATGAAGGTAAAACAATACACAAACAAGATTTGAGACCAAACATGTTTTTCTTTTTTTGCATTTTTTCATTTATTCTTCAATTTTTTTCCATTTTTCACTTTTTTTGCCATTTGTTCTTTTTTTTTTTTCAAATGAAATAAGATAATAGTTTGTATATAGATCTAGTTAGTTACCAACAAGTTGGAACTGATTTTGTCAGTGTGTTTAAGGAATTTCATAGAGATGGAATTATTAATAGACTTTTGAAAAATACCTTCATCACCCTAATTTCAGAGAGGGAAGTCCCGATTAAATTATCGCATTATAGACCGATTAGTCTTGTGGGTAGTATTTATAAACTTATAGCCAACGTTTTGGCTGATAGTTTAAAAAGGTTTTGCCTATAGGTGAATCACAAGGGGCTTTTGTTGAAGATAAGCAGACTTTGGATGGTGTCCTACTTGCCAATGAATTAGTGCACATGAGGAAGAGGGATAAAAAGTCAGGTTTGTTATTCAAAATTGATATTGGAAAAGGCTTATGATTTCGTTGATTGGTCATTTATAAGATATCTTTTGATAGAATGGCATTTGGGCAGTGATGGAAACAATGGATGAAGGTGTGCATTGAGGACACAATGTATTCCGTTCTTGTGAACGGATCTGATGTGGAGCATTGGCTTGTGATGCAGAGAAGCCTAGGCCCAGCCTCAAGCCAAGCACAACGAAGCCCAGCCTAGCCAGCACAACTAAACGTTGTTTTAAAAGGGGTCTTAACCCTAAGGCAAGGATGCAATTTTTACAGGAGGAGGAAAAGAACGAGTGAAGGATGAAGGGAAGCAAGAAGCTGCCGCCAACTTGGTGAAAAGCTACGGCGAGAAGAAGGAGAAGGGTGAGAAGCCCTCCCCTTTGCAGCTACTCTACTTCCTCTTCCTCCTTCCTTTTCTCTTTCTCTCCTCTTCTCTTCTCTTCTCTTTCCCTTTTACTTCTTCGTTTTCTCCCTCCCATTTCCTTTCCCTTGCTTCTGTCCGTTCCCTAACCCTCTACCCTTACAGCCGAGCCCTCCAAACAGCCCCTACAACCTTCAGAAAACCTAAAACCCACTCTCCGAGTTCCGTCCCTCTCCCAAGCCTTCACTCCGCCATCGCCATCCCTCCCAGATTCCTTACTTTCCACTGTAACCCCTCCTAGAGCCTCTCTATGCTGCCGTTTCACCTCCCTAATCCCTCCTTGACTTCTGCCTCTCACCCAGAACCCTCTCCCATTCACTGTCATCACTTCAACCACCTCCCATCTCGCTGCTGCCCCTTTCCTTAGCCCATACAGCCTTGCTGCACCCCATCGACTGTGGTCGCCAAACCCTTCCCAACCTCTGTCCTGCTCGCAATACACCTTGCGGCCGTAACCTCCCCTAAGCCTATCAGGTGTGTCGTCAGTCCCATATTCCTCATTTAGACTTGTAGTAAATTCCTAAATTCCCCTTCCTTTTACTGTAAGCACATATTCTGCCCTATGATGTTTTAGAGTCCGACAAACGTCCCATTGTGAATGGTAACTTGGTCTTGACTGTCATATAATTGTTTACATTTGATTCTAAGGATTTGCGTGATTATGAGCGGTGAATGTTATATTGTTTTGTTGCATTGTTAATTTAATTCTTAATTTCAGCCCATATTAGGTTTAAGATGCATTTTCTTCATCATCCCTTTAAAATTTTAGGAAACTACATTAGGTATTTAGGGTTAACCTATTGTCTTGTTCTGCATCAAATTGGTATCAGAGCAAGGTTTGTGTTGTTTCCTTAAACACCCACGGTCTTAGGTTGCATTTTAATATTAAAAAAAAAAATTGCATTTAGTGTTAAAAAAAAGAAATTTCTATTCTCATTACATCATTGCATTCATAGCATATAGACTTAGGACACAACCTCTAATACGAGTCTTTTTCTTCATAGTTGTGAGTTCGTAGGAGTTCTAGTGTGTGTTTCCATGCATGACCTCTAGAAGTGGGGTTAGTTACCAAGCAGAGTCTAAACCACCAAGGAATATGTCAGAAGAAGAACCCCCAGCTTGGGCTACTCAACTCATTGCCCAAGTAGAGAGAATCAGCCGTGATCTGGCTGACGTGAAAACAAGGGTAGAAATCCTAGAAATCCTTGAGAACCAAGTTGATGGAAATAATGGGAATCTTAGGAATAGAGGCCGCTGGAGGCCGCGGATTTGGTCCCGGTAGATTCCAACCACCACATAGGCAACGAGAACCTATTGAGGACGATGAACGTGCCTTGAAGAATGTTCATGTAGAAGCCCCTAGCTTTGATGGACGTCTAGATCCTAAGGTTTTCATGGATTGGTTGTTAGACATGGACCACTACTTTGGGTGGCATGACATGTTGGAAGTCCGTAGGATCCGTTTCGCCAAGATGAAGTTTGTGGGCCAAGCTGGACTCTTCTGGACCACTGCGGAACAGAAGATTAGGAGGTTAGGAGATGACCCCCTTGATTTGTCGTGGGTCGAGATGAAAGAAGTGCTGAAGGAAAAATACGTCCCCCACAAGTATCGGGAAAGACTCCTTGATCAGTGGAATTTCTTGCGCCAGGGTAGTCAGACTGTTCGCAAGTATATCGCTAAGTTTGACGAATTCTCCACTGTGATGTGAGATCGATGAGGATGCCAATCAGACTCTCTCTAGGTTCAGACTAGGTCTTCGTCCCGAGTTTAGGCGTGAGCTCATTTTGAGCGGTATTGACACCTTGGAGGGAATGTATGAACTTGTTCAAGAACTCGAGGATTACCAGAAATCACAACCTCCAAGGCAGTTAGACTACCGTGGCGCTAGTTTCAAGCCCACTCTCCAAGGAGCTCAGCAAAATGCCGTGAGTCAACCCTAAACAAGGCACTAGTGCTGCACCTATGAATAAGAATGCAAGCACTAAGGGAGCTTCTGGTGCGAGCTCTTCCACAGGTGGTCCGTAGTGCTATCAATGTCAGGGTTTTGGACACTTCGCTCGGGAATGTCCAACCAACACTAGGAACTGTGAAAAAGCTCTCTTGATGGGTGAACCAGTCCATGTTGAGTCGGATCATGAGGACAGGGACAAAGAAACTTATGAAGGAGTAGAGCCTCCGAGTGATGAAGAACTTGATGAGCGTGAAGTAACCTCCCTTGCTGTGGTTAGACGTGCATTCGCCCAATCCAAACCATCTGAAGATTGGTAGCGAACTAGCAGTTTCCACACCTACATCAAATGCTGGTGAGAAATCCTGCAAGTTGATCGTAGATAGTGGGAGTTGCGCGAATGTTGCTCTACTAGCACGATTACTCGATTGGGTTTAAATCCCGAGCCACATCCTCATCCACATTGAGGCTCGTGGGTAAATGACACATCCCTTTCGGTCACGCAGTGGTGTCATGTGCCCATCCAGATCCTATCCTATCAGGACACAGTGTGGTGTGATGTGATCCCCATGGAAGTTGGACACATCATATTGGGTCGTCCTTGGTTATTTGACCATGACGTGACACTATTCGGTCACTCGAACACTTGTTGCTTTGAGCACTAGGGCAAAAGGATAAAACTCAACCCTGTGCAGCCCAAGGGTACCCCACCCAAGAAGGAAGTTGCGAAGAGCGACAAACCGAGTGCTTCCACACAGCCCTAATCTAAGTCTCTACATCTCATCACTGCCAAAGAATTTGAGAAAGAGACGAGTGATGCCTCGGTTGTGTTTGCCCTCGTGTCAAGAGAGGCCTCCTCTGAAGTTGGTACTGAGTTGCCAGACGATGTTGTTCTGATCTTTCTGGAATTCCAAGACATTTTCCCATCTGATTTGCCGGATGAACTACCTCCCATGAGGGACATCCGACATGCTATTGACCTTGTCCCCGGAGCAACCCTACTCAACTAACCCCATTATCGGATGAATCCAAAGGAGCATGGGGAATTAAAGTGGCAAGTGAATGAGCTCCTTAAGAAAGGATTCATCAGGGAGAGTCTCAGTCCTTGTGTTGTGCCCGTCCTCCTGACGTCCAAGAAAGATGGCACATGGCGTATGTGTGTTGATAGCCGGGCAATTAACAAGGTCACTGTCGAGTATAGATTCCCAATTCCACGCCTTGACGATATGCTTGACATGATGGCCCGTGCTACCATCTTCGCTAAGATTGATCTCAAGAGCGGATATCACCAAATCCGCATACGACTAGGAGATGAATGGAAGACAACCTTTTAAGACGAAGGATGGTCTGTATGAGTGGATGGTTATGCCTTTTGGTTTGAGAACGCTCCTAATGCTTTTATGCGGGTGATGACCCAAGTGCTAAGGGCCAGTTCTTGGTGGTGTATTTCGACAACATTCTTATCTATAGTACCTCATAGGAACAACA
This sequence comes from Chimonanthus salicifolius, assembly GCA_013350335.1. NCBI lineage: Eukaryota > Viridiplantae > Streptophyta > Magnoliopsida > Laurales > Calycanthaceae > Chimonanthus > Chimonanthus salicifolius. Next base: position 62,231,021 of record CM023532.1, on the reverse strand, counting down.
CCTTTAGCGCTTGAGATTAGTCTGTGGGGTCCTTTGGAGTGAGAAGCTTTACACAAACCTTAAGAAATGCAAATTCATGGCTGACAAAGTCATCTTCTTAGGGTTTGTAGTCTCATCTGAAGGGATGTCAGTGGAGCCCGAGAAAATCAAGGCCATAGTAAGTTGGCCAGAGCAGCAGAACATTCATGAGGTGCGAAGCTTTCACGGCTTAACCACCTTCTATAGGCCGTTCATTCGAAGATTTAGTTCCATCATGGCTCCCATCACCGATTGCATTAAGAAAGGGGAGTTCATGTGGACTAAAGCAACCTCGAAAGCTTTCAAGGAGATCAAGACCCGAATGGTCGAAGCTCCTGTCATGCAACTACCAGGACTTTTCCAAGGTCTTTGAAGTCGTGTGTGACGCGTTTGGTGTGGGAATAGGTGGAATCCTTAGTCAGGAAGGACATCCAATTGTGTACTTTAGCGAAAAGCTAAACGATGTAAAACAACGATATTCCACCTATGACAAAGAATTCTATGCCGTTATGCAAGCACTTCGCCATTGGAGGCACTATCTCCTACCGCAAGAGTTCGTGCTGTTCTCGGATCATGAGGCCTTGAGGTACCTCAACTCCCAGAAGAGACTAAACCCAAGACATGCTAAATGGGTTGAGTTTCATCAAGAGTACACTTTTGTGCTCAAGCACAAGGCCGGGGTCGAGAACAAGCCAGCTGATGCCTTGAGTCGTAGGGTCGCACTGATACACTCCACGAGTGAAGAAGTGACTAGGTTTGAGTAGTTGAAGGATGGATGTTCTACATGCCCGGACTTCGGGGAATTGTATACTTCACTCTTGAGCAACCAAGAGAGAAGTAACAAGGAATTTACAGTGGTTGCATATTGCTTTTCAAGGGTAATAAACTTTGTATTCCCCAGACTTCCCTACGAGAGTTCTTGGTTTGGGAGCTACATGCTGGAGGTATGGCCTGTCATTTTGGGAGAGACAAGACGATTGCCTTAGTGGAAGGCATGTTCTTTTGGCCTAGTCTGAAAAGAGACGTGGCCAAGAGCATTGGGCAATCCCGGATTTGTCAATTGACAAAGCAGAAGAAGCAAAACACTAGGTTATACACACCTTTGCAAGTCCCCCATGTTCCTTAGCAGGATCTCAGCATGGATTTTGTACTTGGGCTCCCGAAGACAAGTAAAAGGTACGATTCCATCCTGGTAGTAGTGGACCGCTTTTATAAGATAGCCCATTTCCTACCCTTTTTCAAAACCTCCGATGCTTCCAACATCGCAAATTTTTTTTGTAGGAGAGAGTGTGGCTGCACTGGCTGTCGAAGACTATCGTGTCAGATAGGGATGTTAGGTTCATGATTTACTTTTGGAAAACCCTATGGCACATGTTGGGCACTAGGCTATAATTTTCGTCCGCATATCATCCTCAGACTGATGGTCAGACTGAGGTGATCAATAGAAGCCTAAGAAATCTGTTACGCTGTCTAGTCGGTGAGCACGTGGACTTGGAATGTTGTCGTACCCATTGCGGAATTCGCTTATAATAGCTCGGTCAATAGGTCGATAGGCATTAGTCCATTTGAGTTCGTGCATGGTTACAAGCCTAGGAAGCCTATAGATCTCATCCCCATGTCATTGTCACATAGGCCATCTAAGTCTGCACAGTCATTTGCACAACACATACATGAATTGCATGCTGAAATTAAGAGAAAGATTAATCTGAGCAATGAAAAATATAAATTAGCTGCAGATGCTCATCACAGGTTCAAAGAGTTTGATGTGGGTGATTATGTAATGGTCAGAATTAGGCCCAAACAGTTCCCACAAGAGACTGTAAAGAAGTTGCAGGCTCGTAGTGTGGGACCTTTCAAAGTTTTGAGGTGAGTTGTGCCCAATGCATATATTATAGACCTTCCACCTGATATGGGTACTAGTTCTACTTTCAATGTGGAGGATCTAGTTTCATTTCAAAGCCCAACAACCACACCATCTAGCTCGACCTCACGTCATCACCTTGACCCTTCTACTAGCCTACCTGACCTGCTCCATGACCCATGGCCTACACCTGCACAGCCCTCTCAGTCTTTACCATCTTTGTCGTCCTTACCACCCAAGAGATAAGAGATTAAAAATGAGTCCATCTTGGGCAAGGAAGTGGTTTCCATCCATCCTTGCGGACACTAGAAGTATCTTGTAAAGTGGAGGAGTAGGCCCATCACAGATGCTACGTGGTTGATCGAAAGCGAGCTACAACGATTTGACTCGGACCTTCTGGAGTTTTATCTCGCTGGAGGTGCATTCCACTCATCTGGGAAGAGTTGACAGCGGCGACAAAGCATATTTCCTCGTATACCAGTGACGACGAAGGAGAGCCACTATTACACCATCATTGTGGCTCGATGATAGCCCGACCATATGATGTCTGTCAACCTCACGTGTGCACAAATATCATTTGAAGACTCCACACTGGGAAGGCACACGTGAGGGTCGATCTGTCTCATGTTCACATAATTACACTCTGAAGACCCCACATTGGGAAGGCGCACGTGTAATTTAGTTTGCTTCCTTCTCATCTGAGAACTCAAGGTCAAGTTTTTCTTAGATGGGGGAATTGATGCAGAGAAGCCCAGCTGGGCCTGGGCCTAACCTCGAGCCAAGCCCAACCCAGCCAACACAACTAAAGGTTGTTTTAAAAGGGGTCTTAACCCTAAGGCAAGGAGGCGATTTTTACAGGAGGAAAAGAACGAGAGTGAAGGATGAAGGGAAGCATGAAGCTGCCACCAACTCGTTGGGAAGCTACGGCGAGAAGAAGGAGAAGGGTGAGAAGCCCTCCTCTTTGCAGGTACTCTACTTCCTCTTCCTCCTTCCTCTCCTCTTTCTCTTTTCTCTTGTCTTTCCCTTTTACTTTTTCATTTTCTCCCTCCCTTTTCCTTTCCCTTGCTTCTGCCCCTTCTCTAACCCTCTACTCTTACAGCCGAGCCCTCCAAACAGCCCCTACAACCTTCGAAAAACCTAAAACCCACTCTCCGAGTTCCGTCCTCTCCCAAGCCCTCCCTCTGCCATCGCCATCCCTCCCAGATTCCTTACTTTCTGCCGTAACCCCTCCTAGAGCCTCTTTGTGCTGCCGTTTCACCTCCCTAATCCCTCCTTGACTTCTGCCTCTCACCCAGAACCCTCTCCTAGCCACTGTCATCACTCCAACCACCTCCCATCTCGCTGCTGCCCCTTTCCTTAGCCCATACAGCCTTGCTGCACCTCATACCCCATCGACTGTGGTCGCCAAACCCTTCCCAACCTCTGTCTTGCTCGCAATACACCTTTCCTTATACACTGTTGTGGCCGTAACCTCCCCTAAGCCTATCAGGTGTGTCGCCAGTCCCATATTCTCCATTTAGACTTGCAGTAAGTCTCTAAATTCCCCTTCTTTTTACTGTAAGCACATATTCTGCCCTATTTTTGGTGATAGGCCTATGATGTTTTAGAGTCCGACAAACCCCACATTTTGTAAGGTCCCATTGCGAATGGTAACTTGGTCTTGACTGTCATATAATTGTTTACATTTGATTCTAAGGATTTGTGTGATTATGTGCGGTGAATGTTATATTGTTTTGTTGCATTGTTAATTTAATTCTTAATTTCAACCCATATTAGGTTTAACTGTTTAAGATTCATTTTCTTCATCCCTTTAAATTTTAGGGAACTATATTTGGCATTTAGGGTTAACCTATTGTCTTGTCCTACATCAGATTGATTAGAGCATTGGATTGATTTATTTATTTTTATTTTATTTAGTTTGTCTCTTGATGTAATTTTTGGGTTATTTGAGGGTATTTTAGTCATTATTGTATTAGGGGTTTTTTGGTCATTGTCATAGTGGGTTCATTATAGATAAGATGTATGCCTCATTATGTAACGCCCCGCCCCTTTCTACAGCTTAAACGGGTCTTGACCCGCTTAATTGCAGACTGAACGGGCGTCACCCAACGCGTCAGACATCTAACGGGCCTTACATCACAGATTTGTGCCTGAGAGAAAATAAGTATATTTTTTTTTAAGATTATGAATGAAATAACGAAGCCATCAAATCTTTCAAGTCCAAATTTACACATTACATACATCATAATGTCATCGACAATATAAAATAAATAACATCTTTTATCAACATCAAATCTAATCTCACTACTCACATCCCATTCCATAAAATAAAACCAACTAATAAATCTCAATTTGTCAAATTATTTGAATCAAATAATCAAGTTTCAAAAAATAAGAAGCATCCAATAATTAACTCAATCAACATAGTCCAACATTTAGCTAGGAATTTAAATATTCATCCATAGTAATTTCTAGTTTTCAACGTTGTCCTCCAATCCTAAATCCAAAGGGTTACCTGCAATGTAAGGGTGTGAGCTCCAAGTCCAGTGAAGGAATATAATAGCACATATCCAAAATATGATATCTCCAATACACTCAATGTAATAAAAATGAAGAAATATTAAAAGCATAAGTAATTGAATATGCATTTAATGTCCATGCTTTATGCCATGTAATTCACAATACGCAATGCCTCATTCATCCACAACAACTCCTACTGTATTTGGTGGCCTACTCGCCGAAGCGAGGCTGACACAACACCACATGAAGTGGCTTACCCGCCGAAGCGAGGCTAACACCACTACCAAATAACAGTCTACGTGACCTTTCATTGCTTAATAATCCAAACCTACCACATATGTGATACTACTCACTAAAAGCGAGGCCATACACTACCACCGTCGTGGTCTACATGAAAGATCATGGCTTACACATCCATACCCATCCCATGAATATGAAGATGCCATGCTCACCATGCATTATTGCTACCATCATGCCACATGTTATGTATCATATTAACATACCATGAATCTCATCATCAACCTTATAATCTAAGCAGGATTTCCTGATATCAAATTAACATAAACATCATATACACGTTTTAAAACATCAAAATCAATATCAACAATAACACATATGCATAATAATAATTCTCATCACAGTATTATTACTATAACAACACAATATCATAAATCAATCTTAATAATATAAAAAATAACTCTATAACGGACAATAAAACATCCATCCAATTCGAACATAATTATTGGACTTTTCAACAAGGTTAGTAGCTAACTTCCAACTATCCGGGCAAACTGAGTCCCTCACGGCCATTAGAACATTTAGCCTATCCCCTTACATTACTGTGAGTAAGAACCGGATTACAACCACTATTCCTACATATACCCAGTCCATCTCATAGGTCCAACATTATATTCCCAAAACACATTAAATAATGCAATATTTTTCTATTGCTCAATCACATAAACAAAATAAAGAATATCATGTACAACAAAATATAATGTATTGTTTTCCCTCACCTCAGAGTTTGCACAATGAGAATGAGGAGTCCACATCTCTTTCAAGCGTCGATTAGTCTTGAAGTTCAAGGTTCGCTGTGAATAATGTTTTGAGATTCCAAGTATGATTTATATGGGAAATATTAAATCTCTTTAACAATAAATGTGAGGTATATTGCTGCCCCAAACATGGTCTATGGTTTATCCTAAGGTCCAAGGTTAAAGCTTGGGTCTATACTTTGCATGGCCGTACTACCTATTCTAACTTAGACAATGAAAATCTTTGTCATAAGGGTATGCTCCTTTAAATCACTAATAAATTTCACTCGTAATAAGATAAAATAAGATGCAACTCAAAAACCTTCTTAGATTAGTCATGCTATTTTGGGACTGAAAATCAGTCCCCACTGTCAATTCTTGGGACTTGGTTTCTTCTTGAACATGCCTAAAAGGGTATTTCCATTCAGATTTAACCTCAATAGACATAATCAATACTTGTCAACTTGATTGATGAAGAAAGGTTGGCTGCCTTTAACATTCAATTATAAAATAGTTTCTCTTTTGCAAATTAGATTGAAGGTAAAATCAAGTAATGGATGGCCTGAAAACCTTGCTCATAACTGGCTTAAACTATCCTAGAAGAAAAGTAGAGGAATAAAGAAAATCACCGTACCTGTATACAGTTTGACGTTCTTCACTGCGCGGTAGTTGAGAGGGCAACAGTTGGTCTTGCTGTCGAGATCCGAGCTGAGCAAGGAGGGAAAGAGAAGAGGGAGCGATGATGGAGGTGTAGCAGGGAAACCAACGTCAGAGGCAATATGGGATTGGATGGTTTTTCTAATGAGATTAGTAAAGAAAGAAAGAAAGGAGATAACTGAGAGATATCCGAGAGTAGGGATGAGATAATAGGAATTTCCAACGATGGGGAGAAAAGAAGGGAGAGGTAAGGTCGGCCCAAGCTTTCTTTCCAAAGTGGAATTAAATTCTAAAACTACTACGATTAGGACATCCAATATTTTTGAAACTATGAGAGGAGATAAAGAGAAAAAAACGTGTGAGAGAGAGTAAACTCAAAATCACTAATTGTGGCATAAAAATTTATTAAATTTTATTCTTACAATTTAATTACTCTTCTAAATTCAGAATTTACTTATAAACTTCCATTTCCAAATCTAGAATCTAAATTTTGAATTTAAACTTCTAATTTAATTTCTAACTCATAAAAGATTAAAATCTAGTTTAATTAAAACATCTAAATTTTATACTTAACCAACCTCTATATGTAATTTGTCTAATGAACGTGGGTCCCACTGACCCACATGAATTTTAATAATTGCTAGTTAATTTCTCTCCAGATTACATTCACTCAATTTAATCCTCGTTCTATCTAAAATTAATTTTCTAAAACAAAGATCTGAACACTAAATTCGACCAAAGCATTCGATTTAATATTTTATAAAATTCGCCCATGGCATGGGCAAATTGGTATTTTCACAATTTGATATTTCATTTAATGCAACCATTATATCAATTTTGATCCACTAGTAATTTATTTTAATTGGATATGTTAAATTAGAAACTACTCATTGAATTTTATTTTCTCACCAATTAGTTGTTTGCTTCAAATGGAGAATTAAAACAAACAAACATACACAGCATCATCTTAATCCACTAACACTCTAATTCTACCCAATACCACTAACCCGCTACTCCGGGTCGGGTCATTACACATTAGGGCATGATTTAATGAATGAAGAAGATACGATTGTTGCATTGCAAATTTGCAGTATGTGCATGGCCTATTGGTGAGAAGCCAAGGAATCGGTGAGAAGCCAAGGAAAGGTGAGAAGCCTCCTTCTCCACGTCTAGGTACTTTTTTATCCCCTCCCTCTCTTCTTCCATTTCTCTTTTCCTTATTTTCTTCTTCCTCATACCACTGTCGAGACCTTTTTGTGAACCCTTACATCTGCTGCCACCCTCCTTGACCTCTCAAGCACCGCCACCACTACTATACCCCATCTCTGACTATTCCACAGTTTCCGCCGCCCCATATTTCCCCTATCCTTGGTTTCCAACCCCTGCAAAGGCCTTCCCACCTTGCTGCAACCTTCGAAAACCCTCCCTTTACAGTCGCCTACCCCATGCGACCCATCTTCCCTTTGCCGTGACCCGTAAGCCCCTTTACTGCTACCATTATCACCCAAAATTCCCTCCAAATTCCCTCCTTGGCTGTCGCCAAAGCCATATCTACCCCTTGCAGCCTTCTTCTCCACACGCCCTGCCACCATCATTTTCAGACAACCAGTTGTCACAACCCCCGCTGAGTTCAGAAACCTTTACTCCACCGTCCATTCAAAACCCAGGTTCCCCAACCTAGACCTGGTTCGCTTCACCTTTCCTTCACAAATTCTAGATCTGCACGTGTTTCCCATACTCACTGCCCCTTTATTAAATCTTTTAAGCCCAAGCATCCATTCTTTAAGCCTATTAACTGTTAGCCTCCACCTGTCCATTAAAATCACCCATTACATTCTCCAATTATAATCACCTTCCTCCATTATTTAATCCCATTCATTCCATTAGATTCCAAGGATATTTTGTGTGATTACTTGTGATAAATTTATATTAATTAATTGATTGATTAATTTTAGCCCATTTTAGATTTAGGGTGCATTATTTTCATCCCTTTTAATCTTTTCATAACCACATTAGGCATTTAGGATTACTCAATCCTTTGTCTTGCATCAAATTTGGTATCAGAGCCAGGTTAGGTTGTTTCCTTAAACACCTACGGCCCTAGAGTGCATTTTTTTTAATTATTATAAAAAAAAAAAATTGATCATTATTCATTCATCGCATATAGAGTTAGGACACAACATCTAGATCCACCTAAAGAAATGGCATTGGAAGATATGAAAAATCTTCTATTGTCAAACCATCCTGAAACTCTTCAGCTTGTTGTTTTAATTGCCTAAGAATATTCAGATCAATTAAGGATGGATGCATGTAATAAATTCTTTGAGCAGTGCAAGTCCTATGAAGGACTTTACTTGTTCTTGGGTCCATATTTGAGCTTCATTGAGGATCCTGATATACATTTCAAATACATAGAGGCCGCTGTTAAAACTCGCCACATCCAAGAAGTTGAAAGCGTAACTAGAGAATCGGATTTCTATCATCCGGAGAAGACATGGAACTTCTTGATGGAAGCCAAGCTTCCCATGACTTCATTGATACATGTCTTAGGTCGTCTTGTGTTACCTAGGCCATCTGACTCTGTACCTTCATTTGCACTGCCCATTCATGATTCGCATGCTGAACTAAAAGTCAAATTAATATAAGCGATGAACAATATAAGTTTGCTGCAGATACTCATTGCATGTCCAAGGACTTTGATATGGATGATCATGTGGAAGACCTAACACCCTGTCAAAGTCCAACACCTTCACCCCCATCCCCACCACACATCAGCATTACCCTGACCCTCCGACTGACCTTCCTGATCCACTACATGACCCATGGCTTGCACCTGTCCAGCCCACTCAGCCTGTACCTTACCATCCTTGCCACTCAAGAGAGAGGAGGTAGAATTTATCCTGGTTGAGGAAGTTGTTTCCACAATTGCAGGAGGACATGAGCTATATCCTATGACGTGGAAGCCCAGGCCCATGACAAATGTCACTTGGTTGCCTAAGTGTGAGCTACAATGACTTACTCCGAATTTACTGGAGAATTTAGGAGTCTGTCTCATTAGAGACGCGTTATACTTACATCTTGCTGTTGCCACCTTCCAGAGTTGATCGTGATGTTAGTGTCAGGAAAGAATGTATTGACATTGCATAGGTCTTTTCTGTAGTTTTTGCTTACAGGTTTTGTGTCCTGCGGGTGTTTTTGGGTTTCTTTTTTGTTGCCTAGGTTTCTTTCTGTATTTGCACCTCTGGTGCTTCTTTCTATTAATGTATTAACCATTCAAAAAAATAAAAGATTTCGAGTACACCATCGATTGCGGAGGAGAGTCGATCCAACATTCTTATTGTGGCCTGATGATGATCTGCTTGGTTGACACCTGAAGGCCTCACATGTGTGTGATTACACATTGAAGACCCCACATTTGGAAGACGCGCGTGTGGGTAGATTTGTGTCTGGGAAGCGTGATTACTTGTGATAAATTTATATTAATTAATTGTCATTAATTGATTGATTAATTTCAGCCCATTTTAGATTTAGGGTACATTATTTTCATCCCTTTTAATATTTTTATAACCACAGTAGGCATTTAGGGTTACCCAATCCTTTGTCCTGCATTAGGATCCCTCACCACTCCTATAGTGGCCACAAGAGGTTTGAGACGAGGAGATCCACTATCCCCTTTTATCCTTACTTTAGTAGGGGAAAGTCTGAATAGACTTGTTGCAAAAGCTAGAGAATTAGGGATTAATAGAGGTTTTAGACGGGAACCAAATGGACCCACCGTAACACACCTCCAGTTTGCGGATGATACTATTTTTTTTGTGAGCCTAATAGAGTTGAGGTTAGAGGTTTCAAAGCAATTTTGAGGTGTTTTGAGCTTGTGTCTGGTCTTAGGATTAACATTGGGAAGAGCACTCTAATTGGCATAGATGTGGAGGATACCCAACTCAAGGAAAGTGGCTGAGGAAATTGGGTGTAGTACTAGGAGGCTACCTTTCATTTATCTTGGGTTACTGGTGGGCGGTAATCCAATACTTGAACGCTTCTGGGCACCCGTTGTAGAAAAATAGAAAGGAGATTAGATGGGTGGAGTAGGAAATTACCTTTCGTTAGGGGGACACTTAACCCTAATAAGTCTGTTTTAATGAATCTCCCTACTTATTATCCTCTTTGAAATGTCGAAAGGGATTGTGAAGAAAGTAGAATAATTGTTTAGGAGATTTCTTTGGGGTGACAAGGAGGCGAACATAAATATTCATTTGGTTGCTTGGGAAGAAGTGATTAAACCAAAAATCAAAGTGTGCGTTAGGTATTGTTCCTATTTAGGTTAGAAATCATGCCCTTCTATGTAATTGGGGTTGGCGTTTTGGGAGGGAGAGGGAAGTTCTATGGACTAGAGTTTTGACAGCTAGATATGGTTTGGAGAAGAATGACAGATGTGCTCTAGGTAAAAATGTTGAAAATTTTGGGTTTCCGGTAGTGAAGGCATGGTGGAGGATAAGTCAAGGTGGGTCGTTGATTGGGAGTTTGTACAAAGGCAACATCAGGTCTCTATTTGGGAAAGGCGATGTGACCTTTTCCTGGAAGGATCTGTGGTTGGGGCATAGACCTTTGAAGGTTTTGTTCCCCAGACTCTTTAGAATAGCTAGAAATAAGTCCGCTTGGTGCAGGAGTGTTACAAAATAGAAGGTAACCACATCTTTTGGCTTTTGGATTTTAGGGGACAATTAAGATCCTTTGTGATGCGGGAGCACCGCCTGCAACTAGGCAAGAAGAAGATAGAAACGTCTGCAACTTGGGCATTAGTAGGAGAAGACAAAAATCAACCAGATAAATCTGAATCTTTAATTCATTATTCGAATAGAGGTGTATCCCTCTCTTACATCTATCATATTTATAAGAAACAAAGAGATAAAAATAGAAAATGACTCCTAATCAAAGTAGGAAACTTTCTAATTATTCTAAAATGAAAATAGAACTTCTAATCTTATCCTAGACTCTTAAATAAATTGTGAAAGCCACCGACCTGTCTTCCTTGCTAAATAAGAATTCTAAAAATAAAATAATGCAAAAATACAAAAAATAATAAATACTAAAATTGGGCCTATAAGCTGCGTGTACTTACATCATTCCCCCTCTTGAAAAAAACTCATCCTCGAGTTGAAATCAGCAAAATCACATTGCACCAAACAAAGATGAAGTCCAAGACCGAAGATGCGAATGATGACGCTGTGAACTGCACAAACTTCAATGCATGGACGATGAGAGCTTTCCTTCAGTGAGGCGAAAAAGCCAAGGACTGCAAACCAGCTTAAGTGTGGACAACCCAAGCTGATGGCCAAGTTGTCTTCATATGGCACTGGAGTAAGCACACTGTCTTGACGGTCTGTTGGACGAGGCTCCTTTGAGAGGATAGGAGGCGGGCATGAGAGTGGACAAATAACCAAAAAGGAATTCTTGGTATCCGTAATGGGATGAGGTTTGGGTAATGGAGAAGGTTGGGTAAGTTGCGATAGCGGTGGGGAAGGTGATGGAAGTGTAGGTAGTGGTGGTGGTGGGTCTGACACTCGTCGGTTGCATCGACTGTGGTGCCAACAACACAACTGGTTCATTCTCCAAGATAGGCACCGTCTGAGGGGTCATGATGTTTGGAGAAGCAGGCATTAACTCGGAGTTTGACTGGGGAGCAATATGCATGAACTCTGAGGATGACTTTGGACTTGAATCTGGTTCAAAATCAGTAGTTGTAGGAGCATGAATTACCGAAGGTCGTTCTAACTCACGTTCTGTTCGTATGGCCATTCAGAACGCATCTCTTAAAGTGACGATGTCGTGGAAGACGATGTGGTCATAGAGCGCAGGACAGAGCCCTCTGAGGAATCTGGAGATCTGTTGAGACTCAGTCTCAGCGTGTCTCGCGGAAAGATAGAAGAACTCAACTACATATTCTCGAACAGTCTGATCTCTTTGCCAACAATTTTGGTATTGCTCGAAAATAAATTGCTTATAGTCGACCAAAAGGAAATGATTACGTAGCAACCTTTTCATCAATGTCCATGATCTAATAGAAGGCTGTTTGTAATACCTGAGGTTGATTTGCAACTTTGTCCACCATGAAGACGCTTCATATTCTAAACGAGATGCCACGAAGTCTACCTTTCTCGTTTCCTCAATCTTCGTGTAAAAGAAGAAGCGTTCGACTTTTACGAGCCAATCGAGGTAGTATTCATTGCACCACTGACTATAAAAAGGTGGGACGTAGGCCTTGTTGCCGTCGCTTGAGTAGGCACAATAGGAAGTCATAGTGATACCACTTGATGTAGCAGAAGCATTGCGGACTTAAAATTCCTGGTCAGACTTGGTCAACACAGGTCAACCTGGTCAAAGATGGGTGGGTCCCACTGTTTAAGGTATGAGTTTGGTCAAAGGTGGTAAAGAAAGTGGGAATAGGGTGGTTTGGTAAATAAGTTAAAGGAGTGGTTTGTTAATTGGAGAGAAGGTGAAGGGCATTAAAGGTAGATGAAAAAGTAAAGGAGACAATGCATTAATTGTCTTGGGAGGTGGGATGGCTTTAGTGAAGGGAGTAAGAGAGTGAAACGACTAGTGTAGGATGGTTTGGATTGTTAATGGAATAAAATAAGGTGGAAAAATGGTATAAGTGGGTAAATAGAAGGAAGGTAAGGGGTATTTTGGTAAAGAGAAATTGATGCTTTTAATGGCAGTAAATGCATGGATGAAAGGACAAGAAAAGGTATGGGGAACCGATGGTTTATTGGGTAAGTGTGGGATGAGACTTATGAAAGGAGATGGGTAAAGTGGGTTGGCCACATGGGAGGTTGTGAATGGCTATTTGTGAAAGGTGAAAGTACAGTGGAAAGGATGGAAAGAGTTTGAAATCGATGGGCTGTGGAAGGAGGAAAAGAAAAAGAATGGAAGAGGGGTGGAGCGGCGGAAAATAAGGAGCGATGGAAGGGCTTGTAGCGGCGGAAGCAAAGATGAGAGAAGGAGAAGATAGAAGGAAGGGAAGAAGAAGTCTATAGCAGTACCTGGTTGGAAAAGAGGCGAAACTGGCAGCTGTTGAGACGAAACAAAGAGACGGAAGGGTGGTTGTTTTGCGGCGAATGAGTGAGCAGAGGCGGAAGCTGGAGGAGGGGATGGAGGACGGCGGAAGACAATGCAACAGGGGCACAAGTTCTTCAAAACCCTCTTTTTTTTTTTTTTCCCAATAAATGGATAGGAACGTCTCTGTATAACAGAGATACAGAGAACCCTTGGCTCTGATCCACTTGATGTGGGAGCACTGCCTGCAACTAGGCAAGAAGAAGATAGAAACGTCTGCAACTTGGGCAAAAGTAGGAGAAGATAAAAATCAACCAGATAAATCTGAATCTTTAATTCATTATTCGAATAGAGGTGTATCCCTCTCTTACACCTATCATATTTATAAGAAAACAAAGAGATAAAAATAGAAAATGACTCCTAATCAAAGTAGGAAATTTCTTAATTATTCTAAAATGAAAATAGAACTTCTAATCTTATCATAGACTCCTAAATAAATTGGGAAAGTCACCGACCTGGCTTCCTTGCTAAATAAGAATTCTAAAAATAAAATAATGCAAAAGTACAAAAAATAATAAATACTAAAATTGTGCCTATGAGTTGCATGTCTTACATCACTTTGAGAGTGGGAGTAAAGATGATCTGGTAACTCAGTTGGGTGAATTTCCATTATCTTTAGGAGATACGTTTGAACTGGTGTGGTCGGGGGACTCTTCGGGTATCTATTCAGTCAAGTCAATGGTCTAATTGTTCCTTCATCAACGAAACAACCCAGATTCTTTGTCAAAATTCGCCTGCAGGGGGTTAACTCCACCCAGGGTACAAGATTTTATGTGGTGCACTTTGAAAGGTAAAGTTCTAACTAGGATGGATCTTAAGAGGAGAGGTTTGATGAGATCAGAGGAGAATCTTAGCTGCCCCCTTTGTAGCCATTTGGAGGAGGATGTCGATCATATGTTTATAACTTACCCTTTCTCTAGACATTTATGGCTCAGTTTCGCGAACCTTTTTGATGTGCCTTGGGTTTTTGATATAACTTGCGTGAGTGTTGTGGGATCATGGTCCCTCTTGGGGCTTAGCTCTAGGCGAAAGAGTGCGTGGAATACGGTCCCAACGGCAATCTTTTGGACTATTTGGAAGGAGTGGAACTCTAGGGTATTCGAAGAGAAGTCATCTGAGCTTAACGATCTTTTTCAAAGGGCAAAATGGAAGTTGTGTATGTGGCTGTTGTTTGGTCAGGAATTTAAAGGGCTAAAACCTACTGATTTCCTAGCATCGTGGGAGGGTTGTCTTAGCGGCGGGAGTAAGACTGTTAGACCTTTTGTTTCATGGTGTCCTCCTCAACAAGATGTGATGCAATTCAATGTTGATGGAGCATCTAGAGGAAAACCGGGCCTGACGAGGATAAGTCTGGTCCTTAGGAACCATAAAGGTCTTACCTCGATGGTTTTCACAGAGTCGGTTGGAATTAGGGATTCAAATGAGGTGAAATTTCTTAGTATTAGGAGAGCTCTGATTATCTGGAAAGACTACGGACATGATTCATTAGTGATTGAAGGGGATTCGACAAACACAATTAAATGGGCCAAAGTGCTAACACGGCCTCCTTGGAGAATGATTTGTATAGTAAGGGAAATTAAGGCTTTAGCTTTGGGATTGGATGCCTCTTTTGTTAAAGTCAGTCGAACAACTAATAGTGTGACAGATTTCTTTGCTAAAAATGGAATCAATAACTCAGTTTCTGGGGTGCTCTTTATTTGAGGATGGGGAGCTCTGATTTTTTCTTTTGATGTAGTGCTCCGTTGTATAGTTTGTTTTCGTTTGTTTTCCTTTACCTTTATGTTGTTTTTGTTTTGCTTTAACTCTTCTTGTACTGTTTCTCTTTATCCATGAAATTTTTATTGTTACCTCTAAAAAAAGAAGGTTTTTTACTTGGATCTAGGAAGAGAATTTCATATTTATTTATTTTTATTTTTCAATTTTTTATATTTTTCGCTATTTTTCAAAATGAATTTCAATAGCTTTTAGGTCTGTCAGTTATAGGTATCCAGACTCTAGTTCTTATTGCATGAGTGCATGATTGTATACGTGAAATACTGCATAAACTTCTTTGCTTAATGTTTGATTAGTATTATTAGTTTTTATTACATATCTTTGGACCAAAATAGATATTAGAATGATTAGAAATGAAAATCATCTAGTATATGAACAAATGGTTCAGTTCAAGATCATTCACTAACACATAACATACTTGGCTTAAAGGGGATCAGTATTTTCCCAATATTGAGTTAAAATGTAAACAAACTTTACAATTCAATACTTTCTAATATTTTGGATTTATTTTCAAAAAATTTATGGGGTTTTGAAATTTTACACTGGTTTTGGATTGATTTGACCAATATTTAAAAACATTGGCCGGTTCATATTATGAACCAATAGAGACCAATACAATGACCAGTTCCGGTTTTTTGATTCATGGTGTAGAGGGGAAGGAGAGAGAAATTTTTGGAAGAAAACAAAGCTTGGTAGAAGAGTCATTTGTTCATATGTTGGTTTTTTAGGTTTTGAGCGTTATTCATAAATTTTTTTAAGAGGGTGGAGGTAATCTTTAGCTAGGAGAGTTAGGAAGGAAAGGGTAAGGAAAAATGACTTCTTCCTCCATTGGGTGTGTTTGAGTTTAATGATGGATGGGGCACCAAGGGAAAAGCCGGGACTAGTGGGCGTCAGGAGAGTGTTATATGGTCAGTGTTGGCCATTTGGTCTTCAACAGGAAGGGGCAAATTGATCATTGAAGGGAACTCTACAAATGCAATGAAGTGGGCGGCAGGGTTAAAAAGACCTCCATGGAAAATGATCACAATAGTAAGAGAAATTAGAGTGTTATGTTCAGGAAGGGAGATTTCTTTCGTGGCAGTCAGGAGATATGGAAATGGGGTCGCTGACTTCCTCGCTAAAAATGAGGTGGAATCTAACACTACTGGCTTTGTTTTATCTATGAGATATTTTGGAGAGACTGGGTTTTTGCTTCTGTTGGAGGGACCTTATTTGTACTTTACACTCTGCTTTTTGTATTTTGCTCTTTTTTTTTAGTTATCTTGGGGTTTATATCTCTTAGACCCTTTGATGACATCCTTTGTATATATTTTTATCATTAATATATTTTCTCTTTGTTACCGCTCAAAAAAAAAAAAATGTATTCTTCTATCGTTCACCATACTACAAAATAGCTCTGTATCTTCTCCCCATCTCTTAGCCATTAAGACACTTGATTCTTGATGCAAACAAACTGTCCACAACTATTTTTTTCATTCAGTCTTTCCCCTACACTTAAATGGCTCGAAGCTGGAAAGTCCTACCATGCATTTTCAAATTAGAACAGTGGCCCTAATTTACCTTATATGTGAATGGGAACTTTTTCTTTGAAGTAGCAATCAGAAGGCACCAATAAAATGTTTGTCTCGATCTTGAAATTATCTGGCGAACCAGAACATTATAGGAATACCATGATCTTTTGGCCATGTAAGGAGGAATAAAAGAGTGAAAGAATAAATGCTGAATAAATTATTATAACTGCAATACTTTCGAAACTGTTAAAATCATGCTTTTTGTTGGTGCTATAGTAGTTGCAAATAAATGTTTTACTTGGTGCTAGACAGCTAGAGCTCCATCTTAAAGCGCTAATCTTTATACTGGTGGATTCTTATTTGCCTTCTTTCTGCAGATGATACTGAGCGTCGCCTACGTACTTAGTCCCATAGACATTCTCCCTGAAGGTAATACTTGCATTCATGGTCATCTCCATAAACGTACTAGTTACTACTGCTACTGCTGCTACTACTATTAAATATGCTGGTGTGGCATTAATTGGTTGCACACTTTCTTCAGGTGTTCTTGGCATAGTAGGTCTCTTGGATGATCTCCTCATAGTGTTGATTGTTTTCCTCCATCTTGCTGCTATATATCGATCAGCACTCGTTTTCCGTCATGGACATGGACGTACTTAAATATTCTTTCCTCATTGTTTTTTCCCTTAACTGTTATCATCTTGAACGAATGGATTAGTGATTTTATGTGTTGCTATGTACTGGATAGGAATCGAGAATATCAACCACTTTTCACCATTTTATGTTGAATTAATCAAATGATCTGCTTTTTCTGCAACCTTTAGGTGAGTTCATTTCAAAATTTGCAGCACAAATGAAGGGCCTAAGGGGTTAGGAAATTTTGAATGAACGTAACTTTCAGGGGGTAAAATGTTTTATTTTTTTTGAACGATAACAAAAACTAAATAATTTAATAGAGAAAGAAACAATACAAATATATCAATGCAAAAGAGGGTCTATAAGATTTAAACCCTGAAAAGCAAAAAAGAATAAAATAAATAAATACATCCATGTAACTAAAATTAGGATCGACTAAACATCATCTTGCTCGAGCTCCTCCTGTTTCAAAGGTGGAAGACGCTTGTAATTGAGTGATCAACTCCGTTCTTGGCGAAGAAGTCTGCCACTCCATTAATTGTGCAACTAATTAGGGCAACGGATAACTCGTGTCTCAAAGAAAGAGCTCTCATCTCCTTAACCGTGGTAATCAATCTCCAGCGTGGTCATTTCAAACCCTTAGCTCATTTGATTGCATTTGCTGAATCCTCTTCCATGACTAGTTCTCTATACTCTATTGCTTTCTAAATGATCATAGCTCTCCTAATACTGAGAAGTTCTATCTCATTCGAGTCTCCAAGTCCTACCAACTCCGTAAACACTAGGGAAGTTTTGCCAGTGTGGTCTCTAAGGACACCCCTCCCCCTCTATTCTTGTTGGTCTCAGTTTTCCCCTCGGCACTCCATGTACGTTGAATTTCTGGATGCCTTGCTGAGGAGGGGATCAATTGACTAAGATTTTCAGCTTTCTAGAGTTTCCACTAATGCACTGTTCCCATGCGCAAAAGAAATCGGTTACTTTGAGTCCCTTGAACTCTTTATCGAGGACAAGCCATACACGAAGCCTCCATTTGGCTTTTTGAAAATTCTTGCTTTCCTCAGTTAACTTCTACTCAAAGATTCTGGAATTCCTCTCTTTCCATATAGACCACAGGATAGTTGCTAGAATCGTGTTCCAAGCAACCTTCATCCTGGGGCTAAGGCAAGAGAGGAACCAGGACCCACTGTTCCTTATCGAAAATCTATGGGACTCCTAGAAGGCTAGTGAAATTTATTCATTGATTCCTAGAGATTGGGCATCTAGTGAAAAGATGATTTAACTTCTTCTTCCAGCAACCCACACAATGAACAACTAAGATCCTCTTCTAAACTCAACAACCTTCTCATTTTGAGGTCCATTCTGGTAATAACGTTTCCTTTTAGAGTACACCATACGAAAGATTGAACTCTTGGAGGTGCTAAGCTTTTCCAAGCTAAATAGGGGAGAGGATCCACATTGTGGTGTTGATGTAGGAACAAATCTACCATTGTCTTGATCGAGAAGGTACCTAAGGAATCACCTGTCCAAACAAGTTCGTCGCCCTCATCCAAAGACAGGGGAAACTCACCTAACTGGGTTAACAAGTCCTCCCTACTCTCTCCTTCGAAGGCTCTCAATTCTCTCTTAAAATCAATGTGCCAGGTTGTGTTTGCCCACAACTCTATAACAATCCTGGACTAAGGTTGGTTTGTTCCCAACTATTCTGAATAACCTAGGGTACACTTCCTTTAAGGACCTATCCCCTAGCCAAAGATCCTTCCAAAAGAGTCTTGTCTCCTCTTCCCACTAGGAGTCCAATTTTGTCTATTTACATGCTTCCCACAAAGGTTCTACCCCAACCCATACTCCACCAATCCTTGACGACTGGAGAGCTGTACTTCCTAACATTTTCACCTAGAGCCTGCCCGCCGGTTTCTTCTATTCCGTACCTTGAAGTAACAACCCTAATCCACAAGGCTCCCCTCTCTCCCGAATTGTCAATTCCACTTGCATAAAAGGGCTTAATTTGTAACCTATAATGGAACTATCCCTAGACCCCATTTTGATGTAGGCTTAATCACCTTTGACCATGCAATCAAATGCACTTCTTTTTCTCCTTATTTCCCCAAAGGAATCTCCTAAATCACTATTCTAATTTTTTTCATTATTTCTCTCAGCATCTTTAAGAGAGACATGAAGTATGTTGGGAAATTTATTAACACAGATTTGATAAGGGTTAATTTTCCTCTTAGAGTGGGGTAGTTCCTACCCCACCCAGCTAGTCTTCTCTCTATCTTTTCTAATTTCTACTACTGGTACCCAGAAACTCTTGAGCCTTGGATTCCCTCCCACGGGTAGACTTAGGTAGATAAAGGATAGTTTCCCAATACCGTAACCCATCTCATTCGCCAACTCCTTGAGAGAATCATCCTCCACGCCAATACCTACTAAGGAACTTTTTCCAAGATTTATTCTGAGTCTAGAAACTCATTTGAAACACCTAAGGATCGCTTTATATCCTACAACTTCGTTTCTGTGGGGTTCACAGAAAAATAAGGTGTCGTCTGCAAAAAACTGGAGGTGCGTGACCACCGGACCATGCGTAGACATTTCAAAATCTTTAACGATACGCAAATCTCTAGCTTGTACCATTAGATTGTTCAAGCTTTCACCCACAAGTGTGAAGATAAAGGGAAGGAGTGGATCTCCATGTCTGAGGCCTCTATTAGCTACTTTAGGTTGGGTGAGAGAGGAGTTTACCAGTACTGAATATGCGGTGTCCTCTACACATTCTTTCATCCATTTCATCCAACATTGACCAAAATCCATCCTGTCAAAAAGGTATCCCACAAATGTCCAATCTACAAAGTGATGAGCCTTCTCCATATCGTCTTAAAATGGAGCCCCGATTTCTTATCGTTTCACCTCAATTTGGACTAATTTGTTTGTGATCAATACACCGTAAAAAATTTGTCCATGCTCCATGAATGCTCCCTGTGATTCTCCTGTTTATCTCTGGTAATGCCTCTTTTAATCTATCGGCCAACATATTTGCTCTAAGTTTGTAGACACTACCAATAAGACTAATTGGTCTGTAATGTGAGAGTTCGGATAGACCCTCCTTTAGAATGAGAGTCATGAACAAGTTCTTCAATATTGATGAAGTTTTATACTCGGTAGTTTATTGCTTGATAGCTATACAAATGTATAGCAACTAATTCCACTTAAGCTCATAGGTGGGGCTCACTTGGTATCATTGTTTAAAAACTCAAAATGACTTGAGAGAGTCAATTTGAGTCAAGTGATTGGGTATTTTTTCTGAGTTTTTTTTTTCAAAAACTCAACTGAATTTCTTGAGTTGATGGGATTTGAGTCTAAGTCTGAGTTTTGAGTTTTGGTATTCATAGTTGATACAGATATTGGGCCTGGTGACCACGGACTTTGTTGAGGACATCTTTACTGTGATCCTGAAAAAAAAAAAAGGTATTGTCCAAATTATTTCTGTTAATTTTGGCATATGAAACTCAGATGTTGTATCTAGAAAAAAAACTCATATGAAATTTAAAACTAAATGTTTTCATACTTGGGGAGAAGTGGGATCTTGAGATTCTTTGTAGTAAAAAAAGAAAAAAATTGACATAAGACGACGTCAACAAAATCATATGAAAAGGCAAACACTGGCTACCAATGCATGCTTGGTAATCAATCGATAGTCAATCTCATCTTTATTATCATTGTCGTTATTTTCTACCATAATTGTTGTTATGTAATAAGGTACAGAGCCATCACTTGCTAGGATGATTTTCTATGATGATTTTTTTAATCTTATTGGATCAACAAATCTGTTATTTTATTAGGAGATTGTCTTTTCCGAACCAAAGGGAACAAGTAATTTACCGACTCGATGAGAAGGGAATTTTTGCTTTATTCTGATGCTGCATATTCAGTACTTGTGTCATTTGTAGGGATTACATGAGCCAAACTCAACACATTGGAGAAATAATGTGAATTGCCCATGGTTTAAACGACAACGGGTAGGGATGGAAATGGATATCTAAAATCTAAAAATCCAAAAGCATTTGACCCAAAATAAATGGTTTAAAACCTGCTTGTTATTAGATGTGGGTTCAAATAATCGCTAACCTGAATAACAGCAACGGCAAGGCGAGCTATGTAGGTAGCTGTGTATGGATCGCTCTTAGTAGAAAGCTGCTTTTACTCGAATAAAAAAAACCCTGACAGTTATTTCAAAACCGATTTTTTTTCAAGTCAAATATTTTTTATTTTAGGATTTTACTAAACCTTTTCCATTTGTCCTCAAACCTAAAATGGTGAAAATGGGTTTTTCTCTCCTCATGCCGTCTTTCACGCTCTTTCCCACGAAAAATAAAAGCTACTGTAATTTGGGGAACTTACAGGGTGATATGTTTCACCTTAGAAAATTTGAGAAGAATTTCTTGACGGGTAAGTCAACCCTCTCTGGATTAAAATACAACATATTGTATGTGAATGATCTTACTTTCCCATTTATTAACCTGCATTTTCAAGAGTGGGTACTTCATTTTTTTGAAGAAATGGAGCAAGAATACATGGCAGAAGGATACTACAGGACGTGCCATTTTGAAAAAAAAAAAACATCTTCATTTTTGTAGGGTGGAGAATAAAAAAAAGCATTTTCTTTACATGACATCACGAAATATTCTGCTTAACCCAACTGGGCACTACATTTTTTGGCTAAAAAATAAGAGAGAGAGAGTCATATGAGGTTGATTCCACTAAAGGGGAATTCTCAACACAAGTAAAATCTCTGTTAAATGCTTACCAATTCAACAGCAGAAATTTATGCGTTTTATCAATGGGATGCTTGTTTGATACATGTACATAAGCACCTCTAAACGAGAAGTCCATCCGTTTCTCCGGTTCCCTAAGTCCGTGCCTGCTGGTATTCTTATGCAAGTAGCAACCAGAGTAATAAATATTCAGAATCAATGGATTGCAACTTCTCATTGTAGCTTCTTTTCATGTCTGTGCCCTTTATCATGTGCCTCAAAGAAATGCAGTATCTTCATCCTAGAAAAAAACACAAAACTGTAATCAATGTTCGGACTCCAGAGCAAGAAAAAATCACAAAATGCAAAAAAATGTGCTGGTTCAATTGACTAAAAGAGAGTAACGAACGATCCTCCAGTACTCTACAGTACAATAACGTGTGTGGCCATGTTTGTACTTAAGAAATCCATTAACATCCAGATCAACTTCATGCATTAAATAAGTAGTTTTGGTGACGTTATCTCATCTAATTACTTACAAGTTCCATTTTATTACATACCCCAATGAGTTCAATCCAACGGTCAAAGGATGGGAAGAGGTAAAATGGCTTCAGGACAGCCCCATTTGAAGGTGGTGCCTGAAAACAACATGCTTTCAACCTTGGAGGAAATTATATATATACACAAGATAATGATACACTCTTGAGTCCAGGGCCGTGGTTTAAATCCTGCGCCTCGTGTTCCACGGCCATTCCATAAAAATGAGCGTCGATCCAATAGTTCGCCATGTCAAGATTGAAAAATGTGAAATGCTCTTACCCCCTCTATACATCTGCCAACAGGGACATATGGTAGATGAAGATATTAGCCAAAACTGATTTTACAAGGTTAGTCTCCACCCAAAGATTGTCACGCTCCGACTCAATGGACATGTGAGAAATAAGAATATATTTTTTTTAATTCTGAAGCATGTACAACTCATAATCCAAACGCGTGACATTCACACGTGTAACGAGATCCCTATGGATCATAGGACTTATTGGACCCTTGATTTGATCGAACTGAATTATCAGCTGCCTACGTACTCCAATGGAGATCAGATTTTACGTAATTCTTAATTCATTTATTTCATAGCACTAACCCCGTACTATTCATGATTTCACATCAAGACATTTTAATTATCCAATCGTGAGTCCCATCAGTAGAATAGATCTCATCTATCACAGGTCTAACCAATCATGGGTTTATACCAACTATGTGAACACCGTCAATCATGTGGTCAATGTCACACATGGGATAAACCTCAACCATGGGACCTATACCCAAACATAAGTACTACATCTCTCCTCGGGAACAATACTCTAAATATGGGTCCAATCCTATATGGAATCAATGCCTTCCGTGGGAATATCTATCACGGTATACAATATACATCCATAGTCACAATGCCCTCCATGGGAATAACCATCTATGAAAAATAATATCTATCCATGGGAATAACCATCCATGGGTATAACTCATATATTAGTAGAACCAATATGTCTATCATGAGGCCAACAGGTCGACCATAAGACCAATATGTCTACCATGAGACCAACATGTCCCATATAAGACCAATACGTCTACCATATGACCAACATGTCCACCATAAGACCAATACGTCTACCATGGGACCAACAAGTCTACCATAAGACCAATACGTCCACCATGGGACCAACAGGTCTACCATAAGACCAATACGTCTACCATGGGACCAACATTTCTACTATAAGACCAATATATCTACCATGGGACCAACATCTGAGCATGAATCCAAACCACCATGGGAACCATCGTTCGTAGATATAATCGTCCATCCCTGGTAACACTCCATCAATAAGTATCATCTATCTATGGGCATAAACCATCCATGAATATAATCCCTACATGGGCATAACTCACCCAGGGACACATTATCTATCATGGAATTTTCTATCCGTAAGAACAACAATCGCATGAATCACTACGTGATTGTGGCAACAACATCAAATCATCATATCATATAATAAACATATCATGGCAAGACTTAGGGTCCAACTACTTACTAAGCAGGTGACTCACGCATAGTGTGCTCTAGTCTACCTCGCTATGCGTCCCTTCACCATGTGGGTGATTCAGTCAAGCTCCAAGGTGGTCGTATCGCGCTTTACCAAGCTAGTACCACCCCCTTGGGGCATACAAGTACCTAGCCCTGTGCATCAAAACACATCAAGTGTGCTAAATAGCCTTGAGAGCGCTCTCCAACGCCTAGCATGTGAGGGACCTACTCCTCGACAGCAACCTTACAGGACTAAGTCTCCGTAGCTGCCCCACCGTTCCAAATGCCTTTCTGGAATGGTCAGTCAACCATCATAATCACGTGAGGGACGTACCCATACCACGTCTCAATATCAAGTGACCAAGTCACATATACATCTCAAATGCCACAGTCTCCGCATGTTCATATGAGGCTCCCGCGGTCTCACACCTACTTTAGGCCTTACTCATGGAACCTATGTACTTATCTTATCCTTTTAACTATACAAAGGTGAGACAATGATCTACTAATCAGACAATTTCCTTTTTTAACGGACTAAGATATAACGTTATCAATATCACGTGAGGGACATACCCATACCACGTCTCAATATAATCATCACGTGAGGGACTTACACATACCACGTCTCAATATAATCATCACATGATAGATGTACCCATACCACGTCTCAATATCATCATCATGTGAGGCCATACCCATACTATGTTTCAATATAATCAAGTGACCTAGTCACATACATCTCAATGCCAAAGTCCTCATCTGTCTATCTTAAGAATTTCAACAATTTTCTATCCATTCTGGGCTCTACTCATGTAACAGACATATTTGTCTCATCATATCGGGACTCCCAAAGCATCATAACTACTTCGAGCCGCCTTCGAGGGATCCAACGTCTAGCATTAGGGTCTATATTAGGGAAAATATATATCCCACCAATCCCTTTCTACCCTTCACATATGCTCAACATCTTACATCATCCTTAATATAAATAGATGTGACACAATGCATCTTTTGGTCGAGCTGAGATACAATGCTCTCAGTTGCCTACGTACCACATAATGGATCAGATCAGCCGTAGTTCATTATTTTCACATTTGGATTAACATTGGGGAGTGGTCATGCTTTTACTTTGGAGAAATCAAACAAGGTTTTCTTAGCATTTATATGCATTCCATGCATTTTCAATCATGCTAGCCATTCCCACTGTAGCACAAGTTAACCCCCTTGGGTTATAAGATACTTGACCTTAACTCACCCATAACACTTCGTCTAACCCTTCATCAAGTTCCTCTTCAAATCATGGAAATCCATTCTACACATGGTTAGGTTGATCTACCACAACCATTATCAATATAGGTACTCACTAGTGATGTACACATCATCACAAAATCCAAGCATGGCATAAGGAGGTCTAACCATAACCTTACTCAACTATATATTTGAATGTGCACAAAGCAACATTCACTCAAACTTATTATCAAACACCTTATGAGCATGGAATTTTACAAATATTCTCAATGCTCCAAGTGAATGGTATTCTCCAATTTTTCCCAATGTTTTCAAACTCGAATCGTATCGAAAATTGATCTAGGGGTGTGAATCGTGAATCGTGAATCGAAAATCGTAGAATCGTTCGATTCATACTATTTATTCTTATCCTCTCATTCCTACAATCATTTTGTTGACCATGGCCATTACAAAGATAAGAAATTCCTTTTCCTCCTTAATAACATTTTTTAAACTTTTTAATCACGACATTCCAAAACCTAAGAGATCTCGAATTCGTCCCAATAGGTAAGCCCAAACATGTGAAAGGTAACTTCCGAGCACCACAACCTAATTCCGTAGCCAAAGAATTAAGAAACTCCACACCAACGCCCAAACCAATTAAAATGCTCTTGTTTAAATTAAGTTTGAGCCCAGAAGCCAATTCAAAGCATCTAAAGATTGCTTTATATCCCGAGAGCTCATATCTCCAGGTTTCCCCAAAAACTGAAGTGTTATCTACAAACTGTAAATGAGTGATCTTTGGACCCCTTTCAGAAACAGCAAAACCCCGAACAACATCCAATTCCTTTGGCTTCTCCATGAACCTACTCAGACTTTCACCAACTAAAGTGAAAATGAAAGGACATAATGGATTTCCCTGTCTCAGACCCCTATTAGCTTCAATTAGTTTGATTGGAGATATATTTACTAGAATAGAGTAAAACAATCCCTCCACACAAGCCTTCATCCACCTAACTCCAAAACCCATATTATCAAAGAGAATTAATAAAACCCCAGTCTACAAAATCATAAGCCTTTTCCATTCAATTTTGAATAGAACTCTTGGTTTTCCCGATATGAATCAATTCATTAGCCACCAAAGGACCGTCTAAGATTTGTCTATCCTCAACAAAAGCACCTTGATTCTTCCCAATTATGTCCCTTAACCCTCCTTCAGCCCACTCACCAAAACCTTAGGCAACATTTTGTAGACACAACATATCAAACTAATAGGTTTGAAGTGCAATAATTCAGCCGCCCCCTCTTTCCTAGGGACAAATGTAATAAAAGCATTATCTAGACCCTTGTTAATCAACCCCCATTCAAAAAACTCAAAAGAATTTAAGAGATCTAGGCCTACAATATCCCAATACAATTTGATAAATCTAAAATTAAGTCCATCAAGTCCAGGGGCTCTCTCTCCCTCCAAACTACACAGAGCCTCCTTCACATCCTCGCTAAATTCCCTCTCTAACCACATAACTCTGTCCTCACTCAGCCTAGGGAATAGAATCTCTCCCAAAATAGGTCTTCCGCTTCAATGTCGAGAATAGATGCTCGTCTAAGTTAGCTCAATTGAGATGGAAAATCCACCCTCCTGGGTCCCTCGCTAACTAAAAGCCCACTACCCATACAATCTAATGGACATGGAGAACACCCTAGAGGGGGAGAAAAATGCTGAAAATAGGGAAAGTACTAAAGGAGAATCCCCAAAAGACACCATCAAAGTATGAGAAATTAAAAGGAGATGGGAACAAATTTACCTGTGACACAGAACGCCAAATATCAAGAAATGAAGATAAATCCGATAGGCAGTTGAGCATCCAGATATCAAAAACAAAGTCGTTGAGCCTGGCAGTGTCACCACCAAAGTGATAATGAGAACTCCCCAAGGAGGAAATTGGACACAAATCCTCAATGTCAAACAGAAACATATTGCCCATCCAATCATTAACATCCAAGGAAAGAGAGGTAAGAGCCACAAAATCCTCTGATAAATGTTGAGACTGAAACCAATCCATTCCATCTAAGCGGTTGCTGGTAAACTCTTGTTGTGTGTTGACAAGAATGAAGTGATGATGATGCAGAGCATATCCATGCGATTTTCGCTGTATACTACTTCCGTGTTTTCCATGCTTTGTTTCCATAGTTTATATTTTTTTTATTAGTTTATTTAGTTGGGGTATTTTAGAAATTGTTATTGGTTTTATTTTAGTAAGGAGAAACTTTATAAAAGCCTTGTAGCCTTCCTTGAGGCATTACATACGATTGATGAATAAGATTGAAATTTTTCGAGCAAACCTTGCTTGTGCCATGCATTAGCATGAGGAGTGAGTCATTTTGGCGTAAGGCCATCTTTCCATTCCTAGGTACATCTTTATTCTACTTCTCTCTCTCTCTTTTCCTTTTCTTTTCTTTTCCAAAAGCCACCCAAGTCTATTCCTTTTCCGCTCCATAGCCGTGACCTTGAATCCCAGATCCACTTCCGCCTCTTCATTTAGACCTTTTAAAGCCTTTGCCACCCCTTCTAACCTCAAGATCCCTTGTCCCCAACCCCTCTGCAGCCCATCTTCTTTGCCGCTCCTAGCCCTTATGCCTTCCACCCCTCTCAGTAACCCATTCCTTCGCTGCCACAACACATAAAAGCATTTCTAGAGTCATTCGTAACCTATATACCCCCTTTAATTCTTCCACATGTGTCGCATCTCTACCCTAAGCCTATCCTTTCTTTTAATTCCATTCATATCCCACCCTTTTGTTGTCCGTGACCCACATATCCTTTTGTTTCATTATTTCAAAGCATAAGCCTTTCAATTAGAACCACATGTGCCCATTTAAATCTAAAATATACTTTTATTTAATTTCTCATGTATTTATTTACATCATATTTTGCATGATTATTTGTGGTAAATTTATATTCTTTAATTGCTATTATTAATTGGATTTTAATTTCAACCCATTTTAACTTAGGGTGCATTATTTTCATTCCTCCTAATATTTAGAAAACCAAATTTAGGCGTTTAGGGTTACCCTATTACTTATCCTGCATTAGATGAACTTTCCACCAATATCTGGTACGTGAACCTGTCACCACAGACGAAAAACTGAAGACACCACTCTCCAAAACAAAAAACAATTTAGAAGGTAAAGAAACAGTTTTAACCAAAGAAGTAGGTGCTTGGGGCCGGGTCTGAACCATGAGAAGAGAAGGCGAAGAAAAATCTGAGGGGGCAGGCAGCATAGGAGTCCAAGAGGGTGGCTGAACATTTGATTGAAAAATGCTATAAAAATGTCTCCTAACTACATTTCTGATATGATCCTTATCAATAATTCTCCCATCCACCACAATCAACTTGATACAATTATATTTCCTTCTAAAGTTAGCTACCTCATGAAAGAATTTAGTGTTATTGTCCACTTCCTTGAGCCAAATAGATCTAGATTTTTGCCTCCACCCCATTACTTCCTTTTTTTTTTTTTTTTGGAAGACCAAGGTATTCAAGCGTCCCACCTGACTTATCCAGGTATCCCCACTTGAATAATCCTTGGGCATGTGTAAACCTCCCTATCCGCACACGCCGGGTACAAACTATGAAGAGTGTCCTTTTTGTATTGAGGGGGGCTTGATCCCAAGACCTCCCACATAAAAGGAAAGGAATATGACTATCAAGCTAATCCCTCAGGGTTACCCCATTACTTCCTTACGATAACAATCCCATAGCTGAGCTTTGCAAATCCTTCTAGCTGCGGCCTCATCCTCCAAAAGATCCCTCTCCTCCTCCAATAGGTCCCAAGACTCCAATTCCTTCGACATATACTCCTTCCTTTCTGTAAATAGTTTGTTTTAGCCCATTCTTTATATTTCTTTCCATAACTTGAGCTTACGAGCAATAACAAAACCAGCCCATCCTTCGACTTTAATATTATCCCACCATGATCTTACCAGATCCTTGAATTGACATTTTCCAGCCAAGCATTACTAAACCCCAGTCTGCCTCTTCAGTATCCAGAACTAATGGCGAGTGATCGGATAGAGGACTAAAAAGTTTCAATTTCCTACCATCTGTAAAGTGGTGGTCCCACCCACTGAAACCAAAAAATCTATCAATTCTGCTCATAGCCACTCTCTCCTACCGATTGGACCACGTAAATCTTCCTCCATTCATAGGATAGTCCAATAGATCATTCCAACCAATGAAATAAAAAAATATAGCCATATTTCTCAAGTATATGCTACCACCCTCCTCTCCGATGGAAATTTGACAATATTGAGATCACCTCCTATGCACCACAGATTGGAACCCCAAATTTTGACTTCCTCCAAGTCAACCAAAAAGCTTCCCTCTCAGCTTCAATATTAGGGCTGAAAACATTGGTGGAAGTTGCCTCAAGACCTTGATCCTTAACCCTACCTTCTATAGAAATTGATCGAATATCTATCCTTCTACTCCAAAGACTCAAAGACTGACTAGTTCCATAGAGTAATAGTCCCCCTAGAAGCTCCTTCGGATGGTTTGAACAAACAACCGACATCAGGTCTTCCCAGACCTCCTTGATAATTGTCGGTGGTAGGTCTGCCCTTTTAGATTCCTAAATAAACAAAACACCAATCTTATTTTTTCTGAAAAACCTCCTCACAGCACCTTTGTTGTGGGAAAGTCAAATTATTGGAAACCCTAAATCTAAACAATAGATGGATCTCTATATGAGAATACAAAATCTGTATGGTGAATCCCAAAATGGCATGCAACCTATATCCATGATTCACATAAGATGTTAGAGAGATAAATTAGTATTCCTATAAAGCAGAACTTAATAGGAGGGGATTCAACATCTCTTCTGACAACCTTTCTTGTCCTCTACGTGGGGAACATGAGGAAAATGTGGACCATTTGCTAGGAAGTTGTTTAATAGTGAGAAATCTATGGAATAGATTTCCTTCCTTGATGGGAGTATCATGGGTTCTCCACAGGTCTTTTATGGCAACTGTAGAAAGCTGGGTAATTTCCAAAGTGGGACCTAAGACTAAGCTAGCATGGAATACCATTCTGTCGGTTATACTTTGGTCAGTTTAGAAGGAAAGGGAACCTAAGAAGTTTTTAGAACAAAAGATCAAAGAAAGAGGCTATATTTCAAACAATGAAATGGAGGTTATGTGTTTGGTTGGAAACCAGTTTGGAATTTAAAGGTCTTAGGTTAGCGGATTTTTATACTTCTTGGGAAGGGTGTCTTTTGAGAACAAACAAGAAAAAGATTAGACTCGAAGTTTGGTCTCCCCCTCATCAAGGAGTGTTCAAGTTCAACATGGATGGGGCCTCATGGGGCAAACTAGGACCTGCAACGATAGGCCAAGTTTTAAGTGATTCAGGTAAATTGTCATCGCTAGTTTTTTTTTTTCTTTTGAAAGGTAACTTCATTAATCATAAAAAAGAAACATGAAACACAAAGAAAGGCAGTCCAAAAGGAACCCAACACAGCGAAAGAACCACAAAAACCCCTCCTAAAAATTACAAGAATTTGTTTACAATTTCCATAGTTAAAGTCAACCCCGTACGAGAAATCTCATCTACAGTTGCGTTAACTGACCGAGGAGCCCAAGCAATCTTAAAATCAAAGGTAACAATGGAATGTCAAATCCTCTCAATTTTATCTAAGAAGATCCACGGGTATTGAGATCCCAACACCCACCCCACAACAACCTTTTTTGAACAGTAACAGGAAAATTCATTAAAAAATAGAAGAAGGTACATAGAAAAAAGAGGAGGAGACATGGGTTCAAGAGTAATGAACCCAAGGAAAAGAAAAGAAAGTACAAAAGTCACTCGACCAATGAGCTCATATGTCCAAAAACAAAATCGAAATAACAAGAGAAGATTCCCATCCCAAAGGTACTATCCCATTGTGTCACAAATGGTATAACGCCCTGGCTTGTTAATCTACTCCCTGTTTTTCAAAGAAGTCTGCAACACTATTGGCCGATCTGCTAACTTTGATGAACGAGATTTCTCGACCCTTAAGCGGAGTCTTTATCTCCCTAATCACTGTTGATTGCATTTGTCGAGTCACTTTAGATTACCAATTTGTCCAACCCTATGGAATTCCAAATAGTCAAGGCTTTCTTAATGCTAAATAGTTCCGCCTCGTTCGAATCTCTTCTACCGATCTACGCTAGGAACACAACTAAAGGCTACCCACAACTATCTTAGAATCACCTTCAACAATACTCCCATGAACCACTAACTCTTCCAGCTCCAAGATGCCTCTCCATAAAGATATTGTTTTTAAAGCCTTTAGGAGTAAGAGATTCAAACGAGGCTGAACTGTTAGCTATTAGGAGAGCCCATCCTTATGAGAGGAATGTGGTTATGGTAAGCAAATAATTGAGGGGGATTCGGCAAATGCAATCAAGTGAGCAAGGGGATTGAAACGACCACCTTGGAAACTGGTTACGATAGCCAGGGAGATTAGTGCTCTATGCGTTAGGAGAGAGGTCTCTTTCTCACATCTTAGGAGGTCGGCTAATGGAGTCGTAGACATTTTGGATGTTGGCGAACTCTTTCTTGGGATCTTAGGGGTTGAGACATCCACAGGGATTCTAGTTTGTATTTATAAAGCAGGGGCTCTAAGTTTCTCTTTTTTCGATTTGTGTATCTTTTTAGGGGTTAAGCCTCTTATACCCCTCTTGTACATTCTTTTTCTTTTAATATATTTCATCACTGTATCGCAAAAAAAAAAAAGAAAAGAATATAGCAAAACTATACAAACTCACATACACAATTAATCAAAGAGATTCAAAAAGAAGAATGACGCATACACATAAAGCTCTCAAGGTTGTATTGCTGGTCTTCAATGCAATATCCCTCAAAGACTAATTAAATCATACCAAACCATCTCCTACGTCTTCTAGATTTAAAAAACCAATCACTCAGGGGATGAAATAGGGCTATGGGGCCACCTAAGGTTTGCCAAAGGAATTGGGGTTTGTTATTTTTTTCAATTCTTGGGCAAAACTAGGTCCCCAATAGAGTAAAACAATAGGTTGGGGTTAGATCTACGAGTCCGAGATAGGGATCTAGAGGTTGGGATGCAAAATAGGGAAAAACGGGCCCAAAACAGGCATATTTGTAGGGTCGTATGGACTAATTGGGTCCCGACGGGTCTTGGTGGCCAATGGTGGGGTTGGATCTTGGTCTGGTTAGAGTTTGGATTTGGATGAAAATGGGATAAAAATAAGGTGTAGAAAGAGGGAAAAAGTAGACAAAAATGAAAGGGAAGAAAAGGAGATAGAGGAGGAAAAGAAGGAAAAGGAGAAGAATTTGTACTTTGAGTAGATTTGTAGATGGGAGAAACTTGAAATCCTTCATTCATTTTTCTCAAAAGTGTCTCTTACAACAATTTATAAAAGAAAGACTGCTAGAAACCTTAGGCACATGTGACTTAAGGCACGCATGTGAACAATGTAAAACCATAAATAAAAAAATGTCTCTAACAATCTTAAACCACATAAACTACACAATATAACACTAATAAAATATGAGAAAGACAAACACCCGAATGGTGCTAGATAAACGGCGGATTGGTCCAATCTACCAAGGAACGACTCAGATAATGTAAATGGATGGATTGAGCCAAATCTTCACAACCACAGCTAGATCAACACACAATTTGGGCTATCAATGGTTGGATTTGTCTCTATCCATGGTCAGATATATTAAAAATATGCACAAAAATCTAAATTCTTATGCATCCTTCTTCGTTGGCATCCCTTGAAGTCCTCATCAACCCCTCTTCTCCTTGGGCCCAAGACCCCTGATGTTCCATGTAAGAATCTTCATTGCAAACACCTTCCATCCCCCTTATTCTTATTTAGATTTCTCCTTCTACTGTAATTTTTTTTTGAAAAACCTATTCATGCCCATCAACAATGGAGGACCTAAAACTGATTTACTGGAGACTCTGGAAGAAGAGGATGAGAGACGATCCCTTTTTTATACCCATTGCAAAGCTGCCTCAGCTCTTTCCTCATTGTCAAATTTGATACCTAGTTGTTTCCCAATTCTCAGAATCTCTTCACCATTTTCCTTAAGAGTACTTGTGTTTCAGTAGCGCCTTCAAACCGCAACCACCCTTTATAGATCCAACTTCTCCTTCATTATGTGCGTCCTCTTTGTCGATACCCTTGCTTCCAATTCCATCATCTATCTAGGGTCGTTTGAGCCATCCACTAGACCCAAAGACCACCCCTTTTGTTAGTCCCATCCAACCTGAGTGGAAAAGGGAGCCTTAAAACTAGGTTTAAATTGTCTGAGTCTTCACCTGGTGGACTCTGGGCCTGATGTTGACCCATGAGAGTTGTTTGGTTTTGGGTAGCTGAATGGTCTAAAAGCCACTCCCACCATGCTGCATGCATAAACCTCCTTGTGCATGCCGAGAAAAAGGAGGGGTCCTTTTTTCTATTTTTCTTCTTTAAAAATCCCCAATTACCCCCACCTCCTCGTTGCTTACATCCTTCCTTTCTTCTTTTATAGCCACTGAAGCATCTGCCCATTCACTTGCCTCCACATCATCTTCACCTTCATTTTCCCATCACATGCAATTGTTTCCTCCTCTGCATAGTCACCACACGTCTCTAAAATATCTCCAACCTCCTTGGATGACCAACTTGTCTAATACCGAGAAATAGCTATTTTCCGACTGAGAATTAGAAAAACTAGGGTTTTCCTATGAAAATTCCCTAATTTGCACCTAGAATCTTGCATCATCGATGTCTACAACCACCTTTGCTTGGATGGAATCCCCAATCTTCAGTTTAACCAGGAATCTCAAGTTGGAACAATCCTCTATACTCAAGTTCCTTCCGTCCACCTCAATTAGATTTTTTAACCTCGATCCAAAAGCTCTTATCGTCCTCTCATTCCAAACTATCAAAAGGAAGCCAAAGCACTGTAACCAAACACACCTAGAGTGAAGGGAGTAACTAAGTTTCCATCTAGCAAAAACTGAAAATCGAGACCTCCATTCTCCAAAGATACCTTCTCCAACTTTCCAAATCCTCCATAGATATCAAGGTGATTAAGAAGTAGTTTGCACCAATTAAATGTTGTGGGACCCAATACTGGATACTTGACCCGACTAACCTCTTTTGAAAAGTCAACTGTATGATTGTATAATTTGTGTAGATAAGGATACATCTAGTGTATTTTCTTTTTTGGCCACCTTAATTGGCTCTCCTTTTTTTTCTATTTATTCATAAATCCTCTAAGAGGAAAAGATATCAATACAATTTACAGAGAGAAGAATTCTTCTCCGTTCTCTTTTTTTCTTCCTCTTTTTCCTTCTTTCTATATTATTATTCTAGATGGTATCAGGCAAAAAGTTCTTCAAGACATTTTAAGGAGTTTTCTTCCATTTTTAACTTTCCTTACCGGTGTTCCTGTCCATCGCTGGATTCGGTGTCCTCTTCGGCCCCGATCTCTGAGGATCTGTAGTGGAACTGCTCCTCCATTCTTCCCTCTTCCATCTTCACGTTTTTTCAAGGTTACAACAGTTTTTTCCAGTTCCTGGAAGTTGTTTGCCACTGGTTTCCTTTCCAACACAGGTTTTATTTGCAGCGGCTACTCTTTCTCTGGTGAAGCTCTGTTGGCGTGAGCCCCCAAGACTCCTGCCATTTTTTCCATCTCTCCCCATTGATGGTGACTGCTTGGCTCTCTGTAGCCGTTACGGCAGTTTTTTCCTCAGGCATGTTTCCTCCTGGAAGAACCCAGGTCTGGGTTTCTGTACTTCGATCTGCTTCCTCAGATCTCTGCTCTCCTTCTAGCAGCTACTGTTTGTTTCACCCCTGCCCTTGGTTGCCATTGGACCAAAGTACGGCCCCATCTGATAATGGTGGGCCTGTCCTTTCAGCATTCTTCCTTCGACTCCCAGACATGCCTGCTGCAACATTTTTTGCCTGCATCCGCTAGATCTGAGCCCTGTTTCCCTCCAGATTGCTACCACTACAGTCCCTGGCCCACCTATTCTCGCCTAAGGTGGACCTAGGATTTCGGTCAACGGTGGGGCCCACTTTTCCTAGTCTTCATCACCGTTGCTTACAACGTCAGGGACCAGTTGTTTGGGCTTGTTTGCTTTGATCTGCTGCCACAATCCTTCTCCCTCATACTACAACATCGCGTTGCCGTGGCTTGGGCTCTTCTCACTGGTTTCACCACTTGCTGCTCTCCTCATCTTCAGGTATTTCGCTGCCTGCTACATTTGCTAGACATGGTTTTTTGTTTGAGCATTACTGGTTCAGCATCATGGCATATCTTTGAATCACCAAATAGAGTCCTTTTTGCCCAGCCAAGATCCACATGAATACCTTTCTATCTATACTCTCCCCAATGATGGAACACACTTAGGTGGCCTCATTATTTATTCATATTACAATCAAATATATATGATGACAATAAACTTGTCCACTTTGGTTTTTATGGTACTATCCAAGGCTTAACACTAGTAACCTCATTGCCTCCAAATCAACTTTCAGTTGCCTAGTGCCAAAAGTATAGACAAATGAATGGTGATCAATTATAGAAAAATACCCCAAATCTTTATGGTCAAGGGAAAAGGATTAAACAAAAAATGTATTTATATTTTTGACTTATTAAAGTTGCCAGTAGGATTCTATGTGAAAAAAGTATTGTAGGATACATACAAATATTGCACTTCAAAAAATTTCATTTTCACCTTCATATTCCACTACAAATAGAAAATTTTGGTTTACGAGTTCAGAAAGAGATTCCTTTCATCTCCCAAGTTCACTTATTTACTTCAATAGATGTAACATTCCATAAAACCACTTCATATTTTTCTCCTACAAGCAATTCTAGTATCGCAAATGCACATTGCAAACATGTGTATAAGGTCCATAGTGTTAAGTTGCTAGAGGGATACTATATCATGACCTCCTTTTTCTGGATGAAAATATTGTGATTTTTGGGTGATATTACAGGAAAGTTTATGTCAAAAGAATTTTAGTTAGAAATCGGGGATTACAAACTGTAATTTTGGATTATGAATAATATAAGAGGCTTGTCTCATTGACAGCATTTGGATTTTGGATAGAAATCTAAGATTATAACTTGTAACTTCCAATCATCATTTGATAGTATATAAGAGGATATGTGTGTGCGTGGGTAGTGTGTATACCCCTCACATTCACCTGCCCAATTTGACCCATTCCAAGTCAAGTGGACCATCGATGAAACCCATGAAGTTTACACCGCCGGACAAACTAAATCTTTGGGACCTTGAAAATATGGCTTTTCTTATCTGATCAATATGATTTTTAATAGGCACCCTATTCAAGCAATGACCTTTTCAACCAAGCGATCAACATGGCCCCATGTGTGTCCCACGTGCAGATGCTACAAATAAGGCACCATAGGGGATCTAGGTTCTATATATATCGGAAGCTTACGCTAAATTATCAGCCACATAAAATATTGGAAGCTTTCGTAGTCCTCCACTTCTCCAAGATCTTCTTTGAGAATCAATGACAACCTCCTCTCGAGTTCCTGTTGCTGTCAAAACAAACTGAAATCACAAAGGTCAATGATATTCACACCAGTAACAAGGAATCAGGAGCAGAAAAATATGCCTCATTCTCATATCTAGCAGACAAATATAACTGCATAAAGTCTAAATTGACATAGATGTCATTTGATCTCATCGAATTATATCATGTAAGCGGCAATCTATGCTTGTGGGGACTTAGATCATGTAGATCATGCTACTTTAGGCATTTTTAGGTGTCAAGAAAAACCAAAATTCAAGTCATCAAGGTAACTCCATGAAAGTATTAAACCTAATTTTAACCGTATGTCAACCTAAACAAATATAATTTTGGTTGACTGCAATTGCTGCCTTGTTGTGTACCCTGTCAATTCAAAAAGTGAAGGTTTCCTAAAGTGAGAAGACCACTGAGTATTTCATTGGTGTAGTTGCCATTTCTGATTTATGTGCTCTAGTACCTAATAATCAAAATACAAAATGAATTGATACTATATGAGATAGTTTGACCAATACCAAGCACCCATATAATATAGCATAGAGCTTGATAAAATAGGTCAAATACCTCAACCTTGACTACCTGAGCTTCTCAGTGCCAGTTATCTTCCTTCCCAAGTTTGGACAAGCATCAATCCTAATACGAGGTACATCATAGTCAACCCGAATAACTTACAGAAATTGGCCAAGCCACATGCGAATCGAATAAGTTTTTCTTAACTAATTGAAAAACCATCATTTGCTTCATTCATCCATCAAAACATCACTTTTTCATAAAATCAGTCAATAAGCATACATTGTAATAAAGTTTCATAGAACCAACTCAACAACATTATCAGTCCATGTCAAATTTTAACACCTAGTCGGAATATCGGACTTTCTCAAATTGGCTTGACCCTATCTTAATTATCCCTTCTACTAGTATAAGATGACCCACAATATCAATTATCAGTGAATGATGCACTTAATAAATAAATAAATAAATAATATATATATATATATATATATTTTTTTTTTTTTTTTTTTTTTCTATGACGGAGAACCCCAAGACCTCCACCCGTCCCCAAGTATAAGGGCGTTGGGTAAAACTCCAGACACACACAGACCCTTGCAAGCCACAGGCATTGGGTTATTAGAGGACTTGAACCTGAGACCTCTAGTTTTTGATCCATAGTGTCTATCAGTTGAGCTACCACATGCGGGGTTGCACTTGAAAATATATCTCCCTCAATATTTCCAATGTGTCAACTTATAAAGGCTATAGGGAGAATATCATAAATGGTAATACAACTCTAGTGACAACCCTTACAATTGAACATTAAAGATTTATCATTGTGCCAAGGGTGCTTGTCTTATGTCTAGAGGATGGAGGCATTTTCATGTGCTCATGGAGAAAACCATATAGAATGTGGTTGGAAACTCAAAATTAACTTGACTAACCCGGCTGAGTCGACTGGACTAAAAAATGAATAACTGACTAGAAAGTCAATGGGGTATTGAGTTTTTTGTCTTACTAGGATGACTGAACGAATGAGACAAAAATCTTGGACTAGTATCTTGAGTCTATGGAGAAAAAGTGAGACATTTGTCATCTCTACTACTATAAAATTCTGAAGATGTGTTTTTTGTCCTTGTATATACTATATCTACTGCATATACAGTGTGCAAGTGGACTGTCAATGGACCTAGATCCAGCCTAACTGCCTCCGTTTAGGAAGGGACCATATTTGCCTGACCCCTTAAGCCAAGATCTATTTTTAATAAGGTTTGAATCTATCCATATAAAAATAACTTACCTGTTTAGGAACTCAAAACACACATAACCTTTTCAAGTTACAACATTACTTACTACAATTACATGTGATGCTTTCATGCTAGAATTCATCACCAACAAAGATTTCATTTGGCTTTCTCTACAATAGGTTATAAAGTAAAAAATAATTAAAGTGAGTAAATTTTAAAAACTTAAATTTATACAATCAAGTTAATTTTGGGAAGATCCCAATTTTGGCACAGCTCTTTCTAATTAAAGTATATTTTGTAGATTTCACATGATTTTAAAGGCTAGAAAAGTTTTAGTACTCAGTTATTTAAAGAGATCAAATTTAAGGGATTAAAAAATGACTTTATTGCTATAATTAAGGTGATTTTCTTATGGGCCCTATTTTCAAAATGTAAACCAATGGATTTTTTAATGTGTAAAGCAATATACAAATCAAGTGAATTTAAGTGATTACGAAAATAATTAAAGTGATTAAAATTTAAGAGATTTAACAAAGTAGCTTAATTGATAATTACAATGGTCTTCAGTGGGAACCTTATTCAACTATAGAAATTTCTGATCAAGTTTATATATATATATATATATATATATATATATATATATATATATTACCATTATTATTATTATTATTATTATTATTATTGAAAAGGATTACCCATATAATTTTGAAGACAACAAAAGTCTTAGGACTAACAATAATTTAATTAGGTGATAAAATTTAGGGCTTAAAGGATAGGAATTAAATAATAATTTAAGTGATTTATCTAACTAGTACGGGAATAATAGCAGGTGTAATGGGGATATGGATTTGTTGAAGGTGATTTTTTGTGATCTAAGTATCTAACAATCAATCATAGGTCTTTCTAATAAAGATGAAAATTGTCGGAAGCACATTTTTTAATGGCCACAAAAGTTTTGAGATTAAGAACAAGTGATCGAATTTTGAAGAGTATAAAAACATAACTCAATTGATCCCATCAAGGTAATTTCTTTTAATGTTCAAGAGAATAGAAATTGATCTTGAACTTATTTTACAAAGAACCATGTTTCTATGATATTCTATATGCTCTTAATTTTTAGAGCCTATTTCTCTTTTTCGAAATTATTTATAAATTAGTTGGACTACATGTGCTAAGTGAGGGAATCCTATGACTTTATAAAAAAAGGCAACAGTAGAATGGGTAAACTAAAGCTAGCATAATAATGCCAAAAAAATCTAGGCTCTCATTTTAGAGAAAGAACAAAAAGGAAGAAGAGAGAAGAGAATGAAATAATGATTTTTTCTTCTCAATTTCTTTTTTATCTTTGTTTATTTCCTTTCTACATTTAAAAAACTCCCTTTTTGTCCTTTTTCATCCAAAAGCTTGAAAGAAAATGTTTTCTAAAAGCATTGTTTTTCCCTTATATTCTTCATTTGTTCTTCTCAATCCCTTCTTCTTTTATCTATTATGTCAATTCCTTTTCTCCCATGTTTCTTCTTCTATTATTTATTCTTCCTTTCTTATCATTTGTTTTTTTCTCACTTCTTCATATTTCTCTCATTTTTATTATTTTTAGCGCATAAATGTGCATTAATAAAAATATAAAATTTAGTTTTTAATAGATTTGACTAAGTCTTGACTTCTTGGCTCAGTCAAAAGTCGTCCACGTCTTTAAGTTGACTCAACTCGATGAAAAATCAAGTTGAGTCGAATTTTTGAGTTTCCAAACTAGGAGAATAAGAGATGGTTGTAATTTCTACTCATCAAAATCGTGCTTTCCTATTTTGCATCTAATCCATTAGAACATTACATTGTAAATTAGACTATGGATTGTATTGTGGGTTATAATCAATGTCACAAGGATCCTAATAAACTTATAAGTGAGGGTCTACTACATCTACAAACACCATCTCTCACCTTTTAACCCACTTGCTTGCTTCTTTCATTTCTTCATCCCTCTTTTGTTTATTTTATTCTCTCAAGCATAACAAAATGTCAACATGGCATACAAAGGAGGATAGATTTCAACATTCCCATGGTGTTGCATGTCACTATACCTACCTACCCTCCATGTCCATAAGGATAATGCCAGCACCACATAGAGAGGTGGAATCCAAGTCGCTGGCAACAGATTGGACAGTCATTATTCATAAATTTTACTTCCTTTTTTTTAGCAGTAACATCCTCAGAAGAAATAATATTTTTTGGATAACATGGGTATCTCTACCCCGCATTGGAGGTGTGATTAATCACACTGATACAAATGAAGCCACCGGCAAGCCTAGTATATCAGGTAAGCCTGAGAAGAGTCGAACCCAAAACCATTAGTCTAAGCCTAGAAGCTTAGACCAACTAAGTTACCCGTGCGGGTTATGCTAGAAGAAATAAATTATCAGCAGCATCAAACATTTTCCCATCTATATGGAGTAAGAATAAATAAATAGCCAGATTATATCTTGATGGCTTCCCAACAGATGTGATAAATAAACAAAATCAAAATGGTGAACCTTAAAAAATCAACACAGTGAATATATGGTCAACTGGATTGAGAAGATGTGAAAGATCAATCATCTAATGAGGAAATAAATAGCCATGATCATATCTTGATCAGTTCCCAACAGAAGTGCAATAGATAGATAAATAAACTGAAAACGGTGAACATAAAAAAGTCAACATAGTAAATATATGACCCACTGAACACCTGGAAGCTCAATCATCTAAGGAAGGATGTACCAGTGGAAAGAGGATAGCCATAACACCATAGCTCACAAGTGAAGAGAAGAAGAAGATTGCCATTACACATGGACTTCCTGAAAGAATCATGAAATGGTGGTACTACTAATTCAACATGATAAACAAAGCAAGAGAAAAATAGCTCATATCACTTCTATATATTGAAAAAAAGCTCCATGCCACATACTGCTCAAATTAGCAGTATTTGTCATTCATTTAATTTCTGAATTTATCTTCTTTTTTTTCCTTTTTTTTTGGCTGGGGGATTTGTAGTTGTAACAGTTCATTAGAACCTTAAGCACATTAAGTTGATAAGGTTTGTTACTGAAGACAATGAATTCATAAGGAAATATATATAGTCACCACTCACTGATTCTTTAACACAAAAAAGCCTCTAGGTTCACTGTACTCACCAATAAACCTATTTTACTCTGATTTCTTTGGCATACAACCAATGTTGATGGGCTGAAGATTGAGGAATAAAAGCATTCACCCTATATGGAACTTCTAAGTTGATAAAGTTTTTTCTTTCTTTTTTTTTGAGTGGTAATAAGAGAATAATGCATTAATAATAAGATGGTAAGTACAAAGGATTTAGGAGACGTAAACCCAAACAAGAAAAAGAAAAACAATAAACCATCAAAACCAAGAAAACAAGCACCCAAAGCCCCAAAAAAATACAAACGAGTCCATGAATCACATCCAATATTTCCATGAATCACAAATAGAAAACTCCAACAGATGATGAGTCAACTCCATATTTCACGAAGAAGTCCGTTATTCCATTAGCCAATCTGCTGACTTGTGAGAAGGATATCTCTCGGCCATAAAGTAATGCCTTAATCTCCCTCACTGCTATTAAGTTGATAAAAAATTAAGAAAAAACAATTGTGTTGACTTGAGTTGAAAAGGTTTATTAGATCCCACTATTTTAAAATACATGGAGGGAAATCAGCTCAAGTGAACTAGATTCCTTGGAAAGCCAATGAATTAAGAACTCAAGATGAAGTGACAAAAATTGCAGAAATGGAAATTATTTCAAATATATGCAACTTTTCTTTTTAACATGATAACAGCAAAATATATGCAACATTTATTTGAAATGGCAAACTATATGCAACTTTAGTAACATTAAAATGAAGTTTCATAATAGGATGGTGCTTCAAAGGAACACAATTTATTCCAGAAGATTCTAATAAACAAAATACAGAATTGGAGGGGAAAAGTCATTACCAAATCCTGCAAAAAATGCCCAGTTTGATTCAAAGAAATCCAGCCTTTTGTCCAAGGCCAATTCAGAAAGATTCCATTTGTACCTAAGAAAAATAAATAATCTGAGTCTTCATCCAGTAATGTTAAAAGAAATTTATACAATAACATAATCAAATTTTGCACATACTCGAAACAATAGTAGGCATACATCCAAGAAAGAAGCAGAAAATTAATTCCCTTGCCAATATATGGTATAAACCCTGTAGCAAAGACCTGTGTCACAATCTCAAGTGGAATGAAATATGTTATTAACTTGAAGAGATTTAAAAAAAAAATAGCTAAGATAACATGTTGACCATGTTTTCCATGATCCACAAAAAAAAAACTATAAAAAAAAGGATGACATCAAACAAAATGTAAGCCCAGAAATGGCCACACCTCTAAGAAAAAAAAGGTCAACAGTAGGACTGAATAGACTTGCTCCCCTATTCCGATTATAACCCTATTAGAAGAGTAAAACAAGAACAGGAAGTGATCCTTTAAAGTATATTATGCATGGTACATGCTTTTAATGAAAATGAATAAACTAAGGAAATGGTGCTTCCTTTCCTGAAATTCTATACATCTAAACAGCGAAGCTCACCCTCCAAAGCCAGGAGGCTTGTCCATATGAGCTACATTTTGTGGCTTTGACATTTCAATTTGGTTTGAAGTCTCGAGAACAGTATGTCCATATCTTCCCATAGCTTCAAAACCAAGCTTAGCAATGTCATTATACCTACGACAAAGGTTAAAATTGTAAACCTACAAAAGCAAAGAAGGACAACAGCAAAGAAGTAACTGTTTCAAAATATTTTGAACCAATCAGAATCAAAACAGGTAAACCCTGCCGAAGAATAAAAAGGAAGAAATGGAGAAGATAATGTATCCATCATTCAAACATCAATAAAAAGAACACTCTTGTGGATTTCCAAGCTTTCAAGCTTGAAGTTTTATGTCTAGATCCCATATAATGTTTATAGTCATTGGTAAGGACCGGCAATAAATTTTAAGATAAAATGAATGTGGTCTCTTTATTATGCTTTACAAATAATATCTCATCACCATGTTTTAAAGGTCTCCATATTCTTCCTTCATAACCAACAAAGTGAACGGAAGCTTTGAAAAATCATTGAAGATAAAAGCAGATTAGCTGGAGTAATTAATACCAGATGCCACTTAGCACGAAGCTGAAGACATATAGTGGGTAAAACCAACATATCTGCAGCAGATAAGTTACAAAGTAATTAAAGGCAATCACAAGAAGCCAGGTAATTATATATTTCAAAAGCAGATAACAGAAACTATACAGGCACCAGGAAAGGGCAATAGAAGTAAACGAATGCTTAGGAATGGTGCAGACCCATCAGCAGCTTTTAAGATAAACAAAATAACAAGGGAAAAAGTGATCGGGAAAAAAATTATGATAGTTAAAATCAGTTAAATAAAAAAATGACTATGATATCAATTACAAAATGCATGTAGGATAATCATTCAAAAAAAAATGTTGTCGGATATTACATTTTTAGTAACCACTAGTATTTACACATGCTCCGTGTCATGCCCCGACCCTCGAGACACATGACTAAGGGAGGAAAAAAAATGCCTAAATTTTTTTTTCAACTTCTTATTCTTTCTAATTCAAATGCTAATTTGTTCCAATTCTTCTAACAAAAGAAATCATTTTCCAATGACGTGGAAAATCTACAAGTCATATTTTTTTCAAGAACGGAATATTCCTACTGAAATTTCAGCAGTCTCATTTGTATTTCGGACTTTTCAAAATTTTACAAGACCTGCTTGACCTATAATAAGCACTTCTAAACATTTCATTCATCACATGCACTCTCCCCTTACTACAGTGGGACCTCCTGTCCTGTCCACAATCATCCACCATATAACATATACATATACACTCGCATTCTCAAATCATTTATATAAATAAAATCAACGAGGCCTCAATCCTTCATCTCAATAATTCAAACAAACGACTTTAGGGTAAAACTCCATTAAGTCTAAACACAACACAACTCAAATTAAAATGTTACGCCACTACTAAGGTGTTCTCATTCTCATAAAAATAAAAGAATCAAGTAAAGCCATCAGAAACTTGGCGCTTCACGATAACTCCGAAGTTCATATTGCCCCTCCTCGGACTAGGCCCCTGAAATTCATCAGGGAGTGAGCTAATACATGCCTAGTAGGAAGAACAAATTGTTGTGGGACCCAATGGGACCCAACTCAGGACAAACTAAACCGACTATGCCCATTTTGGCAAGTCAATTGTATAAGTGTATAATTAGGAGTAGATAAGTTGGACTGATTGTACTTTCCTTTTTGGCCACCTTAATTGTCTCTCTCTCTTATTTATACCAATACCCTCTAAGAGGAAAAACATCTCAATACAATTCTGCGAATCATTATTC
Source organism: Chimonanthus salicifolius (assembly GCA_013350335.1). Lineage (NCBI taxonomy): Eukaryota > Viridiplantae > Streptophyta > Magnoliopsida > Laurales > Calycanthaceae > Chimonanthus > Chimonanthus salicifolius. Next base: position 62,186,083 of record CM023532.1, on the reverse strand, counting down.
TCTGATCTTCATCTCATTTCTTCCTTTCTTTGTTTCTTTCTTTTTCATTATTAGAATCAACATGGTATCAGCCAGAACGAATTTCTGAACGTTTTAGGAGGTTTTTCTTATTCCGTTTTACTGTTCCTCACTGGAGTTACTATTCATCCTCGGCCTCCAGCCTCTTCTCTGACTCTCCAAGGACTTCTCTTGCGGATTGTCCCTCCTATCTTTCTTCTTCTGCAGATCTGGACATTTTATTGTCTCCCTGCTGCTTTGCGTTTCTACATTCTCTGCAGCACTGAGTTCTTGGCCTTCGATCCGTTGACCGGAAAAGATTTTGCCAGCGGGACCCCACCATATCCCCTCCGTTTTTTTATGGTCTATGCATCTGTCCCATTAGATCTCTGATCTGATCAGTGTGGGCCCTCAGATCTCTTGGTTTTTGGACTGCTGCTTGGGAAGCAACAATCTCAGATTTTGCTTGTTTTTTTGCCAGATCTACTGGCATTTTGCCTGGTTTTGCTTGGAACTAGGTCTCTTGTATTCGCCCCTACCTCTGGATCAAATCGCACCCACTTTTGGTCCTCTGCATACAGCCCTTTCTCTTCGGATTTGACCTCTTTGCAGCTCAGCTAGACACTACTAGCTTCGTCCGAGGCCCACCTTCTCATGCCACAGGTGGACCTAGGATTTCGGTCCAAGGTGGTGTAACACCTCGGATTTTCAATTTATTATTTTTATGAAATTTATCCATTTTCAATTGTGAATTTAAGATTGGATCTTATTTGGATCAAGAATTGGGCCATGACCCAATTAGGACCCAATAAATGGTGGAATTGGTCTAATTAAAAATTAAATGGGTTTGAATTAATTTAGTGATGCATTTAATTAAAAGATTGTGCATGGCCGAATTTTAGATATTAAATATATATGTTATGCGCATGAGATAATTAAAGAAGGGAATATGGGCACATAGTACTTTCTAGATAGGGATTAAGGATTGATTTAATTAAGGAGAGCAAGTGAGGTCGGCAATTGCTAATCCAAGCAAGAGGCCACACGGCATTGCCATCTAAGGCAAGGGAGGGGCGCATGGCACCTTCCCCATTTGGATTAAATGGAAGCTTAAAAGGAGAGACAAAAAGGGGGTGCACGGTTTTTACAATCCCATTGCCGAGTTTTATTCCTCTCTCTCCCTCTCTCAAGTCCTCTCTCACGCCAAAGAGCAAAGAGAAGAAGAAGGCAGCAACAAGAAGGTGGTTCGGCCAGCAAAAGGAAAGGAAAGGAAAAGAAAATTGGAAGAGCAAGAAACCAAAGGGAAAAGGTTGGTACTCTTTTTTGATAAAATTATTTTGAAATATAGAACCATAGGGTTCGGCCATGATGTTTGGCCGAACCCCATGGAAAAAGATAGGAGATGAGTTTTAATGATTTAAATGGAGAAAAAGAACCATAGGGTTCGGCCTTAGTGCATGGCCGAACCCCATAGAAAGACTTGATTTAATTATTGGGTTTTCAGATTGAAAACCATGGAAAGATTTGATTTATTCATTGGGCTTATGTTCTTAGATTTTAGATCATAGAAACCTTTGATGGTTGTCGGTTTTAGATTCAAGAAGACAATGAAAGACTATTGAATATGGGTCGGCCATGGCATGGCCGAACCATGATCGTTTTTATGGCTAAGTGATTGGATCCATACTAATGAAAAGAAAGGGTGAGGTTCGGCCATGGTGTATGGCCTGAACCCCACCAAATATTTTAATGGTGGTGTATGATTTTAATGTATCTAAACCATTGATGAAGGTCATGAACCATAGGGTTCGGCCATGGTGCTTGGCCGAACCCCATGGGGTTGTTTTTGGAATGGAGATTAAATTTGGAAACTATACAATTATGGAAGGTGTTTGCTTAATATGGAAAGGTTCCAAATATGTAAAGTGTTGCTAAAATTAGAAAGCATTCGAGTATGGAAAAGGTTTGCTAAATTTGGAAAGCAATCTAAATATGGAAGGAAGGTTGTTATTTTTGGAAGGTGTTTATTAATTTAGAAAGTTTCCAATTATGGAAGGTGATTGCTTAATAGAGAAAGTTTCTATTCTTAGAAGTGGACATTGGAATAAGAATGTACCTATTTATAGACCATGGAAGATGATTATGGAAATCTTCCAAATATGGAAGGGTGGACATTATTTATGGAAACCATAGGGTTCGGCCATGGGTATGGCCGAACCCCATGGAATTGGTTTGGTATTGTTAGTGTAAATAAATATATGATTATTAATTTAGAAAGTGGAGATAAGATTGGAAACAAAGGTATCATGGGTTCGGCCATGTGTATGGCCGAACTCCATGAATCAAAATTGTGAGTTAGGCTTTGTGTTTTGTAAATAAAGTAAAGGATATAATGTATGTTATGGATTGATGGTGAAAGGAATGGCAAAAATGTAATTACACGCCAAAGTGAAGAACCATGGGTTCTGCCATGATGTATGGCCGAACCCCATGAGTTGTGTTTGATGGACTTGTTTGGTTAAGGAAATTAATAGGATCTAATTATAGTAGATTTAAATGACTAAGGTTTAGATCAATGGCATTTTGGTAATTAATGGGATAAATGAACAAAAAGGGTGAGGCTCAGACATGGGTATGGCCGAACCCCACAAGTTTGGTTAATGGACTTAGAACCTTGTAATCAAGTGGGACTTGGTGTTGATTTATTATTATATTATAAGATAACGGGATCTCGCAAGAGGTGCACGATCGGTGATCGAATCTTGGACGGAAACGCAAGGACTCGTGAACGATCTTTGGTAGGATTCCACCTCTTTGAAACCATGGTTTATGTACTTTGTTTTATCTTATTGTTTGCTGAAAATATGTTTCAAAGGATATGCTTTATTATTGAATTTCAAATGCTATGTTTAATTGTATAAATAACATGTGTTGAATATATTTCAGAAATGTGGTTTTCAATGCTATGTTTACGTTATTAAATAGCATGTGTTTCATTGGCATCTCATGCATGGCATGGGGTGAAGGATTTAGTAACCGGAGGGTCCACACTCTGTCGGGGCGTCTGAAAAACCTATGTGGTGTACCTTGATGTGCTTTTCCATCAGGAAGAAACCGGAGGGTCCACACTCCGCCGGGGCGTCCGAAAGACCTATGTGGTGGGTACATTTATGTACATGTGATGGGTGGGACTCATTGCATATTTGTCATCATTGCATGGCATGGATTTTATATGGTTTTGACATCACTATATTATTATATATGATTTGTACTAACCATGTGTTAGCCGTAACTGGAATACCTACTGGGCGCGTTGTTCTAACACCCTACTTCTACCCTAGTATATGATAAAGGTAATCAGAGGAACGATGAACGTAAAACGAACCAGGCATAGGAGCTTGGAAGACTTATTTTACATGCTTTGAATAAAGTTACTCATGAACTTGTATTTGAGTATTTGGATTTCGGAATGTAATAACTTAGATGGTCGAATGATTTAGTTTGATGATTATGATGTTTTAATAATGATTAAGGACTTGACGTACTTTGCTATCTGAATGGAATAGAACTTGGTTCTATTTTGATTCCGCATTTTGATGTTATGATTCCGCAAGTTATGATTTTATTCCTCAAGTTGATATTGCTATGTGTGAACCATTTTCCATGGACTTGATCCATGCACACATAGGGTTGGCCAGTTAAGGGTCGGACTTTGGAAGTTCGGACTTAACTCGCATCGTGACTTCCCGCGCTCTATCACTCTACTCTATTATAAAAAAAATATATACTCGGAATTTATGGAAAAAGCGAGTGAAAAAGGACGGGGCGTTTACAGGTGGGGCCCATTTTCCAGGTCTTCATTTCCGCTGCCTGCAACGTTTGTGACCAGTTTTTCTTGTTTTTTGGCTTCATCTGCTCCACTCTGCTGCATCTGGTCGACTTTTCTCTCCCAGCAGGTGTCGCCTAGCACTCCTGCTCTCATCCTTCCCGCCAGTTACTCCATCCTTCATCGGTGGGCCCCACTATTGTCTCTTTGGTTCGTCGAATCAGCTTCTTACACTGCCATTCTGCCAGTTTTTGCTGCCTCTAATCTCTCTGCCACTTTTATCCTTGCTTTCTACTACTTGAAAGCTTTCTTCTTGGGATAATGGCCGCATCTACGGAACCACCGAAGACCTCTGGGGCCTCTTCTTACACTGATATGACTTCTGCCCCTCAGCATATTGGCAAAATTACCACTGTGTTCTTGAATGAGACCAATTACTTCTAATGGTCTCATTCGGCTAAAATGTTTCTTACTGCCAAACAGCTATCCGATTTTATTGATGGTACCACCCCTGAACCAAACAAGGAGGACTCCTCATACCATACCTGGAAAGCTAATAATTCTCTGGTGCAGTCTTGGCTCCTTCATTCCATGGAAGATCATATTCGTGGGACTGTTTATACACTTCCCATGGCCAAGGATGTCTGGGACACCATTAAGGCCTTGTATTCGGACAGTGATAATTCTGCCCGGCTCTATTAGCTCTATCAGATTGCTTCTCACCTTCGACAGGGAGAGCTCTCCCTCATTCAGTATTATTCAAAGATGCAGACCTGTTGGCTTGAATTGGATCAACTTGAATAGGTTCACTTTGTGGACCCAACTAATGTTGTTCTTTATAACCAGATTCTTAATCAACGACGGACTTTTGAGTTATTGACTAGCCTTAACCAGGACTTTGAACCTATTCGGGCCCAGCTGCTTGGCCAACGCCCTTTTCCCTCTCTGGAAGAGGTTTACTCTGCCTTACTTCGAGATGATAGGCGCCGCCTGGTTATGACTCCTATGCCGGTCGAACGGTCTGCGTTGGTGACCAGTCATCCTTCCATGCCGCCTCTCGCACATGGGGCTTCTGGTTCTTATGGCAAAAACCCTTCTTCTGACCAGCGTCTTAACACCAAAGGTCCCCAGAAGAAGGGGTCTCGGTTCTGCACTTTTTGTAAGATGACAAACCATTATGTTGATTCCTGCTATAAATTGCATGGCCGTCCAAAGCAGCTACTATCTCCGTCGCCTCGCCTGTTACCTCCTCCCCTGATGTGGTTAGCGACAGTGCCCCAGTCACTCGACAGGACTTTAACATGCTGTTACAAAAACTAGATCGCCTTCAACACTATAAGGTTTCCAATGCTGTCTCTTTTACTTCAGGTACTGAGTCCTTTGCCAATCATGCCTATTCTCATTCCTGAATCATCGATTCTGGGGTCACTAATCATATGGCGGGTATGTCTAATATCTTCTCTTCCATTTCTCCTACCTCTTATGGTCAAGTTAAATTAGCAAATGGTTCCTCTACTCCCATCGCTGGAAAAGGGACCCTCCCTCTCTCTTCCACCTTACACCTCCCATCTGTGTTACATGTACCTCATTTATCTCGAAATTTGCTTTCTATTAGTGCACTCACTAAATAATTTCATTGCTCAGCTACCTTCTTTCCTTCTCATTGTGTATTTCAGGATCTGACCACGAAGCAGGTGATTGGTGGCGGTCGTGAAGTTGGAGATTTATATATGTTGGATGGTCCTGTTGGTGCCTCTGCAGCCTACTCTAGCTCCTCTTCGTCTGATATATGGCTTTGGCATTGCCGGCTAGGACATCCCTCTGACTCTGTCCTAAAGAAACTTGTTCCTTCTTTATCGTTTAAGCAAGTTTGAGTATGCACCTTGCCAATATGCCAAAAATAAAAGAACCTCTTTTCCTTCTTCTATGAATAAACGTGCATCTTCTTTATTTTCTATTATTCATTCTGATGTTTGGCAATCACCATCTATTTCTCGCACTGGTTTACGATACTTTGTGTCATTTATTGATGATTATTCACGCATGACCTGGATTTATATCATGAAGCATAAGTCTAAAGTGTTTAATCACTTTCGCACATTTTATAATTGGGTTGCCACTCAATTTGGTTCTAAAATTTAAATTTTGCGTAGCAATAATAGGGGAGAATATTTGTCTCACTGTTTTGCTTAATTTTTGCAAGAGCATGGTATTGAATCTCAACTGTCTTGTCCATTTACACCACAACAGAATGGTGTAGCTGAACGAAAAAACAGACATCTTCTTGAAGTCACTCGCTCTCTCCTCTTTTCCATGCATGTCCCACAGTAGTCCTGGCCTGAGGTTGTCCTAACCTCATGCTACCTTATCAATCGCATGCCATCCCGGGTTTTGCTGGACAAATCACCCATTGATCTTCTCTCACTTCATAAACATATTCCTCTTCTTCCTTTACATATTTTTGGATGTGCCTGCTTTGTTCACCAATTCTCTGGTGATAAACTTTCCTCCCTTGCTGTGAGGGGTGTTTCTTTGGGATATTCTCCATTCCATAAAGGCTACAAGTGTCTTAATCCAGTTACTGACAAAACATGTGTCTATGGATGTCACCTTCTTTGAGACAGTCCCTTACTTCTCTTCACCATCTGTCTCTTCTCCAGTTCTTCCTCTCCTCCCTCCTGACTTGAGTCCTACTAGCTCTGACGTGCGTCCCACTAGCACTGCCACGCCCACTCTAGTATATCACTGCAGACAGATAAGGCCTCCGCTCCACGAGAACACCAACACGTCATCTGTTCCCAGCCCAGATCCTTCCCTTACTGATGTCTCTGATCTTCCCATTGCCCTCCGAAAAGGTAAACATACTTGTACCTCGCATCCCCTTGACCATTTTGTGTCTTATCATGCTGTATCTCCTGCCTATCACAATTTTCTTGCAGCTTTTGACAGCACTAAGATACCCAAGTGGATTGACACCGCTCTCTGTGATCCCTTGTGGAAGGCAGCCATGGAAGAGGAACTCACAGCCCTTGAGAAGAATCACACATGGGACATGGTTCCCCTGCCTCAAGGAAAAACTCTAGTCGGGTGTAAATGGATTTTTGCTTTAAAACATAATCCGGATGGCTCCATCCTCCGATATAAAGCTCGTCTCGTTGCCAAAGGATTCACACAAACTTATGGGGAGGACTATCAGGAAACATTCTCCCCCGTGGCCAAGATTACTTCTGTTCGCATCTTGATTTCCATTGCCACCACTTATGACTGGCCGCTGCATCAGTTAGATGTGAAGAATGCCTTCTTTCATGGTGATCTCCATGATGAAATTTATATGCTTCCACCACCAGGGTTTGTTAATCAAGGGAGCCTTAGTCTGTCTGCAAACTCCGAAAAACTCTATATAGCCTCAAGCAGTCTCCACGGGCGTGGTTTGAGAAGTTCAGCAGTACACTGTTGCCTTATGGTTTCTCTAGAAGTCAGATGGATCACTCAGTTTTCATCTACCGTCTTCACTCTGTGGTCGTGATTCTAGTAGTGTATGTTGATGACATTGTCCTCACCGGTAATGACGTTGCCATATCTACCTTTAAGGAATATCTACAGTGCACATTTGCTATTAAAGATCTGTGGCCATTGCGTTATTTTTTGGGTATTGAAGTAGCTCGTTCTTCTAGAGGACTCTCTTTATCTCAGCGCAAGTATGCTCTTGACCTCCTTCAGGATGTTGGATACTCTGGGTGCAAACCTGCTGACACTCCATTAGATGTCAATACGAAGCTCTCTGCTGCAGACAGGACTCCTCTTGATAGTCCTTCATTCTATCAGAAGTTGGTGGGGAAATTGATTTATCTCACTATTACACGACCAGATCTCTCCTATGCAGTTGGTGTGGTTAGTCAGTTCATGCACGAACCACAGGATACCCATCTTCATGCTGTCTTCTGCATCCTTCGCTATCTTAAAGCTCATCCTGACAGGGGTTTGTTCTTTGCACGACAGTCTTCTCTCTTTGTTCATGGCTATTTAGATGTTGATTGGGTCGACTCACCTGATGATCGCCACTCAACAACTGGCTGCTGTGTCCTTTTGGATCCTCATCTAGTCGGCTGGTGTAGTAAGAAACAATCTGTTATTGCTCGCTCCATTACTGAAGCTGGGTATCATGCAATGGCCAATACTACGGCTGAGCTTCTTTGGGTCCGCCAGTTTCTTCAGGAATTGGGTTTTGCTCCACGTAACCCGCTCATTATGTTTTGTGACAATCAGGCAGTTATCAACATCGCCTCCAATCCGGTCTTTCATAAGCGGACCAAGCACATTGAGGTTGATTGTCACTTCCTACAACAACACATTTCTGAAGGCCGACTTGTTACTTCATATGTGAAATCTAAGGATCAATTGGCAGATATCCTGACCAAGTCTGTTCCTCGTCACCAACTTACTTCGGTTATTGACAAGCTGGGCTTGATAGACATCTTCGAGCCAGCTTGAGAGGGAGTGTTGTGGGACCCAATGGGACCCAACTCAGGACAAACTAAACCGACTGCCTATTTTGGCAAGTCAATTGTATAAGTGTATAATTAGAAGTAGATAAGTTGGATTGATTGTACTTTCCTTTTTGGCCACCTTAATTGGCTCTCTCTCTCTCTCTCTTATTTATACATGTACTGATGCGGAGCATTCATTGCAGATTCCACAATGAGTAGTTGCTTTCCATAATTAGTAGTTGTTGTATTTAATTTTCTTTTAGGTTGATTTTAGTTAGTTTCTATTTTGTTTATTGCTTTATTTAGTTAATGTTTTATTTTAAGAAATGAAGAGTTCTATATAAGTTGTAGCCTCCTTGACGCAAAGACAGATTAATGAATAAGATTTTGAGATTTTCGAGCATACCTCTATGCCGTGCATGTGTTGGTGAGAATCCAAGGGCGTGAAGCCATCATCCTTTTTTTTCCAGGTACTCTTTTCTTCTTCTACCTCTCTTCTCTCTTCCCTTCCTCTTCTTCTTTCTTTTTCCTTTTCTCTTTTCCCTTGCTGTGAACCCCAATTACATCCCCTCTTGTTGCCGTCCTTCCTTTACAACCACAGTTGCTGCCGCTGCCTATTCCCTCTCCAGTTTTGTCTCCCCCCCTTTCTAACCCCTCCTACACTTTTGCCCCTCCCATATAGCCATCCTTCTGCTACCTTAAACCATTTTGGACCCTTCCCAGACTTCGTCCCTTCCAAAGCCCCTTTCCATGTTGCCGTGACCCTGGAGTTGTTGCCATATCCAAACCTCGTTTGCCGCCACCTCCAAATCCCACCAATGATGTTTCCGTGAACCCATGTTCTCGTTTCCCTGGCTTCCGTAACCCTTCAAAGCTCCATATCCCATTCACAGCCCCTTTATCCCATTCGTATCCTCTCTGTTATTTCAATTGAAGCCCATCTAATTATCACATGCCAAAAGTCCATATGCCTAAAGTTTATCACTACCCGTGCAACCCAGTTACTTGACTTTTGACCCGGTATTTGTTAGAATTGATTAGTGGCTTATTTTCCTTTTATTCACCATTGAACACATTAGATTCTTAGTATTTGCATGATTATCTGTGATAAATTTTATATTAATTAATTGTAGTATTAATTGGAATTTAATTTCAGCCCATTTTAAATTTAGGGTGCATTATTTTCATCCCTTTAATCCACATTTAGGCATTTAGGGTTACCTTTTGTCTTGTCCTACATCATGTACCCTCTAAGAGGAAAAACATCTCAATACAATTCTAAGAATCATTATTCTCTGATCTTCATCTCCTTTCTTCCTTTCTTTCTGTCTTTTTCATTATTAGAATCAACACAAACAACTCTTATGAAGTAAATTCTAGCCGAACGGTTTATCACAATAAATACATGAGTTATCTCTACAGTGATGCATGAAAATAGCATACAGTGTGTCCATTGCCAACAAGTGATCATGCATACATACACATTCACAGAAATTGATCATAGGGATAATGAATCACGAATCATTATTGGAAGCATCAATATCTTTTCGAGATTCATGGTTATCATAACATTCTCCAGTTTCCACCCTTTTCAAAGGGATATACTTCTTCAAAACCATCCACCTCCAATGCCATACCTATGGAGTTTTGCCCCCCCTCCAATGTCATATAATTCACATTATGGAGTTTCCCCCTCCTCTAGTGTCACAAAATTCATATTATGGAGTTTTCCCCTCCAATGTCACAAAATTCATATTATCGAGTTTTCCCTCTCTCAAATGTCATAAAATTCACATTATGGAGTTTTCCCCCTCCTCCAATGTCATAATTCACATTATGGAGTTTCCCCCCTCCAATGCCATATAATTCACATTATGGAATTTTCCCCCTCCTCCAATGGCTCACAATTTACGAATGGAGTTTTCCCCCTGCTCCATTTACATGCAATACATTAAAACATACTCAGAAATTCAAGAGTACTCATAGCACATACTCCATGTCATTCATATGATTCATCTAAATAGTACAAACATGTAGTCTAACTCAATCACCTGGATCACAAGTCCATATAGCAAGCATTAACCCTACTTAACACACATACCACCCATTTGAGAACATCGTAAGTGGCACAAGTAAACATGAAAATACCTTGCATATGAAAGTAAGCCAATTGTGTAAACTGGACCAAGCTTTCGTTCATTACAGCATTTTGGCTCCCTCATGAATTTCATAATTTAATAGATGCATGTCCCAAATTAAAGCTCTCTTCTTCTGCTACGCCATCACTGCCAGGTGCCCTTTCAGATTCCTTTTCCCCAATGGACTCCGCTTCCTTTGCCACATCGTCAATGGCATCGTCCTTTCATGCTGCAACAACTGTGCATGTGTGCAACCATCAAGTCTTCCCTGTCAGGAGATTTTCCAACACCAATTCTGGTGCGGTGGTGCTTCTCTAAGGAGCCTGATGTTCCTACAACTCTTTCACTGTAATTTTAAAAACTCCCTATTGAGTGACAACGAGATCTTCTTCGGTATGTGGTCGTGGATCCCCACCTCCACCATGAGGTTTAGTGAGGAATAGTTTTCCTTGTTCAAGTTTCTCTCATCGACCTCAATCAGTTGTTCGAGCTTGCTTCTGTTGTGGGGGCCCACACATCTAGTGATGTAGGCCCCGATTATGTCTAGATTCAATGTATATTGAAAGTCAACACAATAGATTGTAATTGATTAGATTGATTCTTACATTAGGATACACTTAGTGTATTTCCTTTTTAGGTCCCTTAATTATCTCTTTTTTTTCTATTAACATTGTATCCTCTAAGAGAAAAATGCAATCAATACAATATTAAGAGAAGTCCTTCTCCAATCTCTTTTTCTACATGGTATCAGCCAAGGATGGATTTTGACCTGCATCTACAATGTGCTCCCTGCTCTCCTTTTTTTTATCTATTCTGGGCGTCACTTTCTGCAACAATTTTTGTTCCGGCGCAGATCACCTTTTTTGGTGAAGGTTCTGCCGGTGGGGACCCATCTACCCCTGCTGTTTTTGCCAACACTTTCAATCCGTAGGGTTGGATTTTTTATCTGGAGGCTCGAGCTTTGCTTCCTGCCCTCTTTCTTCCTCAGTAGATCTGTCGTTTAAGCTCTACCTTATTTGAGTCTTCTGGCTCGATTTGTTGTCTTGGGTGTTTGTTTCTCTTCAAACCACTCCTACTACAGTCACCCCTTCCTCTACTTCTCATCCAACTGGTTCGATTTCTTCTTTGAACAGATCTGGAAGGATCGGTCCACTTTTTCTCTCCCAACGACAATTTCGCCCACGTCTAGTGTTTGCGGCTTGATCTGTTGTGTCTGGAGTTTGTGTGGCTTCCAACCACTCCTGCTACAATCGCCCATGCCTCTACTTACCATCAAACCTGGAGCTTCATCATCCATCAATAGTGGGACCCACTTCAGGACAATCTTCCATTGGCTGTCTGGGATGCATCTACACCCAGTTTTTGGGTCTTTTCACTGGATCTAAGAGGATCCCTCACTTGAAGCCTTGGAATTTGTCTCACTCCAGTCGCCATTACCTCCTCCTTTCATCTGTGAGGATCTTGCCTCAATTCGTGCCTTGTGGGGTCCACTTCTACAAGTTTTTGGCCTGTTTTTTGGTGGTTTTTGCAGTGGACTGCTCTTCTGGGTCGGATTAGCTGCCCTTTTTTTATGGTCTTGGCTTAGAAGCAAGCCTCAGCCTCATGGCATCGTCATCTTCTACACCTCCTCTTCCTCCTTCTCCAAATATGGGCTCTTTTGGCTCTCCATAGATTAGAAGGATCATGATGGTATTACTGAATGAGACCAATTACTTTGAGTAGTCTCATTCTACAACAGTGCTCTTAACTGTGAATCAACTCTCTTCGTATATCAATGGTACCGCCCCCAAACCGGCTAAGACTGATTCTACATTCTCAACCTGGACTGCCAATAACTCCCTAGTCCAGGCCTGGCTTCTTCACTCCATGGAAGCTCATGTACGCCGTCTAGTTTATACACTTCTAACCGCTAAAGTTGTCTGGGACACTGTGAAGACTTTGTACTCTGATGGGAATAACTTCGCCCATATGTATGAATTATCTCAGACCACTGCCATTCTCAGACAGGGGGAGTTGTCCCTTATCCAGTACTATTCCACTATGCAGTCTTGTTGGTTAGAGATAGATTAGCTTCAATCCCTTACATTTAAAGATCTTGCAAATACTCTGAAGTTTCACAAGTATGTTGAACAACAACAGATTTTGCGTTCTGGCCTTAACTCTGAGTTTGAGCCTACACAGGCCCAAATTCTTGAGTAACAACCTCTCCCCACTCTAGATGAGGTCTACTCTACCTTACTTCGTGATGATAGGCGTCGCCTTGTTATGACTCATATGTCGGTTGAATGTTCTGCTCTAGTCACCACTCATTCTTCAGCTCCTTCTCAGATTCATGGCAGAGATCCTTCTTTTGATCCTCGAAAAGACACCAAAGGCTCAGGGAAGAAGGGGACCCAGTTCTGCACCTATTGCAAAATGAATAACCACAACATTGACTCCTATTACAAGCTACATGGGCGACCTAAACAAGCCAATCTCTCCGCTGCACCTACTACTCCTCCTTCCTTTGATGTGGCTAGTGATAATGCCCCTATGACTCGACAAGACCTTAACTTAATACTACAACGAGTGGAGCGTCTTCAATTATCTGAAGTTTCTAATGTTGTCTCTTCTACTTCAGGTATTGCATCATCTGCCTATCATGCCTCTCATCATTCCTGGATTGTCAATTCAAGTCCCACTGACCATATGGCTGGTATGTCCACCATCTTCTCTTCCCTTTCTTCTATTTCTGGTGGTAAGGCTAAATTAACCAAAGGCTCATACACTGATATTGTCGGGAAAGGAAATGTTTCTGTCTCGCCTCATTTGGACCTTCCCTCTGCTTTGCATGTTCCTCATATATCCCGCAATTTGCTATCTATCTATAATTGCCTTGACTAAAAAATTGAATTGCTCAGTCACTTTCTTTCCCTCACTTTGTTTTTCAGGATCTAACCACGAAGCAGGTGTTGGGTAGTGGTCGTGAAGCAGGTGGTCTCTACCTTCTTGACTCTCGCCCTAGCAGCTCCGAAGCCTGTTCAACCTCTTGTTCTCCAGATGTGTGGTTGTCGCATTGTCGTCTAGGACATCCTGCCAACTCTGTTCTCAAACAAGTTGTTCCTAGTTTATCATTTACTTATTTTGAATGTGAACACTGCCAATATGGTAAGCATGTTAAAAATCATTTTCCCCCATCTATCAATAAAAGTTCATTTACTTTATTTTCACTCATTCATTTTGATGTTTAGCAATCTCTCACTGTATCTCGCACTGGTTTTCATTATTTTGTAACATTTATTGATGATTACTTCTCGCATGACTTGGAGATATTAGATGAAACAAAAATCTGAGGTTTTTTATGACTTCCAAAAAAATTTACCAGTGGGTGTAAAATTCAAGTTTTAAGAAGTGATAACGGGGGGAAATATCTGTCACACTCCTTTCATACTTTTTTGCAAAACCATGGCATTGACTCTCAGTTCTCTTGTCCTTCTACACCTCAAAAGAATAGTGTAGCTGAACAAAAGAACTGTCACCTCCTTGAGGTGTCTCAGTCCCTACTTTGCACCATGCATGTCCCATAGTCTTATTGGCCCAAAGCGGCATTAACTGCTTGTTATCTCATCAACAGAATGTCTTCTCGCATCTTACAAAATCAGTCTCCCATAGATCGTCTCTCCTTACACAAACTCATTCCTCAAATTCCCTTATATTTCTTTGGGTGTGTTTGTTTTGTTCACAACTTTTCTGGCCATAAACTCTCTCCAGGCTGTGCGTTGTGTTTTTCTATGTTACACACTTTTTCACAAAGGCTATAAATGCCTTGATCCTATCACTGGAAATACATACACATCCATGGATGTCACCTTTTTTTGAGCCGGATCCCTATTTTCCAGCTTCCTCTACCTCCTCTCATTCACATGTTCTTCCACTTGTTCCTGCAGATCTTCCATCTCCAAGTCCCACCAAGCCTCTTCTGGTGTACCAACGCCGACAGTCTCGACTGTCATCTGCTGCTGACTCCACCCATCCTTCTTCCAGTGAATCAAATCCACCGGTCTCTGACTCGTCTGATCTTCCTATTGCGTTCGTAAAGGTAAGCGTTCTTCTACTAGCCATCCCATTGATCAGGTTTGTATCATATTATGCTTTTTTACCCTCCTATCATAGTTTTCTCACAGCATTGGATAGCATTAAGATACGAAAGAGGATCAACACGGCCTTGAAAAAACCCTTCTGGAAAGCAGTCATGGATGAAGAGTTAGCTATCCTTGAGAAGAACAACGCATGGGAGATGGTTTCTCTACCTCCAGGCAAGACCCCAGTTGGTTGCAAATGGGTCTTTGTCTTGAAACATAATCCAAATGGCTCTATTGTCCGCTATAAGGCACACCTCGCAGCCAAAGGCTTTACACAAACTTATTTAGTTGACTACCAGGACACCTTTTCACCTGTCGCTAAGAATAACCTTGTGAGCATTTTGCTCTCCCTTGCAACCACTTATACTTGGCCCCTGCACCAGTTAGATGTGAAGAATGTTTTTCTCCATTGTGATCTTCAGGAAGAAGTCTATATGTTTCCTCCTCCTAGGGTTTGTCAAGCAGGGGGAACCTCAGTCCATCTACAGACTCAAGAATGCTCTCTATAGTCTTAAGCAATCTACCCGTGCCTGGTTTGAGAAGTTTAGAAGTGTCTTGCTACCTTATGGTTTTGCCCGATGTCAATCAGATCACTCAAGTCTTCATCTAGCGTCTCCACTCCGTTGTGATGATTTTGGCGGTCTATGTTGATGATATTGTACTCACCGGTAACAATGATAAAGTCATTTCTTCCTTCAAACAGTATCTTCAACAGACTTTTGATATTAAGGATTTGGAGCCTCTCCAGTACTTTCTTGGAATTGAAGGTGCTCGGTCCTCTCGTGGCCTTTATCTCGTTCAACGAAAGTATACCCTAGATCTCCTCCAATAAGCTAGTTATTCTGGCTGCAAACCCGCGGATACTCCACTAGATGTGAGCACCAAGCTATCTGCCTCTAATGAAACTCTTCTTGACACACCAAGTTTCTATTAGAAACTTGTCGGCAAGCTCATCTATCTGACCATCACGAGACCGGATTTATCTTATGTTGTTGGTGTCATCAGCCAGTTCATGCATGAACCACGGAACACTCACCTTCATGCCGTGTTCCGAATCCTACGATATAGTAAGGTTCATCCTGGCCGTGGCTTATTCTATGCACACCAGCCTACTTGTCCGGTTCACAGTTATTCTAATGCTGATTGGGCCGGCTCTCCGGATCACCGCTCCACTTTTAGCTATTATTGTGTTTTCTTGGACTCCCATTTAGTTGTCTGGCCAAGCAAGAAACAGCGAGTTGTTGCTCGTTCCAATGCTGAGGCTGAATATCATGACATGGCTAATACTGCTTTTGAATTATTGTGGTTTCGCCAAATTCTTACTGAATTAGGTTTTGCTCTTACTGATCCACTCATCATGTTCTGTGACAATCAGGCGACCATCCACATTGCCTCCAATCCAATCTTTCATGAGCGGACTAGGCATATTGAGGTGGATTGCCACTTTCTTTGTCAGCATATTTCAGACGGGCAACTTTTTACTCCTCATTTGCAGTTTAAAGATCAGCTGGAAGATATCTTCACAAACTCAGCCCGATTCAGTCGTTAGCAAGCTGGGTCTACTCGACATCTTCAAACCAGCTTGAGGGGGAGTATTGTGGGACCCACACGTCTGGTGATGTGGGCCCCGATTAAATGTCCAAATTCAATGTATATTGAAAGTCAACACCATAGATTGTAATTGATTACATTGATTCTTACATTAGGATACACTTAGTGTATTTCCTTTTTAGGCTCTCTCTTTTTTCTATTGAACATTGTATCCTCTAAGAGGAAAATACAATCAATACAATAGTAAGAGAATTCCTTCTCCAATTTCTTTTTCTTTATTCTCTTTTTCTACAATTTCCTTGTCGGGTTGTAATTATCAGTGATGATTGTCAATGTTTTTTTGTATTCAAGGATCAATATATATTTCTCATATTGTATCTCTCTTATAATTTTTTTTATTTAATGAAATTTTTATAGTTACCATTTCAAAAAAACAAAGGGGTATTGGCTTTTCTTTCGACTACAAAGGTTGATAAAATGAACAACCACTTAAGGAGTAGATAATATGTCTTTTGAACTCATCTTCTTTAACAAGTTGCTAAAGGAGTACAGTACCTTTTCACACATTTTATGTATTTCCTTCTCAGGTTGAGATTCTTTCCGTGCTTGTTTGGTGTTTCCTTGGTTAACCTACATGTGTAGTCCATTTAGTTTTAAAAGATGTAAGTCTCTAGTATTTGGTGCAGCTTGTTTCATTTTGGTCCCTTTGGAAGGAGAGAAATGGTAGGGTGTTTATAAATAACGTTCTTCAGCAATACAAGTGAAGGAGCTGGCTAAGAATCGATAGGCTTTGGTACCTTCTTTTGATTGTGTTCTTTCTTGCAAGCAGCAGTCAATTAAGTTTGCACTATCAAGCAATGTCACAAGTCTGTTGTCCATATCAAACAAAACTACTTAAATAGACAATAAGCATATTCACAATTGTAGCACCTAAAAGAACAAGTTAAATGTAAAGCAAAGAGAACTTAGATTTATTAAGATAAACCACTTCATAAAAATTTGATGTGCAATAATTCTAATTGCTAAATCAGAAACATCTTGGAAACATAAAACCTTACATAGAAAAGCTCAATAAGGGCAAACCGTAAGAAGCCATAAAGCTTTAGAACTTCTCCAATCCCACAAAGATCATGTGGACTAAATTGTTGGCATTGATCAGGCAATATCCAGAGCAAAATCGGGATGACTACTGAGTTTAACATGAATATACTGCAATGCAATATATAAAAAATAAATAAATAATCAAATTTTAAATATACACATAAAGTTATTAAAGTTCTAGATATCCACTGGATATTTTGGTGAACGATATTGTTACCAATTTCCTCGTGAAAATAATGCTTGACTCTCCCTCCACCAACAATTACCAAATAGCTATAGAAAATAATTTCCAGCCTAATCATTGTTAACTTCCCAGCAGAAATGATGCTTAGAACAACTGAAAGCATCTAAACAAATATGCAAAGCTAGTATCTCTTAATATCTGCTCTACAACAATCAGTAAATGATGTGGACCTATTATATTCACACGTGGCTCATGATGAGGTGTATAGAAGCTTATCCCTATGATGCAGTGACCAATATGTTGGCAAAACATGGGGTGAATGGGGACGACTCTTTTGTAAATGAGATACCATACTGTAAATTACATTATGTTGTTATGATATTGTGCTTTAAGTTGAATGTGGGGCAATGAAGAAAAGAAGTAGATAATGGAGAAGAATATAACTAAGATGGATATGCCAAATAACAGTAAAAGGTAGAACTAGAAATGATTGCATCAAAGGAGGAACCACAAAGATAGCTCCAATAGATGAGAACGTAACAAATGCCCTTTTTTAAAAAAAATTGAGGGAATGCCATTTAAGATAGTTTTGCATGTATTTATAAGACCAAAGATGTCCTAACACAAAACATTGAAGGGTCACGAGTAGAAGGTACCAAGAGAAGAGGAAGATCTTGGATCGGTGAGTAAGAAAGGTCATGGAAGATTGTAGATGACTAAGAATATTGTTTTTGATAGGGTGAAGTAGAAATTTAGACGTAAAAAAGTCAATCCCAAAAGATGGTAAAATGGTTGACGATGAGGATGATGACAATAGTTAGGAAACATATTTGGGAACATGTATGTTTCAGAACCTTTCCAAAAAAATATATGTGCCTAGGATATATACAATATGTCTCTGTTTCTTTTTCTTTTTCTTTTTTGAAAGGTAACAAATTTATTCAAAAATGAAAAGAACAATATACACATATCAAAATGTACAGAAGGTCCGCATAAGGCCACACCCCGACCCCCCACCACCACTCCCCCAAAATTATACATGTCTGTTTAGAATTTCAGAATTAGAAACCAACCCCTGTCCAGCCAAATCATCTGCTACCGCATTAGCCACTCTAGGAACCCATGACACAGAGAAACCATTTGACAGAATAGCATGTCGAATCCTGTCACCTTTATCCATAACTTTCCAAGGACAACTAACACCCGAAACCCATCCCAAAATTAGCTTTGAGTCATCTTCCAAGATGCCCTTGGAAGCACCGAATTCCTCCATCATCATAACCCCTCTCCAAAGAGCATGCAACTCAACATCAATGGCCGAGCCAAAGGGGAGAGGACCCGAAAATGAGATCCGGGAGACACCACGATGGTCCATTATGACTCCATCAAACCTAGCCATCCCACAATCATGTACACAACTTCCATCAAAATTTAACTTGAGAACCCCCTCTCCAGATGATGCTAAATAATAGATGAAGAGACTGGAGACGAAGGTACCTGACTCCGCATGTCAACTGCAGCAGCAACAGGAACCCGATGCATAGGGTTGGCCCCCGCATCCACTAAGCAACTATAAATTTAATTATCTCAATGACCTGATCAACATAGTAGACCTCCCTTGAAAGATCCTCTTATTACTCTCAAGCCAAATTGACCAAATAATGCTTAAGATAGTGACCTTCCATAACTTTCTTCTAAAAGAGCAAACCTCCTTGATAATCATTTCATTCCAAAGCTCAAACCAAGCAGAAGGCAAGCAAAAAGATATGGCCAACAGTTGAAGGAAATGAACCCAAAAATGGCTCTAGCAAAATGGCAGTGAAGGAAAAGGTGGTTAATAGATTATGCATTTGAAAGGCAAAGAGAACAAGCATGAACAATTGTCATCCTTCGGTTTCTCAGGTGGTCAATCGTCAAAATCTTCCAAAAAGAGATGGCCAACATTTGAAGGAAATGAAACCAAATGGCTCAATTGAACTGACAGTGAAGGAGAAAGTTGTTAACAGATTCTGCATCTAAGAGGCAAAGAGGACAAGCATTAACAATTGTCATCCTTCGGTTTGTCAGGTGGTCAATCGTCAAAATCTTCTCTAGCCCAGCCAGCCAACCAAATACCATAACTCTCGGAGCCGCTGCACTTTTCCAAATATTCGGATGAACACGTGGAGACTCACTCGAAGACATTAACAGACCCTATGACATACACCCCTTGATCAAATCCATCATCCCATCCAATCGCCCGCTACCCAATCTTCTAACTCGCTCCTGAATAGGGCACACCAAACCACATTCTAATGTTGATTTTCGAAGAAATCATTACCATTGCATCTCTATTTAAAGCAAAAGAATAAAGATAGGGGAATATAGTGGCCAACGGAGAATCTCCCACCTGTTTATCATGCCAAAAAGAGACCTAGGTTCCAAAGTAGACTATATATCTAATATTCTTCATAGAAGTCATGCTAATTGAGCAAATGCCTCTCCAAAAACCAAAAATCCTTCTAGCCAAGGAGGGAACTCCCCCGCCATTACTTGATAACCCATACATTCTGATAATAATGTCTTTCCACAAACCCTCGGAATCATCCCCTAGTCTCCACAACCATGTCCCAATCAAAGCAATGTTAAAGCACCGAATCGACCTAATCTCCAGACCCACCTCCTCAACCAACTTGCAAGCCTGATTCCATGAAAGCAAATGAAATTTTTGTTTCTCTTGAGAATCGTTCCATAAGAATCTTTTCTGAATACCTTCCATCATCTTGATGACAGCTTTTGGGCACCAAAAAGACTGAGGAAATACACCACAAGAATGGATAGAACAGATTTAATAAGAATGATCCTCCCACCAATGGATAAATGTTTACCTTTCCATACTAAAAGTCTGTTCTCCATCTTCTCAATTACTTTATCCCAGCAGCTCTTTCTAGGTTTACAAATAGTGAGAGGGAGACTAAGATATGATGTGGGAAACATACATCCCAAAATATCAACTTATATTTCTTGTCTATAATTTTTTATGGTTGAACGAAATTTGTCAACTTTTCAATTTAGAAAAGAAAAAATTTGTTATCATAGATCAAAAGAATGTAAAATTAATTGAAATTTAAAATGGGATCACCATAAAACAGTCCCATTTTCTTTTCTTTTTTCACTTTCTTTTTCTGGTTGGGCAGCATGCAGACAGTTTTTACTTCGCTTGGGGGGGGCTTGAAATAGGTAAGAGTAACAATCAAACCAAACACAAGTGAACCACTTGAGAACATAAGAAGAGAACCCCATTGGGGTCACTTAGATGCCTAAAGAAGAAAATAAACTAAACTAATGCAAGCAAGAGAAATAGTGTCACAAAAGAAAATCACCTGATGCCAGGTCAGCTGCAAAATAAACCAAAGAAAACTCACATACATGGGTAACTGAAAATCTACATTTTCAAAAAAATATTCACAGTATAAGCATCCAACATAGAAAAATGCAAAAGAAGCACTCTCAGTCTTAGCAAGACAACAAGCCTCATCATTTGCATATTTCTAGACATGGCAAACCAAATTAATAGAATTACTTTTGGCTTTCATGCCGAAAAATCAAAAGAAGCTTTCGTGGGCAATGATATCACTCCCATTGCTTTAAGGCAATCAAATCAAAAAATAACATATCCAACTTATAAGAAGCAAGATCCACCAATTGACCAACAATACCTCTTCATTAGAAAAAAAAAAAATTGAATGGTAACCAATGAGAATATATTAAAGAAATAAATAGATACAAGAGTCAGCATGGGGTCTAAAAGGGATAGAACCAACGGATACAAGAAAAACAAAAGTAGAGTACATCTTGTAAATGTATTAAGTCAAATAAATAAAATAAGTCCCATCCTATACAATCCAAGCTTCCGTTGATCTTGTCCTCCTTAGAGTTGAAAGACGCCAGAGACATAACCCTCGACTCCGTTCTTAGCGAAAAAGTCACCCACCCCATTTGTTGAATGATTGACCTGAACAAAGGATACCACAAGTCCCATGACAAGTGCCCTAATCTTCCAAACCATGGTAATCAGTCTCCAAGGGGGTCTCCTCAAACCCTTTTCCAATTTGATGGCATTTGCCGAATCTCCCTCGATAACTAATTTACCACCCCCTAAACCTACCCAAACGTTCAACGCTCTCCTGATGCGTAGAAGTTCAACCTCATTTAAATCTATAGTCTCCACTGACTCTATGAAAACCAGTGACGTTTGGCCGCTATGATCTATAGGGACACCGCCTATCCCTGTCGATCCCAGTTTACCCCTGGCAGCCCCGTCCATATTAAATTTCATAACACCTTTTTGAGGAAGGTGACCATTTCGCCGTAATCCATGGATTCCTAGGCCGTCCGCTCATGCAAGACAATAGGCCATCAGCTATGAGGTCCTTGAACTCCTTGTGTCTCCATGAAAAAATTGTCACTAGCACCCAAAGGAATGAAACTAAGAATATCAAGGCCATCATAATCATGAAAAGTCTTTCCTGACCAAAAGAATGAGTGAATTTTATGATATGAAGAAGTGACTTTTGATATTGGGACTCACAAAGCACTGAAAATTTTTTATCACCCCCTATTTCAACTTTATCAATCATTAAAGATTCTCAAAAGAAACGAATTCCATGACAAAACTTGTATAATGGTTTGAAGACCATCTTTCTATGAATCCCCTTCTGCTTAAAACTCCAACAATAGCTTATGTAGAATTTGAAAAATGGCTTGAAGACTCTTTATCATTAAAATCCGTATATATAGAAATTGCAAGCCTCTGAATGAGGAAAGAATCAATCAATAAATCAATTTACAATCCCGAAATTTAGGGAAGCTGACAACTAATGGAATACACAATTATAGAAAGTCAATCGGGTGAAGAATTTCCTTTAATAGCTTTCATGCAAATATGGAAAAGAGAATAAGAAAGCCTGTGTTTTATTTACGAAGGACCTATGACCCCCATCTCTCCCTGGGTATGAGGGTGTTGGGTAAACTCTAGATGCATGCATCCCCCTGTAAGCCACAAGCATCAAGTTTTACGGGACTCAAACTTGAGACCTCTGGATCCTAAGCCAGAGTACTTGCCAAATGAGCTACCCCGTACAAGCAAATTCACCACAATTTATCTAGAAAAAAGAATTAGAATAAGATGAAATCTTGACCAATACTCTTTAAACTATGTTGCAAAGTCATAAACATCAGAACAGTATTCACCAATAGAAACAAATTGCATTACATGCAACTTAGATAATTTTTTGAAAATCATCTTTCTCCGAATTCCCTTGTGCTTGAAAGTTCTAATTACCTTTCATACAAATATGCCCAATAGCATAGGACAGGTAATTCAAAGGATCACCAAGTCTTGTCAAATAAAACAATTAGAAATAAGATGATCTTCCTAGGCCAACACCCTCTCAATTATGCTTCAAATTCATATGCATCAGAACAGTCTTCCAAATCCAAGCAGAATATGAAAAATAAAGTATGCATGCTCATTATTCTCATGATTGTTCTTGCAAAATGGACAGGTTGGGATGATAATTAGACACAAATTGCTTGAGCAATTGCCAACATGAACAGAAAGCGAAGCTGAAAAGCTAAATCTCAGGACATGACCTTGTTACCAAATAATATCATTCCAAAAGCTAATCAACATCATCTACTTTGTTAGGTGCAGAGGCTCATGTTACTACTAACAAAGCCTTAAGTTAACAGAGTCGAAAAATACCAACAGCCAACTGGATATAATAAACTCTTTCTTATCTTGTATCTCAAAAGGGAGTATGAATGAAGTTCCAAAGTAAAGTTGTGTCCTGACAGAAGATAAAGATTGTTACATGTATATAATCATAACGGGCTTCTTCTTCTTCTTCTTTTAAAGGCATTGAAATGAAAATATGAAAATTGGAGCCCAAAATCTTAGAAAATTTGCAGTAAAGTCTATAATCTGAATATTATTATGAACCAATACTTTTCTTCGTGTTTTTTTTTAAAAACACGAAGGAGAAGAAGAAGAAGAATGGAACCCAGAAAGGTTGCAAGTAAAAACTGGTTAAATGATCTTCCATTTTAGCATAGGTGTTGTTTGCAATAAAACATATAGCACAACAAAACTGTGTCTTTCCTAAAATATAATAACGACAGATCAAGCAGCAGCAATTAATTAAGATTCTTAACATTTTCTGAACTCTGTGTTCCTAAGTCCACAACCAAGTGTGATCCAAGTCAGTAGCTTGCACATTTTAAATGCAAGAGAGGATCCTTTTCCTCATCAGTTCAACAATGAAATGAGGGCAACAGTTTTTATTCCTAACAAAAAATGAAACCCACAGTAGAATAAATATACATAATTGAATTTTGATAAAGCGGAGATATGTAAACATTATGTCGGAATTGAAGGAAGGGGGAGAGAGAGAGATAGAGGAGCTATTACCTTCCCAGGAAAATGAGACCATTTAAGAGAAAGCACTGACCGGTTCGAATTGACAGTGTCCGTGAGCTGCAGAAGAAAAATTGGGATTTCAAAGAGAGAGAGATTGCAGTGAGGAATGGGGAGAAGAGGGTAGGTAACCTGGTACAGAAGAAAAAGACCCTGTGGAGACAACAGGCCTCTTTGAAACCGGCGAGCCATTGCAGTAGCGCCTGTCTAACGTTCTCGTGTTGACGAACATCCATATCCAGATCGTGACAAGAAATGAGGAGGAAGAAGGAGGAGGAGTTGCATTCGATAATTTTATTCTTTCAAGGACTGACGTTTGCCCACCCTATACGCCACTAGACTTTGTTCTCCCATTGCCAAGTAAAAAAGATCGTTAATTTCTCGGCCTCTTTGGACTTTCAAGGGTGATTTCCCCGTTGCTAACATAGGCAAGAGTTATGCAGCTGGCACGTGGCATTCTGGTTGGCCATGGCTCATGTTGACATGGTCGGTGTGAAAGAATTAGGTGAGAAGTAAAAATAAAAATATGTAGCGTACTCGAGACTTAGTCTCATGTTTGAATTGGCATTAATATATTTTTTTTGTTTCACAGGGTGTATGGACTTGTTAGAGTATTTGATTAATTTTTAAGATATGTGCAGGTCTTTTTATCTAAATACGTCGTATAATTTTATAAGAGTGATTTTTGAAGTAGAGTGGGAATTGAAATTTATCTTACTAATATGTGAAGCAAATCTCTTTGTCTCCACATACCGAATAACATTATTAGGAGTGAGAGAGTGATTTAAATTCAAAATTTCCTCAATTTCAAACAAGTTTTAGACCGCCAAGCCAATCTTCACGAGTGATGTCAAAGAAGTTTCCTTCATTAACAAATAAATGAAAACTTTTACACAAATCACATGAAATTATGAAATGTGTACAATTGAATTTTTATGATTTAAAAAATCATTAATATATTTATGATGAAATCACATTAGAGTATTAGATTGTTATATATACTCTACAAAAGCATTATGAGAAGGGGAGATGTATGATAATAGAGATATTATAAATATATTGAAAAATTGAGACCAATAATAAAAGAAAGGATATATTAAATTATTAAACAATAGAATATACGATTTTCATATGATAGGAGTGTAAGATAATAATGAATAATTCTAAATAGTTAATTTGAAATAGAAAATAAAATACCACAATATAAATTAAAAGAACTTTAATGTCCAAACTTTGGATGTAATTGAATTTTCAACTTTAAGTAGTTCAAAGATATTATTTTATTTATAAAATCAAACATGCACTGTAATTATGCTAATCTATTTTAAAAATGTTAAAAAAAAATACAGTAGATGCCATAAAAAAGGGTGTGGTAGAAAGATGTCACTAGCAAAACTTGTAATACCCTGACCTAAATTAGGCGTAGTTTAGCCTAATAAATCTTTCTTAGACCGGTTAACCTCGAAGTTTTTGGTTAGGGCTCAGTGAGACGCCCAGGTGTGGCCCAATCAGAGCTTGAAAGCTCAGTGATCCAGCTCGTCCAGCTAGAGGGGCAAAGGACAATACACTATATATTTTGTTTGTTCAAGTGAATAAATTCACTTATATGATTTTCTTAGAATATGTTATATTCAAATTTGCATTGTTTATTGTGTTGTTTGGAATGTAAGTGTTAGGCCTGAGAATAGATTGAGTACTTGTGAGAGTAATGGTTGGAATCCAGTGCAAAAGCTCACAGTAATGTGAGACAAAAATTGGGCTAAAATGTTCGAATAGCCTGTGAGTAGACTCAGACTGCCTGGATTTGTGGAGACAAATGTTAGCCTTGTTGAAAGGTCCAATACTTATACTCATTTAAATGTGACCTATGGTGTTGTTCCTATGAACAAATTCAGTTGATATGGTGTACTATTTGGAAATTGTAAGTTGTTGTTAGCATGTTGTGGACTATGGGTAACTTAATTGTTATAATTAGGTGTTATTATACAATTATGTTGATATTATGTTCTCGTCGTGTTATTGGGAATATATACATGCTATAGTGATGAAGAACATGATGTTTATGTTAGTGAACACGTGTAGATGTTGTAGACCATGCTTGGAATAATTTATGATTCTTAAAGCATGTTATCGGAGATTGTGGCAACATGATAGAGTTTAATGCATGCTAGGCATTACATTGAGCATGAAATTTTCATATTCATTGGGATTGGGTATGAGAATGAGGATTGTGTAGGCAAAAGGCCAATCAAAACGTGATTGTTGGGTCCTGATGCACTGGGTGGTCAGGTCAGTTAGATTGTAACTGTTGGGTCTTGTTTTGCCGGTGCAACATGCCGGTCAGATTGTGACTGCTAGGTCCTGATACACTGGGTGGTCAGACCGGTTAGATCGTGAGGTTTCTTGTTGCGGCACGTGTTTGTCAAGGTGATCACTCCTTCGATGCGGAGTTATGTTGACATATCATGAAGCTATCACAGTGAGTGGGTATGTATTGAGTATTAAGCATTGTACATTAGCATTGAACATAGAACGTTGGACATATGCATTGGATTTTACTATCCTTTATTTTGTTGGTAATATGCCACATGATATGAGATTTAGTAGGGAAATGTGCTTACTGAATTTTGGGATTATATGTATGTGCTATTGTTTTCTTCATTGGATATGGAGTTCATTCCCTTACATTCCAGGAAACACTATGGAGTTGGGTATTGAAGAGACTCAGAACCAAGCTTAGGTGTTGGAGAGCTGAACATGGCTTTAGATAGAGTTATTATTTAGATGAAAGACAATTATTTTAAAAGCGTTTTGATTTATGGCTTTTGTGTTTAAACCCTTTGAGATTGTTTATTGGTTTATTTATTTGGCTTGAAGAGACTTGAATAATAAATTCAAGTGTTCAGTATTTGAGGACTTTATGTTGTTATGGGTTTGATAATGTGAGCAAACAGTGAGATTAGATTGTCCATTTTTTAGATTGGGATTCTTGTAAGCTATGTTAAATGTTAATTAGAGTTTCATATAGCATATTTGAATGGTGAGCATGAAGAATTCGTTGGCTTGCAATTGTATTTATTTGAGAAAAAAATATAACCACGAATTTGTGATGTAAGACCCGTTGATTATAGTTAGTAGATTGTAGAAGCAGTTAGAATCACACCAAGTCGAGTCGGCGGAGGGTGGGGTGTGACAGGTTGGTATCAAAGCTTGGGTTCAACCCTCTGACTGTGAGTAAGATGAAAATCCAGGCTAGAGCAATGCACAGGTCCTAAAGGATGGTGAATAGGACCAAATCTAGTTTTAATTAATAACCTTAATCAAATTTAATTTATTTTCCAAATTAAATTACCAACCACAATTGGTAATCCTATTTATTAAAAATATGTGAATTAATTAATCAGGCTATGTGCAGTGGAAATAGCTTTTAATACCCCATTGACATTTGATGGTGATTAAAGAATATAAACAAAGGTTCTTCTTGATTTCCAAAGGTTTAGAACCTTGTCAGAGGGTCTGAGATGTTTATAATAAATCTCACAATTAATTGTCCTATGAAATGAGCTTTGAATTTATAGAAAACTGTCCCAACGGCTAATTTGAGTTCCAATAATTTTCATGCAATATCTTCATCTTTCATAGGCAAGGTTCTGACAATTTGTTACGAAATGGACAACACGGAGACACGGATAAACCGAGGCTCTACCATAAGAGATACGGTTCGAGATTAGGAAAAGATAAGGTGTTAGTGCCCCGGCTTTGCCGAGTCCTTAAATTTGTCAATTCCATGATTCGGGAAGAAGCACTTGCTAGAAGCTTAAGACTCAAGGTGATCAAGATTGAAAATCGTACTCCACCGGATTAAAGCTCATCGTTATGGCAATCACAAAACAGGAATTTGACCATAGATAACTTTAGGTGGTACCAACACATTTGGAGGACCATTCCTAGGCTTAGTCGAACAAATTGTAAAATCATAAAAAGCCTAGAGAGGAAACTTGACAGTGAATTGGAAGTGAACTTGGAAATATTAATTAAGTTCACTATCAGCTCAACCAGTCTTTCTCACCGACCCCTCGGTGGAGACAGGATCGACCCATCGTGGTCAAAGACTGGTCGGCTAGATTGACAAAGGTTCTGGAACATTGAACTGTCATTCTGAGGTATGCCTCTAATCGAGCGTCTCGTATCCACCAACTCCTTAGTGATGAACTTAACGACCGCTCGTGGTCAAAGACTCATTGATGATAACTTATAAGTTTTGGAACTTAGAACTCAAGTGGACTCTCGAGAAAACAGAGATCTCGGTAATTCAAGATCAATCGAGAGTACCAGGACCGACCCCTCGGTAAAGGGCGACAGGTCGTTTGGGCAGGACATGTTTTGGGGACATGAAACTCTGTCTACATGGTGTTGCCCCAGATCGAGACCCTCGTATGGACTGACCTCTCGGTGCCATGACTGGCGACCCATCGCTGGCACCGACCTGTCGATCGGGAATTAATTATGCCGTTGGGAGTGCATTTATTGTGCAACGGTCAGGGTGGTTGAACGGTAATAAATATGAACACCGACCCATCGATGCCCCCGACCTGTCGGTACTGGACAGTTTGAAAAACTGTGTTGACTCCTCTATAAATATGAGAGTTGTGTGATCATTTAATTATCTTCCTTGAACTGAGAAAATTCACACTTTAAGGAACAGTCAACTCTCGTGTACCTACACCTGAGAATCAAATACAACCAATCTATTGATTGAGTTAGTGAAAGAGAGAAAGAGAGGAGAAAAGAAAAGATAAAAAGTAGGACAGATGTTGGTAGAACTAGCTTTCAAGTCACCCTGAAATTGTGATTGTTCAACGACGGATACAAGGCGGAGCGTCGGGATTAACTCGGGCACATATGAGATGGATCTTTGAGAAGCACATATATTTGAGAAAGAGCTATAAGGCAAGTGCTTCTTGGTTTTAATTTTGTTTTAAAACCTTTATCCTGTGAAAGTGGAATAAGGAGGCTTGGCTCCGGAACCACTATAAAAAAATCTAGAGCGTAGTCTCTAGCACACGTGGTGGATGACATTCTCAGCCAATCGAGTAAGGTGAAATTCTTACTTTACATGTGGTGGGTGAAATTCCCAACCGATTGAGTTAGGTGGAATTCCTACTCTAATTGTGAGGGTGTAAGCCCTCACTTAGTGAATTTGGGGATAACTCAAGGTTGAGCTAGTCCTAACAGTGGATGTAGGTTGGCTAACGAACCACTATATATCTTTTGTCCATGTGCTTGTGGTGTTAGAGCTAATTTATTGTATTGATTGCTTAATCACATTTGCTAACACACACACACTTGATTGTTATATCGGCTGCGCTTAATTAATCAATCAAATAATTTTTAAAAGGACCAACAATTTTTAGATTGACATATTCCCCCCTTCCCCCCCCTTCCCCTCCCTCTCTTGGGTCAATTGTGTTCTAGCGCCAAAGGGCATAAGGTTTTCCCCTAGTCGAGTGTGTGTAGTAACCCTAGGGAAAAAGGATAGTAATTATTTGGTCTTTGAATTTGATGCTCAGGGTAGCGTCATGTTCAAAGAGGTTAGTATTGTTCAAAGATGTGTTTTCTTCAACTAGGTGAAGTTTTAGATTGGTGTTTGTTTGCTATTTAGAATTCCTGCCTAATTGTGAAATTGATTAATTTTTTTATTTTGTTAGAAATGGCCAAAAGAAGCAACCTGTTAGTGCCCTAGTTTGACCGAGTCACCTTGTTGTCAATTTTGTGACCTAGAAAAGCATTGCCTTGGAAGAATGAAGATAATAGATAAAGACTCAAGTGTGGTGACGATTGAATCGAGAGCAAAGCATTGAAAGATTAAGTGCAAGATTCAAAGCATCACCAAATGTATGGCAATCACAAAAGGTAAATTGGCCATAGATGACACTAACGTGGACCCAACACACCTACGAAGACCTTAACTAGGCTTATAACTCATATTTCTAAAATTAGACCAAGCCTAGAGAAAATGGACCAAAGCCTCAGAACGTTTGAACTTATCTTGGAAAAATCTGTAACATCCCGGATTTTTCAATGCAATAATAAATTGGATTTTGACTAATTAAATTATTTAATTTGTTGAATTTAAGATTTATGGATAAAATGGATTTTAAATGGGTAAGAATTTGGTCAATGGCCCAATTATGATCCAATGGATCATGGATAGGGTTTGATTTTAATTAATTGGGTCAATTACCAAATTGGGACCCAATGGGTCAAAGTGAATGGATTTTGGGAAGTAAATGAGTAAGGAATTAATTTAATTGGGTCATGTACCCACTTAAGACCCAAGGCTTGAGATCCACCTCATCAAGTGAGGTGGCAAGTGTATGAGGTGGCATGTAAGTGGCATAGCCAAGTGGGACCCAAATCCACCTCATCAAGTGAGGTGGTGAGTGGTCTAAGGTAACATGTAGGGTCGGCTACCATGGTTGACTTGGTCAACCATGGGTGAGTTCAAATGTGGTGAGTTGAATTACATTGGGTTAGAAATTAAAAATCATTTGAGTTATATGGAAATGAGTTTAAGAAAAATAAAATGAGTTGGGATAGAGTTGAATGGGAAGTGAGTCCAAATAAGCAAGTGAGTCACATGGAAGTGGAAGAGGCTTAAGTGAGTCAAAGGGGGAGATGGAGGGTTTCCGTCTCATGGAAACCCTAGACACCATCGTTGGGAACAGGGGGGAAAGCCCCAAGCTTAAGCCATGTGTCTCCTTGGTTAACCAAGGGACACATGGGAAAGACCAAGGAGAAATGTGGATGGTTGGGAGGTTAGGGCTGATGTACTCAAAGAGCTCACACCACCCCTTTGGCAGATTTTTCCATCCTAAGGAAAGATTAGGATCTTCATCTCTCTCCTTCTCATCTCTCTCTCTCCCTCTTTCAAATTACACTTAGCCGATTCTTGTCTCTCCCTCTCTCTCCCACATTTGGTCTTAACACTTGGAGAGCTAGCAAATCATCAAGGAAAGAGAGGAATTAACAAAGAAATGAAGGAGTTTGGGGGTTGATTTCAAAGAGACCTCTTTGGCCGATCCTTCCATAGAAATTTTCATCTCATTTTCTCCCTCTCTCATTCAACACTCTTCGCCGAATGCTTCATTGAAGAACAAGGAGGTTTTAATCTCTCTCCCTCCTATTTCGGCTCTAGACTTGGAGGAAGAACAAGGACCTAAAGAAGGAGAAGGACGAAAGAGCAAGATTAGACCTAAATAAACGAAGGAGACGCGGAAAAGGTATGTAATGTTTAATGAGGGTTTAATGATTAAAATAAGATAAGGGAAACATGGTTTCAGCTATGGAATGGCCGAAACCATGGGTTTCATATTCATTGAAAAGTTGGCAAAGAAATTACGCTAAGGCCATGAACTGAAAAATCTATCCAAGGAAATGGTTAAACGTTTGGAATAATGGACAAGACCCTAGTGGGGTTAGGGAGTAGGGCATACTCACTGATTTTAAAAATACATGGATGAAATTATATGTGTTAAATATAAGAAATGAATTTCATAAGGAAAGGTCAAGCCAAACATCAAATAAAATGAGGACTGATTTCGAATGGCACTGTTTGCGGACGGGTATCACTATCCGCAGGACAGGTTTTTATCGTCCGCGGGACAAGTTTCGACTGTCCGCGGACAGATAATAAACTGGACATGGGTTATCTGCGGACAGGTGATATTTATGTAGGACGGGTTTCTGCCATCTGCGGGACGGGTTTCGACCATCCGCAGATGGGTGACAAACATAATATGGTACTGTCTGCGAACGGGTGACATGTATGAAGGACGAGTTACACTCTCTGTGGGACTGGTGTTTACCGTCTGTGGGACATGTTTTTATATTCCACGAACGGGTGTGGACCGTCCGCAAGACAGGTAACGAGTGTGGACTGTCTGCGGGTATCGGACCACGGCTGTATGCTGTCTGCGACGGGTATCACCATCCACGGACGGGTTTCTATTGTCCGCAGGACGGGTTTCGACCGTCCGCGGACTGAGTAACAGACTTTGTTTTGTGCTGTCTGCGGACGGGCTACAGTTTGTAGGACGGGTGTCTATCGTCTGCAGGATGGGCTACGGACGGGTAACCGACTGATTTTAAAAGTGAAGTTTTGTATATGATTTTCCTTTTCCAAATGGTTAAGTTTAATTGGAAGGATGTAAGGAATGATTTAAATCAATTAAATAATTAATTTGATTATTTTATATGATGGAATTCATTTAAGGTAAAAAGATTCCGCAAGCGGGGGTGTGATCTATTTTGACGAAAACGCAAGGATACAATACTTGGACGTGGGTAGGATTCCTACCTTATTAAAGCACCTTGGATTATGTACATGTAATGATTTTATTTCCATATTTGATGATCTATTTTGGGTATCAAAATGCTTATGTTTTAAGAACTGAATTTCAATGCTATTATGATATAATATGAAATAGTATGATTGCACTCACATCTCATGCATGGCATGGAAGGGAACATATGAGAGGAGTCCAGGCTCTATTCGGGATATCTGATAAACAAACGTGGGGAGGGATCCGCACTGATTCCGTGTCACGCCCCGACCCGAAGGGTAGGCCTGGAACGCGACTGATTTTTTTTTTTTTTTGAAAGCTAAAACAACACTCAAGCATTCTAACTGGGCCAGATCAACAGCTATGCCCAAAGGTCACACATGATCCCAACATGTGGACTCAAACATATATCATAAGTCTACTCAACAAATAGATAAAAAATAACACAAAGCATGATCACATAATTCCAACCATTATTATTCTAGAAACAACATCATCAGAGTAACTACATAAACGTAGTAGTTTTCAATACATCACATTCAAACAGACTAAGTACCACACCCGGTACTTTACAAAAGCAAATGGTTCCAAGAACCAGAAAGCAAAGATAAGGGTATTTCCCTCAGTGGGAATCCCAAAACAACGCCGCAGCTTATCCACTCTAAGCTTCATATAGAGGGTTCTCCTCCTCGGGTTCATCTCCTGAAAGGTGAGTGGGGTGAGCTAACTAGCCAAGTGAAGGAAATATAACAGTGCAGTTTTAAGTAAACAACATGTTAGCAATAATCAACAATTGCAATATAATATCTCATGCTTGATAATAAATTCACAACATCAAGTAAAGTCTCATCATCATTTCCATCATTTCATCATCATCTTTCCATTACTACTGTCATCTGACGTAACGCCTACCGACTACGCTGAGACCATTGTATTAAGTCCCGACACGGTCAAAATACATCCTTACAAGTACATCTCCGGCTCTCCCATAGCCGATACTGACACCCTCAAATTAGCAACTGTCGACACCCATGATCCAGTAGACGTAAACCATCTCTCATATGGCCAATATTGGTTCAATAGTCAAGGGCACGTGGAAGCAGTATTACACATTTCATACAATCAACATCGTAGCATTATAAGCATCATCAGCACCTCTTACAGTAGTGCATTATATCTAGGCACATGAGTGGGTTCATCAAATCTGAAACCACTCATTGCTCAAGATCCATCTCAAAATAAAACCTGTTTACATCTTACTGCAAAGTTAAGTTCCTTCACCGTATGTGTGGTTTCGCGGTCTCTGTTCAAACAAACAAACAAGTGCACAATCATTATCACGTCAACATACATAGCATCAAATACATACACACAAGTAGTATTTCGAAAACATACTTGTTTCCCAAAAAAATATTCAAGGTATATGAAATTGAGTCTCCTACTTGATTTTTAACCTTTTTAAATTATAATGATCCACAGGATAATATAATAAGAAGGTGCTCAGTCCAAAACTCAAATTGTCTTCTGGGCATTGACTAGATTGACGTATTGAGTTAGGTTTAGATTCTCCGATCACTTCTCGGTTGTCTTCTGGATAGGACCAGATCTGACATTTTGAGTAAGGCCTCGAGGTCACTCAGTGCCCGACAATTATAGCGTCGACGTGGAAGTGAAATCACTCAATACCGACCAATAGAGTCGGCCTGGAAGTGAATAAAATAGTAGATACACTATAGTAATAAGAGAAGAGGGTTAGTACATTTTTAATTATCAAGTGGGGCACTAACATCACATCACATGCATCAATAATAATCAAACAACATTTTACACTTCAAAAACTAGATCCCTCGGAACATGCCTCGGAACCAGGTACTGTGGCCTCGGATCATCTGAACCACACCTAAACTAGTCACTAACCACGGATCATGGGTCTGACTTCAGATCGTCCGAAGATCTGGTCTCGGAACATTCGAAGTCCTTCCGAACCGATAAAACATATAAAAACTGGTCTCGATGGGTCTGTATACCTCGGAACATCCGAAGTAGGGCTCGGATCGTCCGAGTGGGGTTCGGTCCTTCCGAACTCTGTTCGGAACATCCGGACCGAGTTAGGCTAGCCTCGGGCGTATCTAGGCTTCGGGTGAAGCTCGGAACGTCCAAATATTGACTTTCGGACCGTCCGAAAGTCGTCTTCCTCACTGTCTGCACCAGCAGACAGTGACGGTAGACACTGTATGAAATACGAATCCGGAAACAGTGGGTTTCCCGGATTTGGTTTCCACATCTAGCCGGTCTGATGGACTCCTCTGAGAGTCCTCTTTCCATAGGGAAAGATTTGGAGCTTTGAAGCTCAGCAGGGCCATCCGATTTTAACACTTGAAACCTCACTGGTACACTAAAAACCGGGTTTTTCCTTAAACTTTGAAATGGTTTTACACACTCAACACTAAACCAACACTGGAGTTCCTGGGTTGAAAATCTGATTTTTGAAAAGCTTCCCTTCTAAGTTACGGGTGACAAGAACTGGGAATAACAGAGGATCGGCTGAGTGAAAGGTTGCCGGATTTCACAACTGAGAGGGAGACAGAGAAGAGAATAAAGTATGAGGGAGTTAACAACTGAGCTAGGGGGCTGAATTTATAGGAAATCAACCGGAAAATGGGGTCCGGACTGCCACTGCATGTGGCTGCGAGTGACATTCCAAACAGTAACCATACTGTTTGGACTGGTTGCTGATTAGTCATCTTTCAAGTTTCCATTTTGCAAATAAGTTCCGGTTTTAATAAAAATCTGATTTTTAACCAAAACATAAGATTTGAGAACTCAAAAATTTAATCCAATCTTACAGATAAGTTGGGTTTTAAAAACTGTAGTCACCATAAAAATTTTGGGATTTAAAACTCACTAAAAGTCCATTGATTTAAATAAAAATCATAATTTAACACTATTTACTTAAATAAACAAATGTTAAATAAAATAATTTAGAAATCTTATTTTTGGGGTTCGAAGAATAACTAGACCATACTAAAAATGGTCTAACATAAAACACTTGTTTCAAAATTTATTTCGTTTCCAAAAGCCATTTAAAATAATTATTTCTCCTCATCTAGGTTTTGACGGGCGGTTTTAAATATCATTTTTTGAAAATAAAATTATTTTAAAGCCAGAAATACAAATCCTTGACTAAGGAGAACATTATCATCCAATAATAATCACATAACAACATAATTTATTAAAAATAATATCAAGAAGTGGTAAATTACCAAATTGCCCCTCAAGCTGGACGAGCTGGATCACTGAGCATTCGAGCTCAGATTGGGCCACACTTGGGCTTTCTCAAAGCCCTAACCGTAATCTTCGAGATTAATTTGTCAAGCAAGATTATTAAGCTAAACTACGCCTAATCTGAGTCAGGGTATTACATTCCAATTGACATATGGGAAATGATATATGATGTTTGAAATGAAAGAAGACTCCACGCTCCGTTCGGTGGGACCGATAAGGCATACGTGGGGAGTCATGACAATGAATACCTTGATGTGGCTTGTTCATCAAGAGGATTATCTATATGTTTTGAGATATGGTTGATGGGTGGGAAATCATGGCATATGACACCCATGGCATGGCATTGATTTAGCATGATTTTGATATTATGTATCTATTCTGATTTTATACTAATCCCTGTGTATGACCTTACTCGGAATACCTACTGGGCGCGCTGATTAACTCCCTACTTCTACCTTAGATGATGATATAGGGAACGGAACGAGCAATGGACGCGAAAGGAGCCAAGCTTAGGAACTTGGACAACTTATTGCTTATTTTATTTAAGTTTTATTTTAGACAATGTAATTTGAGTTAATCGCATTGTGGGACTGTAAAAACTTAGAATTATCTTACTATGGTTTGGTTACATTTGGACATTTAAACTTGAGATAATTTATGTGATGGACTTCCTTGCTTAAAAATGGATAGGGATAGTAACTCTAATCTTATATTAATTCCGCAATGTGTTTATTCCGTAAGTATAACCTTAAGCGTGTGAACTGTTTTAGTGGACTCTGTCCACACACACGTATGGTTGGCCAGTTAAGGGTCGGGCTTTGGAAGCTCAAACTTAACTTCGCGTCGTGTCGTCCCATTCTCTCTCACTCTTTATTTAAAAAAAAAAAAAATAGACTCTGATTTTCGGCGAGTGAAAAAAGGCGGGGCGTTACAGTTGGTTTCAGAGCAAAACCGGAAGTATGAATCTTTCAAAGTAAGATTAAGACGATATCATGTCTCACTGAAAAGATAAGAATCCCAACTGACCGACACTTCGGAGTCTGCTGCACGGGGGCCGGATTAATTTACTTTGTTAAGAATCAGACTGAAACATTCAAACTGAGAACAACACTATAACAGCAAGGGAAGGACAATCACTATAAAAAATGGATTTATCAAACATCGCAAAATAGGACATATTTCCCCGAGACGAGAAACATCAGGATTTCCCCCAAATTGAGAAACAATACTTGATACATAGGAAAGTTCCCCAAAAACAAGAAATACAAGATGCTGATTTGGCAATTCCCCAAACTATGGAAACACAAAACTTTATGAGAAAGCTAACTCAAATGATGTTTCAATGACTTAGGAAAATGCCTCCGAAAAGAAGAACTCGACAAAACCCACATGTGGAGGAAAGGTGCAGGAACCACACCAGGAAGAGGAGCAGAATAGAGTAAATATTCCTATGGTACCCCCCAAGTTGCAGAACTTAGTGCAGGCTGTGGTCACTTCCGTTCTACAACAACATATGAACGGCAATAGAAGTACAACCACCAATGAGGCACATGATCGAAGCATGGTTAGAGACTTCCAACAGCAGCGTCTCCCTCATTTCAAAGGGAAAGAAGGACCTGCCGGAGCGGAGAATAGGCTAAGAAATATCACCAAGATCTTGACATTACTGAAGATCACCAGTAATGAAGATAGAATACTGCTGGCTACTTCGCAGTTGATCGATGATGCCGGCAAGTGGTGGGAAGTGATTGAACGACAACGGGCACAGATTCTAGCAGGGGAAAGGACTGAGATGACATGGGACCAGTTCTCTGCAATGTTCCTAGATCACTATTTTCCAGAAGAGGAGAAGGAGCGCCTGACACAAGCGTTCATATCTTTGGTGCAGGGCACCATGACTGTGGCTGAGTATCATCAGGAGTTTCTCCGTCTATCATGTTATGCTTTATACATGGTGGACAAAGAATACAAGAAGGATCGTAAATTTGAGCGTGGCCTTCGACCAAGCATCAGGGCCAAAGTGACTATCTTCAAGTCACCTACATTGGCGGAAGTGATCAGTCGAGCTACCATAGCTAAGCAAGAGATGACAGAGACATTTCTGTTTGTGAACAACCGCCGGGGCCAAAGCGGGGGAATTGTTTTTCGCCCAAACAAGATATTCCAACCCAACTTTGGGAGACCATCACCTTCTACTGGGTCAACTGGAGGCTTTCGTCCTAATCAGCCCTCCACATCAGTATCCGCCTCTCAGGTTCCTCAAGGTGTGAGCACCTATTTTTAGTGTGGCCAGCAGGGTCATTTCAAGAGGGAGTGTCCGCAGAACAGTAGATCTTCTCACTCCAGAGATTCATTTCGTCCTCCAGCTCGTTCAATTCATTCACAAGTATCCAGATCATATAATAAGATAGGACGAGCACCTAATCCGACAGGATCTGGACGACTATATACTTTGGCTCCTCATCTAGAGACTGTGGATCACTCAGTGATTCAAGGTATGGCATTAGTTGGTAGTTCCTATGCTTTAGCATTATTTGATTCCGGAGCATCCCACTCCTTTGTATCTGCTGCATTTATATATGCTATTGGCACTTTAGTACAGCAATTGTTCACCGCACTTACTATTGTATCCCCCATTGGAGACACATCACTGGGACTGATATACACAGAAGTAAACACTGAACTTGTTGGATTCAGATTTGAGTTCAATTATCTGGTACTCGAGATGACTGAGTACGACATCATTTTGGATTGGTTGGCTAACTTCCAGGCCAACATTGACTGCCATCTCCGCATGGTGATATTTTGGTCACCCGAGGGAAAGCAATACGTGGTACATGCCTACAAGCAGAGCACCCCTTATGACCAGGAGACTACATGAAGAATTGAACCACCTTGTATTGAACATCATAAGACCAGACAAGGCACCGGTGGCTGAACTACCTGCGATAGTGAAAGACTACGTAGAGGTATTCCCGACAGAACTCCCTGGCTTGCCACCAAAGAGGGAATTTGATTTTGAGATCAAGCTATATCCTGGCACTACTCTAGTGTCATTGTCGCATTACTGGATGGCCCCAGCTGAGATGTCAAAGTTAAAGAAGCAAATTGATGAACTTCTCAGACTAGGATGCATTCGGAACAGCACATCATCTTAGGGAGCACCAGTATTATTTGTGAAGAAGAAGGATGGTACGCTTCGGATGTGCGTAGATTACAGGAAATTGAACCAGCTGACAGTCAGAAACAAGTACCCTCTACCTAGAATTGATGATCTATTTAATCAACTCAGAGGTTCCAGTCATTTCTCCAAGATTGATCTGATTTCAGGCTACCATCAAATCCGTGTCAGGGATGAAGACATAGAGAAGACGGCTTTCAGAACTCGGTATGGACTATATAAGTATGTGGTCATGCCGTTTGGATTCACCAATGCACCAGCGGTGTTCATGGATCTTATGAACAGGATCTTTCGTCCTTACTTGGACAAATTTGTAATTATTTTTGTTGACGACATCCTGATTTATTCTAAAAGTCGTGAGGAACATGCTGAACATCTAAGGATAGTCTTGGACACCCTGAAGAAGAATCAGTGGTATGCCAAAGTAAGAAAATGTGAATTATGGCTAACTGAGGTTAACTTCTTAAGGCATGTCATATCAGCGAAGGGTATAGTCATGGACCCGGCAAAAGTGGCAGCAGTTAGAGACTGGAAAGCTCCAAGGAATGTGACCGAAATCCGTAGCTTTCTGGGATTGGCTGGTTATTATCGGAAGTTTATTATGGACTTCTCCAAGATTGCATCTCCACTCACCCGACTCACTCAGAAAGGAGCCAAATTTGAATGGTCTGCTGTATGCAACCGAAGATTCGAAGAACTGAAGGAGAGGCTTACGACTGCTCCTATTCTGATTTTGCCGGAAAGAAGCAAGGGCTATGAAGTATATTGTGATGCTTCAGGTGAAGGACTTGGGCGTTCTCTTACCCAAAGTCAACACATAGTGGCTTATGGTTCAAGGCAGTTGAAAATTCATGAACGCCACTATCCCACACATGATCTGGAACTAGGCGCAGTGGTCTTCGCCCTTAAAAGCTGGAGACACTATCTTTATGGCGAGAAGTTTGAGGTATTTTCAGATCACAAAAATTTGAAATGTTAGTTTGATCAGAAGGAACTTAATATGAGGCAGCACAGATGGATGGAATATCTGCAAGACTATGAGTTTGCGCTTCGATATCATCCTGGCAAGGCAAACAAAGTGGCGGATGCCCTCAGTCGTATGTCACATGCAACAGTGGCCAGTTTGATTATGAAGGAATGGGAAATTCTGAATATTATTCGAGAGTTCAATTTGTACATCAAGAATCATGGGAGTATGTATAATTTAATCGTACGGTCCAACATGGTTTCCAAGATTGAGCAAGAACAACGGACATATCCGGAAGTGGAAGAGATATGGGCTAAAATGTCTACTGGTGAGGTTATACCGGAATGGGAGTTACTACCGGGACAAGGTCTTTTGTTTCGAGGCAGTACATATGTGCCTCAAAGCTGTAGAAGGGAGCTATTGATCGAGGCACACCAAACCAAACTCTCTATTCATCCGGGTAGCACCAAGATGTATCATGATCTGAAGAGACACTATTGGTGGCATGGAATTAAAAGAGATGTGGCAGAGTTTGTTGCTCACTGCCTGACTTGTCAGCAAGTCAAGACTGAATATCAGAAACCACCAGGATTACTCAAACCCTTACCAGTGCCGGAGTGAAAATGGGAACATATTTCCGTGGATTTTGTGATAGGGTTGCCAAGGTCATCAAAGGGCAACGATGCAATATGGGTCGTGGTAGATCGATTGACCAAGTTTGCACACTTTCTTGCCATCAAGATGACAGATTCATCTGAGACTTTGGGACGACGATACATCAAGGATATCACCAGACTACATGGTATCCCCAGGACTATTATATCCGACAGAGATGGACGATTCACTGGCAGAGTGTGGCAGAGCATGCAGACGGCTATGGGGACGAATTTATTGATTAGCATAGCTTTCCATCCACAGACTGATAGTCAGTCAGAGAAGACAATACATAAATTGGAGGATATGCTGAGAGCATGTATGTTAGATTTCAAGGGTGGATGGGAGGATCACTTACCACTGGTTGAGTTCTCTTACAACAACAGTTACCAGGCAAGCCTCTAGATGGCTCCATTCGAGGCGTTGTATGGTAGACCCCTGTAGATCACCAGTGTGTTGGACAGAGGCTAGTGAGCCTGCACTTATTGGACCTGAGCTAGTTGCAGAGACTACGGAACAAATTAAGTTAATATGCAACATCTGCTCACTGCACAGAGTCGTCAGAAGAGCTATGCTGACAAGAGAAAGAGCTTCCTTGAGTTTGAAGTGGGAGACTTAGTATTGTTGAAAGTCTCGCCACGAAAGGGACACATGCGATTTGGGAAGAAAGGGAAGATTTGTGGGACCGTTTCCAATCCAAAAGAGGGTGGGAGAGGTGGCTTATCAATTGGCACTTCCTCTACAGTTGTCATCTTTGCACGATGTATTTCATGTATCTATGTTGAGGAAATACAATCCAGATCCTTCACACGTGTTGAACGTGCAAGATGTTGATGTGCAAAGCAACGTGACTTATGTTGAAAGGTCGGTCAGAGTGATCGGGAAAGAACAAAGGGTGTTACAGAACCGAGCTATTCAATTCGTCAAGGTGGTAGAGGATCGACATGATAATGAGGAAGCCACCTGGGAACTTGAATAAGAAATGAGAGCAACTCATCCTGAACTTTTTGTATAAGTTGTTTGAAACCCTACTTCGCTTGATTTTCGGGACTAAAATTTCAAAAGAGGATAATATTGTAACATCTCGGATTTTTCAATGCAATAATATATTGGATTTTGACTATTTAAATTGTTTAATTTGTTGAATTTAATATTTATGGATAAAATGGATTTTAAATGGGTAAGAATTTGGTCAATGGCCCAATTATGATCCAACGGATCATGGATAAAGTTTGATTTTAATTAATTGGGTAAATATAGTTAATTGGGTCAATTACCCTAATTGGGACCCAATGGGTCAAAGTGAATGGATTTTGGGAAGTAAATGGGTAAGAAATTAATTTAATTGGGTCATGTACCCACTTAAGACCCAAGGCTTGAGATCCACCTCATCAAGTGTGGTGACAAGTGTATGAGGTGGCATATAAGTGGCATAGCCAAGTGGGACCCAAATCCACCTCATCAAGTGAGGTGGCGAGTGGTCTAAGGTAACATGTAGGGTCGGCTAGCATGGTTGACTTTGGTCAACCATGGGTGAGTTCAAATGTGGTGAGTTGAATTACATTGGGTTGGAAATTAAAAATCATTTGAGTTATATGGAAATGAGTTCAAGAAAAATAAAATGAGTTGGGATAGAGTTGAATGGGAAGTGAGTCCAAATAAGCAAGTGAGTCACATGGAAGTGGAAGAGGCCTAAGTGAGTCAAAAGGGGAGATGGAGGGTTTCCATCTCATGGAAACCCTGGACACCATCGTTGGGGTTGGGGGGGAGGAGAAAGCCCCAAGCTTAAGCCATGTGTCTACTTGGTTAACCAAGGGACACATGGGAAAGACCAAGGAGAAATGTGGATGGTTGGGAGGTTAGGGCTGATGTACTCAAAGAGCTCACACCACCCCTTTGGCAGATTTTTCCATCCTAAGGAAAGATTAGGATCTTCATCTCTCTCTCTCCCTCTTTCAAATTACACTTAGCCGATTCTTGTCTCTCTCCCTCTCTCTCCCACATTTGGTCTTAACACTTGGAGAGCTAGCAAATCATCAAGGAAAGAGAGGAATTAACAAAGAAAGGAAGGAGTTTGGGGGTTGATTTCAAAGAGACCTCTTTGGCCGATCCTTCCATAGAAATTTTCATCTCATTTTCTCTCTCTCTCAATCAACACTCTTAGTTGAATGCTTCATTGAAGAACAAGGAGGTTTTAATGTCTCTCCCTCCTATTTCGGCTCTAGACTTGGAGGAAGAACAAGGACTAAAGAAGAGAAGGACGGAGGAGCAAGATCAGACCTAAAGAAACAGAGGAGACGCGGAAAAGGTATATAATGTTTAACGACGGTTTAATGATTAAAAGAAGCTAAGGGAAACATGGTTTTGGCTATGAAATGGATTAAAGCAAGGTGTTTCAACCACTATAACAGATAAAGGGACAAGGACTAGACCGGGGTAAGTCGAACCTTTCAAAATTAGGTTAAATTCTTACTCTATTGTGAGAGCGTAATTCCCTCACCTAGTGAATTTGGGATAACCCAAGAGTGGGTGAGTCCAACAGTGGATGTAGGAGGGGTTTACTCTGAACCACTATACATTGGGTGTTTGGTTTGTTTGTATAATTGTTCTTATTACTTGTGCACTCACTTATCACACAACACATCTCTCTTGATTAATCTTGTTTATTCCGCTGCATATGTTTTGATTAATCAAGAATTTGTAAAGGCCATAAAAATTGAGTATAGTCCTATTCACCCCCCCCTCTCTCTCTCTCTCTCTCTCGGACCAATCTTGTTCTACCATCGGGAACTTTCCACATGGGTAGGAGAGGAGTCAGTGCTAGTGTGGAAAATCACTGAATCTGGAAATTCTTCGAATCCACACCCTCCACCTCCTTCTCCAAAGAATGTGAACCCCAATGATGTGTTGAGGGTAGCATAAGATGTTCTGACGGTGGTGCAACATAATGCTATGAACCAACAAGCCAATACTGCAAATCATGCAACCAAGGAGACACGAGATATGGTGGCTATCTGGGAGTTTAAGCGCCAGCATCCCCCGCCATTCAGATGAGACATAGGGCCATTGGCTGCAAAGCGTTTGTTGAAGCGGATCGGTAAGATCATGGAAAATATAGGTGTGTAGGGTGATGACCTTCGCATCACCTTGACAACTATGCAGCTGAATGGGGAAGGCGAAGAGTGGTGGGCCAATCAACAGGAAATTAATGAAGATGAAATGAAAACTTGGGATGCTTTCTCCATGGCTTTTCTTGCATAATATTTCCCCCCTAAAGTTCCTCGGACTAAGATCTCTGAATTTCTAAGTTTAACCCAAGGCAGTGATATTATGGCCCAGTATGAAGTCAAGTTTAAGGAATTAGTCCACTATGCTAAATGAAATTCCAGGTGTACTAGAAAGGATTGACTAAAGGGGGGTGAATAGATCAATCCCAACGTTAATGGTCTTTTCAATATTTTCTTGATAAATGTGAAATTGGATTAGATTTAAACCTTAGTTAATCAAGTGTGTGATTTTGGAAGTGTGCAAGATAACAATCAATGAATCACACAAAGTGACAATGCACACGATGTATAGTGGTTCGATTCGTCAACCTACATCCACTGTTAGGACTAGCTCAACCTTGAGTTATCCCCAAATTCACTATGTGGAGACTTACACCCTCACAATTAGAGTAGAAATTCCACCTCACTCAATCAGCTGGAAATTCCACCCACCACTGTGCCAGAGACAACGCTCTAGAGTTTTTTATAATGGTTCCAGAGTAAATCCCCCTTAATCCACTTTACAATGATATGGTTTTAAAAACAAAATTAAAACGAAGAAGTAATTGCCTTGGAGCTTGATTCCAATGAAGTGTGCTTCTTGAAGATCCACCCAATGTGTGCTCGCACAATCTCGACATTCTGCCTTGTAGACTAGGCGTGTTGAGCAATCACAGTCCCTTGGTTGGCTAGGAAATTGGATATACCAATATCTATCCTAGAATGATGTGTTTAATCCTTATCTCTTAATCTCAATCTCAACTGGATTGGATACTTGAATGATTTGCTTATGATTCGCCAAGAAATAATAAGCCAAGAGGTTTTGCCTTTTTTTTCTTAGGAGTTTTCCCTTGAGAATATGGTTATTTTTATGCTCTGAGGGTCTCTCATAAACTCACCACCAAATGAAGTAGTTATAGGCAAAAACAGATTTCCGGATAGCAGAACCACACGATCGGTCGTGACCACATGATAGGTCATGACCACACGATCGGTCGTGACCACACG
Source organism: Chimonanthus salicifolius (assembly GCA_013350335.1). NCBI lineage: Eukaryota > Viridiplantae > Streptophyta > Magnoliopsida > Laurales > Calycanthaceae > Chimonanthus > Chimonanthus salicifolius. The sequence goes on along the minus strand of CM023532.1, from coordinate 62,141,515 downwards.
ATCGATCGTCCAGGTTTGAATTCGTGCACACTAACCCAACAGTTGCGCATTAAATACACTGCAACGGCACAATAACGGTAACAACGCAATCGGTCTTATACACTACTGATCGTTCGTGTTCTGGATAGTAGATCGTGGGTTTACGATTAAATCGGTCTGATGCTATCCTGTCATGACAGTTCTTTGTCAAGACAGACTTCACTCGATCCCAGGGCTACAGGTTGTGTCCCGATGTAATAGTGTCCTGTCCTGGCGATTGATCATATGACAGACGGCTCGTGCTATACCACACGATGTGTCGCAGCCAGACGATTTGATCGTCCTGAGCCTGACTGTAAATGACAGTCCTAATTATGGCTAAGTCCCACAGACAGGTCGTTGTGACTGATGGGTAGTTGGATATGTAACCGAGGGGGTGTATCACCACGACCGGTCGTATGCTGTCAATGGCGAAGGGTCGTCTAGATAATGTGTTATCCCTGACAGTTTGTTTGTACATTTCCAAGATGGGTTCCTCTTGGTGTCAAACACTTTTTAGGCTTGGTTGCTTTTCCAGATAAAGGATGGTCCTCCTCAGGTTTGGGTTCAACCTAAGGTCATCTATGGCCAATTACCTTCTGTGATTGCCACATATGTGTTGATCCGTTGAGTCTTCATACTTCAACTAACATTTGAGTTTTGAGTCTTGAGCTTTTCTCTTCAAGGTAAACCTTCTCCTGAGTCACGAACTTGACAAACAAGTGACTCGGCAAGCCAGGGCACTAACAATGTCCCCGTTTGTCAATTCGTGACAAAAACTAGAAGCTAAATAAATACAGACTCAATAGTCATCCCTCCCCAAATATACATCATTTGAAATACACATTACACAAAATTCACGATTACATTCAAATGACACAAGGAATATGACCTTGCTTCATGTACTTGCTCAGCTTGTTTTATTTGCAAATTTACCTACAAATACACACGCAAGCTACAAGTATTTGAAAATCATTAGTGGGGTTAGTCCAAACATAAACATGTATCTATGTACTAAACATCTTATTCTAACTTATACTCCCCCACACTTCATGATTTTCATTCACTTTCTCTCCCCCAATTTTCTTGAATCTGAAGTCCAATCATTAATGCAACACAATGCATCTCCCCCATAGATCAAGCTTCCCAAGCTTGCAATCGATTCTTCATCATCCTACTCCCCCATAAGCTATGCTTCTACCAATTTCTCCCCCATTTTGTCAACAATTGACAAAGATGCATACCATTCAAAACATCAAAGCACTCATGCATTCATATTGAAAACACACCATGGCATCACATAACAAGGAGAGAGAGATTAAGCAAAATCATTGCATTGATCCACAAAATCATTCCATGCAAAAAGATTTTAATAATTACAGGCCAAAACACTTAGTTTTCAAAAACAACATAAGAAAAACTATCCTAAGAAGGGCCAGCTGATGGGGAGGAGGAGCGTCGAGGAGTAGTGTCATCCTTGCTGCACGACATGGCAGAGATGAAGGTCTGGATGGATTCCTTTATATAGGTTACCAAGGCTTCCAATCTGGCTTCCAAGGCATTGTGCCTTGTAGACTGCCTATCTTCAAGGGCTTGAAGGCGTTCCTCGATGAACCTTCGACTGGTAGTGTCAACTCTAGATTCTTCATCTATGTCCTCTACTACTTCAGTTTCTTCTGCAGGGGCTGCGGAGTTTTCCCTTTTTTCCACTCACTTCCTCTACACTGGCTCTAACTGGAGAGGTAGGCTCCTTAATGGTCACTCCACTTGGCCTTCTAGGGGTTAGTTTGGAAGGTTGGTTTTGTTGAGAAGAGGTTTTCTTGGCCTTATTCTTGAATCGAATCCCAAGGCTCTATTGATTTTGAGGAGGAGTTGTGTCCTCAAAGGAAATTATAGAGGGTTGGGTTTCGGCTTTGCTCTCACCTTCCTAGGTTAAGCTTTTTTGGCTGGAAGAGAGGACTCAGTGGGATAATCATCAATTTCTGGAGTCTCATAGTTCTCTAGGTACTTGGTTCTTGCCATATCTTTTTTGTCTTTTAAGAATACTATCCCAGAAACGAAATGAGCAGAGAATGGGGCTTACCCGAGAGAAAAATCCACTGGAATCGCAAAGGGGAATGGTTGCCGAACGTGAGGGAAACATTTTTTGGATTAAAACCACGAATCATCTTTTGTACAATCGTCTCTGAAGGTTTAGGGCACGACCCAATCGCTGGTTTTTCAGAGGAAGGAGGAGAAGATTCACGAAATGAGAAGTGAAATAAACCCCAAAACGCGATCTGCGTTTTAACTTAACCCAGTTCCCTGACACGGACGATTAGTCGTCCTGGTGACTGGTCATATAGTTGATCGGTTACCAATTCGGCGATCTGTCAGCCAAAGTACAGATTAGATTTTTCTTTCTATAATTTGAATTTTTGGTTTTTCAACACCAGCATGATATACATACATCATATTTATCACAATATATATCATAAAAACCTTTTGCAATTGATCAAATTGAAATTCATATACCAAGTTAAGCACATTTTGATCAAATCTATGCAAGAATAGGCTACCGAGATACACCCCCTTTCAAACAAGCAAGCAAACAAACATGTTTAGCATATTTAAACTGAAATTTTGCACTTTGAAACTGTATTTCCATAGCACGTATGGTTTTCCAAGAAAGACTAGTACAATAGCCAAGAAATACATAATATAAGCTTGTAATCACCAAAGTTTCTCTTTCATGTCATAGCACTTGAGCTATTTGAACTCTTCATATCACTAGAGTTCAGTGTGTTAAGGTTTTAAGATATGAATTTGAGTCTAAAAACCATAGCACTAAATGATTAGATGGTGGTCTATCTTCTAGGACCCAAATGGTAGCGTTAGGTCTCTCATACACATTCCTTTAGGCATACCTTGGAGGTTCAAGTATTGGATATCTCAACTCCTTCAAAACTTGGTCGAGTTGTCTTAACCAGGAGTCATGCTTTGGATTCACCCTCATTGGGAGTATCTTACTATTAGGTCTTGGTGGGTATCTTTTAAGCTTTACCTTTGGATTTTGTGGATGTCTTTTACCATTAAGATTTGGGGCTTGGTTTTGAGCTTTATCCTTCACGTGCCTCTTTCTAAGGTTGCATTCCATCTCGTAATGTACAACCTCACGGCAATAAAAACACTTCCCCTTGGGGGTTTTAGGCACATCTCCCTTAACAAACATCTTTTGTCCAATACATTTGTTAGTGCCCCAGCTTGACCGAGTCCTTGTTTACCAATTCCATGACTTGGGAAGAAGCACTTGATAAAAGAAGCTTGAAGACTCATGATGAACAAGGAAGAAGATCATACTCCACCAAAGGCTCAAAGCTCATCGTAATGGCAATCATGAAAAGGTATTATAGCCATAGATGACCTTAGGTAGAACCCACAACTAAGAGAGGACTATCCCTAGGCTTAGTTGAACAAATAATAAAATCATATAAGGCCTAGATAGGTAATTGTACAATGAATTGGAAATAAACTTGAAAAATGAATTATGTTCACTGTAAGCCCGACCAGTCTATCTCACCGACCCCTCGGTGGAGACAGGACCGACCCATCGTGGTCAAGGACTGGTTGGCCAGTTTGACATAAGTTCTAGAACTTAGAATAGTCATTCTGAGAATGCCTCTAACCGATAGTCTCGTATGCACCGACCCCTCGGTGATGAATTTAATCAACCCCTCGTGGTCGACGACTTTTCGGTAAAAGAATTATGTGTCCTGGACTATGAACCAAAGAAGGCTCTCCAGAAAACAGATATCTCAATGATTCAAGACCAATCGAGAGTAACAGGACTGATCCCCTCGGCAAAGGGCGACAGGTCGTTCTGGGTTTACTAGTTTCTGTCTTGAAACTCTGTCAAGATGGAGTTGCCCCAGATCGAGTCTCGCGTATGGACTGACCCATCTGTGTCATGACTATTGACCCATCAGCGCCACCGACATGTTGACCAGGAAGTAATTTTGCCATTGGGAGTGCATTTAATGCGCAGCAGTCGGGTGGTTGAACGGTAATAAATATGAACACCGACCTGTCGAACCTGGACAGTCCAAATGATCGTTAATATTTATCTATAAATATGAGTGTTGTATGATCATTTGGGTATCTTTCTTGAACTAAGAAAAATCATACACTCTAAGGAACGATCAGCTCTCCTGTGCCTATACCAAAAATCAAATACACAATCTTAGAATATAGATTGTGAAAGAGAAAGAAAGAAGAGAAGATACAACATCTACTAGGACATGAACCAATTATCCTAGTCTTATTAAAATTGTGATTGCTATATGATGTCTACAAGAAAGAGTATCATCACAACTTGAGTGAATCTTTGAGAAGCAAACATCATCAACGAGAAAGAGCTTTAAGGTAAGTGCTTCTTGGTTTTAACCTTGTTTTTAAAACCTTTAACGCGAAAGTGGATTAAGTAGAGGTACTCCGGAACTACTATGAAAAACTCTAAAGCGTCGTCTCTGGCACGGTGGTGGGTGGAAGTCCCAGCTGATTGAGTGAGGTGGAATTTGTACTTCAATTGTGAGGGTGTAAGTCCTCACATAGTGAATTTGGAGATAGCTCAAGGTTGATTGAGTCCTAACAGTGGATGTACGGTTAATTAACTGAACCACTTTATATTATCTGTCCTTGAGATTGTGCTGTTAGAGCTAACTTATTGCATTGATTGTTCTGTAACTGCCCCGTCCTTTTTCACTTGTCACAAATCAATATATATATATATATATATATATATTAAATGAGTGAGAGAGAGAGAGGGACGTCACGACGCGAGTTAAGTTCAAGTTTCCAAAACCCGACCCTTAACTGGCCACCTTTACGTGTGCGTGGACTAAGTCCACTTAAACATTTCACACGTTTTCTGAATACTTGCAGAATAATAAATAATATATATATATATATATATATATATATATATATATATATATATGGATACGATGCTATCCATAATTATGTCATCATTAAGAAGGAAACAAATCACCATTCAATTCCAATTAAAACTTAAAGATAATCAAACCATAGCAAATAGTTTCTAAGTTATTACAATCCAAAATATCAGTCCTCCCAATACATCATAAACATCAAAACCAAGTAAATTAAATTTCATTCATTCCAAGCTCCTACGCTTGGCTCCCTTCATGTCTCATGTCCGTTTCCTTGTCATTCCATGTTCCATCATCCATAGGGCAACATGCCCAGTAGGTATTCCAAGTAGGGTTATGGTACACATAGGAGTAATATAAATCAAAATAGATACATCATATCACTATTTGTAAAACATCTCATAAGTAGTAAAAATAATGCATGATGTCCAGATCATAATCATGCTCACATATGTGTCATGTCATGGGTGTAAATGTCAAATGATCACCCAATTTCCATTTCCAATCACATCATATATAAATAGTTTCCTTAATAAATCGCCATATCAATGTGTTCCCATGGCCAATTACGTCCGCAGTGTTTTGTGACGGCACCACCAGGTCACTGTATACCTCCCCACAAATTATTAACTGAGACTATCGGTGAAGTGTGGACTCCTCCCTTTCCACAGGGTTTCGAGACTGCCTACTTAGGAGCTCTTTGGCCAAAATTATGCGATACCCATTTCTAGCAACCCAGACAAGGCCAAAATCTCAACAGTTCACATAGCTTCATACAAGCTAGTCCCAAGCTCAAGTCATGTTCGGACCTCTCATGACTTGGCTTGCTGGTCACATGTATTCTCTCCCATGCCATGCATGCGATAATGTATGCAAGAATGCCATTTCATTTCAAATTACATAATATCATTGAAAATCAGTTCATAAACATATACCATTTATTTAACCAAAGTAAACATCATATTTGGAATAAAAACCAGTGTCATATATAATCCATAGTGTCTCAATAAGGTAGGAATCCTACCAATGTCCAGTACACTATCCTTGCAGTCTTGTGAGGATAATGTTTACGATCGCATAAAACGAATTCACGATCCTTTTGCGAATCTCTTTACCTTATCAAATTCAATCACATATATTAATTTGACTTTCCATTTAAATTTCATCATCCCTTACATCCTTCCAGATAGACAGAGGCATCTAGCAAAAATATTAGAAATAAAACATTCTAATTCAGTCGACTAAATCATGCCCAATTACTATTCTCTGCCTTACCTGCAAACTTTCAGTCCACTGAATCATAGATTCAGTCGGCTGACTTTGGGTCAAATCCTCTATGTTCTCAGTCAATACACTTTCAGTCGACTGAATCACAGATTCAGTCAACTAACTTTGGATCAGATCATTTGTGTGTTCGGCCAGTATACATTCAGTCAGCTGAATTATCAATAAACATTACTTGTTTAGTAAGTATACCTTCAGTCGATTGAATCATAAGATTCAGTCGACTGAAACTGTAACGACCCGACCCAAACACAGGGCTTAGGGCTTAACTCAGTAAGATATTGTTCGCTTTGGGCCTCGCACACAACTCAAAATCGCACGGTTTTGCATTTGGGCCCAGGCCCACGTGGCCTGGCCCAAAAGGCCTCTTACATGAGTTACACACCTAGGGGCTTAAAATAAACCCACCCTTCCTCTTGTTTCCCACCGATGTGGGACTCTAGAGGAGGGGAGGGGTATCACAATCACCCTCCCTAAAGCCTCGAGCCGTCCCCGGCTCGACTCCGGTCCACTTGACAACTCCAGGGAAGGATGATAGGCCCACACAGTCCGAGTGTTGAACTCAGACTCTGATACCATATTTGTAACGACCCGAACCAAACACAGGGCTTAGGGCTTAACTCAGTAAGATATTGTCCGCTTTGGGCCTCGCACACAGCTCAAATCCGCACGGTTTTGCATTTGGGCCTAGGCCCACGTGGCCTGGCCCAAAAGGCCTCTTACATGAGTTACACACCTAGGGGCTTAAAATAAACCCACCCTTCCTCTTAGTTTCCCACCGATGTGGGACTCTAGAGGAGGGGAGGGGTATCACAGAAACACACCAGACCACTTACTTGTCTGGTAAGTCTATGTTCAGTCGACTGAATCAAAGATTCAATCGGCTAAATACCAATACCAATTGATCTCATCTGTGTTTAGCCAGTGTACTTTCAGTCTGCTGAATCATAGGATTCAGTCGGCTGAAATACCCAGATATCCTTTATGTGCTCAGTCAGCCCATTTTCAGTCAACTGAATCATTAAATTCAGTGGGCTGAAACTCCCAGATTACCCTTGTGTGCTCGGCCAGCACCCTTTCAGTCGACTGAATCCTAAGATTCAGTCAACTGACTTTTTGTAAGTTCTCTCTGTTTGCATGTACGGTTTGGCCCTTCCTCATGAAATCCATCTTATCCTTTTAAACATGGATTTCATTTGCCATACCTTTTCTTTGTGAACTTACTCTACCCACTAGCCAAGGCTAGGATCTTTTCCATATTTCATTTAATCTTTGTATCATTACAACATGGTTTTGAATTCCACCCTTTGGTTGTTTGTTTCAACCCATAATCATTCCTTGAATGGATTTCCAACTCCATGGCCTTAACAATTTGGCCATCCATTCCAACCAATCATGAAACTCATGGGTTCGGCCACATCATGGCCAAACCTATGGTTTCTTTAGCCTTATTCCCATATTGTTAAACCTTAAACATACCTTCTTCCCTTCTCCTTCTTTTCTTTCTGATCTGTCTTTCTTCCTTGCTCTTTAAAGATTCTCCAAGTATAGAGGTGTAGGTGGGAGAGAGAGAGAGAGGAGAGGAGAGGAGAGGAGGAAAACTCTTGTGTGCAAGAGGAGGAGTCGGCCAAGGGGTTTGGTGTGTCCCTTGGGTTGTGTCCTTTTGTATAACAGCTCAAACTCTTCATTCCCTCTCTTAATGATTTGTCTAACCAATGAGGCCCTTGGTTTAACCAAGGAGACCCATGGCTTAAACCAAGGAGACTCCTTGACTTCCAACAAGTCCTTTGGTTTCATGCCCTTTGAGATGGAAACTCTTCACCTTCTTCAACTCAAGCATCAACTTAATTCCCTTGAACTCAGTTGTGGTTGACCAAGTCAACCATGACATGGCCAGCCATGCATGTGGTAAGTTGGTCACCACATGGCATTTGGGTCCCACCTTGGCCATGTCACTCGATGATGTGGCCTGCTTGTCTACTAGGCTTCCATGTGATGACATGCATGCCATATGGCAATGCCACATCACTCACATGCCACCTCACGTGATGCGGTGGATTTTAATGGATTAAATACATTAATTATTCAATTCAAATAGTTTAATTAAACTTACCCAATTACTTTACAAATAAGGTTATCTATAATCCATTGGGTCTTAATTGGGTAATTGACCCATTTACTTCAAACTTGGTAATTGATTCATTTCTTGCCCATCTAATGTCAATTTTCACTTTTTAAATCTCAAATTCCATTAATTCGCAATTCAAATTGACAATTCCAATATATTCATAAGGAAAATCCAGGGTGTTACATGTTCAATCACTTTTGCTAACACACTTACTTGATTATTGTATCACCCACACTTAGATTAATTAATTAAGTTAATTTTAAAAAGGGACAACAATTTGAGATTGACCTATTCACACCCCCCCCCCCCCTCTCTCCCTCTCTCCCTATAGGATCAATCGTGTACTCGCACATTGGGTTCATTTAGTATCAGAGCCACGTTGCTCTACATATTTGGATTTAATCATCCGAGTTGATCTGTGCTAGAACAACATCATGGGTACACGTTTTTGTCTACTGTTTGTTTATTCTTATCTGAAAACAAAAATAAAAAACAAGAATGCATCCCATGATAAAAATAATTGAACCTCTATTCAAAATGAGTCTATTGAAAATTCTTGTACAACTTTTGAGAATTCAACAGAAGATTCCAGCTTTAGTAACAAATTAAAGAATCAGGAGAAAGGTGAAAAATTGAAATGTTTCATAACCTCTGTAGGTAATGATCAAGAGGGATACTCAAGTGTAGACGAGGATAGTATAGAAAATCTTAATAGGGTAGGTGACCTTCAAGAATCTTACAACGCTCTGTATCTGGAAAGTGAGAAGTTGGCAAAGAAGGTAGACATGTTTAAATCTGAAAAATTAAATCTTGCAAACCAACTAAAAGTCTTGAGGAACGACTATGACTCTCTAATTTTAGAGCTAAATTCTTCAAATGAAGAAGTTTTGAAAATCAAATAAATTGAAGTATTTTTTCAAGAATCATTGAAAAGAGAAAGGGATGACATCAAGTTACTAAGTAACACCAAACAAAATCTTGAAAAACATGTGGTTGAACTAATTATAGAAGTGCAAGACTTAAGAAACCATAAAGAAAAGTTTCATGATAAATTTACCTAAGGCGAAGAAAAACTGGAAAGACTTTTAAAAATTGGTAAAAGGTTTGGTGAAAGTTCAAGTCTCGGTTCTCTAGAAACCACTGAACTTATCAACCAAAGGGTGTTTGTTAAGGGAACACGTGTTTAAAACTCACAAGGGTAGGTGTTTCTATTGCCGTAAGTTTGGACATTACTTAATAGAATGCAATCTTAGAAAAAGGCACATTGAGAATAAAGCCCAAAGACAAAATCCCAATCTCAATGTTAGAAGATACTTCCAAAGCCCTAAGGTAAACTTTAAAAGATACCCACCAAGACCAAATAGTAAGATTCTTCAAATGAAAATGAACCCAAGGGAGGATCACTTGTTGAGACATCTCAACCAAGTTTTGAAGAGATTAAGATATCCAATGTTTGGACCTCCAAGAATTGCCCGAAGGAATGTGTATAAGAACCCAAACTCAACCATCATGGCACCTCGAAGATAGACCATGACTCACGTTTTGTTTTGGTTTAAGATTCAATTATATATCTTAGACCATTACAAATAAACTCACAACAGATCATGTGAGTTCACATAGCACAAAATGATGTGACATAAGGAGAAAAAGATTGGCTTACTACAAGTCTAGAATATACTGTTCCTGGCTATAGTACATATTCTACTTGGAAAGCCATACATTTCATTCATATTTTGAAATGTATATCTGTTGGAATGATAATTTGTGATTATGTTTACATTTAAGAATTTGATGAGTTGTGTGTGGCATATCCATGCATTGAAATATATCTAAGTATACCGTGCTTAGAATAGAAATCTATCAAATTACACATAATCAAAGATGATTGCTCTGCAATTCATACTTCTCGGTATACTCGACATGTAGATAAATAGACTGGTCGGGGTAACAGACATGTCGATACTGTGCTCAATCAAGCATTGTTGAAAAAAGGGGAAATGTCGAAGAAACCGACCTGTCGAATGGAGCCGACATGTCGGTTGGAAGGAAAAACTCAAGTTAAAAAGATATTTTCCATGAAAATGAAAATCCATTCGAATTCATCTCTTTCACTCCCGCTAATGCTCTAGGCGAAGTTCTCCTCCTCCCGTGCCCTAGACCAGTCGGCAAACCTCTCAGAGCATTTTTCACGACGTAAAAGCATAGGGTTTTTGCTCCTCTTCTCTTTAGAAACCAAAGTATCGCGCGATTTCTTGTGATCAGGTAATCTCAGAAACTCCTCCCTCCTCATTTATTTCTTTATTTCACCCAAGCAAACCATGCCAAAAATAAAAGTGCCTAAGAGATTACAAACTCATGTTGTGGATAAACAAGCTGGGGCTAGCTCTCCACCTCCCAAGAGACCAAAACCTGCTAAGGTAAAAACGATTGTTGCCTCGAGACCTAGCCATGTTCCTATAAGATTTAGGGATTCAAACTCTGAGAATACTCCTCTAGCTAAGTTACCCTGTGTCAGATCCAAGTCAGTAGGGCAAACGCATCCTCAAATCCCATCTGAAAGGGTAGAATAACCAGCCACCCAAAACCAAAATGACCAGGAAGAAGTCAGAGAAGAAGGGGGTATGGAAGAAGACAAAAGCACCGAAGATAGGAATGGAGAAGAAGTTAGGGCTTCTGGGATAAGTGATGAGGAAGGAGAATCATCAGATGAAGAAGGAACTAGTCCCTACCTTCAACCCTTAGTTCGACATAGATGCTTTAAAGACTTTAGCATAGAACGAACTAGTTGTGCAGTTGATCTGCATAAATGTGGGGCTATGCAATTACTACATGGCATGGGCTGGTCAAATTTGGTGCATTAGGGTGGAAAAATGTATACTTTCTTGGCCATGAGAATGTACTGCTCAATCAGGGATGACTCAAAAGCAAACTGCTTCAAAATCTTATTCAAAAATGCATAATCAGTACGAGTCTCTCCTCAACTTGTCTCTGAACTTATTGGGATTCCTCTTGAACTAAATGCTCTACCCATCATTCCTCCATAGATAGAAGTGACTAGAGCAAAAGAAATTTGCCAAAAGATTGTGTGGCAAAGAAGTGGAGTGGAAGAAAAATATATGGATCAGAAGTGCAGACCTGTTACCACGATTCAAAGTTCTCCATCTTCTTTTCTTCTCTAATCCATATCCTAGACATGGGAGCAGAGTTGATTTAAATCCTCCCATGATTGTACTCCTAGACAGAGTTGCTCGCAAAAAGAAATTTTGTTTGTCTACCTGGATGTGTCATTTTATCTCTCAATACTAAAAATCAGATATCCTCCCTTCTGCTATCTTTTGTCTAAACTGGTTGAGTACTTCAAAATCAAGCCAAGAAAAAGGGAAGTGCCAAGATCCACAAGACCCATTGACGAGGGCATTATTCGAAAAAAAACTCACTAAAAGTTTAGTTGATTCCTTCTTTGGGGACAATAATCATTCTTCTTCTAACCATCCTATATTTGAAGAACCTAAAGAAGAAGAAGAGAAATAACAAGAGGAAGAAGAAGAAGCAGATACAGCTCAAACATCTAGATTAAAAGCTATAGAGGATCAGCTTAGTCATCAAAGTAAGTTGCACGTAAACATTGCAAACAGACAGGATGAGCATGATTATCTTCTGAATCAACTCTTGGCTACTATAACTTCTCTCACTTCCAGTCAATCTTCTGTTTACCCAGATCCTCAGCCCTCTACTTCGGTTCCTCCTTCATCCCCTCATGATGCTGAAAAACTTCAAATTTCTATTAGTCTGGATGTGTAAACATTAAGCACCTTTTGTGCAAACTTTCTTCTGTGCATTAATGTTGGGGTGTGCTATGGGTTATTATGTGGGTGGATATTTGACTGTCTTCTATACTCTATATGTTGAAGATGCCTTTGCTAAATAGACTGACATGCAGGTTTGAATGAGTTGGTTTTTGTATTGGTATGTTAGGCAGAGAAGGGATCGGGCTGTTATATTACACATATCCTTGGAGTATGGGGAAGCACAAAATATGTGCTAATTAGATGTTGTCACTGGTCATGACAGCTTGTGAAGAAAAATGAATGCAAGCTTCAAAATTTGGAGAAAAATCAATTTAGAAGTTGCTGAGTTTGTGGGGGAGCTGAGAAGAATACGCTAAGAAGATAGCTTAGAGAATGGAGGAGAAAACTCAAAAAGATAGGAACATTAGCTTAACCCAAAAACTTGATGCACGACAAAATGCACTAATCCATGGGGTGAACCATGTGTAAGAATCAATCTCAGTTAAGCACCAATACAAAAAGCATAGGGGAAAAAGCCATAAGACATAAAAACCAATTAGGAGAAATTGGTGGAAGGAAGATCCAACTTAAGGAGATTGGGGGAGTCCAGCAATTCATTGGTGTATAGGAGAGAAAATCGTATTTAGTCCATGGATGTTTATGGTTTGGACTAACTCATCTAATGATTGTCTAGTGTTTCTCGCTTTTGTGCTTAAACAGGAAAATGAAAGTGAAACAAGCTGAGCAAGATTGATAATCCAATTGAATATACATGTTATTTATGTAATGTTTTGTATTCAAATGTGTTGTAATAAAGGGTGGGCTTGTAATTGGGTTAGCTTCTAGGTTTTGTCATGAAATTGACAAAGGTGAAGATTGTTAGTGCCCTGGCTTGACCGATTCCTTGTTTGTCAATTCCATGACTCAAGAAGAAGCACTTGCTAAAAGAAGCTTGAAGACTCATGATGATCAAGGAAGAATATCTTGCTCCACCAAAGGCTTCAAAGCTCATCGTAATGGTAGTCAGAAAAAAGTATTATAGCCATAGATTACCTTAGGAAGAACCCACACCTAAAAGAGGACTATCCCTAGGCTTATTTGAACAAATAATAAAATCATATAAGGCCTAGAGAGGTTATTGTACAGTGAATTGGAAATAAACTTGAAAAATGAATTATGTTCATTGTCAGCTCGACCAGTCTATCTCACCGACCCCTCGGTGGAGACAGGACCGACCCATAGTGGTCAAGGACTAGTCAGCCAGTTTGACATAGGTTCTAGAACTTAGAACTGTCATTCTGAGAATGCCTCTGACCGAGAGTCTCGTATGCACCGACACTTCGGTGATGAACTTAATCGACCCCTCGTGGTCGACGACTCATCGGTAAAAGAATTATGTTTCCTGGACTACGAATCAAAGTAGGCTCTCGAGAAAACAGAGATCTCAGTGATTCAAGACCAATCGAGAGTCACAAGGACCGACACCTCGGCAAAGGACGACATGTCATTCTGGGTTTGACTAGTTTCTATCTTGAAACTCTGTCAGCATGGAGTTGCCCCTGATCAAGCCTCTCGTATAGACCGACCCATCAGTGCCATGACTATCGACCCATCGGCGATACCGACATGTCGACCGGAAGTAATTATACTGTTGGGATTGCATTTAATGCACAACGGTCGGGTGGTTGAACGGTAATAAATATGAACACCGACCTGTCGGTCCTGGAAAGTCCAAATGACCATTAATACTTCTCTATAAATATGAGTATTGTATGTTCATTTGGGTATCTTCCTTGAACTAAGAAAAATCATACACTCTGAGGAACGATCAGCTCTCTTGTGCCTATACCAAAAATCAAATACCCAATCTTAGAATATAGATTGTGAGAGAGAAATAAAAAAGAGAAGATACAACATCTACTAGGATATGAACCAATTATCCTAGTCTTAATGAAAATGTGATTGATATACGACGTCTACAAGAAAAAAACGTCATCACAACTTGAGTGAATCTTTGATAAGCAAACATTATCAACGAGAAAGAGCTTTAAGGCAAGTGGTTCTTGGTTTTAACCTTGTTTTTAAAACCTTGTAACCCGAAAGTGGATTAAGGAGAGGTATTCCAGAACCACTATAAAAAAAACTCTAGAGCATTGTCTCTGGCATAGTGGTGGGTGGAAGTTCCAGCCGATTGAGTGAGGTGAAATTCCTACTCTAATTGTGAGGGTGTAAGTCCCCACATAATGAATTTGGGGATAACTTAAGGTTGGACGAGTCCTAACAGTGGATGTATGTTGATTAACCGTACCAATTTATATTGTTTGTCCATGAGATTGTGGTGTTAGAGCTAACTTATTGTATTGATTGTTCAATCACTTTTGCTAACACACTTACTTAATTATTGTATCCCCACACTTAGACTAATCAATCAAGTTAATTTTAAAAAGGGACAACAATTTGAGATTGACCTATTCAACCCCCCTTCTCCCTCCTCTAGGATCAATCGTGTACTAGCACATTAGGAATTTCAAGATCCATTGATGTCCAAAGGGAAACCAAGACCCAACCTATCGCCAGATTTTTTTACCCATGCTGAAGATTTTCTCCAATCATTCTTCCCCTTGGGTAAACTTATCTTGGAACTTTTCTTTATGATTTCTCAAATTCTGTAACTCTAGAGACAGTTCCATAACATGATCTTCAAGATCTTTCTTGACATCACTCAACATATTGATGTCATTCCTTTGACTTTTTAATGTGTCTTGAAGATTCACTTCATTTTTCTTAATCTTCAAAACTTCTTCATTTTAAGATTTCAACTCTAGAGTGAGAGACTCATTGTCTTTTCTCAAGACTCCCAGTTGGTTTGCAAGGTTTAATTTTTCATATTTAAACATATCTACCTTCTTAGCCAATTTCTCACTTTCTAAATAGAGAGCATTGTATGAGTCTTGGAGATTATCATCCTCATCAAGATCCTCATAGCCATCCTCTTCTTTACTTGAGGATCCCTTTAGTACATTACTGATGTAGGCTATAAAGCATTTCAAACTTTCACCTCTCTCATGATTCTCCATTTGTTTATGAGATATGGAGCCTTCCATTGGACTATCCAAAGATTTACAAAACTTTTCAATAAACTCTTCTAGGATAGAAGTCCAATCTTCTTCAACATGGGATGCAAGTTTGTTTTCTATTTTTTTTTTTCAAATAAGAGTAAACAAATAGCAAATATCTACAATCAATTTTCAGGCATCCATGACGATGTTCTAAGCACGGATCAACTCTGATGGTTAGATCCTTTGATGTGAGCACAAGGCTCTGTTACCAATTGAAATTCCCAGTGTGCTAGAAAGGATTGAAGAGAGGGGGGAATAGATCAAACCCAACGTTAATGGTCTTTTCAATATTTTCTTGATTAATGTGAAATTGGGTAGATTTGAACCTTAGTTAATCAAGTGTGTGATTTTGGAAGTGTGCAAGATAACAATCAATCAATCACACAAAGAGACAATGCACACGATGTATAGTGGTTCGGTTCGTCATCCAACATCCACTGTTAGGATTAGCTCAACCTTGAACTATTCCCAAATTCACTATGTGGGGACTTACACCCTCACAATCAGAGTAGGAATTCCACCTCACTCAATCAGCTGGGAATTCCACCCACCACTGTGCTAGAGACAACGCTCTAGAGTTTTTTATAGTGGTTCTAGAGCAAATCCCTCTTAATCCACTTTACACTGATATGGTTTTAAAAACAAAATTAAAACCAAGAAGCACTTACCTTGGAGCTCGATTTCGATGAAGAGTGCTTCTTGAAGATCTACCCAAAGTGTGCTCGCACACTCCAGACGTTCCGCCTTGTAGACTAGTCATGTAGAGCAATCACAGTCCTTGGGTTACTAGAAAATTGGATATACCAATATCTATCCTAGAATGATGTGCTTAATCCTTCTCTCTTAATCTCAATCTCAACTGGATTGGATACTTGAATGATTTGCTTATGATTTACCAAGAGATAATAAGCCAAGAGGTTTTAACTTTTTTTTCTTAGGAGTTTTTCCTTGAGAATATGGTTATTTTTATGCTCTGAGGGTCTTTCATAAACTCACCACCAAATGAAGTATTTATAGGCAAAAACAGATTTTTCGGAAAGCAGAATCACACGATCGATCGTGACCACACAATCAATAGTATGTAGTTTGAATTCGTGCTCACCAACCAGACCGTTGCACATTAAATGCACTGCAATGGCACAATAACAGTAATAACGCGATCGGTCGTATACACAACTGATCGTTCGTGTTTTGGATAACAGATCATGAGTTTACAATTGAATCGACCTGAGGTTACCTGTCATGACAATTCTTTGTCAAGACAGACCTCACTCGATCCAGGGCGACAGGTCGTGTGCCCAATGTAATATTGCCCTGTCCTAGTGATTGATCGTATGACCGACGGCACGTGCTAAACCACACGAAGTGTCACCGCCAGACGATTTGATCGTCCTAAGCCTGACTGTAAACGACAATCCTGATTATGGCTAAGTCCCGCAGATAGGTCGTTGTGACCGATGGGTCGTTGGATATGTAGCCGAGGGGGCGTATCACCACGACTAGTTGTATGTTGTCAATGGCGAAGGGTCACCTAGATAATGTGTTATCCCTGACAGTTTGTTTGTACATTTCCAAGATGGGTTCCTCTTGGTGTCAAACACTTTTTTAGGCTTGGTTGCTTTTCCATATATGATGGCTAAGCCTAGGGATGGTCCACATCAGGTTTGGGTTCCACCTAAGGTCATCTATGGCCAATTACCTTCCGTGATTGCCACATATGTGTTGATCCGTTGAGTCTTCATACTTCAACCAACATTTGAGTTTTGAGTCTTGAGCTTCTCTCTTCAAGGCAAGCCTTCTCCTGAGTCACGAACTTGACAAACAGGTGACTCGGCAAGCCGGGGCATTAACACGAAAGATTTGGTAAAGGATGATGACATGAAAGCTCGTAGGTTTGAGCAAGGACTCCAGTCCTCTTATCAAGTTTTCAATGGTAGGCTTTGGATTCCCTACTTTTGGAGAAACGGTTCATAAGGCTACTTTACTGGGGGCGGTAGTGTTTAAGGCCTTCTAAACACCGGGCGAAACATCTTCCGGTGGGAAGAAGGGCGATGACCGCAACCTTAATAAAAGAAAGAAGCCTAGGAGGCAACCACAACAGCTGGGAGAACCAATGTAGTGTTACATCTGTAAGCAGACAAGTCATATCTCTCGGTATTGTCCTCAAAGGATTGGACCTTCTTAGCTTGTTCCTGTTGTTTATTCTGTTCCTGGGGCATCAGTGGCGCAGAGAGGTGGTCAGGAGTAGAGCACAGGACATGGACGACTGGTGGCTCAGGGATCATATCTATGCCATTACTCCGCAAGATGAAGAAGCTAATGAACCAACAATCATGCAATGTATGCTTTTATTATTTGGAATATAGGCTAGAGTGTTGTTTGATTCTGAAGCATCCAATTCTTTCATATCTAACATGTTTATTGGTCAGATAGATTTGTGCATAGATGAGTAGATGAACCTATGTTTATTAAGACCCACATAGGGCGAAATACTAGAGTAACCCGAATTTGTCGATCGTGTATTTTATCCATTGATAGTGTGGACTTAGAATTTGACTTGCTAGTTTTAGGTAGGATTGGGTTTGAGGCCATTTTGGGAATGGACTGGTTATCTGCTTATCCGGTTATCTTGGATTGTTCTTAAAAGAGAGTATAAGGTTGTTCACTTGCTGGATTTGTTTTTAGTGAGAAATTGAGTACTTCTCTTGGACTATGTTTGGTGAAGACTGCGCTATTCGATCAAGTAGCCAGTATGGGTTGAGAGAATGCAAAGCATGTGAGAACTCGACCCTTAATTAGAATAATGAGTAAATTTTTAGACCGTTAATCCAGCTTTGTGTCCAGTTAACATTGTAGAGCGCTGAGAGAGCTTCCCGAAAAGATCAAATTTGACCCGATCAAAGCTCGTTTGCTCAGAGATCCAGCTCGTTAAAGTCTGGAGGGCTATTTAGGCATTTCACAGTGTCATTTCTTTACATGAAAACCTATTAATAATGTCTTGAAAACTACCAGAGTGTACAAGACCACTCTGCTGACATAGTCAAACCTTAAAGATTGCACACTACCTATGTCTTTGACTACTCTACTTAGTGATATTTCTGAATTTTTCCGATGATTTCTCGAAATGTGATTTTTAGATGAGCGTTATCTAAAAACCCCGATTTGTCAAATATGCTGCGATCCGAAAAATTGCAAAAGCTTATCAGAGGCAATCTGTGTTTAAACAAAAAAGTTTGGCACTTTTAAAATGTCATTTTGATATTTTAAAACACCCGAAATAGGATTTCAAAATTTGAAGAATGTAAGCCATTCATTAATTAAAGTATTGGTTTTTGTAAAAATGATAGAATTTTTAGATTAAAATGAAATTCCGACTTCACCACCCCCAATAAACACTACATTCTCAACACAACTGCAGTATCGGATTTTGTCAAAAAATCTCTAAACATACCCAATTTTCAGCGCCTAAAATTTAAGATAAAAGTGGTGTTAGGGCCCCTGGCTTGCCGAGTCACCTGTTTGTCAATTTCGTGACTCTTGAGAAGCATTTCCTTGGAAGAATGAAGCAATGGATCAAGACTCAAGTTGTTACGGTTGAGTCAAGACTAAAGCAGTGGAAGATCAAGTGCAAGATTCAATCATTACTAAGTGTATGGCAATCACATAGGTAAATTGGTCATAGATGACTTTAAGGTGAACCCAACACACCTAGGAAGACTTGGACTAGGCTTAGAGAACATATTGGTAAATCATAATGTAGGCTAGTGGACCTTTGACATCCAATAGAACATGGAATCTAAATTGTAAAAACTGATTTACTGTCAAAGACGATACATCATGTCTGCCGACCCATCGCCAAGGACAGGGACGACCCATCGTGGTTTATCGACTTATCGTCCGAATTGACAGGAGTTCTAGTTGGAAAAATATTGTCTAAGTGGTTCACTCTCAGGCCAATACTATCGTGAGGCACCGACCCATTGTGAGTGACAGGGCAGACCCATCGTGGTCCACGACCCGTCGACTAGGATTTTTAGAGTTCTGGATGGGAAACACTCTGTAAAATTCAGTTGGCCTCGGGGTTATACTATCGTCAATTGGCGACCCATCGGCTTTGGGCTCGACGACCTATCGTCCGTCGCGACCTATCATTGGTGACCGTTATTGTATTATTGGGGTGCAATTAATGTGCAACGGTTATATTGTTGGTAGGCATAACTTAAGAACCACGATCCATCATGGATTATCAGTTGGGACTGCATTAAATGCATAACAGTCATATTGCAACGCAATTTGAGTCCCCATGACCGAACGAAAGTTCAATTCGGGAAAATTTTATATGCCTATTTAATCTCCGGATTTTGGAGAAATTGGTTGGACACCTTGGAACCCTTCACATAGGAAAATCTTAAGGCATTCCCAGAGATCCCAACCTCTCTTTAAGCACTACACTTGGTGAACCATTTGAGAATCCAATCAATACTTTAATTGAGATCAAAAGAGAGAGAAAAACCAAAGTCTAGGATTCAACTTGCAAATCTAAAATCCTAGAAACATCTCCCAAACTTGTTGTTGGATATACATTGGCACTTCTTCGTCATCAATGACATCAAGTTGGGAGAACTTTTTCAAGAAGCACAACATCTACACTGGAGCTACAAAAAAGCAAGTGTTTCTTCTTGTTTATACTTTAAACATCATCGTGTGAAGTGGATTAGAGCAAGGAGCTTGAACCACTATAAAAAATAGATGGATAAGGAAGTAGACCGAGGTAGGTCGAACCTTTCAAAAGCTAGGATTGCGTAGGTGAAATTCCTACTCTATTAGTGAGGGCGTAATTACCCACATAGTGAATTTGGGATAACCCAAGAGTGGGTGAATCCAACAGTGGATGTAGAAGGGGTTTACTCCGAACCAATATATATCAGGTGTTTGGTCTTTTGCTTGTGTGATTGTTCAATTGCCTTGTACACTCTCGTTTTCACACACTTGATTAATCTTGTTTATTCCGCTATAAATTTTGTGATTAATCAAGAAATTTTTAAAGACCATTATTCACCCTATCTAAGACAATCGTGTTCTAGCACCGAGAACTTTCAAGTGAATTTTTAGTTTTAATTGAAAAAAAAAAATAAGAAAGGAAAAATGGCCTTTGGCTGCTAAGATCCACCCTCCACCTCTCATCTGAAATTTTAATGGCTGGGGTGACCCAAGAACTTTCCTCATAAAGCCTATAGATAGATGACTGGTTTAGTTTAAAAATCAATTTTTTCCCATCACTGTCTCTGCTCTCTGCCTTCAATCCCTCTCTTCTCAAACTGTTCTCTGTTATTTGATTTCTGCAACTGCAACTTCAACACTTTGCAACAACACTCTTGTGTTGATTTTTCTAAGGCTTTTGTTATAGTTTCTCTCCAAGTTAATATTTTTCATTTGTAGACAATACTTAAATGTAGCTCTGGTTAAAATTTCACTAAAAAATACCTTGTGGTTTTCCCATGAAAATCAGACAAGAAAATGCCCGAAAAATGGAAAGTTGCTACACCTATTGGAAAAATGCTCGACCCATCGAAAAAGAACGGTGGAATGGCCTCCATGTTCGAATGGTCAACCAGTCTGTCCATTTTTGGGTATTTTTAATAGTGCCAGGGACAAAATGATAATTTTGCAAAATTTTCAAAAATTGTAAAAATGATTTATTTTAATCAAATTCATGTATTGACCATTTACATGTTTATTTTAAGTCTTGTGATATTTAAATAGTGTGTAACCATAGTTGTGGATAAATTGTTTTTCACTTTCTTTGTTGGGCCAATCTCAATACGTCGCGATAATAATCACCCGTTGATAATACGAGATGAACACTAAATTTATTTTCTTTGTGTTTTATATGCCTGACCTTTTTTAAACAGCATGTATTCGGTGTTATTTTATTTTTTTAATTTTCGGTCAGTTTTGCTTCCACTTGGATTGTTGTTATTCTTTAACGTGTATTGTCTTCTTCCTTTTGTGTAGGGTCCAAGTGTCAGGGGGAATCTCGGGCCTACAAGATCTCCAGCGGCTATAGTACACCCAATATATTCTTGCCTTTTGTCCTCTCAAAGACTGGGTCCACATCACCCTCAATCAGTTCACGTCAACCTCCAATGCTAAAGGGACCCATACCTCTTTTTATGTAGGGTCCACACCTAGGAAGAGTCACAGCGCCACACAAAAATGACTTGGTCTACTCTGATACCATGTAGAATTCAAGAAAATGGCTCACTGCCCTCTCTCATTAACATTGTATATAAAGAAAATGCAAGTCCCTCTAAAGGGAAAGAATCAATCAACAAATCAATGACAATCCCATAATTGGAAAACTATCACATGAAGGGTCACTGCACTTATGAAAAGTCATCCGTGTTCATTAATACGAATAATCACCAATTAGATGAAGACAATAAACAAAAGAACAAATTTAAATTAATAAAGTTAATATAAAAAATATAATCATAATAATAGAAATAAATTGAATCATGTAAGCTCATGACTCAATATATCATATTAGAGTTTTTGTTTTGGATTCATTCAACTTCTCTAGCCTCAGGAAGATAAGTTCATTGTTCGTGTCATGTTATCATTTAATTATCTGAATCTATCAAATAAATTGGGAAAATATTTATCAAAAATGTCTTTTCTTGAATATAAGAATAGCAAATATGACTTTAATTAAATCCTATTTTTTAAAATTCCTAAAATTTAATTAATTTAACTTATTTTTAATCTTTAAATTTTATAGTTTTCTAATCATGATTTAATTACTCTAACGAAGGTAATTTTTAGTAAAGGAAAGACCCCTCAATGTCCCGTAGGTCAAGTGGTCATCCCTTAGAAGAGAGAATACACAGTATTGGGTAATTTAAAATGCTTTTTACTTCTTCTTTTCGTTTTTAATTTTATTTTAAAGTTTGGTTGTATATGGTTTCCAAATTCCACAACACAGTAGGTGGGGGTCCACAATGTTAAGATATAATTAGATTTATGTTAGAATCTATTTAGATTTTTTTTTAATTAATGATTTTTCAAATATTGTATTATCTCATTTAGGACTTTCTTCATTTAATTGATTTGCTTTATTTATTTGTACTCTCTTTTCTTTATATAAAAAAAATTAGGGTCTCTCCTAAATTAAGGAAGACACCACATTATTTCAAATGGTACATAGCCACACTTAGATCCAAATTTTTTTCCCACCCTCTCCCCCGCTGATCGAGTGTTCATCAAAGCCTCAGTCGTCCCTCCCTCTACAGGAGTAAATACATTACTAGTAGAGGGAGGTACCCTCGTTCCAACTACCTATGTTTCTGCCCATATTCTCTCCATCAATGCTTATCTTCTCCAAATCGTCACCTTTCGGACAAACCAACAAAACAAAACATTGCTTCCCCAAACAATGATTTATGTTAGAATCTATTTAGATTATTTCTCTAATTAGTGATTTCTCAAATATTGTATTACCTCATTTAGGACTTTCTCTATTTAGATGATTTGCTTTCTTTATTTGTACTCTTTTTTCTCTATATAATAAAATGTAAGATCTCTTGTAAATTACGAAAGATACCATATTATTTCACACACAATTAGATATGATGGATTTGTTTCTTCTTTAAAATGCTTGTCCCTTTCATTCGATTTGACTTTTTTTCGCTAAACTATTGCTATTATCCTATATATTATAATATAGTTTTCTTGTTTCTTCAATGCCTTTGAATAGGGCTGCAACTCGGGTCAGGTTTTAGTCCGACCCATGAATCATGTGGGTCGGGTCGAGAATCTCGGATCAGTGGGTTGGATCGAGTTGAGAAGATAAAAACCCGCATGAAATTTAGGTTGGATCAAGTTGAGGATTTTATAAGTTAACTCGATCTGACCCGATTAAAATCAGGCTAAAATGGGTTCATAATGTGGGTCAGGTCAGAATTCGAGTTGATTCGAGTTAGAATTCAGGTAGGGTTGGGTTGAGAATTCGGGTCGGATTCTATATATATCAACTCAGGTCGAGTTGGATTTTAAGGAACCCGACCCGCTCAACCCGAATGCTTAAAACCCAACCCGATCAACCCGAATTGCAGCCCTACCTGAAGAATATTCAGCTCAAGTGAAGCCCAAAAGAACCAATTACACATAATATGAGCGATCCTTGTTTGATCTTTTAATTCTTTTTCTATGATGGTCTGTTTAGATGTTTTCTAATGTGTGTAGCCCACCACACTAAAGAAAAGGGCATCGCACTCACTTCACAGCCGACTGTTATCATTCAAATTAGAGATATAGTTTTATTAATAATCTAATTATCATTCTTATCATCAATGCTGCCAATTCTACATCAAAAACTTAATTACCCTCTTTATGTATATCTAAGGAGTGTAGGATTTACTAAATAAAATAGTGACCTTTCTATCAGAAAGGTCTTTTTTTTAATTATATAATATTATCGAAATTTATTTTGATTGGGTCTATCAAGTAATGTTTTTAGACTCTGTAAAATTTAAACAACTTCAATTTTTTTTAATTTTCTAATTTTGTAGTATTTAAAATATAATTTGATAAATGCAATCAACGTGATTTTTTTATAAATTATATATTTAAATAAAGGCCTTCCTATCACACTGATGTTGTATAAGGTACATAGAATCCTTCAATGTGACTTGTTTCATCATTTAGTTGGTTTTCCAATTGAATGCCCTGACTTATTCATTGTTTAATTAAATTTAGATTAAGTTTTTAAGTTTTTATGAAGTTATAATAATATTAAACTGTTGAGACCATTATAAGATAATTAGTAACTAGATGGTTTTAATCTTATTTCTTTTAATTTTTTAGATTAATATAAATGGATGTAACATTATACTTATGAATTGAGCTTCGACCTTATTTTTATTTGTATTAATAAACATCTTATATCTATTAATAAACATCGGATATGAAACTAGGGACGCCAAAGACCCCAAAACCCTACCCCCACGAAGAGGTAATAATGTAATAGTAATAAATAAAAAATAAAATCCTGTTAGATAAAGTTTAAGCTTTTGTATTTGTCCTCAATAATAAATATCATCAGTTGGGGTTTTAGACTAAATTTTCTGTAGTTTCTCATACGTAAATTGAAAAAAAAAATTATAATATACTTTTGAAAAATTGTAATTTATATTTTAATCCTTCATGTCCAACACTAAAACAAGTCATCCTCTTTGTCCTCTTTTTATTTTGCAGCTCAATCAAGATCTCAGTCAGTATTTAGAAGCTCAAAACTTTCAACTGAAAATTCTATACAGTTGAGAAACTCAACTAAGTAAAAGTTACTCAAATTAATAATTGAAGTTCTAAGTTACACAAACTACTTCTGGAGATAATTATAAATAAAAATTACTCAAATAAATACAAGTTCTTGTTTGAAGGAAAATTTCATTATAAATAATCATTGAACATTTGAGAGTAAAATGTCAAAATATGATTTTTTAATTTTTGAAAGTTTGAAATGCTCATCATATAGCACAAACCACCATCTAAAGAGATTAGGAGAGCTAAATTGTTAAATGGCATAAAATTTCAAATGAGAAATTATTGAAAATCAATTTATAGTCGACTTCACTTTTTGAGATATATATATATAGAGAGAGAAAATTCTTAATATTTATAGAGAGAAAAATTGTTAGACATGAATCTTAAGTTTTACTGGACAAATCAATTCTATTTAAAGGGGCATAGGTCTTGTATCTCGGATTCACAACATGTTGATTAAGTTGGTTGATTGACTCGAACTTTATGAGGTATAAGTTGACCCGTCAAAGCTACCAAATTAATGAAGAAAAAAAAGTTAATAAAAACATTGGATTGGGTCAACTTTTGGAGAAATTTTAATTTATTTTAAAATATTTTAAATTTATTAAAGATGTTTTAAGAGTCTTTTAACATTTTCTTGATTGAATTGTATTTGATGAACTCCAAGGAGGATGGTGTGTTGGTCAAAAATATGTGTAAAGAAGTGGGAGTTTTGAATTCGAATTTTATCTCACTCTAAAGGTCACTCTATCTAAATTTATCTTGCTAAATTTATTCAAGACTACGCATAATGTGGAATGAGGCAAATTTATTTATTAATTATTGGCACATCCACGTAAGATAAAAAAATTACTATGAATCACGTCTTATTATCATTTTATATGTCCATGAAGCATAATTGATCAATGCTCGTTGTTACATCTCAAAGGTCATGGGCTTAAGTATATATTTTTTTATATATATTTAAGATGATTGATCGAATTCTCACTTTTTGCACACCTTTCTTATTTTTAAATTATCAAAAAATGTTTTGAAACATCCACTTACATAATCTTCATAGTCAAATTTAATATATTTATTATTAATTAATTAAAGTGTTAGATATTAAAATTAAAGGTTAACATGATTATATGAGTATCAAAATTTTCATGTTCCATTAAAGAAAGAAAAAGTCATGATAAGTACTCAAGAGGTCAAAAGTACACATTACATTGTTGATAAAAATTTGAATCGCACATTAGAGAAAGAGAAAGGAAGCTTAAATGGTTAATTAGAGTTCAATCATTTATTTTAAATGTCTTCTAAATTCTAATAAAAATTATAATCATCAAATCACAATAATCTTTTTACTAATCTATAGTTCATATAGAGACATTCTTACTCAACTCTTCGCCCATAAAATAAATTGTAGTATTACAATCGATCTATTTGTGGTCTAATTGGTTCAGGCAATGCACCATCAACTTGAAGGCCCTTAGAAAATTTAGGTACTGATCACACAACGCCTTGAATAAAGTAGAGAAAAATAGTAGAAACTTTTTTTTTATATATATGTAAGAAAAATAGAAAGAAAATGAGATTTATAAATATTTTATACGATAGAGGCAACGGAAGAGATGAAGTGAGGAATTATCTACTGTCAATTGGTTTATTATGATCTCAATGACTACTTTTTTATAAGAATTATATTAGATGATGATTTAATAAATTTAACTTGCAAAATTGTTCTTATATAGTTTTAAAGGTAAACAAGACCTACCTGTCTAGATGACTTAAAGCTTAACCTAACGGTGAGCAAAGTAGAAAATGAGTTTGGAGTGGGTCACAACTCTAATGTAAGAGATGATATTCGTATGATGGAGAAGAATATTGTAATTATAGGTTTGATAAAAGAAGTAGTCAGTCATTTGGTTCACAACAAACCGGTCTCGATCATTGGGTTCACAACAAACTGGTCCACCGACAATTTATAGAGGTTTTGAAGGTTGAGACAGATACACGGGTGTGCAGAGTATTATACTCAACACTTGGATATAAGATTTATCGAATATGATAGTAATGGGTGCATCAGAAAAATCATTCTTTGAATATTCACTTCTGTAATTCTTAAAAATTGATCAATTTTAAAAAAAAATTAATCTTTAAACTTAATAGCTTTTAAAAATATGAATTTATTGATTCAACTAAAATGATTTTTGATCTGTTCAAGAAAAAAAATTCAAGACACCTATTATTATTCTATTTATTGAATCTTACACATAAGTTTTAAGCATAATATACTGCACATCTGTGGGTGGTCATTTCACTATAATATATGATATAAGAAGTATAAAGAAGTAAATTAATAGAAGTATGATGAAATTTCATTCAACTCATTATTCTTATCTTTTTAAAATTAGGATATAAAAGTAAAATATTTAAAACTAAAATCACAATTTTAATACGATAAGCTCAAGCCAAACACCGAGAGTGCTCCATAATTGTCTATGTTTTGCCTGATATTCTTCCATATATCGTGAAAGGGTAGCGATCCTCACACGGGATTTTTGTGTAACCAGATATGGAAATGAGTGGATTTCCTACTTTACCCTGCCGTACCGATAACTTAAAAAAGTAACAATTGGTCGACGAGCCGATCACTCCAAAA
This sequence comes from Chimonanthus salicifolius, assembly GCA_013350335.1. Taxonomy (NCBI): domain Eukaryota; kingdom Viridiplantae; phylum Streptophyta; class Magnoliopsida; order Laurales; family Calycanthaceae; genus Chimonanthus; species Chimonanthus salicifolius. The sequence goes on along the minus strand of CM023532.1, from coordinate 62,114,279 downwards.
TGGCGAGTCGTGGGTTTTTTTTTGTGTTTGTCTCGGGTTTTTAAATAAGGCCAGTTTCTCGACCGATTTTTATAAATAAGGTATCAAAATTCATCTACTCTGAATTTTATGAACTCCGGGACTGATTTTAAGTGAAAAGTGATATAGTTTTGGACTTAAAAAATGTACCCAAAGAATTAAGAGGAAAAATCATTTTTTTTTTAAATTCTTTGGGTACAATTTTTAAATCCAAAACTATACCCTTTTCACTTAAAATCAGTCACAGAGTTCATAAAATTCAGAGTAGATAAATTTTGATATATTGTTTGTAGAAATCAGTTGATGAACTAGCCTCGTTTGAAAATCCAAGCGAAAAATCCACAGGTGATGAAAGAACCCGACTCGTCATCTTGGAGTGATCGGCTCGTCAACAAGATTTTTTGGCGAGCCAATTTCTGACATTCCATTTTTTTATATTTTTTGCTATGGACGGTGAAGAGCAAAATGAGAAATCCACTAATTCTCATGTCAGATTATCTAAAATGTTCGTGGGAAGATCGCTACCCATTGCGAAAAGTCATATGACCCTAAAAAATTACTGACCCACTTTTTAGTCACTCCTTTTCTCAAATCACTACTTTTCAATACATCATCCATCTTGTGTACCATCTATCATACTGTGTGATTCATTCACAATCATACAGAAGCCTCAATCTCTCTGTTTCTCCTCCCAGTCTCGTTGAAGACTGGGGATCTCGATTTTGTTGGATCCGCTCTCACGATGAACATTGATTCTGCATCAGTTAGAGTGAATTTGTATTTAGTATTGAGTGAGTAAAGTTGACTTTTTCAGCAATTCGAGTCTAATTCAAGCACCAAGTAAATGGTGAGTGTAACACAAACTCCTGACAATAGAGTTCTTTCCCATAAATTTGTTGTATAATTTATGCTTAATCCATGATATGTGAGAAGAATAATTTTTATTTAAAACTAATTTATTGTAAATTTATAATGCATTTTTACATAGGGACAGTTAGACCCTTTTGACTCATATCCAATGTCCCATTAGTTGTCAGCTCAACCTAAACTTAATTGGAGAAAAAGATTTTTGGATTAAGTAAATTCATTCGTAAAGGAATAAATTGATTAAAGTCGATACTTAAAGTAAAAAGGTCGTGAATCCAATTGAACACCATCTAACTTGTTTATTTGTATTATAGATTTATTAAACTATTCCAAACTTGACTTAAAATAGTTTGAATTAAATATATTGATCTATTTCATAAATAAAATAATTTAATTAAAAATATTAATTAATTAGACAAATAGATTCACATTTAAGATTCAAATTGCATGACTTAATTTAATTCAAACTCAGTTAGAACACTTGAACATATCCCGTGCCCTTTCTAATTCAATTAAATTGTATGTACATTGATAGGTTAAATGGAACAATTTTATTTATAAATAAATTTTTAAAACTCAATTACTCGCCGAGAGTTTTAGAGAACTCGTTTTCAACTAGGAGTGTTCATCTACTTGGATCAGGTAGTGATTGATTTAAATCCGATTTAAATAAATATTTTTGTCTGATGAATTGTGTTTATATTTTTAGTTAAAGTTCATTGAAGTTTATTGAGATTATTCGACTTTTAAATCTATTTATTTTCTTTTATATTATATAATTCCATCGACATCCATTAGGGTTTTAAGACTTTATTTTCTCATATATTATATATACATATATAACACAATGTTGTATTTGATATTATTTTTATTTCTTAACTTATTTATAAATTAAAATTTTAATTGTATAAATTGAAAGAAGGTTTAAACACTTGTTAGAATTTATTTCAAAAATCAATTTTTAATCATCTGATTTTAATGATCAAAATTACTAATTGAATATTTTAAATGACATTTTAAGTTGATATTAAGATTAAACAATCAAAAATTATTTTTTGAATTAGAATTTTAAATGCTATTAGGTTTTAAAAGTCCAAATGTGCTTAAGACTGACTTGGGTTTTTATAGATCCAAACAAAGTCGGATTTTTTTTTTTTAAAAGTCGGTCCGAACCCGGTAACAGGCTCGTAATCTCAACCGATCATTGTCTCGGCAGAAGAAGCCTGGAAGACTCAAAATTAGCAGAGTCCTCGTCCCCCAAAATCCTGTCAACTGATAAAAACATAAATCCTCTGAAATTTCTCTTCCGAATCTCCATCTTCAACTTTCAGCCACCCCATCAATCGAAGAGGGAAAACAAAGCTATGAATTCCTCACTCCTTCCAACCATGACTAACCCTAAACCACAAAAATCTCCGGCAGAAATTGAAGACATTATCCTCCGAAAGATCTTCTTGATCTCTCTCACTGGCCCCATTGCCGACCCAAAAACTGTCTACCTTGAGATGATTGCTGCCGAGATCCTCAGCGAAAGCAGACCACTTCTCCTCTCCCGGGATTTGATGGAACGCATTCTCATCGATCGCCTTTCAACTCTCCAACCTGGCGCCGAATCGCCCTTTCCTTATCTGGTCGGCTGCTATCGCCGTGCTTATGAAGAGGGGAAGAAGGTTGTTTCCATGAAAGACCAGAGCCTGCGGTCTGAGATGGAGTCCGCAATCAGGCTCGCAAAGAAATTGGCTGTTTCTTACTGTCGCATCCACTTGGCGAATCCCGACATGTTCTCTCAGGGAGATGCCTCGAGCAATTCTGGGACTTCACCTCTGCTGCCATTGATTTTCTCTGCGGTGTCAAGCGTGACGATTGGCGGATATGGGGGAAGCAGTTCTGGTGTCAATGGATTGAGTTGCCCACCTGGGTTTTTGGATGAATTCTTCCGCGATTCGGATTTGGACAGCTTGGAGCCAATTCTGAAGGGATTATATGAGGATTTGAGGGGGAACGTTCTCAAGGTTTCTGCTCTTGGGAATTTTCAGCAGCCTTTGAGAGCATTGACGTGGTTGGTTACTTATCCAAATTGTGCAAAAGCTTTGGTGAATCATCCGTGGTGGATTCCAAAAGGGGCTTATGTGAATGGTCGCGTGATGGAGATGACAAGCATTTTAGGGCCCTTTTTCCATGTCAGTGCTCTTCCTGATCATGGTATTTTCAAGAGTGAGCCTGATGTCGGGTGAGTTGTGTCTCATGGATTTATTTCAATCTTGACCTCTGAATGCACATACATGGTCTTTTACCTTATATATATTATTTTAATGTTTATGAAATGTAACAGTCTTGCAGACCAACTAAAAACAAGTTGTATTGCTGAAATTATTAATTGTGTACTGTTGCTTGCACTAATATAATATTATATAAACTGATGTGGTAGTCACTCAGAAAATTACATGATAGGATAGCCCTGGATTATAGTCTTGTACTGACAGTTTGTACTCTGTCTTTAGTTGATAAACTTTGGTTAATGTAAATTGAGGGGAATATGTCCTTCCTACAGGTTCACTTAAAAAAAAAAAAAAATCCTTACCGCAGGTTAAGAATTAGTTGGGCTTTTTAAGCGTTCGTGAAGAATGTGATATCCATATAAAAGTAAAGAAGATAAGTTGTAGCTTGCACAGAAAGAATGGGGTTCGTGGAGCATCTTCATGATTAGTGGTGGAACAAGAAGTTATTTCCATGTAGATCTGCGTCAATGACATTGTGGGTGTATCTTCATATGAAGATTTTTTTTTCCTTTTTAAATAACATGGGTATCCTCTCTAAGAGGCCTAGACACCTTGGTCTTCAAAAAAAAAAAAAAACATGGGTATCCTAACTGGGTTGGGATAAGTCAAGCTTGAGATAGGATGCCGAAGTGGGTTGGGGCCCAAAATGCAATCTACACCCATTAGCTCTAGCATTATCACCAATCTCACGACTGCAAATGGGGCTTATGACCTTATCAAGTCAAACCTTATTAGTGATTTTAAAGAAGATCTCGAGTCATTTGCTCCATCTAGCAATGATCCCCATTCCACAACTTCTCAAGATGATCCACCATCTCGTGGGAAGCATCTTGATTTATTCCCACATCACCCTTCATGCACTTACTAACATGTGGACATAAGTCCCTTTAAAATCTTCGATGGAAATCCTACGACCTTTAGTAGTAATGTAGGCCCTCTAAAATCTATAGTGGAAACTTAAGGCCTTTAATAGTTCCTCCTCTTGGCAACGGTCCTTCAAACTCCACACTACATTCTGACATCTGGCACCCCTTATAGGAAAACTGTAAGTCCAGGCTAGACCAATGCATTGTCCTAGAAGGGGGGTGAATAGGATCTTTTACCAATTTTACATACCTTCTAAAAGAAAATAACTCTCAGACTATTATGCAGCGGAATATATTAATGTGTGTGCAAATAATAATAAACAAACCATGTCACAATTAATTAAAACACATACATGAGCAATTTTGCCAATATGAAACCAATTTTAATTCTCTTGATCTAATTAATACAAATGTTCAAATAATATATCCGATTAATTAAATCAAGATTAAGTGCATAAATAAGCCAATCAGAAATATTAAAGTATGCACCATAGGAAGTCAACCACACAATACTCAACGATTTATAGTGGGTCGGTTAATCAACCTATATCCACTCTTGGACCCACCAAACTTTGGGCTATCCGGAACTCAATTTGAATGTGTAACCTACCCAAACAATACACACCTAGTTTTGAAAGGTTCAACCACCCTGCTCTAATCTCTGACACCTATTTTTTATAGTGGTTCAATCACAAAGGTCTAATCCACTGTACATGAATTGAAATAAAACAAATAAAGAACACTTGCCTTAGTCTGGAGCACATATCTTGATTTGGTGTTCTTTAAGAGTTGCCTCTACACTCCAGTCTTCAATGCTTGATCATCTCCAGTGTTTTGCACAACCGTAGGCGAGGTTGGATCTAGGATTGGATAATGATGCTACAAGATTTCCCTAGTTAATGATGTTTTAATCACACCAAGGAGAAGCTAAAGTAGCTTTGAGTATTCCATAGACATTTGTGGGTGTGATTAAGAAATGCTTAGAGAGGTTCAATGATGTTTGACAATGGTGGGAACCTTTGCTGAGAGTCTAGGAAGGTTTAGGATTGAATTTCCCATTGAATGACCTCTAAAATGAACTTTGAATTTATAGAAAAATGTCTCAACGGCTAGTTTTACTCCCAACTACTGGTTTGACTTCCAATAATCTTCATGCAATATCTTTGATCTTCCATAGGCAAGGTTTTGACAATTTGTTAAGAAATTGATAACATAGAGAGACAGATAAATCGGGGCTCTAACAGTCTCCCCTTTTGTCAATTTCGTGACAAAATCTAGGCTCTAAAAATACACCAAATAAATACTTAATTATTACATGCCTTGAATAAAAAATTACACCAAATACATGACAGTTCAAGACTCAATAATTTCGTCTTCAATTTTCTCCTCCTGAATTTATGCCTGGAAAAAAAATATCTGTAGAAAACATATGACAAATTTGGTGAGATATTTTTCAGTCTCCCCCTCAACATTAGTCCTCAACATTATCACCCAAAAAACTACCAGCTCTTTCAAAATTTGAAGTTTGAAATAAATTTCCCTCCTACATGAGATCACTAGCTTAGAGTTCACCACATCACCCTCATTTTGTGGCATTTCTAGATTTGCATATGTCCTAGATTCCCCACCTTCACATAAACCTTAGATGAATCTTCTCTTTGCCACTGGTGCAGAAACTTGCATCTCAATGCCCTTCAATCTCACTCCATCTTCTATGGGTTTCCACCTCTGCATGCAATAGCACAAACAATGTACAAGTAATTAGAAGGGGAAGACAAATGAAGACATGACGGCCTTTTATGTGAACCCTTTGGTCTTGTTTTACCAATTTGATCTGAGTTGTGTGGGTTTTTGATAATTCTTGAATCGGAATAGTGGAGAATTGGAGTATTTCGTGAGTAGGATCTAAGACAAAGGTAGCATGGAACACTATTCCAGGGGTTATCTTATGGTTGATCAGTATGGAAGGAAAGGAGCATTAGATTTTTCGAGAATAAAGTTGCAGAGATGGATGAGATATTCTAAATGGTTAAATGGAGGCTTTGTGCTTGCTCGTGGCAAGTAAGGAGTTTAAGGGGTGTAGCATGTTGGACTTTTATAAGTCGTGGGAAGGCTATATGAGAGGTAAGTCTAGAAAGGAAGTTGTTAGGAAAGTTTGTTCTCCTCTGCCAGGTTTCTTCAAGTGAAATATAGATGGGGCAACAAGGGTTAAGTATGCACTTGTAGGAATAGGAGGGGTACTGTAGGATTTGGTTGGGGTATTGTCCATTGTCTTTTTGGAGTCAGTAAGGGTTCAGGATTCACATGAGGTTGAGATTCTAGGGATTAGGAAAGCTTTGTCTTTGTGGGTGAGATATGGCTGGGGGGAGCTTATAATAGAAGCGGATTCGACGAATGTGATTAAATGGGCAGTGGGCTTCAAGTGTTTGCCTTGGAAACTAGTTTTAGTAACTAGGGAGATCAGGGCATTGTGCTATGGCAGAGTGGTATCTTTCATGTTAGTTAGGAGGTTGGTGATTGGTATTGTGAACCTTTTAGCAACGCGTGCGGTGGGAGGGGAAAATGATGGTGTTTCCTTTCTTCAACTTTGGATAATGAATTTGTGAAGAAGGGTGACATTAATTGTTTTTTTGGTCCCAGGTTTTACTTTTTCCTTTGCCCTATATTTTTATTGTTCTTTCTCGGGTACAAGTCTTTTATACATGCTATTGGTACTTTCTTTTAAATTAATACAATTTCTTGTCTAACTATTCACAAAAAAAAAGGACATGGAATTAGTCTCACCTCCAATGTGGCATGATGTTCCAAAAAACAAAAAAAAGAGAGACATGGAATGAAGTACTAAAGGACGACATGCTGGGTTGTTGGAGTAGGATATATTGCTTTCAATAGGGTTGAGTGGGATATTAGACGTAGGGAAGCCATTCCCAAATTGATGGGATAAAATGACCCCAAGACTGGAATAACACCAATTAATGTAAGAGTTTTTTTTCCAATAGAATTTACATGGATTTTGTCCAGAAATCCCAATGTATCACATACTCCAATATGTTGGATTGAAATGAATCATCCAAGTTGCTTGGCCAAAAGAAATCACACGTAAAATCAGCATTTCAAATAAAAAAACACATATGTACAATAGAAGAAAACTGAAAAAATTACTTCTCTTCCAACCATAGGTTGTCTTTTTTTTTTTTTTTTCCTTTTCTTAATTCTTATTTTTTAATAAATAAAGAGAGAAACTTAATTCTTCTTTAGATTGTGGTGTAGGAATCCCCTTCAACTTCATCTTGCTCATGTTCTCCATTCATAGTGTATGATATGGTATTTGATTACTTTCTTGATGCCTTTTCTTAGGGGTGAAACTTGGGCTGGGTTTTGGCCCGACCCGCATGAAATTTTAAATTAGGGTCGTGTTGAGTTAAAGGAAAAAAAAAAAAACACGCATGAAATTTGGGTCGGGTCGAGTTAGGTTGAGGAATTTAAAATTCAACTTGACCCGAGAAGACTCGACCCGGAAAAACCCAACCTGACTTGAATTCCTAAGTAATATGAAACCCATTTTGCCATTAACCCTAATCACATACTTCAGACAATTAGACCCTCAATGGTTCATACAGTTCCTCTCTTGCTCCGCGATTCCTCCTTGATCTTTCTTCGATTCGTTCTTCTCTCACTTCTCCTTCCGCCTCTTTTCTCTGGTGACTCATCTTTTCTCAGGTGATTTTCTCTGGTGAATTTTCGACGATTTGTTGTTTTATTTGAAAAGCCCCTGAACAATGGTGTTCGCTGTCGCCCTCTAAACACCAGATTTGTCCCTCGCAGGCCACTGACCACTCCTTGGCGACGATTTGTTGGCTGTTGTTCTATTCCACCCGTTCTCCAAAGTACGACTACAGATTCGGTACAGAAACACTATTAGAAAGTTTTATGTGAATTCTAATACTTAAGATTATAATATTCATAGTTATTACATTTATAGGTCTTTAATATTTAGCATTCTAATATTTATATATGCTGTTAGTTAAAAAAAAAAAGCCAAACACAAGATAGCCGAGACATTTTTGGTATCATCTCAGGTTTTATTGTAACTCAGATAGCCAAGATATGGGACTTGTTTGGAAGGGTTGTGGTTGGCGTATTGTAAATGCAAATAGGAGGGTTTTTGGTTTTTGGAATGGTGTTTGTTCTATTGTGTCGGTTTTTTAAAGTCATATTAGGTACCGAACCTACTCAGGTGAAGACATTTTATTTTGGCTGGACAAATGGTTGGGTGATGCTCCATTGGCTCATGTGTTCCCGGTCTTGTAAAGGCTCAGGTCAACAAAATGGTCATGGGAATAAGAGGATATATGAATCGTACGATTTTACGATTTTCGATTCACGATTTACACCCATAGGCTGATTTCAATACGATTCGAGTTCGATAACATTGGGTAAAATTGGAGAATGCCATACACTTGGAGCATTGAGAATATTTGTAAAATTCCATGCTCACAAGGTGTGTGATGATATATTTGAGTGAATGTTGCTTTGTGCACATTCCAATGCATAGTTGTGTAAGGTTATGGTTTGACCTCCTTATGTGCCTATGTGTGATTGATGTGAATATATTGTATCAGATACATATGTATGAGTTTCGCAAGTTCCCTATGATTAGATGTTTACTATAATTGAGAATTCATAGATTTATGATGTATTAAAGTATGATAGAATGTATGATAAATCAAGATTTTCCAAGATGTGTAATGTAAGGCCTTGATAACTTCCCATACTTGTGTATGGTTATGAGTAATGTATGTATCAAATGAATTCTCATGATTGTGATCGGAATTTTTAGATGGGTAACTCATATAATAAGCATGATGAATGTGTTTTAATGCCATGCTTGGATTATGTGATGATGTGTACATCACTAGTAAGTACCTATGTTGATAATGGTTGTGGCGGATTGACCTAATAGAACGAATTTCTATGATTTGAAGAGGAACTTGATAAAGGGTTAGACTAAGTGATATGGGTGAGTTAAGGTCAATTATCTTAGAACCCAAGGGGGTTAACTTGTGCTACAATGGGGATGGGCTAGCATGATTGAGAATGCATGGGATGTAATGTAAATGCTAAGAAAGACTTGTTTGATTTCTCCAAAGTAAAAATATGACCACTCTCCAATGTCAACCCAAATGTGAAAATGATGAATTACGGTTGATCTGATCCACTATGTGGTACGTAGGCAACTGAGAGCACTTGTGCCTCAGCTCGATCAAAAGATGCATTGTGTCATCCATTTATATTTAGGATGATGTAAGATGTTAAACAAATGTGAAGGGTATAAAGGGATTGGTGGGATATACCTTCCCTAATATAGACCCTAATGCTAGATGTTGGATCCCTCGAAAGTGGCCCAAAGAGGTTATGATGTCTTGGGGTCCCGATATGATGAGACATATATGTTTGTTCTCGAGTAAAGCCTAGAGTGGCTAGAAAATTGTGAAAATTCTTAAGATGGACAGATGAGGACTTTGGCACTGAGATGTACGTGACTAGGTCACTTGATTATTTTGAGACGTCGTATGGGGGTGTCCCTCACGTGATAATTATATTGAGACGTGGTATGGGTGCGTCCCTCACGTGATATTGATGATTGAGACGTGGTATGGGTGCGTCCCTCACGTGATATTGATTATATTGAGGCGTGGTATGGGTGCGTCCCTCACGTGATATTGATAACGTTATGCCTCAGTCCGTTGAAAAAGGAAACTGTCCGATCAGTAGATTATTGTGTCTCACATGTGTATAGGTCAAATGATGAGATAAGTATATAGATTCCATTAGTAAGGCCTAGAGTAGCCGCGAGACCGTGGGAGGCTCGATATGAACATATGGAGACTGTAGCATTGAGATGTATATGTGACTTGATCACTTGATATTGAGACGTTGTATGGGTACGTTCCTCACATGATTATGATGGTTGACTGACCATTCCAGAGAGAGATTCGGGACGGTGGGGTCGGCTACGGAGACTTGGTCTTGAAGGGTTGCCGTCGAGGAGTAGGTCCCTCACATGCTACGCGCTGGAGGGCGCTCTCACGGCTATTTAGCACACTTGATGTGCGTTGATGCGCAGAGCTATATACTATTTTACCCCATGAGGGTGGTGTTAGTTTCGTTAGACGCGGTCCGAACGCCTTAGAGCTTGACTGAACCACCCTTGAGGTGAAGGGATGTAGGGCGAGGTAGACTTGATCACGCTAGTCGTGGGTCTCTCGCTTAGTAAGTCATGGGCCCTAAGTCTTGCTAGGGGTCATGATATATTTATGATAATAATATGATGATTTGATATTGTTGCCACAGTCATGTAGTGATTCATTCGAGTGTTGTTTGTACGGATAGAAGATCTCATGTTAGATGATGTGCCCCTAGATTAGTTATGCCCATGGATGGATTATACCCATAGAGGGATTATATTCATGGAGGGTTATTACCCATGGATAGATGATACTCACTGATAGAGTGTTATCAGGGATGGATGTGTATACCCATGGATGATGGTTCCCATGGTGGTGCTTGGATGTTGGTCTTAGGGTAGATCTGTTGGTTGCATGGTAGACGTATTGGTCCTATGTTAGACATGTTGGTCCCATGGTAGACATATTGGTATTATGGTGGACATGTTGGTCCCATAGTAGACGTATTGGTCTTATGTTAGACATGTGGGTCCCATGGTGGACGTATTGGTATTATGGTGGACATGTTGGTCCATAGTAGACGTATTGGTCTTATGTTAGACATGTTAGTCCCGTGGTAGACGTATTGGCATTATGGTGGACATGTTGGTTCCATGGTAGACGTATTGGTATTATGGTGGACATGTTGGTCCATAGTAGACGTATTGGTCTTATGTTAGACATTTTAGTCCCGTGGTAGACGTATTGGCATTATGGTGGACATGATGAATCTCATGGTAGACAAATTGGATTCATGCGTAGATATTGATTATATGGTGGGCATATTGATTATATGGTGGGCATATTGATTCCATGATAGATATAGTGGTCCCATGGTAGACGTATTGGTCTCATGGTGGACATGACGGTTCTATGGATAGATATTATTTTCTCATGAATGGTTATTCCCATGGTGGGCTTCGTGACCATAGATGAGTATTGTATACCGTGGATAGATATTCCAACGGAGGGCATGGATTGACCCACATGTAGAGTATTGTCCCTGAGGAGGGATGTATTTATGTTCGGGTATAGGTCCCATGGTTGAGGTTTATCTCATGTGTGACATTAACCCCATGGTTGACGGTGTTCCCATGGTTGGTATAGACCCGTGATTGGCTAGACCCGTGATAGATGAGATCTATTCTATTGATGAGGCTCACGATAGGGTAATGAGAATGTCTTGATGTGACATCATGAATGACACGGGGTTAATGTCATGAAATAAATGAATTGAGAATTACGCATGATCTGATCTCCATTGGAGTACGTAGGCAGCTGATAATTCAGTTCGATCAAATCAAGGGTCTAATAAGTCCTGTGATACATAGGAATCTCGCAACACGTGTAGGTGTCACGTGTTTGGACTATGAGTTTTGTATGCTTAATTTTTTTTTTTTTTAATTATTGTTTCTCACATGTCCGTTGGGTCGGGCCGTGACAGGTCTTATATTCCTTTGCTTCAAACAAAGAAGTTATGGTTAAGGACTATTACAATATCATTCAAAGTAAGGTTGTTTGGTGCCCTCAATTTTGTAGAGAGTTGGAGGATTGGATGGTGGAAGCTTGGGAGTCTCTCATGAATCTATCAGAAAGTGTTAGGGCCTCGGTTTGACCGAGTTTATGTATTGTCAATTCTGTGACTGAGCATGACCTGTGTGTGTTGGACCTTGCCTTGGAAGAATATGAAGATGTTAGAAGATCTACTATGCATAAAAGAGTCTACTCCGAACATGTGATTGGCACACAGGTAAGTGGACTATAGTGGACTTTAGGTCAAGCTTAAACATCCTAGAAATCAATGGTTAATAAATTGGAAATCTGAAAAATGTTTAGTCTCAGCCTCAAGGCCTCAAATATTTTGTCGAGGCTTCAAAGACTGTCCATAACTGAGTGAAAATTATGACAGCTGGACTTCAGCGTGTGATCTCAGGGCCATCTGTCCTTTGACCAATTATCTTACAAAATATGGTAAGGAAAATCTGAAAAAGGTGGAAAGGCTCCTCATGATTTCAAAACATCTTATGCCTTCATCGTAATTGGCAATCATGGTTATAATTGGAAACCTTGAGAAGACTCCTCAATCTAATAAGGGATAAAAGTCTCACTGTGATGTGCAATCACATGCAAATCTGGAAATTCCAGAAGTCTACTCAAGTGATTGACAATCTTACAAATCTAGAAAATTTCAAGAGGCTCCTCTTGATTTATAAAAGAGATTGTGGAAATCTTTTTGCCATCACATGATTAGTTAATTGAATAATTTGATTGGCAATCATGGACATGTGGCGGATGAGTGAGCTAGTCTTTGCCTAAATATCAGTAAGATTTAAGTTTGAAATTTGAAATGGAAGTGTGCTGTATTTCCATATACAGATTCGAGGCCTGAAGAAATCCTGGAGGCCTCGAGACTGAACTGTTGGGTAGAAACTCTATAAATACCTGCTTAAGCCTTCGTTTAAGATACAGCTCATAAATTGGAAAAACATAGGCATTGTCTAGAGACTTTTCCTTCCCTCATCTCCTCACCTTCATCACCCTTTAAAGGAAGAGTTTAAGCATTCAATGCTTGTTTAATTGTGAAGATGAGGACATTCTTCTAGGACCCAAAAACATTAAAACCCTTGTCCTAAAATCTATATTTCGTTGTGCCAATACTCATCAAAAGATGGACCTGATCCAAAGGAAAAAGGCGCAGAGACATCTACAAGAAGAACACCCATTTTGAAGAATTGTTAAGGCCCAAGGCAAGTGTTCTTTGTTTATCATTGTACGGTGGATTGGATCAGTGTGATTGAACCATCTTAAAAAATAGGTGTCAAGGATTAGACCAGAGCGGTCGAACCTTTCAAAACTAGGTTGTAATGTTTGAGTGTGACTCCCATACATAGTGGATTTGGGATAGCCCTAGAGAGGGTGAGTCCAACAGTGGATGTAGGTTCAGGTGAACCGAACCACTATATATCGTTATGCATGTGTGTTTTACTTTAATAGTTTGATTCATTTGTTTATTCCGCTGCACATATTGTTAAATTATTAAGAAGGGAGATAAAATCGGATGAGACCTATCCCCCCCCCCTCTCCTCTTCTCTTCCTCCTCCTCCTCCTCCTCTAGGTCTTGCATACTTCTAGTAACGGAATTTCAGAAAGTGTGCTTGGGTCATGGGAAAGATCGGAGAATATGGGCGCCAGATCCTTTTGGTCTTTTTTCTGTCATGTCGTTTTGTCAAAAATATTGATGGTTGGTGAAGATCCTGTTGTTCTCCCTAAGATCTAGAAGGGGGTCTCTCCTTTTAAGGTGAAAGTGTTCGGTTGGCAAGTAGGTTTGGGATTTTTTTTTGACAATTTGTGATTGAGGAAGATGCTTATTGTTAATGCATGCCCTCTATGCTTATCTGATGTGGAGTCAGTGAACCATTTACTTCTTCATTGTTGCTTCTCTAATTGTATTTGGAAGCATTTCTTTCAGGTATTGGGCATTGGTTTTTGTCTTCCTAAATCTTGGGGTGATCCGTTTAATGAAGATATCACCTTTTTTGGTAGCTCCTTTCGTCGGAACTTATGGAAAGTGACGACTCTGAGTATTGTGTGGTCCATTTGGTTAGAAAGAAATCAGAGGGTCTTTCAAGGGAAGGTTGGCTCTTTTGAATATCTTCTGGATAAAATTAAGCTTCAGGTTGCTTGGTGGGTGGTTGGTTCAGTGAAGTTTCGTCATGTATCTGTTTTAGATGTGTGTAGGGATTGGGCTTCGGTGGATTCTTCTAGTCTCCATTTGGATGCTCGGCCTCATGTTTCATGGTCCCCTCCTTTTGCTGGGCTTTTCAAGCTTAATTTTGATGGGAGTTGTGTGCGAGACATTGGTCTTACTGGTTATGGTGGGCTTATCCGTAATGATTTAGGGAATATTGTGATTTCCTTTACTGGCCCTCCCCTAATGGGTCTATAATTGATTCGGAATTGTTTGCATTATGGAGAGGCATACTGGAGATGGAAGAACTAGGGGTTCAAGGTAATTTGGTGGAAGGTGATTCAAAAGTAGTGGTAGGCTGGGCGTTGGGCTCTCTTTGTCCTTGGCTCTACTTAGATAAAATTGAGAAGATTCGTCATTCTATCGCTACTTATGATTTTAAGGTTACTTGGGTTCCTTGGTCAGCAAACGCAGCAGTCGATACTTTTGCTAGGTAGGGAGTGACTTTAGATATTGATGTAACTTGGGGTTTTTGTTTGTTCTTTTGGTAGGTTTCAGTTGCCTACTTTCTGTGTCTTTTATATTTAATGAAGTTACCTTAAAAAGGAAAAAGAAAAGGAAAAAGAAAAAGAAAAGATATGGGACTTGTTATTTTGTATATTCTAATCCAAATTGGAATATATTAGGCTAAAAAATAGTTTGGGCAGCAGGGTCCAACTCGGGTCAGATCGGGTCCGGCCGGGTTAACAGTCGGGTTGAGTGTATTTGAAATTCGGGTTGGGTTGGGTCGGGTTGACTAAATCGGGTTAGCAATTCGGGTTGGGTCAGGTCGGGTTCAATATATTTTGACATGGGTTAGGGTTGGATTTTTCAAAACCCGGCCCGACCCGCCCGAGTCCCAGCCCTACTTTTCTAATGTAATCTTCTCTCACCTTTCCTCTACTTCTTCATTGTTCGACTAAAGTCCAAGTGCCCCCTACCACTTAGTAGAGCAGAGTCACATACTTCTCCAAAAAGTGTTCTCCCAACGAGTTGCTTAATATACTCACGTTTTTTATTTTTTTTTATTTTTGTGATGAATATGTAAGTTTATTGAACATGGGAAACCATATATAGTGGAGTTGAAAGTATTTTCAGATATATGCATGAGACAGTGATGCCCATCAGGATCCTAGAATATATTTCATGTTGGAAAAGATACATTGTATCTTACCATGAATGCCTCGCATTGCTTCTTGGATCATCTAATAATACTTAATTTTCTTAAGAATTTTAAATCCTGATTGAAGTCATCAAGTGGGAATGGTGAGGTAAAATATGAACAACTTTTTTTCTCCCATTTCATATTCTTATCAGTTTTATTTTGAAATTTGTTCAACTTGACCATTAAGGCTTGGACTCTTTGAGTATGATTTCCTTTACTCTTTCTCTCTCTCTCATATGATTTCCTTTCAGGTTCTAATTTACTTTTGGTGTGAATGTTTTGAAAATACTAGATTGCAGTGCTTCTCCGAAGCATCCAACCGACGACCAGCTGATCTTTTGTCTTCCTTCACAACAATCAGAACTGTAATGAATAATTTGTATGATGGCCTCAGAGAAGTTCTTCTTGCTATCCTTAAAAATTCAGATACTCGAGAGAGTGTTCTTGAGTATCTTGCAGAGTTGATTAAGAAAAACTCGTCAAGGTCTCATTTGCAGGTGATTTCTTTTCAGAGCTCAATATTTTTTCATTCCACTTTATAGGCCATAATGAATTTTAACTTGAGCTTAGCAAGATGAGAGTTTTCCTAGCTTCTTTTACCTTATATTGACATGCTTTTTTCAGGTCGATCCACTTTCTAGTGCAAGCTCTGGAATGTTTGTCGGTCTTAGTGCTGTTATGCTTCAACTCTGCGAGCCCTTTCTAGATGTTAATTTAACAAAGAGGGACAAAATTGATCCAAATTATGTGTTCTATAATAGCCGATTGGATCTCAGGTCTCTCTCTCTCTCTGTTACACACGTGTGCGAATGTGCACAGAAGCACACAACACAAAAACATCTCTGTTACACACACGTGTGCGAATGTGCACAGAAGCACACAACACAAAAACATGTGCTTGCCCACACATAAACAGGCTTGACACACAAAAATGAAGTGGGAATCTCTCAGTTAAAGCCACATTGACCTTTGTTTTTATATTTTTTCTCTCAACTTCAAGCTTCTAACTAGTCTTTTTATGTGTTAGAGAGTTGACAGCTCTCCATGCATCATCTGAGGAGGTTACAGCATGGGTTGACAAAGATAGTCCTCGGAAAACTGCTGGTAGACAAAGAAATGATGAAGAGAATCAGCTCTTACAGTCTCAAGAAGCTACAAGCTCTGGAATTGGTTTGAATTCTGTTCTTTCTAAAGCCAAGCCTCTCTCAAGTTGTGGCATGAAGCCAAAATATTCATTTGTTTGTGAATGCTTCTTTATGACAACACGGGTGCTTAACTTGGGGCTGTTGAAAGCTTTTTCTGACTTCAAGAATCTAGTTCAGGTAAGATCAGCTGAACTGCTTAATTGCTTATATTGCATTGATTTTGTATTGGTTGATTTGTTTTAAGATTTCTCTAGTTTTTCAGAGCTTATGTTTTGCAACTCCTTGTGGATCTCTATACCATTTTTTTTTTGAAAGTTAACTTCATTAATCGCAAAAGAAAACAACAATAGAAAGGTCCAAAAAGACCCTCCAAAAGAGAGAAACACCAAATTACATCAATCTATTAAGAACTTCCACATCTAGCAACGCTCCCCACTTAGCCAAAGAATCTGCAGCTGAGTTAGCTAACCTAGGAACCCAAGCAATCTTAAAATAAAAAACAGAGATCGCATGACGAATCCTCTCAACTTTGTCAAGATAAATCCAAGGGCAGAGAGAACCCAACACCCAACCTATCACAACATGCGAATCACCTTCAACTAAACTCCCATGAATCCCAAGCGATGAATCCTCTCAACTTTGTCAAGATAAATCCAAGGGCAGAGAGAACCCAACACCCAACCTATCACAACACGCGAATCACCTTCAACCAAACTCCCATGAACCCCAAGCTCTTCTAACTCCAAAATACCTTTCCACAAAGCAAACAATTCAACCTCAATAACCGACCCATTACGGATAGGACCTGCAAAGGAAATCAGCGTATTCCCAAACTCGTTACAAATGAGTCCACCGTAACCAGCCATACCAACTTCTCGCATACAACTCCCATCAAAGTTAAGCTTTAGCAACCTTGGAGAAGGAGGAGACTAAGGAACCGCCATTCTAGAGACCCCAAGATGCCTAGAATAACCCACCGACGCCCACTCCCTTGCACATCTCAGAAATAGACATCTGACGAAATTTCAGCACACCAACCATCTACCATGCAACCCGCACCTTGATTAAATCAAGAAGACCATCAAAGGAGCCCACCTTACCGTGAAACACCCTTTTATTTCTTTCTAGCCAAATGGAGCAAATAATAGACAAAGAAGTCGCCTTCCAAAACTGCCGACGAAAGGAGCTACCAAAAAACACAACTTCTACATTAAACAACTCACACCAATCTTTAGGGAAACAAAAAGAGATATCCAAGAGCTGAAAGAAATGCTCCCAAACACACATAGCGAAGCTACAATGAAGAAGAAGAAGATTAACCGTCTCCTCGGCAGATAAGCACATAGGGCACGCATTAACAATAATCATCCTTCTCTTCCTTAAATTATCTATAGTCAAGATTTTCTGCAACCCAGCAAGCCAACCAAAAACTTTTACTTTAAAAGGAGACACCCTCCCAAATCTTAGGATTAACAATTGGAGCTTCATCAACTATCAAAATATGATCACAAAAAGACTTTACCGAGAAGATACCAAGAGGATCTAACTCCCAAATTCTACGATCATTACCCTGCCCCAACAAAAACACCTTACCCAATAAATTCATGAGAGCCAACCAACCTTCTGCCATCCAATCCTCCAAATCTCTACGAAACTGAGGGCTCCAAACCTCTTTATTTTGAATGATCTCATAGCAATCCTTACCGTAACATGTTTGTCTGCTACCAAAGAATACAGAACTGGGAACAACTGGGCCAGAGGTGCTTGACCTAACCATTTGTCTGACCAAAACAATATGTCCTCTCCTGAGTATACCCGATACCTAATGTGGCGATTATAATCCAACAAAATAAAACAAACACCCGTCCAAAAGCCTGACGTCCTCCTATTAGCACCCACAATCCGCCAACCAAAACCCGACATTTTATACTTCCTACGAATAATATCCTTCTATAAACCTTTCGAAGAATCCCCCAACCGCCACAACCACTTACCCAATAGAGCAGTATTAACCTGACGAATAGGGTGAAGACCCAAGCCCCCTTCTTAGATCTACAAACATGAGTCCAATTGACCAAATGAAATTTACGTCTATCTCTATCATCATTCCACAAGAACTGTCCCTGGATCCTGTCGAGCTTGTCCGCCACCATTGCTGGACATTTGAACACACTAAGAAAGTAGACCAGAAGACTAGCCAAAACAGCCTTGAGCAAAATAATATGACCACCAATCGACAAGAATCTACCTTTCCAAGTAGATAATCTTCTCTCCATTTTATCTATTACCTTGTCCCAACAAGCCTTCCAAGGTTTACCCTTGCAAAGAGGAACCCCCAGATATAAAGATGGAAAAGAGGCAACCTTACACCCCAACAAAGATGCCAAATGCAGGCAATGACTATGCTCGACATTAACTCTCATCAACTCACTTTTATCAAAGTTAATTTTCAACCCAGAACAAATCTGAAACCACAATTGCACAGCACAAGCCATCTTGACCACTTCCTCATCTGCCTTTAAAAACATAGCAGTATCGTCAGCATACTGCAAATGCGAGATCACAATATCAGAGTGAGCAATATTGAAACCATGAATCCAACCTTGAGAAACAACTACCTGAAACATAAGATGCAGAGACTCAACAAGCAGCACATACAGATAAGGAGATAAAGGATCCACTTGACGAACACCCTTCTCCATCTTGAAAAACCCCTTAGGACTCCCATTCACCAGTATAGACATATGAGCCGACGAGAGACAAGCAAGCATCCAGCTCCGCCAACGGTCCTCAAAACCCATTCTTTGCAGCACAAAATCAAGAAAACCCCAACAAACATTATCATAAGCTTTTTGGAAGTCCAATTTACAGACCACACCTGCTTTCCCTAAGGACAATTGAGAATCCAAACATTCATGAGCCACCACCACCGAATCCACAATCTGCTGACCTTCAATAAAGACACTTTGAGAAGGCGAAATGAGAAAAGGGAGAACCCTTCAGCCGATTATCCAAGACCTCAGTCAAAATCTTATACGGACTCCCAAGCAAGGAGATAGGACGAAAATCAGTTAAAGCAGATGCTCCAGGCTTCTTTGGAATCAAAGTGATAAAACCAGCCCCCAAACCTTTAGAAATAATGCCTCTCTCAAAGAATTCCATAACGAAAGCCAAAATATCCACCTTGACCAGCTTCCAAAAAAACTTAAAGAAAATGATAGGAAAACCATCAGGGCCTGGAGCTTTATCTTCCCCTAATTGCCAAACTGCATTTTTCACCTCCAATTCCTCAAAAGGAACCTCTAAAGCATTCCGATCCTCATTCAATGTTTTAAAAGGAAGCAAAGGAGGGATAGGGAACTCCCTAGTAGGAGCTGTAAAATGGTTCTTATAATAATGAACTACTTCCTCACAAATGTCTAATCTCGAATGAATTCTCACTCCATCAACTTGTAAAGAATGAATAAAGTTCTCCCTTCTTCTATAACTCGCCATTCGATGAAAAAACTTGGTATTCTTATCACCCTCTTTCAACCAATGAATACGAGAGCGTTGCTTCCATTTGATCTCTTCCCTCAAAGCTTTCTTCTTAAAATTAAATTTAACCTCCTTCCTTCTCAACAATTGGTCTTGAGAAAGAGGACCACTTTCCTCCTGAAGTTGAAGGAGATGTAATTCCTCAACCCAACCCTGTTCCTCAATAGATTTTGCGTCTCTACGATCATGAGCCCACATCTTAATCATCCCTTTAACAAACTTCAGTTTTTGCAGCAAGCAATAACCCTTGTACCCCACAGGATTCAATTCCCTCCACCAACTTTCATCAAGCTCCTTGAAACCATCAATTTGAAGCCAAGCCACCTCAAAACGAAAAGGCAAAGGACCCCAAGAATCCAAACTAGAGTCCAGAAGAATTGGAATTTGATCTGAGACTGGGTTTGATAAAGCACGCTGCGACGTAAGGTGAAAACATTCCTCCCAACTTGAGTCAACCAAAAACCTATCTAGACGAGCAAGACTCGGATTATCTTGCATACTGGACCAAGTATAAGCCGCACCACCCAAAGGTAAATCAAGCAAATTTAATTCATCAATCCAATCATTGAAAACTGCATTTGAGAGGAAATTCTATGACAACCTTTTCTCTCAGACATCTGATGGACAACATTGAAATCCCCTCCCAGACACCAAGTAAGAACAGAGTTTCCCCATTCTGCACTACCTCCTCCAAAAAATGGCTCCGAAAGGCATCATCATGTGGCCCATAGACATTAGTGAACATGAAAGACCTCCTAGCTAAAATCTCTTCCAACACCGTCATAATGGAGAAAACACCGATCTGAACAGACACCAATTTTAATTTAGAAGCATCCCATATCGTCCAAACTCCCCCAGAAGCCCCATCAGAAGCCTTCCCAACCCATCCCATACCAGCTGAACCCCAAACAGATCGAACAAACCCCTCTTCTGGCTCACGACACTTTGTCTCCTGAAGAAACAACACATCAGGCCGCTGATTGAGCACCACCCTTTTCACTGACACTCTCTTCATCACATCCCCTAGATCCCTAACATTCCAAGACATCACTTTCATCAACAACCTCCTTGTTCACTCGATGACTTCACCACCGACAAAGAACGGTCATAATTAACAGTAGAGTGCAAATTCCTGTGTTCCCTCTCACTTTCTGTTCTGACGAACTCGATTGTCGTCCTGTATTTTTCACTGGCCCGCCTCCCAAAAATTCTGCAGAATATCTCTCAATTGTGTAGTCCGACGAGGTGATGAGATATCGAGAATGGCACCCACCAAAAAACATCTTTTCCTTATCAAACTATTCAGACCTTACTGTCAGAGCCAAACCCTCTGCTTCTACCGTGTCTGCCCAACTAATTGATAGAGGAGCCGAGGTTCCCACAACCTCCAAAGATTGCTGGAGCAGATCCTGCTTAGCATAACCCATCTCCACAGAGTTCTGATAAAAAGTCTGCTTGCCAATGCTACCGAAACCATCTCTGCTCGTCCCTGCAAAGAACCACCAATAGGGCTCGAAAATCTATGCTCAGCCACCTCCTGCTCTTGCCTGCTAACCTCCACATCTAACCGAAAAATAGTCGGCTGGCATGTAGAAATCGTTTCCCTGTGATCAGTCTCACCAACCTGCCTACCCTGACGATCAAGACTGAAGTGGGATGTCCCCAAACCATTCTGCACAAAAGAGCTTAAGTTATGGGCTTGCTGCACAACTGGACCTACATATTGGGCATGTTGCTCGGCAGGACTGCCTTGCTGAACACCCAATCCGAGTCGCACAACTGGGCTGGAACACTTGGCTCGCCGCAAATCTGGGATTAAAGAGAGGTCTGAAAGTGGACAATGGGGACAGGCCAAAATCTTCGAGTCAGAAAGAGCCTTACCCGGGTCGGCGCTTATAAAAATCGTAGCTTTACCCTTTTCGGACTTATTGATAACCAACCCTAATTCCTCCTTCCTCTCCTTAGAACTCTCCAGAAAGGTCGAGAGACTGCCCGAGGAAGCAGCAACTGCAGGAGGGATCGCCGCCACAATCATCGGAGTCGTTACGATAGCCACTTCCGGAGCGGAAGGGAGAGAAGAAACTGCAGGAGTAATCGCCGCTGCAATGAAAGGGAGAGAAACGGAGCACGCTCCCCCAACGGAAAGGGATTTTGAATTCCCCCCCCTTTCCACTCGATCCTCCGGTAGCCGGAGAGCAGAGAAAGGTAGCTGAGGTACCGACGGAACAACACCAGCCATCGCCATCTCCACATCCGACGCAACCCCCTGGGAAACGACTTCATCCATTGACAACATTCCTCGAGCTTCCACTTCCGTCCACAGACCAAACCGAATGTCACAGACATCCAAAGACAAGACTTTTGGTACATCGTTGGTGGCCAACCGCACCACCTTGACACGAACAAATTCAACAACCTCCATAGACAAGCAGCGAGGGTCGATTTCTTCCACCGCACCACACAACTCCCCCAGCTTCCAAAGCACTTCTTTTCGCCAATCATGAAGCGGAACATTAAAGATGCAAATCCAATCCACCACCAAACAAGGCCCCAAAACCTCCGTCCACTTATCAATTCGAAGCAGAGGTCCCTCTGAGAAGTGGGAACCCCCAAAATTGACCCTCCGATTATCCTCCTTAGAGGCGAACAAGATCCAGAAAATAAGAGGAGACAGCTGACGCACCGCCACTTTCAGATCGAAGCCCCAGATCTCCTACAACCAGCATTTAATATCTTGCGCCGAGACACCAGAAGTTTCTCGCCACTCCAATCCTGGTTGTTGCTAACCCCTCGTTATTCTTCTCAATGAAAGGTTCATTAACTTGTAGTAAACGATCAGCCGGAAGGAAAGTGGTATGAAAAACTAGTTTTGGTTTAGACTTATCCTTCTGAACCAAAGACTTCGGTTTCCAAACACCATTTGAACCCAGACGACTATCCTTCGGCCCAAACCTAGGCGTATTGACCTGAAGCTTCTTCCCATGATGGACCTTACCATCGAACAGAGTAATGGCTTTATCTCTTTCTCTTTCCGTCTTAAACCTCACAAAGGCAAAATTCTTCCTCTTCCCTGTTCTCTTATCAAAAGGAACATAGCTATCAAAAACCACCCCAGCCGCTCCAAAAGCCCTAACTAGATATCTAGTACCCCAATAAGGGATATTCCCAACAAAAACTTAAAAACTATTACGCCACCAATCAACCATCATCACCAAAAAGCAGATTCTCCTTGCATTACCATGTAATGAAAATGAATTTTTTCCCTTTGACCTTGATTTTTTGTGGTTGTATACCATGCAATCATGCCTTGAACACGATGAGATGCTCCAGCCGACTTCATGGCACTATAAAAAACACATCTTTCTTCAATTTCCATAAAAGCAGCATAAATTTGTCACTTCCACAGGTTCCATTTCAGGGAGCAAATGACGAGCTCTAGTGCGTGAACATGGATGCTAGGGTTTCATTTTGAAAGGAGTTTCCGTCCTCTATACCAATTTATTAGATATCATGAAGTAATATCTTGTGACAATGTCATGCCATTGTTACTAATTTCATTATGTATAGTGACATTTTTTGTTGTTCTAATGTAATTACAAAACATTAACAAAGTTCTAGGTCCTTTCACTTTTTCCACCTAACAATTGTAGTTGGGAAAGCAAGATTATTGAAGTTATGTGCACTAAAGATAGGGATATGACCTCAGCTGTAGCACCACTAGAGACGGATCTACTAAGCTTCATTGGCATGAGGGTACCAGTATTACTATCTCAAAAGAAGAATGTACTCAGGGAAGGATCCATTGCACTGACATTCTGAAAATGGCCCTCCTTTGAAAGCCTTGTATGAAGATTAGGGATTTGAGTATTGGCAGTGGAAGGGTTGGATAAGAGAATAACTCTTGCTCTAAGCACTGACTTTTTATCAGTGAGGTGTGAGTGAAAGCTTGATGCTGAGGTTGGTTGATGAAGGTGGTAGTGATCTCACAAGGTGGGCTAGAAGAAGTTTGCAAACTGAGTTGTTGGAGAGTAAGGATGAGAGGATAGAGTTTGGCTGCTTCGGAGAAGGGCTTGGGGAAGAGTTGTGAAGTTAATCAGGCTCGAAGATAAGTTGATTAGTGGAAGGTTCAAGGGATGGGTTAGGAATTGGAATTGGATTGAGGAAGGGCAGTTTAAGAGATGGGCTAGGCCAAGGGGTGAGGGGTTTGGATTTGGGTTAGCGATAATAGGCATAGGAAAAGGAGACTTGAGTGGCTTGTTGTGAGAGAAGGCATTGCTCATGCCTTGACCAATGTTGTCAAAATAAATTCATATAGTAAAATTGATTTATTTGTTGAATCACAAATTGTGAATTGTAAACTGTAGAATTATAGGAGTCATACGTCCTCTAAAAAATATATAAATATATGAAATGGTACAAAAGATATCTAAAAAGTAATAATATGAGCACATCTTTAATTTCCTTCACTATTAAGTGAATACACATATGCTTTGCAAAATGAAACAATACAATATATGATTATTTCTTTGGTGATCAAATTTCAAAGTTCCAACTTTCGAAAGTATAACACTAGCAAAGTCAACAATAAACTAAAAGAGCCCCCTGAAATCAATGGTCCTAGAATTTCAACAAGTTAACCCTCGAAATCATCAAAAGCAAAAGTTTCATGAAGAACTAAAAGAGCCCCCTGAAATCAATGGTCCTAGAATTTCAACAAGTTAACCCTTGAAATCATCAAAACCAAAAGTTTCATGCTTTCAATTTTCAAATAACCCCCTAATTCTCTCATCCATTGAAATTGTAATATTTCTAGCCCAACGAATCTTTCCTCTTGTGAGTAGTATGAATCATGTATTGGAAGATCAACTGCAGTGGCCCAACCAAAGTAGTGGTAGGAACCACAAAACTCATAAACCTACAACTCTTTGAATAAAAAACATTGCAATTGGGATTTGAAACATCTACCCAGGAAATTACCAAAATGCCTTCACTTGGGGTAGGAAGGCAACCATCACCTATTCTCTCCCTTATTTTTCCGTTTTTTTTTTGAACAGTAACCAAGAGAAATATATTAAGGGAAGTTGTACAAGAAGAAGGTACAGGATTAGACCCAAACAAAAAGGAAAAAGAAAACAAAGAACAAAAATACAATTAGAGGGAGGGAGGGAGAGGGGGGGTGGTGGTGGGAAGGGGGGGAATAGGAGGCATGTTGGGGGGAGAACCTAGAAGGAATTGGTTGGGCATTGATTGCTGATTTTGGTGATGAGACATGGTCCAATACAACATGTTAATCATGCTTGCTCTCACTATATCTTACGTGATGTTGATGGTACTTGCCAGTTGTCACACTTAGAAGATATAGGAGCATATTCTCTGATAATGATACTTTGATTCGTATAAGAAAGACCATGAGGGAGTCGAGCTCCAAAATCACCATTGGTTCAATCCAGGAATTTCCCACCTTAATAGGGATGAAAGACATTGTGATTAGAGGTGCTCAAATAGGAAGTGTTTTCGTAGAAACTTCCCAGCCGCCTCTATCATTGCTGGCATCCAGGCATAAAGAGAGAGGCCATACATGTGGACCCAAATGTGTGCGGAATCAAAATCTTTAAGCCACATTGGAGATTGGGGCATGCTTAAGGACAAGATAGTTTGCTGGCTTCCTTAGACTCGGAGATGGAGAGCAGCTTGAGTAAAGATTATTAGTTGAGACTTACCTTGTGCACTCCCATTGCAACTTAAGCCAATTTTCCATCATGGGATTCTAACCTCCAATAGGATGGACAAGCCTCGAGGCTCTTGTTAAGTTCAGAAATTTTTGCCCTTGTTACATAGGTGAAGTATAGGATCATCCACGGAGTTGACTTTTCATTATGTAAAAATAATGATTACTATAAAATAATTTTTTGGCGAAACATGGAGTAAACAGACATGAAGCTTTTATTGACATTAAAATTTTATGATACATCCTAAGATTGAGATGAGGGTGCTCAGATCCATGCCAGGTGGGGTCTATATTTGTTAGGGGTGAAACTCGGGTGAGTTGGGCCAGGTTTTCCTAACCCAGTCTAACCCATATTAAACCTAGTTGAACTTGATGAACTTTGTGACCCAGCCCAACCCCAATTTGGTCTGAGAACTGAACCCAACCCGACTCGATTCTAAACCCAAATTCGGATTGATTTAGGATTTTTTTAATAAACATTTAAATTAATATAGTTTACTTTATAAATAAATAATATTTTCACGCATTTAATGTCTGAAAAAATGACAAATAAATTGCAAATAATTGAAAATTTTCATTTCTAAAATGAAATAATACTCCCACACATTTGATATTCCCTAAAAAAAGGACAAGCAAAATACAATTAAATAAGGTTTTACTGGTAAACAACATATTGATTAAATCATAACCTAAAAATTTTAAAAAAAATTAGAGTATTCATAATGGCTATTGGGTATTAAGCCGGGTTGGGTTGGTTTTTGAAAGGTTGAATACTAACTAACCCAAATTTAATTCGGGTTTTAATCCTTCAACCTGCTCCAACCCTATTATAGTAAAATGCTTAAACCAATCCACTTATTTTTCGACCCAACCCAAGTTTCACCTCTAATATTTATGTAAGTAGGCAGCGGGGAGTACATTTAGGTGTTGTTTTTTATTTTTTTTGGTATACAAAAATGGTATAGTTCTAATATATTGCACAGTAATGTTGTAAATATTATGCTGCTAGAAAAATCAAGAAAAGAAGAAGTATTACTTGAAAAAGAGGGCTTCTTGCATACCTTTTCTTGTTAAGTATTTTTTTTTTTTGGGGGGGGGGGGGCACAAAGCCCACATAAATTAATAGAGGTTATGGAAAATGAAATATTAGTGGATATTTTGGAAGTCTAGTTTAGATGTTCTCATATTTTGATCTTCTTTCAGTGTTTTTATTTGTCATGTAAAATCTATTCTAGGATCTGTCAAGATGTGAAGAAGCTCTGGCTACCTTTAAAGCAATGCAAGGCCAAGGGGCCTCTCCACAAATAGCACAGGATATAGCTCGGCTGGAAAAAGAAATCGAGTTATATTCACAAGAGAAGCTATGCTACGAAGCTCAAATATTAAGGGTATGCTAGAACAAATTATTTTCCATGTCCTTGGTTCAGGAATCTTTTCTTTGCTTTATCTCTTTGACTGAAGATGTTATTTTTCTGTTTCTAATATTTAGAAAGAAGGTTGACTATAAATGTTGTTATAGATAGATGGTAAGTTTTATGTTTTTATTTTATTTTAACTTACTTTTTGCCATTATTGTGACATCATGGTTTGACCTTTTTAAAACAAGTTTGGATTGAGCATCCACTAAATTGTTTGGTGTCTGGTCCGGTTTAAAAATTGTTAGTTTGGATTTGTTTTCGATTTTGAAGTTATAGCACATTTTAATTTAGGGAATGGATAGGGACACCGTTGTTTTTTTTAACAAGGAATAGCGGTGTACCCTTTCCACTATTTAAGGGATGACAAGTGGAGAAAGAAACAAGCCTGGTGTCCCTTGTTGTAAAAAAACTGTTGTCCTTATCAATTCCCTTAATTTAAGTTTCAATGCTACTATAACATTCTCTGGAATCCAACGTTTTGCAGCTTCAATAATAAAATAAATGAAATTGGATATTTGAATTCTAAACATACTATTTATGTCAAGCATGCAATCTACCCTGCTATGACACCTTTATTTTTCATTGTAATAGTCTCCAAATCTAGTTGTTGTGCAACCAACCTCACATGATTATTCGGTAGAGAACTTTTTGTTGTTGCATGTGCTGATACCATGCTACTTTTGATGATGGATTACTATAGCATGAAGAATTGTGAATAAAGAAGACTGATCGAGTTATGGTTGATGGGTGAAGGCTTAGATCTATCCTAGAAAAGCTAAGACCTTAAAGAAATGTAAATGAGAATAATTCACAAAGTCCATAATACACGAAACAAAAATTTACATTGATCTCAAAGTATACAAAAAAAAAAAAACTTATAATTGACCCCAGTATAGAACATGACAGAAAATCTCAATAATCTCGAAACTATTAAGTAATTTGAATGGTTAAAGTTTCTTGTATTATCCTAATTAAGAGACATCAAAACTTTTATTTTATTTATCCTTGAAATTCTGTTTATAAAAAGTTGAGGGATCTAACAGCTTTATTCATCAACTTCATCACTGGTCCCTATCTCATCCATCTATGGTGTTAGTCAAGAGTTGAGGAAGCTTTACACCTTTAATCATCAACATCAGCACTAAGCCTTCTTCCATCCAGGACGCCCCCCCCTCCTCCCCACCCCCCTGCAAAAGAAAAAAAGAAAAAAGAAAAAAAACCACACATGCCCACACACATTTGTTCCTTGAACTTGTAACATTCAATTCTTTGCGTTAGGATCATTTCCAGTCTTCTAATTATGGGCCGAAACAATCTTGAATGACATCCTTTACTTTCAATTTTGTTGAGCAACCCTTTGGTTCCATCTTTTGATCATCATTATGAGAGCCATTTACCCCATCTATTTGGGATTGGCACTGGTAAATTGGATTAGACTTTTCTTTTTGTTGGCAGATTGTCCATCTGGCACCCACTTTGGGTCTCCTCTCTTGTACTTTATACTATTTTCCTGGTTGTCCGCACAATGCATCTCCATATATTGTATTCCACAATGTACACTTTATCTTCCTACCTTTTCCTCATTCCCAATATTTAGCTCTATATGACACTGTAAATCTAATAGTGACATCATAGGGATGGCCTGTGGAACTTGATGGTCAACACCACCTTAGCTTGTCTCCCTCCACATTACTGTCCTGCTTGAATCCTACTTGTAACATTGACCCTTCCTTTTGTTCTTCTGTAACACTTCAAGTCCTCTTAGTCTGATTAGGTTGGATTGCCATAATGGGGATGAGTTTCATGACCACCCACTTTTGAAACCCCATAAGTGAGAATAAGTTTCATAACCACCTACTTATGAAATTCTTTGGCGTTCTTGGAGATTTTACAACTTTCATTTACCACCATCTCAACTCTAACAAGTGAAACGGGTCTTGAAAGACCCGACTGGTAGCTATGCCAACGCCTATCCAAGTTACAACAATGTGGACATGAAGACTTAACATTTGTAATTTATTTGTAATTTCAGAGTTGTGACATAGCACTTCTGACATTTGTTATGCAGATTTGATAGATACTCTATTGATGAA
Source organism: Chimonanthus salicifolius (assembly GCA_013350335.1). Taxonomy (NCBI): domain Eukaryota; kingdom Viridiplantae; phylum Streptophyta; class Magnoliopsida; order Laurales; family Calycanthaceae; genus Chimonanthus; species Chimonanthus salicifolius. Next base: position 62,085,209 of record CM023532.1, on the reverse strand, counting down.
TATAAATCAGGTTCTTCATGTTTACTGAAAGAAGTAAAGAGAATTTTTGTAGTAAACTAGGAAAAACCCTCAGGTGGGTTCTCTTCATTCAAACATGCTTGCATAAAAATTGCACATGCTTCCCTTCAATTTTGTGTTGGCACCAATTTTATGTTTCTTTGTGTTGTCTCCTTACCCTTTGTTTCTCTCATTCACCTTATCTATTTTCTTTTCTTTCTTAAAGGATGGCGCACTTTTTCAGCGTGCACTATCATTTTACAGGTTAATGGTGGTTTGGTTGGTTGGGCTTGTTGGTGGGTTTAAAATGCCTTTACCATCAGAATGTCCAATGGAATTTGCTTGTATGCCTGAACACTTTGTTGAAGATGTCATGGACTTGCTTATTTTTGCTTCCCGGATCCCAAAAGCTTTGGATGGGTTCTTTTTGGTAAGTTTTTTATAACTCTTTGTTTCCTATGCATCCTTAGTTACGTTCTTCTTCTTCTTCTTTGCCTTTTCCTTGCAACAGGGACCATTTTGCTTCTTCCTTGTTTATATTGTAAATTGAATGGTTTTTTTTTTTTTAAATTGTAAATTGAATTATTTTTCTGCTCTTCCCTACCATTTCTCTTCATTTATTGCAATTCCATTCCACATCACAAATCTGTATAAGCAAAGATGATGGAATTTTTAAGCTTTATTAACTTTTAAGATGTATTGAATAATTTTCTATTCTTTCTTGCTAGGATGAATTTATGAATTTTATTATAATGTTCATGGCAAGTCCTTCATACATTAGAAATCCCTATTTGAGAGCAAAGATGGTTGAAGTCTTAAATTGCTGGATGCCACACAGAAGGTAAGATGGTTGTCTTGCAAACTAGTTGAAAACTGATTTGCTTGAAGGTTGTTCATAAATTTGTTTCTGGGGCTATTATATTCAATGACATTGCTTTGCTTGATGTGTAGTGGTTCATCCGCCACTGCTGCTCTTTTTGAAGGTCATCAGTTATCTCTGGAATATTTAGTCCGAAATCTTCTAAATCTTTATGTGGATATTGAGTTCACTGGTTCTCATACACAGGTGATTGCTTCAAACTTTGTAAATTTCCTTCTGGAAGGTCAATAAATTCCAATGTAATATTTTTGAAATGTAAATTTAGGTGTCTTACTAGAACTTGTCACTGTTTTAGTTATTTAAATCTTTTTCTTTGAAAGATTTATGGATCATTACATGTACTAGTTTTTCTTTTTGTTTGTTAATTATATTGAGTATGACTAATAGTTAAGCATAAATTTGTTTCCTTGTTCTTTTGTCCATGAATCAATTTTTTTCCCAATTTTTTCCCAATATGCCTTTTAAGTGATGTGAAAATCACATATTAAGATTGGGGTGGTTTGTGCATGCTGGTATATGCCTCACTCTTCTATAAAATATGCTTGTTGTGCAATTCATTTTGAAGTTTATTTGGACCACACGGTATCTACATATATTTTCATACTCCTTTAACTTCTGCTGCTTTGTACATGTGCGATCTTAGCTTTCCTCATTGTTAGTTTGTTATGCTAGCAGGACTATTGCACTTTCATTACTTCCGCCTGTATTCATTTTATTTTTACTTAAATATGCTGGCAATGAGAAGATCACTTCAATTATTTTATTGACATTGCTCAAGGACATGGTGTTTATCTTATGTCATTGTACAGTTTCATATTACTGCTAACAATTATTTATCTTTGAAATTGATTACGTATAATGATATTTTGACTTTCAGTGCTTTTTCGTTGGCTCAATTATGATTCTCTTAATGCAGTTCTATGATAAGTTCAATATTCGTCATAATATTGCCGAACTTCTGGAGTATCTATGGCAGGTCCCTAGCCATCGTAATGCATGGAGACAGGTAAAACCACCTTTCCTACAGTGGCACTAAATTTAAGTTTCATGGGCTGTAGTAGAAATTGCTGCATTTTTACTGTATTCTTTCTACACTTTTGATGCAGATTGCTAGAGAGGAAGAGAAGGGAGTGTATTTGAACTTCTTAAATTTCCTGATCAATGATAGCATCTATCTCCTTGATGAAAGTCTCAATAAGATCCTTGAGCTCAAAGAAATGGAAGCTGAGATGTCTAACTCAGCAGACTGGGAGCGAAGATCTGCTCAAGAGAGGCAGGAGAGAACACGAGTATTTCATTCTCAAGAAAATGTGGGTCCTAGATTCTCTCTGATAAAGATTTTCAAATATATGTACTGGTTGACATGATTAAAATGGACGTTGTTATTGCTGGTAATAGATTTGACTAGATGTGTGTTACTTACTTAAAAAGTTGATGTTTCTAGATCATCCGAATTGACATGAAATTGGCTAATGAAGACGTTGGGATGTTGGCATTTACTTCAGAACAAATTACTGCTCCTTTCCTTCTTCCAGAGATGGTAATAATGTACTTGATATCAATGTACAGTCTGGAACAAGTTCGGACATTGCTAGTCATGGTTTCTTTCTTCTAAATCTTGGTTCTGAAGTATTCCCTTGTTGCAGGTGGAACGGGTGGCAAACATGCTCAATTACTTTTTATTTCAACTAGTCGGTCCCCAACGCAAAGCTCTAAGTCTAAAAGATCCTGAGAAATATGAATTTCGTCCCAAGAAATTACTGAAGCAAGTTAGTACTACTTTAGCTTTAATTTGTTTTGTAGAAGTACATGTTCATGTTGTTTATTTAGTTATTTATTTTGTTCTTTTCTTATTTACAAGTTCTTATAGTGCCTTTTCTCCTCATGTATAGCATCTCATGTTGTTAGGTGTAAAAGGACGTCACATGAAATGGGACCTGGATAGGTGGTTCAGTTTTAGCAAAAAATGCAAAACATGGCCTAGTAGATCACCACTTATTAAGGGTCTTAAGAAAATATTGGACAGATGTTGAGTATTAGTTTTACATTTAACTTGGTTAAGTAGAGAGAGAGAGAGAGAGGTTGTTTTAGTAGAGGGTCCATTCACCGCTCTAGTCCATGTGATTTCATACCCATCTAACAATGATTTATTGGGGTGGGGCGGGGTGACAACCTCTTACACGGGCTGTCAAAAATTCAGTAGTGTATCCAGACTTACTCTTGGACCTTAAATTAGTTTGTTATTTGTCAGTAGCAAGAACTATATCTTCATTAAATTGTGTTTTACACCTCTAGGGCTGACTTACTGACTGTTGTTTGATTTCTATCAGATTGTCGATATATATGTTCATCTAGCAAGGGGTGACAAGGAAAATATATTTCCAGCTGCGATTTCAAAGGATGGCAGGTCATATAATGAACAGGTACTTGAAATTAGCAAAACTATCACTCTTCTGGAATGCTTGCTACTTCTTTCTTTCCTTTTTTCTTTCACAGTATGGATGCTTGATTGTACCTGACTTTTTCAAACCTGGACCAGTTGTTTGCTACTGCAGCGGATCTTCTGCGGAAAATTGGTGAAGATGGAAGGGTGATTCAGGAGTTTGTTGATCTTGGCACCAAAGCGAAAATAGCAGCTTCTGAGGCAATGGATATTGAGGCTGCTCTTGGAGACATACCAGATGAATTTCTCGATCCAATTCAGGTACTTACTGTTTACTATAAAATATATAGGGTACCTGACACCTGCATCTTTTTGTTCATAAATAGTATAAATGAGACCAATAAGATACCCATATGTTGGGATAGATTAAAACTTATTGTTTACTATAAAATATATAGGGTACCTGACACCTGCATCTGTTTGTTCATAAATAGTATAAATGAGACCAATAAGATACCCATATGTTAGGATAGATTAAAACTAAATTTGAAAATCTATCGTCTTTCAATATTTCACATGTATAACAGTTGCATGTGTGCGTGCACTCACACATTTTGGGGGTTTAAAATTTGCTCTGATGCAGACTGGTATAATGCGCAACTGATGCATTATGACACCCCTGCCCACCTGGGAATGTGGGAAAGAAGTCCCACATCGCCCAGGGAGGGGAAGTGATGATGGATTACAAAGAGGGGAGCCCCCTCTCCCAAGCAAGAGGCCTTTTGGGTTTGGAGGTGAGCCGGCCAAAATGCAAAACCGTGCGGGTCAGGTGGGCCCAAAGCGGACAAGATCTTGTTGGGAATCGGTTCGTTACAAATGGTATCAGAGTAGGTTCAACCTTCTGCTTGTATGGGCCCTCTACCTTTGTGTTGTGCCAGAGCCAAAGACGGCTCTGGGCTTAAGGGTGGGGTGGATTGCTTGGCATGTGGGAAAGAAGTCCCACATTGCACAGGGAGGGGATGTGAGGATGGATTATAAAGGAAGAAGGTGGGGGGGCTCCTCTCCCAAGCGAGAGGCCTTTTGGGTCTGGAGGTGAGTCGGGCCCAAATGCAAAACCGTGCAGGTCAAGTGGGCCCAAGCAAACAATATCTTGCTGGGAGAGTTAGGTCATTACATGCATATACTTAAAGTGTGTGCACACACACTTTGGGTGTTTTAGTTTGCTCTGATGCATACTGGTATGGTTGACAACTGATGCATATCATGATACGTATGATCAAACAGGCCCAATGATACCCTTGAAAGATATTTTGATGTATGGTCGTATTTATTCTAGTAAAACAAATGACCCAAGATGATGGAATTGAGGGAGGATATCCTTACTGAATGAGTATTCTGTTCTCTCAAAATAAGACCATTGTGTAGCACAAAAGCAATCCTAACTATCGTTTAAAGATGCTCTCTTCAAGGATTTCCTGCTTAATTTGGTGCTAATTCAGATGAGATATCAAGGTGGAGATGGCTGTGGATGTAGGCAGTGCCTTGGAGATATCTAATTAGAGAAGAGAATAGGTGATATCCATTCTCTATGTGGGCATTATAGATCACACGAATAGGATCAATTTAAAGCTTGTACTGGATGGCCAACCAAAAAAAACAGGTTGATTTCAGGATATGGTTGGAGAGGTGAAAATGCAACTGTAATCAAAATAACAAATCCCTGGAGCAGCAGTAGGGTTCCATATCACACAATCAGGCATGGGTTGTTTGGGGAATGGACATTTGCACCTACCAGATTATTTAACTAGCAGTTATCATCCTAACAGATTATTTATGGTCAATGAAAGCTCATCATTGAGGGGGATTTGGCAAACGCAATTACATGGGCCAAGGGACAAAGGCGTCCTCCCTGGAGATGGATTACTACAGTAAGGGAGTTGGCTTCAAGAATGGACGTGTCCTTTGTTCATATTGGTCGAACAACGAATGGTGTGGTAGACTACTTTGTGAAGATCGGTGTCAATGACTACTCCTCTGGCATTTTCTTCCTCTGAATTGGAAGATCACATGTTTTTTTGTACTTTTATTTCTTTTTCAGTTCTTGTTTGTTTTCTTTCTCTAGTTCTTTTTCTTGGTCTGATTCTTTTATACCTAAATATTTTTGTAATTGTTTTCTTTTCTCCTCAATGAATGGTTTTAGTTATCGCTAAAAAAAAAAAAATAATTTCAGCCAGCTTTAAACCTAAATCCCCGACCCATTTGGGAGCCAGCAGTGGTCATTCAGAAGATGATCTTCTTTAATAGAGGTTTTAGGTAACATGAAAGAGTGGTCCAGTATAGTAGGCAGTAAGGCATCAACAACTGACAACCGCTTGCAAATGATAGAAATGCACTCCATCCTTGGAGCCGGGTACTTTCTCAATGAATTTTGTGATTCCAACCGATTATGATTGTCTCTATTACTATTATATTTGACTGGTGTTAGAAAGGTGGATGTAAGAACATTAGAAACCAGAGAAGGATTATCATTTTTTAAGATTCAGTAGTTTTTGTTTTCTCATTGTGTTCTACATAATTCAATTATCTGATGATCATACTATATATTTTTTTCCTCGGAATTATTTTAAAAAGCATCTGATTGGGTTCTTATGTTCTGTATTTTTATACTAATATCACCTCTGGTGCTGCAGTACACTTTGATGAAAGACCCTGTGATATTGCCTTCATCGAGAACTACAGTTGATCGATCAGTAATCCAGAGACATCTTCTCAGTGATAATGTAAAAATTATATTCATCCTGACAATGTTTTCTTCCCATTTCACCTTTGAAATTCTCTCTACATTTTCAGCACTCAAATATATATGATGTTATTTACCTTTATGACAGAGTGACCCATTCAACCGTTCACATCTCACCCAAGACATGCTCATTCCGGACGTTGAGCTAAAGACAAAAATTGAGGAATTTGTGAGATCACAGGCAATGAAGCAGCATAGCATGACTGTAGATATGCAACAGCACTAGAGGAGCCAAGTTAATTGCCAATATTCAACTTATTTTGTCAATTGGGACCAAATGAAGAATTGCAAACTTTCAGTCAATGGTGGGCCTCTGCTACAAGAAACTGTGAAATCACGTCTAATCGCTTAACACACTGTTAATTATGGTAAATCTCCATCTGCGTTGTGATGTACATTCTTGAATGCCATAGTGCTGTCAAAATTAAACGGCAATATGGTCAACTTTTTTTCCTCCCTTTTGTAATTATAATCTATCTTTACACATTGAAAAAGATGCTATCAGAGAAATACGATTCCAGTTTTTGCTTGTTCTCAATTCTTATATGTATTTATATACCTGAATATTCTCTAATGATTTATGCTGAAGATCTTCAATTTGGCTTGGCTGAAGTAATGGGCAGAAGTAGGGCAACTCTTTCTAATGGTTGTTTGTCAAATTTTTTCAGAAATTTTTTCTTTGAGTGTTATCCATATTATCAAAGATGGAAATTAAATGTTTATATTTTCTTTCAAAAAAATTGTTTTAAAAAAATGAATGAGATGTTTCTCACTACTTTTGAAAAATCTTTCTTTTCCTCAAAATTTCCTCTTCCCCATGGGAAATAGATTCCTTGACGGGAGAGAGGTTTCATGTTTATGTTTTTGGTAAAGAGTCCTTTTTTCTATAAAAAAAAAAAAAGGAAGGGAAGACTTATCTTTTTTACTCTTTAACTTTTTATTAACTAGAAAATAACAAACAACTCTTTGGAATATTCTAAAGATTTTTTTATTTTTAAATTTTCATAACTAATTTTTTAGTGTCCAATAATCCATTTAAGGCTATCTTAGTGCAATTGTCTTTTGTCAGAAAATTAGTGAAAAATCAATTTTAGATTAAATATAGATCAGAAATTGTTTTTTGAGTAAGAGAGTGTTGGGTTATTTATCGCATTTATTTGCGAGTTGTACTAGTAATTGAATTTGATAAATTATTATTTCATATGATGTCCATAGGTGTCTGTGTTACTTGAAAATTAGAAAATTCATATTACATCATAGTGCACTTACAAGTTTTTAAGATGATGAATGAAGTGATGGCTTGATCAAAATTTATTTTTTTATTAGTTAGATGATGACAAGTGAGTAAAAAGACAAGTTCATCTCTTATTATTAAAAAAACACTAGTATCTCTATCATTTCTTATTATAGAGATTTACTTTAAAATTTTCATTTAATCATTGTCAAAAAAGAAGACCCATCCTAATATCCATTGTTGAGATATTATCATAGCCGGAGTGCTTCATTGCTGATCTCATCATAATCGCCTTAGGAATCTACTTACACGGTTACACCTCGTTGACTTGATATAAAACTGTCTGCCACAATGGATAAATGATTATTATAGCAATGTCCTAGATCAATTCTATCTAATTAGTGTTAGATTTGTTTAATAAATTTATATTTTGTATGATTGATAGCATAATTCAAGTCAAGCTCAACGTTAGCTGATAAAAACCTGAGCTGCATAAAGCTCAAATGTACAATCGGGGTTAAAAGAGGTCAGTTCATTACAAGAACAGATCCTTCCCACACTTCGGAATTCTTGATTTATTACTGAATTCATATATGTATGAAGACTAAAGTATCCAAGACTAAAGTATCCAAGCCTCACATTATTGGGAGTGATCATTTTGTGTTGAGATCGATCTCAGACAAATTCTTGACAGCCAAATCAACTTTCATGAATTATTATACATGAACATTTGACATGAACATATAATACATCTATTATATTTGTAATATATAATTTACAAATTATTCAACCACCTTAAGTTTTATCAATCTCTTCTTTTTTTTTTTACCAATATTATCCAATCTCTTCTTTTTTATATTATAAAAATACATAATTTAAATATTTTCTTTTTTCTCAAAGTAATTGATGTAGTTCTAAACATTAAACATTTAAAAAATATTAAGAGAAAAAAATTGATAAGTATTTTATTATATTTTTCTTACCTAAATTACGTTATAAAAAATCCTTCCAAACAATTTTTAAAGTATTTCATCTAAATTTTTTGGTAAAAATAACATGAAGTTGAAAAGCATTGGACGTATCATACTCGTGCATATTTTTCCTGACGTTTGGGGTATTCATTTTTTCATGACTGAATTATTAAATCATACTCCCTCTGTTCCAATTTAGTTGTTTTATATGGATTTTGAAATTGTCCCAAAATAGTTGTCCCATTCATATTAGAGTAACATAAAGCGTGTTGAAAATGGATGAAATCACATGAAGTGCTAGCTTTATATTTAGAGTTCCTTAAAAAATACAAATATTTCAAATGAGATAATTAAAATAAGACAGAGGGAGTATTTTTTAAATTAAAATGGAACATACATGAACTATTTCTATTTTGTATTTTAGTTAGTGTGTTGAATTGCTAACCACGATCCTTCCTGACTTGGACTTGACGAAGTTAGACCAGCATGAGCAAAGGTCCAGACTCGGGCTTTGTCATTACAAATTTTTCAAAAGCCCAGGCTGAGACTAGGGCCTAAGAAGATTTAAAGCTTGGCCAAGCCCGGTTGGGTAAATATCTTACAAGATGAGTATCCCAACGGGTGAAAACGGTGTAAGTTGGATCTTTTATAGAAGCCTGTCTTGCACTGTTCTTAACACCAAGGTCATCGTCATCATTAGTCACAATTCTCTTTATCTATGTTGAGCTTTTCGAGTTTTTCTTTTTCACTTTATTCTATAAAAAAATATCTCTCTATTATTCTACAATCCAGTATTCTTTCCCTACCTTTCGACCAATATTTTTGAAGGCTTAAGTTTCAAGTTTGTCTCCTTCTGCTTGCACTTTTTCCATGTAACCCATTTTTTGTTTGTTAAGTGTCTTATCTAGACCAAGGGTACAAATATCAGCCGATATATATCGTATCGACCGATATGTATTGATTTTGAAGTAGTGAATATCGGCTGATATATATCGTTATCGGCCTATATTCATGATATCGGCTGAAATGTCGGCCGTATTATATCTGCCGATATCAAAATATCGGCCGATATCGGCTGGAGAGAGAATATCAACCGATTACGATTTTTTAACCCCTGATCTAGACCTCTTCGAACGACTTTTACTCATTTTCTTGTGGATTAGTCTTCTCTCAAGATTTCTCTTATATGTTCATCCTTATTTCTATTTAAAATCCTTATTTCTATTTAAAAGCCACTTTATTCATCCATCTTCGAAGGTGCATCATTATCACTATTGCCTTTGCCCACTTACTGTTCTTGAATTTGGCGTTTAGCTCTGTAAAGCATTGTACGCCTAATCATAGTCATAAAACTCGTTCTTGGGATATTAACGGCGATTAGTAATATTGAGATATTTTAAAAATTTCAAAATTTTATTAGAAAAATCTCGTGAAAAATATAAAATTTAAAAAATAATAAAAATATTAGTAAAATAAAAATCAATTTTGAATTTAACGGAAATTTAACTGGAATATGTCGGGATGAACGCGAATTTATCAGGAACTTACCAATAATTTACCGACTCGTTGATAAATACGTGTTATTAACATGGTAATAGCATTTTGAAGATAAAAACGTAATAAATTTAAAAATACTGTCGATATTTGTGACTATGAGCCTAATGACTCTTTAGCAAAACTTAGTCTGCTTCAATCTCTACAATATTTCTTATCATGTTGCACTCTACTAATTGCTAATATTTAAGCCACTTCACTTTTGTACTATTGCCTATTATAAAATCTATCTTTTCATTTAGTTCGATAGTTGTACATAATTATTTGAATTTATTACAAATTAATACCAACATATTTCCAAATTTAATTGTTCTTTTTTTCTTTTTATGTTCTTAAGCAATTAAATGACACTCCATACAATCCATCTTCATTTTGCTGATTGTTAATCTATTTTTTTGCTAAGGATTTCTGTCCCAAATTCAATTTTTGTTTAATTCATTATATATTTTAGTCAATTAGCACTATATATGTGTGAAAATTATTGGTCACTTTTTTTGGGGTGAGGGAATATAAGTTTTTATTTTATTTTATATAATATCCTTTTTTTTAATTAAAATTTCTCATTGTTCCTTCCCTCAAATTTAAATCAAATAAGAATCAATTCTGAACAAGCAAATAGGAGAAGATGGTCCTTTCATCTCTCTACTTAAAACTAAAATCTAAAAGCTTAATCTAGAATTGCCTATTTGCCATTTCAACTTTAAAACTTAAAAAAAAAAGAATAAAGTAGTTGTTCTAAGAAGGCAATGCAATTCCCATAGTTGTTTGCATTAAGATTGTAAGAAAGAATATAAGAAAAATCTTAGAAATTGAGTGCTAATCCGATCTTTGATTAGTATCGATCTACTTAGCTTCTTGACTTGTCAAACCTTTTCACTATTATTTGATTGTCTCCACATTTTTGTTGATCATCATTTTGTGAAAAATTATTTTTTGAAAAAATGGTGAGCATATGGACAAAAAGAGAAAAAAAATGAAAATAAGAGAGATAAGTTCTTTTTCAATGAATCATGCAGTTATAGATTTTTTTTTCTTCTATTGGTAGATAAGCTGGGGAGTCATGGTAACAACATAATTATCATTATATAATTTATTTTTTTATTATTAAAGTGTCCAGATCTCTTAGAGCACTCTATTAATCTTCGTGGTATATGTAAGTCTCCCTATCTACACATACCCGATAACTCTACTGGAGAGTGGCTCTTTAGAGTGAAGTGAAAATCGAATTCAAGATTCCTACTTTCTAAGACAGGTTCACTCCAACCCTTTTGGATTAAGTTTTTTTTTGTTATTAATATAATTTTTAATTTTAATACATATAAAATGTGGACGATACTAATGATAATAAAAAAATCTAGACACTCTAAATATGTTGTCCTAGTGTCAAAATATTTTCAAATGAATCAAATGTCTCTAAATGAAATAAGGTTTACTCAACTCAAACTGATTCACATTGTTTATTAAAAAGAGAGAGGTCTTCTAGATTGATTAGGACTCTGACGGGTCTAATAAAATGAGCTATAATGATCCAATCTATTTAGTAAATAAATGATATATACGAGACTATTGTTGTTGCTTCTTTTTTTAAAGGGTATCTTTACTTCACATTGGAGGTGAGATTGATCTCATGAGCATGTGTAAACCTTCCAATCCACACACTTGTAAGTTGATGAGGAATAACCTCACGGGGACTCGGGGAGTGGCCCAGAAGGGTTTGAGCATAAATCGAATCCAAAACCTCCCTTCATGAGAGGAACTTCTTGATCGTCAGGCCAACCCCCTCTAAATTGAGACTATACTTCTACTATGGATCAAGTCTAAGTTGATGGATTGAATTTAGATATGAAAATTCTACATTTTTTCCACCGTTAGATGTTTGTTCAAGCCATAAACATAAACAATTACTAATATAAACCATTTAATGGGTGCAAAAGACTGAAACCTCCATGCACTTAAGTAAAGGATCAGCATGGTTTCAGTAAACCTTTTTTTACTAATATTCAATATGAGATTTTGAAATGTTTTCCCCAAGAATTGAATGTCCTATGTAAGTTCACTAAGTTCACTTGACCACTGCATAACATTTTGAAATATTACATTAGAACATATGGAAATTATATACAACTCATCATACATATCTCTATCAATTGAAACCATAAATTACTTGGGATAACTGAGAAGAGTTATATGGTGATTCCTAATACAAGTTGTAAGATAAACCCATCTATGGAAAAAATAATAGATGTTAGTCTTTATCACCATATTTTTTATGTAGAAATAGAAATGAATATGCTCCAATTCTTTAAGAATCACTTGGGATAACTAAGACAAACCCACTATTTATGATTCATGAAAATCATCTACATTAGGTAAGTGATTGAAATCTGCACTCGCTGATGCATGTGGACAACTTCTACTATTATGACCAATATTTTTGCATCTCGTGCATCTTCTTGCATTCGATGCATTCTCCACAATGTCAAATGAAGAATGATCTCGTCCTGTAGAAATTTTTTCCTTTGAATTCTTCGAACCTAGCTGACGTCCTCTAAGATGCTGAATAATAGGATGCAAAATAGGCATCACATCGTTCTTCATATTTTCTAGTTGATTCCGGACCCTCTCTTGACTAAATGAAGACAATTGCCTATATATCTCCTTAATACCATCAAAGTATACATCTAAATGATCTCCAGGCCAATCCAGTTCAATGTTCAAGTTGTTCAATGATCGAAATTCGATTATCCATTGTGGATGGATCTGATCCAATTATAACTTCCACATCGACCTAATTCTATGCGCACAAGGTAAATCCATTGACGCTGTAAATTCTTCTGTCAATTGTACAACAATGAATTATCTCTAATCATAGCGTATTTCTTGTAAAGCTTATTTAATGCAAAATGTGATACTTTGTCATTCACTTCGTCAAAGAAAGGAATATTAACAGTATGAGAGATCTGAATCTTTTCTCTCTCAAGTTGAGTTCTGAACTCTTCCAACTAGTTTTCAATGGCATTGCATATCTTTCTTCTAACAGTATCAAGGTCAGCAGTGGAGGTATCTATATAATTTTTCAACAAAAGAGTGTGCACCTCCTACCCTTGAAGTGGCTCGATTTTAAAGATGTAAACATTTGTCTATTCATGCATTGACGAAATGCCTTCTATAAGGGATCCACGTGTTCTTACATAGTTTACTGCCACAGTATGATCTCTAAAATTTTCTTTAAAGACCTCAAATGCTGCATTAAATGCTTCTTTTGATGGAGACTCTACCAATATATTCCACTTGGATATAAATGCATGCCATACTACATTTTCCTCAATGAGATGGTTACAACGAGCAAGAATATTCTTGTTGATGTGCCAAATACACAGTATATGCATAGCATTAGGGAAGACTAGTTCAATGACATTCTTCAAAGCCAAATCTCTATCAATCACAAAAACTGGAGACTCATGATCATAAAATATTTCTGAACATTTGTAACGCACATACGTAATCTTCTAATTTCTCATTTCTTATACAAGCAAAGCATAAGAAAATATTAGTATTAAAACTTGTAACACCAACGATATTAAGCAATGACATATGATACCTGTTGGGTTTGTATGTGCAATCTATAAAAAAAACATTATAATAGCTCTTAGTAAGTATAACTGACAATGGATGCACAAAGAAAATATGAGACGAATGGCATTCATTGTCATAGTCAAACCAGTACTGAAAACCACCTGTTTGAAGATCTTCTATTAAAGCTTGAATTGAAGTACAACCTCGAACTTGCACTTTCCGAATAGTACACAAAAAATTGTACAAATCAGTCGATGTTACTCCAATGTCAGGATTTTATTTACTAAGCATCGTCAAAATTCACTTTCAGATTCACTTGTTTGTTCTGGGGTTTCAGATGAATCATTTTCACTTTCACTTGTTGATAAATTTAATTCATTTAAACCTTCTATAATTGTTTTTATTCCTTTTTTATAATTTTTATAGCATTTGTTAACAAAATGTCATTTTTTACCACATTTAAAACAAACATAATTTTGACTTGATTTTTTCTGACTGGATTCAAGTTTATCAAATTTCTTGAAAGGTCTTTATTAAAGTTTTTGGCTAGAGGTTTTTTATAATTTTGTTTATTTCTTTTTGAAGCATGATCGTTTTCAGTAACTTGATTTTTTGTATCTTATTTTAGAAGTTTTTCGTTTCACTTTTTTAAAGGGATCAAACTGATCACAGAAATCACCCATTTCTTTTTTTATTAAAATATTGTTCAGTTTTAATTTTTCTTTCTAATTTCATGTTATTACATATTTCTAATCGTACTTGATTTATTGTTTGATGTAATTCAGCAAAAGTATATTGTTGGTAATTTATTTCTCCGCTATCATTTTTACTTAATCTTTCTTTTACCTTTTTACCAAATAATGGAGGTAATCCGGCAATATATTTTCCTCGCCAATAGACAGTTTGTGAGTCATTTATTTTATAGACAAAATTTATAAAATAGTCATTATATTATGAGAATTGTGACATAGATCTACATCTTAAATTGTGTAAATAATCTTTTATATTTTGTTCAAATTTAGGATATCTACCTATAAAATGTCTAGCTATATTTGTTATTAAGCATTCAACATTGTCATTTATTAGTCTTCCAGCAGGGTCTAAAATTACATTTCCTGATTCATCTTTTTGTTTTGCATTTAATATTAAATCTGTTTGTTCAGATGTTAGATAGTTAATCCACTAGTCATATAATTGACCAGTAAAACCAGTAATTATTAAATCACAGATGTTATTTTCTGATTAAGATTTGATCTAAGAATATTAGCATACATTTGCATTTTTTAAATTACTTGAATTTTTTGATTTATAGATAATCCATCAAGATTCCATTCATAAATACTACTTCCATCAAAAGAATTTGGGGTTATTGTTTGAGGTTTTTCTATTTTTAAATAAGGTGGTCTGTTTGTCCAATTTTTTATATTTCATTTTCTTTATTGCTAATTTTTCATCATCAGAATCTAATGTTATCATTTTTATACTGGGTTTTTCATCTAGGATTTTTAATCTTTTTTTAATTGAGAGACTAACTCATCAGAGGAGTCAGGGTCTAACTTTATTGCTTTCTTTTCAGGAATAACATTAAGGTCAATTTTTACTGATTTGTTAAAACTTGGTTCTATTATTATAGGTTCTTTGTCTTTATTTTGTTCTTCAACTCTTGGTTTATTTTTTTGAATCTTTTCTTTTATCCTAGTTGTCTGTTCAACAGTTGTTTGTAAATATATATTTGTGAAATTATTTTGTTCTATAACATGTGCAAAAAATTCAGCTGTAACTGGAGTTTTTTCATTAATAGATGAGGCATTTTTATAAGGAGAAGCTTTTGTTGTTAATGACAATTGAATATAAAAAACACTAAGTATAGCGTGCCATTTAGCAAAAATTTGCTTGTTTGTTAGTCTTTTAACATCTTTTTCAATTACTTTTTTAGCAGATTTGCAATCTATCTTTAATAGAAATTTTTTGTTTAAAAGATCTAATTGGAATTTATGGATACTTAAAACAATTGCTAAAATTTCATTTTTGATTGTAGAATAATTGGATTGAGTAGGATTCTATGTTCCTGAAATAAATCTAACTATTTTTTCTTCATTATTTTCTATCTGAATTAAGATACCTACTGTATCCTATTTTAGAGGCATCTGTTTGAAAGATTTTAAAGGCTTCAGGATTTGCCAGATTTAGACAAGGAAGATTTTTGATCTTTTGTTTAATTCTTTTTACGGCTTTAGTATGTTCATCATTCTAAGCAGGAGGATTTTTCTTTAGTCTTTGTCAGTAATGTTTTCCTATCTTTGGCTAAATCTTGGTAGAAATTGAGACATAATTTAAACAACCTAAAAATCTTTGCAATTGTTTTATATCTTTAATTTCATCTGGAAATTTATCACCAAATTCAATAGCTCGATTGATAGGTTCAACTGTATTATGTTTTAGTTTAAAGCCAATAAAATTTATTTCAGTTTAAAATAATTTTATTTTTCTTTGACTTAAAACTAAACCATTTTTTATAACAATCCTTTTGAATATGTCGAGATGTTTCCAATGTTGATTTATTGAATCAGAAAAGATTAATATATCATCAATGTAAACAAGTATAAGCATACTAAAAGGATTGAATATATCATTCATTATTTTTTGGAATTCAGATGGTGCATTCTTCAATCCAAAGGGTATTACATTCCATTCGTAATGACTCGAAGGTGCTACGAATCCAGTTTTATATTTGTCTTCTTCTTTTATTTGAATTTGCCAAAATCCGGATTTTAAATCAACATTTGAAAAGATTCTTACATTATAAATTTTATGAAGAATGTCTTGAATATTAGGTATAGGAAACCTAATACATTGCAAGACCTTGTTTAAAGGTTTGAAATTGATTACTAAACGAGGTACACCATGTTTTGGTTCAGCTGCATTATTGATATAGAAAGTAGTACAACTCCAAGGAGAGTGGTTTTCTCTTATCAAATTTTTAGTTTTTAGATCTGTTATTTATTTTCTACACATTTCTTGTTGTTCTGGTGACATTTGTGCAGCTCTTGCTTTTGTTAGAATTTTTTCTTCTTTAAAGTTTTTATATAGGGGAGAGAAACAATATGTTCTTTTCTTCCTCAGAATGAGTTCGGTAGTTCAGAACAACATTATGAAGTAAGTGTTTTTTCAAAAAGTTCATTCTTGACTAAAAAAGAACTTTCTTGAATTTGTTCAGAAATTTTTAAATTTTTTTATCGCAGATTGAACATCAATTTAAAATTTTTCTTTTTGGACAATTATTCTTTTTATTTGATCTATTTCTTTTGTTTTTTCTTTTGATATGAATTTAAATATAACTTCTGTGTTATCAATTGTAGTAAGGATTCTATCTTTTGTTGTTATTAAGGTGCAATTTGCATTAGAAATTAATTTCCTAGAATTAAATCTTCAGACATACCATCCATTTGAAATAATAGAATGTTAGGAATACATTTTTCTTTTTTACAAATTGTTACATCAGAAATTTTATAAGCTAATTTTATTTCTTTTCCATTAGCAGAATTTACAGAATATTTAGTTTCGTCAAAATATTTTAAAGGTAAAATTCCTTGATTAATACAATTTATGTCTGCTCCAGTATCTAATAGAGCAACTAATTTTTTGTTATAAGCCATCTGTTAATCTTAGATTTATTTTTAGATGCCATTTTGTGTATGTTATGGTTGTTAATTCATTTAATAAGATGTTTCCTATATGTTCAGGAGGATTAGAAGATTCAGCTCTATCTGTTACTTTTATATTAGCATTTAATTCTAGAATTTCTAATCTCATTTTATGTTGATTAATGTCTTTCTTTAATTCTTTTATTTCATTATTTAATTGATGTACTAATTGTTGTAAATCTGGTATATTAACAGGTTTGGGTTCATTGAATTTTGATAAATTTGTACATATATTGTTTAGGTTTATCATTTGAACTACTTTTTGATTTGTTTGTATTGGTTTTTCTTTTTTATTACTTAATTCTAGAATTCTAGATATCATTCCCTTTTTTTTTTTTATATATTTTCTATTTGCATTATTGTATCTAAAGTAATTTGGTCTTTTTCGTTTAGAACATTTATAAAGGGTGAAGAATCAGAATTATTTAAATTTACATCTTCATATCCATAGAATCTTTATATAATCTTATCATACAAATATTACATTTACAATTTGAGTCATCTTCACATTCTTTAGTTTTTCTATGTCAAATTGATCCATTATTTAGTAAATAAATGATATATATGAGACTATTGTTGCTGCTTCTTTTTTTAAAGGGTATCTTCACTTCACATTGGAGGTGAGATTGATCTCACGAGCATATGTAAACCTTCCGATCCACACACACTTCTAAGTCGATGGGGAATAACCTCATGGGGACTCGGGGAGTGGCCCAGAAGGGTTTGAGCATAAATCGAATCCAAAATTTCCCTTCATCAGATGAACTTCTTGACCGCCAGGCCAACCCCCTCTAAATTGAGACTATACTTCTACGGTGGATCAAGTCTAAGTTGATGGATTGAATTTAGATATGAAAATTCTACATTTTTTCCACCGTTAGATGTTTGATCAAGCCATAAACATAAATAATTACTAATAAAAACCATTTAATGGGGGCAAAAGACTGAAACCTCCATGCTCTTGAGTAAAGGATCAGCATAGTTTTAGAACCTGTAATACCCCGGATTTTCAAGTTATAAATATTTACAGAAATTACCTATTTAACTTGTGAATTTTAGATATGAATTTTATATGGGTAAAATGTTGGGTCATTGCTCAATTAAGATCCAACAGATATGTGATAAGGTTCAATTTAAAATAAATTGGGTCAAGGTTGTTATTTGGGTCAAAATGCAAAAATTGGGACCCAAGGGGTTATGGTTACCTTGGTTGACCACCAAGTGGGTTTAAGCCTAAATAGATGAGGCTGAATTAAATTAGTAATGCAATTTATATAAATAAGGGATTTGGATTAATTGCATGTGCATGAAAGGCATTGATGGAAAGGTTTTAGGATGGATCTAAAATGGGCCACACGTTGGGATAAATTGGATTAGACAATGTCATCCGATTGTCTAAATACAAATGAAGAAGATATTTTTAATCTAAATAAAGAAAAACTTGGCCGAATGGAATAAAAGAGAGGGGCATACGGCATTATCAAGAAAGGGGAATTACTTATCTTCTTAACACCTTCTAAATTGGGAGTTATGCGCCAAAAGGGATCCTTCCCTTGGTGAAACACGCCAATTGCTATTTCTATATTAGGACCAATTGGAGTTTTATAAGAATCAAGAGAACAAGGGGCGCATGGCACTTTCTAATCTAAGATAAGATTAAAGGGAAGGTTTAATAAAAGAAAGGAGTAAGGGCACATAGCACCTTCTAAGTCTGGATCAATGGCAATTTCTATCTTGTATTAAATGAAAGATTTTATAAAGGGCAGCAAGAGGCACACAACATTGGTTATCTTAACAAGGGCACACGGCATTGTCTAAGATTGGATTAATTAAGAAAAGAAAGGGCAGCTGACCAAGGAAAAGAAGCATTAGAAATTGCTATCTTGATACCTTCTAAATTGGGACAAGTTGTAAGCAATAAAAGGAGACAAGAGAGAGGGGTACACGGCATTCACTTGTCATTCAAAGAGAGACTGCAGCAAGCACAAGAGCAGCCAGCCGAGAGGAAGAGCAAGGAGAAGAAAAGACTAAGGAAAGAAAAAGATTGGAAGAGCAAGATCAACTGACGGAAAACCGAAGGAGTCGCGGAACCGGTAAGTGGTTTAGATGTTTTTGTTTTAATGAAATAAGGAACCATAGGGTTCGGCCAAGGTGTATGGGCGAACCCCATGGAAGAGGAATTAAGAGATGATCATGGATCAACCATACCATGGCCGAACCCCATGGAAGGGTTTTGGTGATTTTAATGAAGAAACATGGGTCATATTATTATGGTTAATGTATGGTTTTAAGGGATGTTTTTGGTGATTATATTTTATGGGATGAAGTCATGGAGTAATTATATGGTTTTACATCCATGGAAAGATAAATTTTAATCGAAAGAATGGACCATGTGGTTCGGCCATAGTGCATGGCCGAACCCCATGGAAAAGCATGGTTTAATTATGGAATTTTAATGATGAAAGTCATGTAGGCTGATTTATTAATTTTATTGGTTGGAAACCATGGAAGGATTATCAATTCTTTTAAAGGGATTACATGGAAGAACTTCAATAAGTTTTAATGGAAGGTTGTTGGTTATTTTTAAGGAATAAAAACCATAGAACATTATGTATGTTTTAAGTAAGGTTTAAATGGAAAGAAGGGCACAAAACAAAAGGGTGAGGTTCCGCCATGGTGTATGGCCGAACCCCACCAAGGAGTATACATGGACTTGAGGTTAATGATATATGGTTTTGAAAGGATCATGAACTATAGGGTTCGGCCATGGTGCATGGCCGAACCCCATGGAGTTGTATTGGAGTGGTTATGGTAATTTTAATGTATGATAATTATTTATGGAAGGTAGAGTTTAAAATTAGAAATTATCTAATTATGGACCTTAGATTAAAATGGAAGGTGGAGATTATTTTTGGAAACCTTCCAATTATGGAAGGATGGGCTCTAAATTGGAAACTTTCTAAATATGGAAGTTGGATATTAATTTAGAAAGGATCTAAGCAAGGTGATTAAATAGGAAGGTTTCTAATTATGGAAAGTGGATGATAAAGTTTGATATGGAATTTTGAAAGCTTCTAAATTTGGACCTACTAATTATGGACTTGTTAATTATGGGTTTAAGGGTATGTATTAATTATAGAAGGTTGGAAATAATTAGGCCAATGGTAATTTTGTAAATAAGGTCTAGAAAGAAGGACCATGGGTTCGGCCATGGTGTATGGCCGAACCACATGGGGAATATTTTGAGAATAATGGAATTTTAGGCTTGGATGGTAATTTTGTAATAATCACCTAAAAATTGAAAGATCATGCGTTCGGCCATGGTGTATGGCCGAACCCCATGAACTTGTTAATGGGCCAATTGTGGGCCTTCGTATAGTTTAAATGAATGGTTTACCAAATTAAGGGATCATATGGGAATGATTATGGATTTTATGGACTTGATATGCTTAGGTTAATGGATCATTAATGGAAGCTCTAACATGGATTGGTCATGGACTTAACATAAGTGATTGATTAAATATTAATTGGAGCATACCAATTTATGTTTATCAATTATATTATTGGACTACGGGCTATGTTAGCCATGGATGGCAATCTTTTAAATATATGAAAATAAGGAAGGTAAATAGCCATGGATAGGTATAATGGCATTTTGGTAATTAAGTGAAAATAAGGGACCATGGGTTTGGCCATGGTGTGTGGCCAGATCCCATGAAAATTGTTTTGATGAACATAGGGTTACGTATGTTGGATTAAATGAATGAATTGTTAAGTAAAGATTAGACCAATGACAATTTGGTAATAACGGCTCAAAATGATAAGCCTGGGGATTGGTTTATGGACTTAAAATAATTGTAACAAGTGGGACTTAGTTCTGATTGATTGTTATATTATAACGTAACGAGACCTCACAAAGGTGTTTACGATCGTGAGCAGTTACCGGATGAAAGACGCAAGGACACGTAGTGGTCTTTGGTAGGATTCCACCTTTTTGAAACCGTGGGTTTATGTACATTGTTTTTATCTTGATTTAATGAATTTATATTGCAAAGAATATGTTTCAAATGATGATTTCATATGCTATGTTTATTTGATAAAATAGCATGTGTTTTTAAATATGAGCTTTTAAATGCTATGATTTTGTATAATTGCATAGCATGTGGTATTTGCATCTCATGCATGGCATGGGAGGGATGACAAGTAACCGGGGACCCACACTCCGTCGGGGCGTCCGTAGGGGATACCTTGATGAGGAGAATTCCATCAAGAAGATACTATGTATGGATACCTTGATGATGAGAATCCCATCAAGAGGATACTATGTATGAAGACCCTAGTGATGAGCATTCCATCAGGGGATACCTTGATGATGAGAATTCCATCAAGAGGATATTAAGTAACCGGAGCCCACACTCCGTCGGAATGTCTGTAAGGCAACTATGGGGAATACCTTGATGAGGAGAATTCCATCAAGAGAGAAGACCTTGGTGATGAGAATTCCACCAGGAAGATACCTTGATGAGGAGAATTCCATCAACAGTATGTTTTGTGATGGGTGGGACTCATTGCATATGATAGCATGACATGGCATTGAATCAGCATGATTATGATCTTTATTATCATGCAAGGTTTCTGGTTTTATCGATATGATTGGATCTCTATTATCATACACTGATTTGTATACGATGCTTTATAAGTATGGTATGATTTATTATCACTGGTTTTGATATATGTTATATTTGGATTTTTGGTACTAACCCATGTGTTAACCCTAATTGGAATACCTACTGGGCACGTTGTATTAACGCCCTACTTCTACCCTTTAGTGGATGATGCAGGAAATGAGGAAAATGCTAAATGCCGAAAGGGACAAGCATAGGAGCTCGGAACGCTTTTAGTTTATATTTTGTTTAAAGATACTCATGGGCTTGTATTTGAGTATCTAGAATTCGGATTATAATAACTTAGATGGATTTGCTATGGTTGGATATTTTACTGAATAATTATGATATGATAATGATGATTACAGACTTGACGTACTTTGCTATCTGAATGGAATAGAACTGTGCTCTATTATGATTTCGCAATTTTGATGTTATGATTTTTATTCCGCATGTTGATATTGCTATGTGTGAACCATTTTCTTGGACTGAGTCCATACACACATGGGATTGGCCAGTTAAGGGTCAGACTTTAGAAGTTCGGAGTTAGCTCTCGTCGTGACGTCCCGCGCTCTATCACTCTACTCTGTTATAAAAAAAAAAAAATAGACTCTGATTTACGGGAAAAAGATAGTGAAAAAGGGCGGAAACCATTTTTACTAATATTCAATATGAGATTTTGAAATGTTTTCCCCAAGAATTGAATGTCCTATGTAAGTTACATATGCTCGGATAGTGGGCTTTAGATCTGCGTCTCTCGTTGTTACAACTTGTTTAAATTTAGGGATAATGATAGGAATATTAGTGTTTTTTATTATAATGAATATAACTGTCGCTTATTTGTTTATGTATCATCTTTGAGTAGTAAAAAAATACAACAGTATTTCTATCATTTTCCTAAATTTAATAGTTTGAAATGATATTAAATTTTAATTTTTTTAAAATTTGTATTTAATATGATAAGATCCAATGTATAATGCCATCATCATCACTTGGATTTAACAAACTATTTTTATGGGCCAACTATCTATCTAACATTCATAGGACTTAAGCCCACGACCTTTGATGTGTAATAACAATCCCATGTTATTTGTCGCTAATAATATAATGTCAATTGAGAAAATTTTATTTCCATTATTCAACTAAAATTTTAGGTTTTTGTCACTAATAGTATAATGTCAATTGAGAAAAGACTATTTCTATTATTTCAACTAAAATTTTATATGAGATGTATAGGACTAAACATTAATGGGATTTATGTGAAGTTTTAGGCTCATTCTACCATCTTTGACTTGATTGTGAGCTCCACATATTTTAAATGATGACTTGTTATATTAAGTGAAAATTATTAAGAATCAATCGATTTGTTTAAACATATTAAAGCCACAGGTCAACTCAAACTTGACTCAGTTAGAAATTATTTATGGAATGTGAAATTGAATTATAAACTTCTAACCTTTTAAAAGATTTGAAACATATTATCGGCTAGTTGCTTGGTATTTAATTTAAAAAATAATAAAAATTTTGAAGAAAAAATTATTCAAATTGGTAAAAATTTTCATCCAGTTCTGCCGAAATAATGGCTTGTTATAGTAATTTAAATCTTTCTGAAAAATATAAAAAATATCATTTTCTTTAATGCCAAATGGGACTAACACCAAAATATTTCATCAGATTTTTTAATCTCAATATAAAGCATCCATTTAAGTGACCTCAACCGTTAAATTTAACATGTTCATTTCCATGCCATATGATACTTAGATTTTGATCTTAGAGACTAAAATGATTTAAAGAGGTTCTAAATTTTGCATTTTAAATATTTAGGTGATTATATATATATATATATATATATATATATATATATATATATATATATATATATATATATATATAATTTCTAAAAATGAAAAAGACCTAAAATGTTTACAGTCTTTTCACACATAAACAAAAGCCATGTGAGGTCTATTTCCAAATAAATCAAAATTATTAAATTTTTTATTTTCTCTAGTAAATTCAAATTCAAGTTTTTAAGTGTAATTCGGGCAATCAAGTCAGGTCGAGAGTCAAATTTTATCTAAATTAAATTTGGATTACTATCTTTTAATCTAATCCATATTTTAGTGCTTTTCTAACCCTCTTACAATTCAAATAATTAAAAAAACCTCAACCAATTTTAATTTGGGCATTGTGTTAAATCAGTTCATGAGTCAATCCATGTAATAAAGTAGATAATTAATTTATACACATTGTATTGACATATTTCAATTAAAGAGATAACTATCAAAATCAATCTCCATTTTTAAATATTTTTAAAGTTAAAGTTTAAAAAATTATCAAATAAATATATAAATTTTGAATGTGTACATCTGTATAAAATTTAAGTAATTTAGGTAAATTGAGCCATATAAGTATTATCTTAATTTAGGAAAAATGAAAAATGAGTCAAATTTTAATTTAAATTAAACTCAAATTTTAAATAAAGTGCGTTAATTGCCTTGTATCCTTCATCGAATCAATGGGTTGAGTTTATTCCCACACCAATTTTATTTTGTTTTTTATAAGAACTCTCAGTCTCTAATAATAACTGCACTATCTCAAATGACCGTCCATTTTAACACAGGATTTTCCTGTTAGGAGACACGGGATAAAGTGAAATTTCTATTTTACCCTTCACTAGTCCGTACGGAAAAACTAAAAAACGAACATCAGAAATCGGTGAACCGCTTATTAGTTACCGGTGTACCGATACTTATATGTATAGCACAGCAGTGAGGTTCATATAGGGTTTGGTGTACCGATCTTAAGTGAGCCGAAATTTTTCCATGCATACACAGAGCGATGTATCGCTCTGGACACTACCGGTGAACCGATCCTAACTGAGACCAAATGAAGTGCATATAGAGAGAGGTGTACCGCTCTAGACACCATTAGTGGACCTATCCAAACTAAGGCTATCTTCAATAGAGCGGTATACCATCGTTACTCCCTCTCCTTACCCTATCCTCTTTCTTCTCTCAAGCTTTGAAACCCATAGTCAAGATTTAATAATGTGCAAGCTTTTTCAAGCAGTTGTTATAGTGTACTGGTAGTTTTGTAAAATATATTTTGATATCTTGATTTATAATTATACTTAGATTGGTTAAAAAATTTAAAATTTAAAATTCTAATAGAACTAACTTTACTTTTAAGTTAAAAAATTATTAAATTAAATACATATTTGTTTAGAAATGATCATGTGCAAGAGTCTAGTTTATAATAAAATTCATTCATGCATTTCTATCGTCTATTTTAATTTTTCAAATTTCACTATTAGAATGTGAAAATGAAAGGCTAATTTTATTATTATTAGGTCTCATATACTCAATCACCAATTTTATTATTATTAGTGTCTCAATTTGAAAATTTTATATTTAAATGTATATATCTTGAAATAATTTACATTCAACATACCCAACCTACAAACTTAACCTCCTTCAATATGAGCCCGCGCCAAAAAACTGAGAACTAATGGACAAACAAGAATTGGATGTGCCCCCATACCATATAGGTTTGGGTATTGCATATCTTGAAATAAAATTAAATTTACCTGACTTGATCTAAAATAAATTTGAGTTGTATTGAGCGGTCTTAACCCGAACTGAATCCCATCTATCTTGAATTTCTTTAAACACTATTTAAATTTGAGTCAAGTTGGGTTGAGGAGTCTGAACTCAAACTGAATCCAACCCGTCTAGAACTCAAAATGGATTTTTATAAATTCCTAGTTTGAATTTTTTTCTTTTTCATATAATACATATTATCAACAAAGCCTGCACGTGGGAAGCACACGTGCGATCACACATTAAGACCTTAGATCATTCTAGGGATGTGAGGCCTTTACCGAAATTCCGACAGAGTCTCCCCTAAAAAGTGGACATATGGACCAATCTTGGCTTCCTTTACTTACACTTGTCCAACACATACAAACATTCTTATTTATGCAATTACAAAATATTATACATTTATTTATCTTCCCTTTTCTTCATCACATATTGCATTTAATTTTACTCCAAACTTCATAGAGTACAAGCATTTAAAATACCACTCATCAAGATAAATTCATTCACAAGAATAAATGATTCAAAATTAACTGTACGTTAACAAAAAGCTTGGCAGATTTTACAAAAAAACTCAAAAAACTGCAAGGTTAACAAGTGTGTTTCTATTTTTCTATTTTTCTCTCCCCATTTTTATGAACATCAAAGAGAATTTAGTGCGCAGAGGAAGGAGAAGGCAGCAGTGGATGGGGCAACAACAGTGGATGGAGTAGTAATAGTCGATGAGGCAACAACAGTGGATGGAGCAGTAGAGGTAATGGGTGGAGTAGATGGCTGAGGAGCAGGTGAAGCATCTGGTGGATCAATTGTTTTAATGGTGATCCCAATTTTCCGTGCAATGGAAACTTGCACATTAAGACAATTTTCGATGCGTCGGCTCAAATACCAAGTAGATGGAGTGACGCCGTCGAGGACCGTAGGCACTGTTCATTAGACATGAGGAGACAGAGAGTCGAGCTTCACATTCGTTTGTTGAATATGCTCTTCCAGAGTGTTCAGGCGATGATAGACATTTTCGCACAATTGGTTGAGGTTTGCAGTAAGACTGACATTAAGAGCAAAGATACTTTCGATAGTCTGGTCAAATTGTTCATCCCTTAGGGGGGCTGTGGAGGGTTGACCATGTGAGGGATACGGTGGATGTGTAATGGGAGTGGGAGAGTGACGAGGGGAAGGATCACGAGACTTTGCATCATGAACTTGTGCTTTTCCTTTGTCTCCCTTCCTAACCCAACAATTGTCCACACGTTTAAAACCCATGTATTTGATTGTGGTCTCAGTGAAGTGATGTGAGGGCTTAATAGGAACCATGTCTTCTTCTGGGAGAGGGACCTTGAAGTGGGGAACAAAAAGGTGAGGAAGTACCCGTAAGGCATCACCACAGCTTTCTTTTCGTGGCATTCAATCATGTTCTTCAGAAGGATATACCCAAGACTGATTTGCTTCTGGGTATGAATGCACCACGTAAGAAAAATGTCAAAGTAGTTCGGTTCTGTGTAGTGACCACCTCTGGGGATAATATTCAGAGAGATAATGTGGAAAATAATTTTCCATTCAAAGATCATTTCACTTGTGACAAGCCAAAATCTCTCCGGGATATCTGAGCGGCCACAAATTTCATTCAAGATGTCTATGGCTTCCCTTGTTGTGAAGTCGTCTGTAACTATCCACGTATATGTTTCATATTTTTTGAAGGCAGCCTGGGGAATCCCTAATAGGGCATCTAATCCTTGGGAGTTTAAGAAGATTTTTATGCCCTTCACGGTGGTGACTAATGAGTTATCCATGGTATCAGAAATATTGGCAAAAACATCTTGAACAAGGGAGGGATAAGAGGCGTGTATTTTTTCTAAGAATATATCCCAACCTAGGTTTTTGAAAAGGGACCGAATCCAAAAATGAAATCGATCGAAGAGGCTAAGGTCAAATATTTTACTGTAGATTATATTCCTTGGAGATAGACGCTCATAACTTCGGTGGGATTAGGCTCGGAGGCAGCGCCTTGCTTTGATTTGCTTCGCTTAGACCGTGGTACAGGTCCAACATCCATATCCTCCAATGATTGATTTTTCTTGCTGTTTGGAAGTTTCTTTCTCGTCACCATTGAAATTAGAGTCGATTTCCCAGAGAAATTGATGAAGAAGATGGTGATTGGAGGCTGTACGGGGAGGAGAAGGGCAAGGAAATCGCCGGAGAAGACGATAAATAGGTATACTGAAAGCCGAAAATAGTGAAGTGAAAAAGATGAATTTTAACACAAAAAAATTGGTGTACCGCTGTTAATTATTGGTGTGCCGATAAAAATGGAGTACCGCTCTTCATTACCGGTGTGTTGATCTTAACTGTGAGCAGTAGATCAGACCAGTTAAAGTATCGACATACCTCTCATCATACAATGGTGTACCGATAATCAACTATCGGTATACCGCTCATCAAGCATTGGTGTGCCGATCTTAATTGTTTCCCAGTGTAACAAATATTGCCGGTATTTTCGTTTTTACACGAAAATATCGGCAAAACATCGTTACTGCATTAAAATCGTGTTTGTAACTCGGCTGCCTTTATTGTCAGGGATTTATCGATAAAAATGCGTTTTAACACGAGAAATGGTAAAATCACGTTAAAAACGTGGTTTTACCGTTAGAGTTTTTCTCCTCCCATCCCATTCACAAATCGCAATTTCGCATAACGCACAACATGACTCTCACGAGATAGACACGGTGCTGCATGACCACATGAGCAAAGTTTCGAAACTGACTTAAAAAAACCCTCTTTTTAGGGTTTCCTTTCCATTCCACTTTCGAAACGTCTCTGACCTCTCCTCATTCCACTTTCAAGTTTCGATTGGGTTTTCCTACTCCTCAGTCCTCTACTCCTTTCCATTCCACTTTCGATTGGGTTTTCCTACTCTCTGCTCCTCTGATTTTCCCTCTACTCCTTTGCTCCTTTGACCACTCTCGCTCTCAAACATCACCATCTTTTCTCTTGCTGGCGGCTGCTCTCTGGATCCTCTTTCACTACCCTCTCAATCCACTTTCTCAGTACGTCGCTCGAGTCGCACAGAGGTAAAATCTCTAACTTTTAGGGTCATGTGATGGGGATTGATGAGGGCTCTAAAAGCTTCAAAGTTACAACTATAAAAAGCTTCACAGTTGACAAATCACAATACACAGACCCAACTCAAAAGGCTTTTTTGGTGGATGCTTGTGTTTTTTAATATTATGTTAATATTGAATAACTTTGTTATGATAGTTAAAAATGAACTCATATAGATTTATATGTATTTTTTACTCAAAATATGTAAGATGAGAATTATTTATTTTTATTATTTTTTAAATATTTATATTTTTCACGAGATGTTCCCATTAAATTCTCTTTAAAAATCTGAGAAATTGAAAATATCCCGTTATTAATAGTTGCTGTTATTATCCCGAGAATGGTATTTGTCACCATGCTGTCTCCAGTAGATGAGATCAATTCAAGTATCGGTGTACCTCTCATCAAGTATCGATGTGCCGATAATCATTTATCGGTGTACCGCTGATAAATCACCAGTGTGTCGATATTATTTGTCCCACTAGATGAGACCAGTTGAAGTATCGAGGTACCTCTCATTTTACATCGGTGTACCGATAATCAAGTATCGGTGTACTGATTATCAAGTATCGGTGTGCTGATCTTAACTATGTCTTACAAAAAAATTCAACTGAATGTTCAAAATATATATATATAGCTGAAATTTCATTTGGTCTTTTTTTTTTCTGAACGATGGTTTCATTCAAAGAGGGAAGGCCCAAAATGGATAGTATAGCCCACAGCCTAGGCCAAGCCACAAAAAATCATAAGATATACAAGGCAGGCATAATATACCCAGAAACAAACTGGCCAAAACTATCAACAAATCAGAGTACCCACCTGAGACTATTCGAATAGAAGAGAAACTCCAACCAAAATCCCACTTCATTTGGTTTTTACATCATAGTACAATAGACTACATTTCTTCCAGAAAAAAATACAACTGAAATTTCATTTGATTTTTACATCATAGTACAACAAACTACATCTCTTCTAGAAAAAATACATATTATTGCAAATCTGAATATGAAAGTTCTCCCTTTGGTGCTAGAGAGAAGAAAGGGGGGAGAGAGAGAGGGGGGGGGGGGGGGGGTTGAATAGGTCAATCTAAAAATCGTTGGTCCTTTTAAAAATTACTTAATTGATTAATTAAGTGTACCAGATATAACAATCAAGTGTGTGTTTGTGTTAGCAAATGTGATTTAGCAATCAACACAATGAATCTAACACCACAAGCACAAGGACACAATATATATAGTGGTTTGGTTAGCCTACCTACATCCACTGTTAGGACTAGCTCAACCTTGAGCTATCACTAAATCCACTGAGTGGGGACTTACACCCTCACATTTAGAGTAGGAATTCCACCTCACTCATTTGGCTGGGAATTTCACTCACCACATGTAGAATAGGAATTCCACCTATTCATTTGGTTGGGAATTCCACCCACTACATGTGCCAGAGACGATGCTCTAGATTTTTTATAGTAGTTCTAGAGCCAAGCCTCCTTAATCCACTTTCACAGGATAAAGGTTTAAATAAAATTAAAACCAAGAAGCACTTGCCTTTGTAGCTCTATCTCGTTGATGTGTGCTTCTCAAAGATCCACCCAATGTGTGCCCGAGTTAATCACGACGCTCCGCCTTATAGCCGTCGTTGAACAATCACAATTTCAGGATGACTAGGAAACTGATTCTATCCTAGTTGGTATCTTTTCTTTCCTCCTCTTTTTCTATCTTTTACTGACTCAATCAATAGATTGGTTGTATATGATTCTCAGGTGTAGGCACAAGAGAGTTGATCGTTTCTCAGAGTGTGTGAGTTTTCTCAGTTCAAGGAAGATGATTAAATGATCACACAACTCTCATATTTATAGAGGAGTCAACACAATTTTTCAAATTGTCCAGTACCGACAGGTCGGTGGCACCGTTGGGTTGGTGTTCATATTTATTACTGTTCAACCACTCGACCGATGCACATTAAATGCACTCCCAACGGTATAATTACTTTTCGATCTACAGGTCGGTGTCGCCGATGGGTCGACAGTCATGGCATCAAGAGGTTAGTTCATACGATGGTCTCGATCTGTGGCAACACCATGCAGACAGAGTTTCATGTTCCGAAACTTGTCCTGCCCAGAACGACCTGTCGCCTTTTACCGGGGGGGGGGGGGGTCCTGGTGCTCTCGGTTGGTCGTGAAATACCGAGATGTCTGTTTTCTCAAGAGCCCACTTGAGTTCAAAGTATAGAACTCAAAAGTTTTTCATCGACGATTCGTTGACCACCAGGAGTTGTTAGGTTCATCACCGAGGGGTCGGTGCATACGAAATCTCTATCAGAGGCTTACCCAGAATGACAATTCTATGACCTGGAACCTCTGTCAATCTGGCCGACGAGTCTATGACCACGATAGGTCGATCATGTCTCCACCGAGGGGTCGGTGAGAACAACTGGTCGATCTGACAGTGAACTTAATTCATGTTTCCAAGTTCGCTTCCAATTCATTGTCATGCTTCCTCTCTAGGCTTTTTATGATTTTATCATTTGTTCAACTAAGCCTAGGGATGGTCCTCCTAAGGTGCGGGTACTACCTAAAGTCATCTATGGCCAAATACTTGTTTTGTGATTGCCATAACGATGAACTTTAATCCGGTGGAGCATGATCATCACTCTTGATCACCTTGAGTCTTTAAGCGTCTAGCAAGTGCTTCTTCCCGAGTCATGGAATTGACAAACATAGGGACTTGGCAAAGCCGGGGCACTAACATAATACATTGATCTTTTACCAGAAAACATTTTCTTCCACTAGATTTCAACACCAGTTCGCCTTCATCGAGACTTCCACCAATGTTGGAAATCGCTAGTATCACTAAGTTCACCTGACCACTGCAGAACATTTTGAAATATTACATTAGAGCATATGAAAATTTTATAAAGCTCATCATGCATATCTCTATCAATTGAAACCATAAATTACTTGGGATAACTGAGAAGAGTTATATGTCGATTCCTCATACAAGTTGTATGATAAACCTGTCTATGGAAAAAATAATAGATGTTAGTCTTTATTACCATATTTTTTATGTAGAAATAGAAATGAATATGCTCCAATTCTCTAATAATCAATTAGTTAGGATAACTAAGACAAACCAACTATTTGTGATTCGTGAAAATCATCTACATTAGGCAAATGATTGAAATCTGCAATCGCTGAAGCATGTGGACAACTTCTACTATTATGACCAACATTTTTGCATTTCATGCATCTTCTTGCATTCGATATATTCTCCAGAATCTCAAATGAAGAAGGATCTCGTCTTGTAGAAGTTTTTTCCTTTGAATTATTCAAACCTGGGTGACGTCTTCTAAGATGTTGAATAATAGGTTGCAATACAGGCATCACATCGTTCTTCATATATTCTAGTTGATTTCAGACCCTCTCTTTATCAAATGAAGACAATTGCCCATATCTCTCCTTAATACCATCAAAGTATACATCTAAATGATCTCCAGGCCAATTCAGTTCAATGTTCAAGTTGTTCAATGATCGAAATTCAATTATCCATTGTGGATGGATCTGATCCAATTGTAACTTTCACATTGACCTCATTCTATGCGCATAAGGTAAGCCCATTGACGCTGTAAATTCTTCTGTACAATTGTACAACAATGAATTATCTCTAATCATAGAGTATTTCTTGTAAAGCTCATTTAATGCAAAATGTGATACTTTGTCATTCACTTCGTCAAAGAAAGGAATATTAACAATATGAGGGATCTGAATCTTTTCTCTCTCAAGTTGAGCCCTGAACTCTTCCAACTAATTTTCAATGGCATTGCATATCTTTCTTGTAAAAGTATCAAGGTCAGCAGTGGAGGTTTCTATATAAATTTTCAACAGAGAGTGTGCACCTTCTACCCTCGAAGTGGCTCAATTTTGAAAATGTAAACATCTGCCTATTCATGCATTGGCGAAATGTCTTCTATAAGGGATCCACGTGATGTTAAATAGTTTACTGCCACAGTATAACTTTAAAATTTTCTTTAAAGACCTCAAATGTTGCATTAAATGCTTCTTTTGGTGGATACTCTTCCAATACATTTCACTCGGATATAAAAGCATGCCATACTGCATTTTCCCCAATGAGATGTTTACAATGAGCAAGAATATTCTTGTTGATGTGCCAAATACACAGTATATGCACAACATTAGGGAAGACCAGTTCAATGGCATTCTTCAAAGCCAAATATCTATCAATCACAAAAACTGGAGACTCATGATCAACTCATAAAATATTTCTGAACATTTGTAACGCCATACATAATCTTCTAATTTCTAATTTCTTATAAAAGCAAAGCATGAGAAAAAATAGTATTAAAACTTGTGGCAACAACGATATTAAGAACTGACAGATGATATCTGTTTGTTTTGTATGTGCAATCTATAAAAAAAACATTATACTAGCTCTTAGTAAGTATAACTGACAATGGATTAGCAAAGAAAAGATGAGAAAATTGACCTTCATTGTCATAGTCAAGCCAGTACTGGAAACCACATTTTTGAAGATCTTCTATTAAAACTTGAATTGAAGTACGACCTCGAAATTGCTCTTTCCGAATTGTATGTGAAAAATTGTACAAATCAGTCGATGTTACTCCAATGTCTAGATTTTCTTTTCTAAGCGTCGTCAAAATTTGGCGGGGTGGTATATTGCTATTGTTCATTTTAATGATTCTTTTTTTCTCTTCATCTGAAAAATATCGTGTACTTGGATGACCTAATAATACATTCGAAAGGTCATGATTGTGCTTCAAATTTTTAATGGTCAACTTCCATGGTCCATCAACAATTTGTTTCCCTCTCACTTCAAATGGACAATTGATAAGGCTAGAGGATGCTTTCTTTTTCCAGTCATCATCTTTCAAATTATTCTTGTTGCGATATGTACCTCCTCTATAACAACCAAGAAATATTGTTTTGTCCTTACTACTTGAGCTCTTGATGGTAACTGCAAATCCTTGTGCAATAGCAGTTTTTTCAACATAGTTTACAAATCCTCTCGACATGGAAAAAAGCTCTCAACAAGCTCATTTTCATTATAAAGATCATTACCTACTATCTCATCACAATTATTTAACATCCTCTCATCATACTCAACCAAATCAATGCCACTTGACGATTCATAAAATGTAGATGGATCTCCTTCACAAGAATCCATAGTGGTGATATTTAAAAAATAGAGGGAGATCGGTGATAAGAGATACATTTTTTATTTTTTCACTCTTTTATGTAAGATAGGGAGTTAACTAATAAAATGAAACAAGATATGGGTTTGAAGAAGTCCCTTTGGGCTTGTGAGAGAGCGGAGGGCTTCTGCATCGGCCGAGAATAGGGAGAAGAGAGTGTCGCGATACGAGAGTGGAGAGAAGGAAATATATGAGATTAGACGGAGAAATTGTGGAAGAAGGTGAAGCTTGGACGTTGGATCGAGAGGAGAAAAGTGGTTTAGGTCGTCGGAGAACAAGATGAAAAGGGGAAATCGAGACTGCACCGCTGGGTGAAAAAGAGTAAAGTAAAGTTTTTTTTATAACGTAGCATTTAGTTATAAAGTTTGAAATTAGCGGTGTACCTCTGTTAATTTTCAGTGAGCCTCTCGGGGCAGACAAAAGGTGAGATGATAAAATGTTCATCGGTGTACAGATTTCATGAAAGACAATGTTTGGTACACTGATGCCACGAAAGACTAGGATCGGTTCACCAATGGTGTTAAGCACGGTACACTGCTGTGTATGCACAGACAAATTTTAGCTCACTTAAGATCGGTACACCAAACCGTATATGAACCTCACCGTTGTGCTATACATTTAAATATCGGTACACCAGAGCGGTTCACCGATTTCTGATGTTCATTTTTTAGTTTTTCAGTTTGAACCAACGAAGGGTAAAATGGGAATTTCACTTTATCTCGTGTCTCCTAAAAGAAAATCCCATGTTAGGATGGGCGGCCATCTCAAATAAATAGTTGGCGAAAAGGTGAGGATGACATCTGATCGTTTATCACGGAGATCAAGGAAATCACATTCAAACTAACTTCCAACTTGTTTGCAAGTATAAATGAGCGGCAAAATGATTTTCAAATGTCTGTTCTCTTTATCTCTTTGTGTAACTTTGCAAGAAAGTTGGCAAAGCAATTGATCTCCCTTTCTTTCTCTACAAGAAAGAAAGAAAAGAAAGTGAAAACAACCTATTCTCTGGAAAATAAATCGATCTGTTCTATAGTGAAATTTGAAAGAAAGAAAGAAACAAAGACTTTATGATGGAAAGGGAGGGTATTAACAAAAAGGATTATTTTCTTTTTTATCAGAATCTGTAGCGTACCTTTAGTGAATAGGACTCTTTTAATAGGAGTCTTTGAATTTGAATTTACTTATCCCCTTATCCCATAGTTGTTTTGGACTCTTTGAATTTGGATTTGTGGCTTCCACCGTAATGGGTAAAGCAATCTCTTTAATTAACAGTAGAAGTGACTAATAAAACAAGCATAATTGATCATTCATAGGAACTCATGGAGTTAGGAGGCCGGGACTCCCTCGAAGCAGTTCCATAATTTCTATTATACTCTGTCCTTCCCTTTTCTCATTTAAGATCATAGTTTTAGATGCATTTATAGGCTTAAAACAGTGTAGGCACGCTGCAAGGTATCAGAGCCAGGTTCCGTAGCCATGGCAGAAGCAACCCGCAATGCTAAAATCGATGAGATGATGACCCTCTTACACAATGTCATGGAGACCCAAGGATGACGTTGTCAACAGATTGACCGCAGTTGATGCCAGACTAGAATTGGTGGACACCAGATTAGATAATATATCTCAGGTCCTCACGGCCAAAGGAATCGAAGCCTCTGGTTTCAGTTCGAGTGGCCCTAGACCATAGTCTGCAGGATCGTCAGGTAGTGGGACGAATCATGCATTCACCACATGCATGGTGCGGCTGGAGTTCCCACGTTTTGATGGGTTTGACCCATCAGAGTGGATATAGAGGGCTGAGTAATTTTTTGTCCACCAGCAAACACCGGTTTCCCAGAAGCTAAAGTTGGCATCTTTCCACCTAGAAGGGAAAGCTCTTGAGTGGTTTCGCTGGATGGAGAAGTCCAACGCCATTGCAGTTGGGAGGACTTTTCCTGTGGCCTACTTACTCGATTTGGCCTTCTCCATACGAGGATCCCATTGCCACACTTACAAAATTGCAACAGACAGCTACTGTGAAGGAGTAACGAACCTACTTCGAGGAACTAGCTAACCGCACTGAAGGGCTCAACGAGTCCTTTATAGTGAGTTGTTTCTTCGGAGGCCTGGAGGATGACATCTGATTAAGTGTCAAGATGTTGAGGCCGCACAACCTACCCGATGCCATCAGGTTGGCCCACATGCAAGAGGAGAAAGTCAAAGTGCAATAGAGACAACCATGTTTTGAGGTAGAAAAAATAAGCACCTTCTTGGACGTGGCCCATCCTAAACCTTCAACTCTTGTTATAAAGAAGTTAACACCGATGGAGATGAAGGAGAGAAGGGCTAAATGATTATGTTATAATTGCGATAAAAAGTTCGCACCAGGTCATAAATGTCATATTGAAAATTATTCCTCAAGGAGGGAAGTTGGCCAGATTTACCACAAGGCGCAAACCAAGTCTCCCGATTTCCTCCATGAGGGCGTGTCGATCTTGAGCCGGGAAGGATGTAATGTACCTTTAGTGAATATGACTCTTTGAATTTGAATGGATAGGACTCTTTAAATTTGAATTTGCTTATCCCCTTATCCCATAGTTGTTTTAGGACTCGTTGAATTTCAATTTACTCTTTGAATTAGAATTTGTAGCTTCCACTGTAATGGGTGGAGTAGCCTCTTTAATTAGCAGTAGAAATGAATAACAAAACAAACAAAATTGATCCTTCCTAGGATCTCACGGAGTTAGGAGGCTAGGATTCCCTCGAATCAGTCCCATAATTCTTTTCTTCTCTCTCCTTCCCTTTTCTTATTTATAATCATAGTTTCAGACGCCTCTATAGGACTAAACAGCTCAAGCACGCTGCAGAATTAGTGATCTTCTTGTTTTTGTTTTAATTTTTTTTTTTTTGAAAAGTTGTGTTTTGGTTTTCTACATGAAGAAGATTTAAATTGGTTTCGTTGTCTCTCACTATTTTTTTTGTTTTGCCTTCAAATCTTTCTCTTCTTCTTCTGTTTGGTTTTAAGCAGATTCAAATCAGGATTTTTTTTTGGGGGTTTTGATAATAATAATAAGAAGATTTTATTTGGTTTTTCTCCTTTAGGGTTTTGGGATGAAGACGAAAAACAAGAAGTAGATAATTTTATTTTCTTTTTTAAAAAAGGGTTGTGAGTGTTAGCCTCAGAGTTAAATCTGCATCCCCTGAGTCAGATTGAGTTATCAATTCTGTGATTGTCCGACTAAGTCGTGATTTGTCATTTTCTTTGTCCGAGTCGTGACTGTGTCCGTGTGTTAAAAACCTCACATCTGGAAGACCATCAAAGTCAAATCAAGCCTCATGCTCCAGAAGCAAAGAAGATAGGAAGGTAAAACATCAATGACAAACAAACTTCATGAATGTCATCCATACAAAAGTATATTGGACCATAGGACAGACCCTGACCTTAGGATCCTTGGATAAAAATGATTACATATTAAATTGGATCCTTAAGATAATCATTGGCCAAATGAAGTAGCTCTCATGTTTACCAAATGTCTCTGTTTTATATTGTTCTCACAATCATGACATGTGTTCATAGTTAAATTTATATGGTTGTGAGTTAACAACTCAAAGAGCTCTTCATTTTATATCCAAAGAATCACCAAACTACAATATATTATCAAAAGGTGATTTCTAGAATTTGGAAAATGGGAAGATCCCATATTTACCGGACGATCCCAATTTTATC
The DNA here is from genome assembly GCA_013350335.1 of Chimonanthus salicifolius. Taxonomy (NCBI): domain Eukaryota; kingdom Viridiplantae; phylum Streptophyta; class Magnoliopsida; order Laurales; family Calycanthaceae; genus Chimonanthus; species Chimonanthus salicifolius. Next base: position 62,047,822 of record CM023532.1, on the reverse strand, counting down.
CAGACGATCCCATTATGAAGCTTTACAAACTGGGACGATCCGACTTTTTCAGGACGATCTGACTTTTCTTTAGGACGATTCGACTTTGTATTTAGTCAATGTGATCGTTGGCATATGACCGTTCAAATCCGAACATTGTAAAACTAGGACGATTCGACTTTTGTCGGACGATCCCATTTTCTGGAAATTCGTTTTGGCACAACCTGCCTATACAAACCAAGCTCTATTCATGGGCAATGTTAGACAATTCCAATCTGATTTTTCTTATACTACTCTCAAGTGTCCCAAGCATATTTAGAGCTTCTAATCACCATAGTTAAACGTTATTACGCTCTTTTTCCCTCTCTAACACAATCAAGGCACTCATAGGCATACCTTGAGCATATTAAGCTCTACATTGATTGTGTGATTAGAGAAAATCTTCATAGGGATAGATTGACCTTATAGGCAAACCTTATTTCTTCCCTAGACTCTTTCCCACTTTGGTCGTTCATTGAAGTAACTCTACATCACCAAAGACAAGAAAGAGGAAGATCATCAAAGAACACACCACAAGCTACATCAATCATCAAGAGGCTTGTGTTCTTGGTATTTCTCAAAACGACTACTTCCTATCATTTGTGAGAACATTGTAAGGGTTGGTGTAACCCTAAGTAAAATCCAAGAAAGGTGTTTTCTTGGTGTGTCGGTTTGATCTACACTTGTGAAGTAGATCATAGGTTGTAAAGATTCAATCTCTACCCGTGAAAGAGATCAAAGGTTGGAATAAGTTTATTCTCCACCCTTGAAGGAGAAGGTTAGTGGAATCCTCAAGTGGTGTACTTGAGGCGTGGATGTAGGCAAGGTCGTCGAACCACGTAAAAATACTTGTGTCATTATCTTCCATTTCTTCTCATCTCCTCTCCACACTTGTGCACTTGTTTTATTTCATATCTTATTGGACATTAAGTTTGGTTGAACTTGATCTTGCATGTAAATCTAATTGGATTTGAAACACTTGATTTGAAAGATTAATTGTATTAAATTGCAAAGACCAACCCTTAAGTGACCAATATTTAAAAATAATTTCAAATTCCCACATAGTCCTATTCACCCTCCCTCTCTAGGACTATTCTTGACATTTGGCTAGCTTGACTAACAAGTGGTATCATAGCCAGTTAGTGGCGGATTCCCTAGCTGTAGTCCGGAACTCTCACTTCCTTAGTCATGGTAGCGGGAGGGTCTACGCCAGCTTGGAGGAGGACTAACCATCCACTCAGACTCTGATAGGTATCATTGTGATCCTGAAAGGAGATTATATCGGGTGGTGTAAGTCTGATGTAGGCATCCTCAAATGGTCGAGTCATCACGGACGGACTGGCAGCCGGCATCACAAGTGGTATCAGAGCAAGGGCTCTTCTATTGGACTTAACCGTCTAAGAGTAGATCCTTGAAGCTTGAAATGTCAAAGGGTGATTGCATGGTCGTGATGTGTCCTCCAATCCTTGATGGCTGAAACTATGCTATTTGGAAAGCCAAAATTTGAAAATTTATTTAATGACAATGGATGAAGATCAATGGGAAATAACCTTATATGGTTGGACTAAACCATTCAAGAACTCTTGGAGCAATATTGAAAGGACCATGCGTTGGCAAATGCTAATGCTTTATATGCCATACTTTGTGCCACTTCACCAAATCTTCTAGAAAATATCCCATCTTGTGAAACCGCAAAGGAGGCATGGGACATTTTAGAGAAAATTCATGAAAAGCTTAGGAAAGTTGAAGACATAGATAATGTTTATTGCCTAGGACCTATTCAAACAATTGAACCCCAAAAAGAACAAACCAATGAAGAAGAAATAAAATATAATACACCTAGCATGGAAGAGTTAATTGAAACATTAGAAGAAATGTATTAAAGGCTTAAGAAAATGAGTAAAGAAAATTTAAAATTAACAAATGAATTAAACTACGAAAAGTTAACTCATGAAAATAATTTAAAAGAACTTGAATTATCCAAAGAAGAGTTGTTAAAATTTAAAGAAGCTACAATTCAAGGAAATTCAAAGGCCTTTGACAAAGAACTTTTAAAACTTGAAGAATACTTAAGGATGGAAATTGATGAGAAAGTAAATCTTGAAAATGTGATAAGAAAGCTAAAATTGGAAACCAACTCTTTAAAAGAAGACAATGAAGAATTGAAAAATGCATTGGCATCTGAGAGAGAATACATTGAAAAACTAAGAAAAGAAAACAAGGAGCTAAAGCCAATACTCTGGAAACACAATCTAATCTAAAACTTGAAAAATCAAAGACTAGCACAAGAAGTTAATGAGTTAAAAAGATAAAAAGAAAAATTTGAAATGAAGTTCACCAAAGGGAGAAACTTGAAAAACTTCTAAAGTTGAGTAAATCGTTTGGAGACAAGATGGGTCTTGGCTATGATAAAAAGAATGTTGAAGGACCCATCAATCCAACTATTTTTGTTAAAAGTAAGTCTTCTTCAACTCCTACAATTAAAATCATAAAATGTTTTCATTGTGGACAATCCTGGCATCTCATGTTTGAATACAAATTAAGAAGAGAAAATCAACACATAAATGTAAATCAAACAAAGATGAAAAACCAAAGGCAAAAGACTCACAAAGAAGAATAAACAAGAGTAAATCCAAATTTGAAGAGAAGAAAAAACTTTGAAAATACAAATCAAAAGAATTTTCTGCCAAAATTTCAAAATCAAGAACAAAGTTATAGCAACCTAAAAGGAAATCTAAATTATACCTTGACTGAAAAATTAATAAAAGCCTTAAATGAGTTTACAAAATTTTGTCAAACAAACAAAATGAGAAAATTATATGTTCATTTGTTTAACACTGGTGGAATCCGAAGATCTACCTCAACCACCCAATGGGTACCCAAGGTTAGGGGAGTGGGTTAGATCTAGATATTTGCATTGGTGTATATATTCCTGAACTTATATATTTCAATTAGAATCTGTCACATTTTTAAATGCTTCATGTTTGCCTTCATCATGCATGTATTACTGCTCATATTTCTTGTTGATGATTGTTGAAAATGCCTCATGTCATGCATTGATCCAAACTCTTGGCCTACATCATATACTTTTAGAAGTTGTAGCTTGTCTGCTTCTTATTGATGAATGGCTGAAATACCTTACTGCCATAAATGCTCATGAACTGAATTATATATCATAATAGCTTATGACCTCCACACTTGATTAATTGGTTTAACCAACCCATGCCTGAATGATGTGCATCATCTAATTACTATCTATTGCCTCAGCATGAAAGTTAATGTCCTATGCTTCAAATGCTATGTTTCAAGTTCTTCCATTGATAAAACATTTTCTTCTCCTTCATGATGGCCTGAATGAAAATGAATGATATGGAGTGTTCACTGCTACCATTGATGATTCTCTGTCTTGTGCACCTTTGCATAATTCTTAATCCTTATGTCAAAGGTAAAAATATTTGAGCTGCTTGAGTAATGACTATTATTTAACCCACATGCAATTTTATTTCGGTGTGTTAACCTTTGATTAATTGTTAGATGGTATGGAAAAAAAAAAACTGATGTGCATTTCAGAAACTTAAAATAAGAATTTGAAAGTTCTTCATTAGCCCTCAAGTTGGATAAGCACAATGTGTGATGAAATCTAGTCTGCTTGTCATTCTTGTTTATACTTTTAGCATGCCTCAAATCATCTATATTCAATGGCTATAAGGAATGAAAAGTTAATTACTGCTGCACCTGAATGAAAATTCTTCCATTGGGTCCCTTATTTGATAAGCATACTAAGAAATGAAATTTAATGGAATTATCATATAAGACTGCCTCTAATTGCTCTACATTTTGATCTTATGCTTCTTCATACAAGTTAATGGCTATGTGAGGAATTCAACTTAGGATTAAATACTAAGTTTCATTGAGCTCTATGACCTCTTTAAAGGGTTTAGATATTTCTCATTCATGGCAGCCTTGATTCATAAAGTCTATTGAATACTAATAAACCATTTCCAATGATTTGTCATGATAGTCTAGTCACTATGTATCTCTTGATCTTCGACCTTTGAACTAAAGGTTTGACTGACATTGAAGGAAATGTTTGGCTCTACTTTACCTTGAACAAAATGTATATGATCTTGATGGGGATTCTCCATTAAATTATAGTAGATTTACGGTAATCACACCATCATTGTCTGGGAATGACTATGGAAAAGAGCATAAGAAATATACATGAACCTTTTGATATTTCCCTAAAATCTATGCAACTCCTAGTGCTGAAAATATGATAATTACGAAAGGAGAAGAGAGCTAATTAAGGCCATCTTAAGCCTCTGATATCAATGGTTGATAAGACTGGAAAAAGAGCATTGATCTATCACAACTGAATCATACTCCTTGAGCTCTACTTCATGTACATGATTCTCTTCAAAAATTAAGATCCTCTTTTGATACATGAATAAAGGCATTTATTAGGGTTAATGGATAAGTTTTTCTTTAATTGAATTTCATGTTGCTTATAGTATCTGCCTATGTTGATTTATTTTTTATTATATTTTGTGGATCATAAAAACCCATGTAACTTGTCCCAATCTAAATCACATGGTCCACACCTGTCATTGAAGATCCATGTTCTTGATTTCAAAATACAAAATCATCATCCTAGGACAAGTATGGCTCTCTCCTTCTACCACAAGGCCTTTTGGGAGCAACATTGAGTTTGCTCACCAATGCAAAGTCGTACGGGGCCCATGTGGGCCCAAAGCGGACAATATTGTGCTAGAGGGATGAGTCGTTACAAATGGTATCAGAGAACATTTCAACTCTCTGCCTGTGTGTTGTAGCAGAGCCAGGGACAACTCTGGTTTTAAGGGGAGTGGATTGTGATACCCCATCCCAAGTGGGGTTGTTTGTATAGGGACTTGTATGTGAGTGAAAGTTGACCTTGAGGGCATGGAAAAAAAAGGTCTCATATTGACCAAGAGAGTGAATTAATTGATGAATATATGAGGGAGCACCCCTTCTTTCTAGCACAAGACCTTTTGGGCCCAAGGGTGACACTTGGGCCCAATGTAAAGCCGTGAGAGTTTTTCAAGCTCAAAGCGGATAATATTGTGCTAGAGGGACAGGTCGTTACCGGTTTGAAGTTTAATAAGGAAAGAGAAAGGTTTTGCTCGCTAAGACAACACTTCATTAATTTTCAACAAAAATAAATATTTTGATGCAAAGAACAAAAAAAAGGGTTTCCACGGCCCAATATGAGGTCAGATTTCATAGCACCACTTAGTTGGATGAAATGAACTGAACCGAAACATAATTTTAAATTGTTTTCTTCGAGAAAATAAACGAACAACCTCTTAGGTCATGACATCCACACAACACCATAGAGAAATTCAGACATGAGACATTCTTTCTTCTCATATCATCTCCTCATTGTGTGGCTAAGGAATGCAATGAAATTGAGAAGAAGGAACATTATCTTGTGAGATGATTTTGATTGCTATTATAGCCACCAACCATTGGTTTCCTTTCTATGTAATCCGTACTCTATCATTTCATGGATGATGGTGATGGTTGTTCTCGAGGTTAATGATGATATTATTGAGTTGAGAATACTTGATGTGTACCATGTACAATATGTGGATGGCTGAAATGTGTGATAATGCATGTGAGTAGAATAACTATCATGTATGCTCTATTTTATCTCATTTCATAATGCATTTTTATCTCTCAAATTATGTTATGAATGAATAAATGCTATGTGGGGCCTATGGTTGTTGATAAGTCAGGAAAGATAGACGCGAGACTGTTAACTTTTACTCACACACTTAATTCATTCATCAGCAAAAACTATATATATGCAATACATCAATGACTCTTAACATAAAAATAGAAACATGAAAAAAACTAATTAACTGACCGCTTAGCCACTCAACCTACATACAACAACAGTAAACTAAATGCCTGAAGACTAGGACAACCCACATGCTTTATTCAACAATCCCTCCCTTAAACTGATATTTACATTCAGTTTAATGAAGGTTGACTATAGAGTACCCTCCCTCAAATTGGATTCTCCACAGTGCAAGCACCACATTTTTCTTAGTTCTTGAAACGTAGCCAATTTGAGGGGTTTGGTAAATATATCAGCCATCTAATTTTCATTTCTATAGTAAATGAGATCACTTGTTTTATCCTTTGTCAGGTCCCGTAAGAAATGATATTTCACATCAATATGCTTGCTTCTTCCATGTAGAACAAGATTCTTGGAGAGTTTAATTGCTGAACTACTGTAACAATAAATTGAAGTGGGACCTTGTTGCTTGAAATGAAGTTCTTCAAGAATCTTCCTCAACCAAATATCTTGACAAACACAAGTCGTTGCTGCTACAAATTCTGCTTCCGTGGTTGATAAAGTGACAATTAATTGCTTCTTCGAAGACCACGAAACAGCTCCGGAGCTCATCATAAATACATATGCAGATGTGCTTCTTCTATCATCTGAATCTCCTGCATAATCGCTATCTGTAAAGCCAAACAAATCTAACTTTTCTCCCTTATTGTAGAGTAACCCATAATCAGTGGTACCTTGCAAGTACCAAAAGATTCTCCTGGCAGCTAGAAGATGCATCTCCCTCGGGCATTCCATATACCCGCTAATGAGACTCATAGCGTGCATTATGTCAGGTCTTGTTGCAGTCAAATACATCAAACTTCCCACGATTTGCTTGAAAAAGTGTTGTCAATCTTCCTTCATTCAGGATCCTTTTTAAGTTTCAAACCCATTTCAGTTGGTGTGCTATCAAAATTGCAATTCTTCATCTGAAACCTGTACAAAATTTCTCATACATATTTCTTTTGAGAAATAAAAATTCCAACAGCAGATTGCATCACTTCTATGCCAAGAAAATAATGCATCATTCCAAGATCAGACATATCAAATTCAATCATCATGGACTCCTTAAAATTTTCAAACATGGCCTTATCATTTCCACTGTAAATCAAATCATCTACATATAAGCAAACAATGAGCATTTTCCCTCCATCTCCAATTTTTATAAAAAAAGGTGTATGCTCATATGGACATTGTTGAAATCCTTCCTTCAAAAAATAAGCTTCTATACTACTATACCAAGCCCTTGGAGCTTGTTTTAATCCGTATAGAGATTTCTTCAACTTAAATACTTTATGCTCATTTCCAAGTTTGAAATAACAAGGAGGTTGATCAATAAATATTTGTTCTTCCAAATTTCATGTAAAAATGCCAATTCACATCCAACTGGAAGAGGGACCATGAGTTTTGTGCCGGTAGTGCGATCACTAATCTGATTGTGTCATGCCGTGCAACAGGAGCAAAGATTTCTTTGCAATCAATGCTGAATTCTTGCTTATATCCTTTAGTTACCAAACGCACCTTGTATTTATCAACTTCGCCGTTTTCCTTTAATTTTGTCTTGTGTATTCATTTGACACCAATTGTCTTTTGCCCTTTTGGAAGATTAGTCAGATCCCAAGTGTTGTTTCTTTCAATAGCTACAATTTCATCATCCATAGCCTTCTGCCACTTTGATTCTTTGACAACATCCTCAAAAGCTAGATGTTCACAATCTAAAAATAGAGCAAAATGTGTAAATGGGTCTTCAGATTGGTCAATTCCAGATACTTCATAATCGGTCATCTATGTTAGTCTTTGTCTAGCTCATTGAGGCCGTTGTTCATTATTTGCTTCAGCTACAGGTGGACTTTGAGGATCTGCTGGAACATTCTAAATAACTGCAAGAACAAGTTGTTGCTCGTTCTCCACAGGCTTCATCCTTCTTTATTTTTACTTTTAATGCATCAAAATCTGTTGGATTTTTTTGTAGTATAGTTGCTCCATGACCAGGTCTTGTCTTCATCAAATACAACATCACAGCGGATAACAATTGTCCTGGTGATAGGATTGTACAATCTGTAAGCTTTTGACTGATCACTAACACCAAGAAAAATGTATTTTTCTCATTTGTCATCCAGCTATCTCCTTTTCGCATCTGGAATGTAGGCATATGCATTACATCAAAATTTTTTGAAGTAATCAACTGCTGGTGTGCGACCGCTCCATGCTTCCTCCGGTGTCATATTTTGTACCGCAAGAGTGGGACTTCTATTGAAAACATGAATGCTCCAATTAACTGCTTCAGGCCAAAAAACTTTCGGAATGCCGATTCTTCTCAAGAGACTTTGCACCATGTTTAGAATTGTGTGATTTTTCCTCTCGCACACTCCATTTTGTTGAGGCGTGTAAACTGGTGTAAGTTGCCTCTTGATTCTATGCATCTCACAAAAATTTTTAAATTCTTATGAGTTGTATTCTCCACCACGATCAGTGCGAAAAAATTTTATGGGGTTACCAACTTCTTTTTCAACTAGCACTTTATAATTTTTTAAAGCTACAAAACTTTCTGATTTCTCCTACAAAAAATAAACCCATGTTTTCCTACTAAAATCGTCAATGAAGGTAATAAAATACCGTTTACCTCCATTAGATGTTGGATTTATTGGCCCACATATATCAGAATGAACTAGCTCCAACACTTTCTTTGCTCTCCATGATTTTCCTTTCGGAAAATGATCACGATGTTGTTTGCTAACAACACATTCTTCACAAACTTGAGAAGGACATTGAACTTGTGGAAGGCTCGACACCATATTTTTCTGTTGTATAATTTTTAATCCACCAAAATTCAAGTGTCCATAGTGGAAATGCCACAACCATGCCACCTCCTTCAATCTTGCAGAGTAGCATGAACGAGTAGTGTTGTGAAGATATAATGGAAACATTCGATTTGTCGTCATGTTGACTTGAGAAATTAAGCCCAATTTTTTATCTTGAATTCGACAAACTCCATCTTTGATAGAAATTTCATATCCCTTCTCTTGAAGCTGACCAACACTTAACAAATTTGTCTTTAATTCTAGAACAAAGAGAAAATTAGAGATAGACTGAGTAGAATTTCCTTTGGTTTGGATTGTTACCTTTCCTTTCCCATAATAGAGATTGTAGAATTGTCCCCAAACTTCACAGTATTTCGAAAGGTTTCATCCAAATTTGAGAATGCAGACTTATCTCCACACATATGATTGTTGCAGCTGGTATCTAAATACCACATATTTTGGTGAGTTTCTTCCTTCGCATGACACACCATCAAAAGGGATATTTCTTCTTCTATATCTACAAAATTAGATTTTTCTCCATGATTTTTATTCAAATTAGTTCTGCATTTAGACTTGTAATGGCCATACTTGTGACACCTAAAGCATTCAACTTTTGATTTGTTTGCTGACTTTGGTTTGTAAATTGTTGAATGGTGATCGCCATGACCTCTTCCTCTTCCATGAGAATGAGAAAACTGGTTATCTTCTGATTTTTGAAGCGAGTATCTGCGATCATTGTTTCTCTGCCTCTTTCTCTTCCTCTTCCTCGACCTCCTCTGTTCGATGTCGAAAAATGATTATTAGTTGAGACTTGTAATACTTGCTCGTCCTTGTCTTGCCGGTTTATTTTTTGCTCATGAACCAGTAAGAAACTTTGGAACTCGTCAATGGAAAGTTCATCAGTATCTTTAGATTCCTCAATTGAACAAACAATGTAATTAAATTTCGCCATCATTGAACGAAGAATCTTCTCAATTATAGTGACGTCCTTGAGTTGTTCGCCATGTATACGCATCTTATTTGCAATTGCCATCATCCTTGAAAAGTACTCCGAAACTGACTCTCCCGTCTTCATGTGTAAAGTCTCAAAATCGGCATGAAATGCTTGAAGCTGTGCTAGCTTTGCCTTTCTATCCCCTGATACTTCATCTTCATGGAGTCCCAAGTCTGCTTGGAGGTTTCTTTGCAAAGAATGGTTTCCAAGATTGAGCGATGGCTAGCTTGGAAGAGATAATTCTTTGCTTTAAGATCTTTCAACTTCAGCCATTCAAGCTTTATTTTTGCGCATCCATCAACACAATGCCTGTTGCTGGTTCTGCTACTCCAGAAACAACAACCTGCAAGTACTCCTTTGATCTCAAGAAGTTCTTCATCAGCATACTCCAATGATCATAATAACCATCAAAGTGTGGAATTGCAGGTTGAACGAAATTTTCAGAAACCATCTTATATTGCTGCTGCAATACAAAATGAAAACAAAAAGCTACTGCTATGTACTCTCAATCTGCTCTCTAACCTGCCTCTAGATACCACTGTTAACTTTTACTCACATACTTAATTCATTCATCAGCAAAAACTATATATATGCAATACATCAATGACTATTAACATAAAAATAGAAACGTGAAAAAAACTAATTAACTGACCATTTAGCCACTAAGCCCACATACAACAACAATAAACTAAATGCCTAAAGACTAGGACAACCCACGTGCTTTATTCAACAAAGACCTGTATCGATACCGGTGCATTACCTACACAATGTAAGAGGATTAATATTATTATTAATGATTAAATGTTAAACGTGGTGGATTATAAATTCCCGGGAGAGTAGGCTCGGCCGTCAATCAAGAAAACTCTGTTACATGACACTAATAATTGATGAGAGAATGCATCGTCTTAGCTTGGAAAGTTCTTATTTCTTTACCTTCCAAATACCCCAATGTGGTATTTTTTTTCCAAAGAATCTTGTCCTTCTGATTAAAATGGGTCGAACATGATATCCATCTATGAGGGCTTTGACAGAACATGGCCCACACGTTGACCCTCTAAAAGACTGTGGACCAAATGGATGCAACAAACATGAAGATTTATCTATTGATGGAATGGGTGCATCTCTGAAGGTTTATTTATTGTTGACCTATTAAGTGCTGGAGGGAAACTTGTTGGTTGATTTTCTCATTTGATTCACAGTGAGTCCTTTTCTCCCCAATATTTAGTTTTATAATGCTTTTGATTCTCTCTCTTAATCAACCCCCCACCATGTTAGCGTTATTAGCGGAATTAATAACACACCCAACAAATATCGAACGGGAAAATAAGCACAATCCAACACAAGCAAATTTTATGTGATTCGGTCCCATCCTACCTACATCCACGGAGCAAGAAGATTTATTATTAAGAGAAGAATAATACAGATTTATACAAGAGGAAGAATAGAACTCATATTGCTTGCCGCTAGCACCTCTGTATGTATCTCTCTAGCCCAACTGCTGTAAGACAGATTCGAACAGATCACTCTGTTCTCTGGCCCTTCTCTGTGCTACATCACGACTTCTTTGATGCCCAAGAACACCTCAGCCCTCTTGAAGATGGTCTTGCCAGCGCACTCTTTGTACTGAAATGCTTGCTGCTGCTTCTCTGATATGCAGCTAGGTGTTCGGTCTGCTTAACCTGAACCCGAGAACCAGATGTTCTCCCCTCTTGCAGGTTCTGCACTGGCTGAAGAAACCTCTTTGAAACACTGCTGTTTCAGAACAATTTTCCCTCTTTGTAATTGATAGCAACCAGCGTCAAGCCCTCTCCCCTCTCTGTTCGAGAGTGAGTCTCCATATATAGGCAACCGATCTTCGGTTCTTGCCCTTGATAAGAACTTTCTAATCCTCATTCTTGCCGGGAATACACCCAGTTAGACAGCCGTGTATTACACCTTCCTTGTTAATCCCAATCAGTCGGCTCCCTTTTCCAAACATAGCAATTTTCGTGTAACACTTCAACTCAAACAACAATTGCAGTCGGACTTGCCTTCCTATATTCCAGCAGACTCTGTCGATCGGGTAAGATCAATGTGAGCCACCGCCAACACACCCCACCCCCAGGCACCTACTATCTGATTTGTCATTGTAAAAAATCACTGTAATTTCTTTTTTAGAAATAGTATAGTAAAATTTGATAACTTGAGGCAAAGAATATGTTGTCATTTCCTTTATGAAGGCAGCTCTGATTTGCCAATTCTTTTGTTTCATGCATTTTATTATCAAACAACAAATAAATAAAGACATTATTTCCAATCACAGAAGTGAAAAAAAAAAAACTAATGTTTTGAGTATAAGACTCGGTCTTGGACTTCGGAGGATTTAATTTGAATCTGAATCGGCGAAGTTGTAGTTGGAATCAGGTCAAAATGATTGAACTTGTCCGAGTCATAAGAGGATGAGGTCGTATGAGTAGGATCAAGTTTGAATCAACTAAGACTTGACTGATTTTTAACACCATGATCCACACCCACATATATATAGAGAGATTCTTTTTTAATTTTTGTCTTAAAAACATAAACATAATCAATTGATCGACCAGTCATGATATTTATATAAATCCTTTTACATAGTTATTCAGTGAAAAATGCCTCAACCTTTTATGAGTGTGCTAATATTTCTTCATTGCTGTATTTTGTGTCTTCATTCAGGTGCTCTGAATATGAGAAAATGGAAGAAGAGCTTCAGCTCAAGGTATTATCTTTCTGCCTGACAAATTATCCTGGGACCAGCATTAATTGTTTCCCCATCTACAATATCAACTGTACACGATGGCTTCGTTGATGAGCTTATCAAGAATTCTCAGTATTAACTTTATGTTTTCATTTGTTTGTTGTTAGGAAAAGGCTTTATGAATTTAAAGAGAGCAAAGTAGAAGATTGTATAATATACTAAACTTTTGGAAAATGTGCCTTTTTTGTTGGATCAGGATGATTGTCATGGTAGCGAACAATCTATTTTAAATGTGGCAGTGGGCTCATAATAATATTCTGTGGTGGTATAATGTTCTCTCTCATGAATATGGATATGAGAGAGGGTGGTGTAGCGGAAGCAGTGCGTGATTTAGGGACTTAGTTAACTTCGGCAAAACTGGGCTTACTGAGTCACAGCTGGTCTGTGTTAAAGGAACAGAACTGGGCAGAAGTAAAGGCCGCGTGGGTTTAAGGATTTTAGAGTAAGGCAGGGGCAAGGGTAAATAGATGAAAGGGATAGAAAGACAGAGAGAAAATAGAGAAAACGATGAAGAGGGGGAGACTCGTATAGAGTGGCGGCAGAAGCAGAAAAGGTGGAAGAGAGACAAGAGGAAGATGAAGAGCAGAGAAAGGGTTCGAGTTTGGGAAGACAGTACCTGGAAAGGTCTAAACTTGCAGCAACAGAGGAATGTGGGAACAGAAGCGGCGAGACGAGCTTTATGGAAGGGTGAATCTGCATGGATTTGGCGTGAAGGAAGGAGGAGGAGTGCAGGCGGAAGCAGCAATGGGATATACATGGGATAAAGCCAAAGCTTTAGTGGAGATGACTGAATTGATCTGGGATAATGCCCAGATTTAGAGATGGAGACGACGGCTGGATCTTAGCCGTATCGTTTGCAGCAACGACAGAACATAGAAGATAGAGAAGGATAAAATAAATCAAACTTTGATTATTATTATATTATTTCTCAAGGAGGTGAGTCCTCCCGTTTCTACGTAGAGGTATTTATAAAAGAACGAAACTAATCCTATATGACTCCTTGACCGACATCGGTGGCTATCTTATTATACTAAATAGGATCCTATGGATCCTAAATAGGATCGAATTACCATAAAATAGATATAATTACTAATATGCCTAAAAACTAGAAGTGGGGTCCACTTGTATGCATGCCACTGTCCTACATCATAGGGTTTGGTGTGTAATATAAAATTCACTACAATCAAATGATGAAATCTATGAAATCCATTTAACTAAGAAAATTCAATTTTGGCCTTAAGCTTAACAACGAAAATGGGAGAGAGAGAGAGAAGAGAAAGATGGAATCTCTTTGCTTTTAATGGAGAGAGGATCGGCCAAAGGTGTAGTTGAGAGAGAAGAAGAGGAGATGAAAATCTCCTTGATCTCAAGATGAAAATTCGGCCAAAGGGGTGGGGTGTGCCCTTTGGGCTGATGTCTTTTATGTGAAAGACCAAACCCTTTCTCTCCCTCTTTTAATGATTCCTCTAATCAAGGTGTCCCTTGGCTTAACCAAGGAGACACCTTGCTCCCATCGAGTTCCATCCTTTGAGATGGAAACTCTCCACCTCCCCATTTATGTTTCCTCTCATGCCAAGGTGTCCCTTGGCTTAACCAAGGCACCCCTTGGCTTCCAACGTGTGCATTGGATTATATGCCTCTTGAGATGGAAGTCTCTCCAACTTCCCATCTCAACTCAACTTAAAACAATTCAACTCAACTTAAATGAACTCATTCTTCAACTCAAGCACTTGAACTCAACCACACCTTATTTCATTTAAACTTATTTAATTGACTAATTCCTTTAACTCAACTCATATGAATTCTCCAATGTTTGACCAAGTCAGCCATGACATGGTCGACCATGACACATGGCACTTGGGGTCCCACTTGGCCATGTCACTTACTTGCCACCTCACTTGATGAGGTGGATTCTCATACCTTGGATCTTAATTGGGTATTTTGACCCAATTAAATTAATCTTTTACCCATTTACTTAAAAATAAACTCATCATAATCCATTGGGTCTCAATGGGACAATTGACCCATTTATTAAAGGCTTACCCAACTATTTTCAAGTCAACCTTATCCATGACCCGTTGGATCTTAATTGGGTAATTGACCCAACTCCTTACTCATTTAAGGTCCAATTCAATTATTTCAATTTCAACTAACAATAATTCACCATCAAATAAACCATTCCAATATATAATCATGAAATAAAAATTCAGGGTGTTACAATCAGACACTGGAGTTGAACTTTATAGCCAAAATACTGAATATGTGTCAAACCTTCCTTCTTTTTCTCCCTTTCTTATTTTGTTTCCTTTTCCTTAATCCACTTGTCAAATTCGAAAATACTCTTCCAATGACTTGTAAATTTCGAATTTCCTCATTATGTATATTGAGATGATGAAAATAGTCTTCACACATATGGATTTCTTCATGGGCTTTTCTTAAAGGGCTCAATAATTGGGCTTTTCAAAGTATGAAAAATCTAATAATTAATTTTACCACTTACAATCAATTCTAAAAATGTACTAAATTAATCCAAACTCTCATAAATGGATTTGAATTAATTAGTTTACAAATCAAACCCCTAAAATTGTGGTAAAATAATTATTAAAAATTTCAACTTTTCAAAAATATCAACTTTTGCCTATAAATTGCAAAATTCATGTAGCAACCCGACCCGATTTTTCGGAGTTTTAGAGTCTTGGTAGCAGTGGGGTGAGTGTGGGCCCTGTGGTGGGTCCTGGTTTGCCCGATTTTGAGTTCGGAGACTCAAAGGGCAATTTGGTAATTTTGAATTATTGAATTTTCTTTCATAATTAAAAATTTGAAAATCACACGTTTTCCCTCGACGTTTGCCGTTTGACTTCTTCGAGCTTTTTAAAATATTTTGAAAATTGGAGATTTTTATTTTATTAAAAATTGGAGGCTTTTAAAAGAAAAAATAATAAATAAATAAATATATCAAAACCCTAAACCTAACCCCATAAAATCTCTCATCGGCAGCACTGTAGCTATGCGCTACAGTGCCGCCGCCGCTGCTACTCCCTCTCTTCCTTCTCCTTCCCTCTTGTCTCTTCTTTTCTCCTTCGTTTAACCCTAACCCTAAATCCCTCTCCCCTTTGGGTGCCGTCGCCGCCGCCACTCCCTTCCCTCCCCTCTCTCCTTCTTCTCTCTTCCTTCCCTTCCTTTGTCTGCCATTCAGATTTGCAGGTTCAGCCCGGATTCGCCGACGCCAGTTTGCAGCGACCCCCTTCCGTCGCCAGATTTGACGCCGCCCGAAGCCGGATCCCTCAATCGTGGCCGATATCAGGTACCCTCCTTCGATCTTCTCTCCTTTCCTTCTCCTCTCTTCCTTCCCCATCTGGTTTTCCCATTTTTCCCCTTTCTTTTCCTTCTCTTTCGGCTGAGTCACTCGGAGCCGCCGAGTTGACTCAGCCGGGTCCGATTTTGGACCCCGATAATCCGGTCCAGTTCGTCGGATCTAGCCGAATTCGCCGGATCCGGCTCTTTTCCCTTGTGTCTCAGCTGGGAGTTGAGCCAACTCAGTCGGGTCACTGAGTTGACTCGACTGGGTTCAGTCCTGGGCCGTCGACTCAGGCCCAGCTCGACCAAGCTTCTTCGGCCCGGCCCAGCTCAGCTCTACTCGGTCCAGACCCAACTCGGCCAGTCAGGCCCAGTCTTGACTCGGCCCGTTTCAGGCCCGGCCTAGTTCGGCCCAGTTTTGGGCCCGACCCATCTTAAAGCCCAATTTTCAAATCCAGCCCATTTTATATCTAGTTTTCAGTTTTAGGCTCAATTTCGAACCCGACCTAGTTTTGGATCTTGTTTTTAGTTTTGGGCCATGTTTGGCCCGTTTTGGGCCCGTTTGTGGCCCAGACTTGTTTTAGCCCGTTTTAACCCGTTCATTAATCTTTGTATTTCTTTTTATCAGATCGAGCCCCCTTCAACCCATTGGGCCCTGTTTCTCGAAGTTGATTTCAAAACGCACACCGGTGAGGGAACTTATCACCACTTTTAGCATGCATCTATGCATATTACCTCTCTATCAAATGTGCGGATACGAAATGCGGCGAATGGGGGTCCTCGGTATTATGAGCCACTCGGTAAGGGAACTGTTGATACCATTATGTGGCGGGCCCCCATCCGGGTGTATTTGTATCTGATGCCCGCAGAGGCATATACGAGTTGCTTATCTGATGTCATGATTGATTTGTTGTGCGGTGACATGATTGGGGTTTATTTTTATTGATGATATGTTGAGATGTCAACATGCAAATAGGTGATATGTGGTGATATATGCCAGATTATAGTTTGATATGTCGTGTTGATAGTATGCTAGATGATTATGTGATAGTTAGCTTAAACTGTTAGACGTTATAACATGTTTGGATGTTAACATGCCAGCCCATGATAAATAGTGATGTATACACCTGATTGTTATGTGATGAACTATGTTAATAGCATGTGTAGGCGTAGAGGTAATTGTGCATACATATAACTAACGTATGTGGGATGCCGATGGGGCATGGGTACTAGGCCATATCAGGATCTAGAGACTCCCCCTAGCTTGTCGGGTAGTTAGGGTGGGAATGTTAGGTGGGACCGCGCCGTGGACGCGTGGTTGGGATGTGGACTCCCTTGTGATCGGAATTGAGTAGTTGTACCCGTGCATGGATCAAATGGTCGGTCCGTCTTGTGTTTCTCAGACACATCTATGAGAGAGGTGTTGTCTGATTTAGAGAACAATGCACCTGGGAGTCTCAGGTAAAGACTAATTGGGAGGAAGTTATGTTAGCCCTCGAGAGAGACCATCGGGTTGAATGTTGATTCACTCAGGGTAGTCTTGGAAGCCCCTACTGTCACGCTACCCGCGTACGTGGCGGATGAGGCGTCCCCAGTGGTCTAATGGGTTAAGTGGTTCGCCCGCATGGAGACCAGAGGGTGGGATGATGACTTGTGATCCTCGAATGACCGAGTAGGCTGAGGAGGTGCTCGCCTGGTCATTGGTCAAAGGATGACGCGGTGAGGGACGGCTCCCGTTAGTATGACTTGTGATCCTCGAATGACCGAGTAGGCTGAGGAGGTGCTCGCCTGGTCATTGGTCGAAGGATGACGCGGTGAGGGACGGCTCCCGCTAGTATGACTTATGATCCTCGAATGACCGAGTAGGCTGAGGAGGTGCTCGCCTGGTCATTGGTCGAGGGATGACGCGGTGAGGAACGGCTCCCGCTAGTACGACTTGTGATCCTCGAATGACCGAGTAGGCTGAGGAGGTGCTCGCCTGGTCATTGGTCGAGGGATGACGCGGTGAGGGACAGCTCCCGCTAGTATGACTTGTGATCCTCGAATGACCGAGTAGGCTGAGGAGGTGCTCGCCTGGTCATTGGTCAAGGGATGATGCGGTGAGGGACAGCTCTTGTTAGCATAACTTGTGATTCCCCGGATGAGCGAGTAGGCTGAGCATGTGCTCGCCCGCTCATTGATCGAGGGATGGTGCGATGAGAAGTTCCAGGCTATGGCACTTGCAGGGTGGGTACAATCTGAGGCATGGTATTCCAGACTAGGACACCTATATGGTGGGGACAGCCTGTGGTGTGATGTGATAGTGGGCTTACCCGCGGTTGACTTTGGGGTTCATAATTGAGACTTGGGTTGTGGGTGTTGACTCACCAGGAATTTATGGGTGCCTAACGAGTGAGTTCGGCCAGCTCACTCGGTAGAAGACCTATAAAATCCTGTGAGGGGTGGATACGCCAATCGAGTGGAGACCAACAAATGGGGTCCGAGGTTATAGGTTTGATTATCGAGACTCTGGTGCTCGGTTGAGGAGACCATGGATGAGTTTGGTTGGCAGTCCGTTGAGGACTGGCGAGGTGGTCACTCCCGTGTGGTAGTCAGGTTAGGACTTTAGTGAGTCTGACTCTTGGGTTGGTCGTGCTAGGTGCGTTGGTTGTCATGAGAGAGTTATAGGTCTGGTCGAGGAGGATGGATCCTGACCCGGTTGGAGGTCAGCATGTGTACCCGAGGACGGGTGAACTGCGATAGATGCATTGGGTTGCTTAGAGGATGTACTGGGGGTCCGAATGATGTGGGCCCGTGTGTTAGGGGTAGGGCACCCGTTTGCATAGTCATGCATGTAGACATCATAGATATTGATACGTTCATCTGATCATATATATATATATATATACACATATATATATATATATACATATATACACATATATATATATATATATATATATATATATACATATATACACATATATATATATATATATATATATATATACATATATACACATATATATATATATATATATATATATATATACATATATACACATATATATATATATATATATATATATATACATATATACACATATATATATATATATATATATATATATATACATATATACACATATATATATATATATATATATATATACATATATACACATATATATATATATATATATATATATATATACATATATACACATATATATATATATAGTGCATGCTGGGTGATATTTGATGCATGTGTTACCTTCACTGGGCATGTAGAGCTCACCCCTTGCCTCACATGTGCTTCATAGAGGAAGGGTCGGCGGGACCCTCAATCAGATATTGGGCATAAAGTTGCAACTTTGTTCTTGTCATGAATTTATTTTGTAATTGGAGACTTATTAGTGTATTTGAAATATGTGTACACTTCATTAAGTTGGATGAATGTAATAGTGTGGTGATGCTATAATTTGTAATTCTGATTGATGCTTACGGTTTTTGGCTTATTGGCTGATTGCTATGATTAATGTGGGTTACGGGAGCGATGTCTCCGAAATTGTATTGGATCGGTTTTAGGAGTTCGTATCAGTTTTAACGTGCCCGTAGCGGGACGGGTCGTTACAATTCACCTTTTGAATTCTCATATCTTGTATTCCCTGTAAATCTTGCAAAACGTCCAAAATCTCATTAATCATATCTTAAAACACACAAAACAAAGGTTAACTAATCCAAATGCAAGGGTAAAATGGTCATTTTCCTGTGCTCATCAAATACCCCCACATTTAAATTTTGCTAGTCCTCGAGCATAACAAAAACTAAAAACAAAAAAAAAATAAAAATATTTTTTTTTTGAACTACACTACTTTCGCTAGCATTCTCGATTGCATTTAGCGTATGCAACAAGCCTTTAAACCCCTAGCTCACCACTAGTGGACGAGTTATAGTCTTGTGAGGGCTTCTAATGATGATACCCACAAACATCAAATTTTAGCAAAAATATCTAAATAAAAATTTAAACATCATACAACTCCAAATTTATTTTACAAAATTTATAGTCGGAGTGTAGTGTGTGATAGCCAGTATTAACATAACCTTCTTTTTCAAAGTACACATAAGTTTGGCAACCACTAGCTGAAAATGCGCTTCGACTCCAAATCTCACAATGGTATATCTCTAAGAAAGATTTTCGCTCAGAGATTGGTTTTTATTTTCTCTCAAAAGTATATGTGAGCGGAATAATTTTTCAAATACAAATATTTCACATATTTATCATCAAAGAACGGATTATAACAAAGAAAAATACAGATCTCATGATGGATGCCATTTTCCTGAGAACGTTGAATCAAACACCATCATTTTTCTTAATCTATTCTCCACTTAAATACCATATTACACTTAAGATCAATTAGGACTTTCGAATAGGACGAAGCATGGCTTAGGACCGGGTCATATCAAAGAAGGACAACAAGACTCTAAAATTAATACTTCGAACAGAAAAGTTAGAGGTCTTCAAAATTTTATAATGGGATATCGCTTCCTCTATTTTTTTTTTTAATTTTTAGCACTCAGAATCTTCAAGGCATTTCTTTTCTTTTCAAATTCAATTCTTCTTTTTTGACTTTTTTTTTTTTTTTTCACATCCTTCATTTTTGATATATGAATGTTCCGTTTCTTTTCTTTCTTTTTTTTTCTACTTTTTTCTTTTCTTTCCAAGTGCCATAATTTTCTTAGAGTACCATCCCAATAACAATCATCTCTAACCTTTTTCGGGCCCTAGAATATGTCACAGATATTTCAGTGAAAGCTCAAACTCCACAACCGGAGTTGGGTATGGATAATATGGCTAACAACAAAAATTAGGCTATCATATAAAGGCTCAAATTTGGGAACTAATAAGATAACATATGACCAATATGGGTAGGCTTCAAAGTCTCAAACGATCCAAAATAATGGTCTATAGCACTTCTTAAGCTTCGTATAAATAATTATATAGTTTCAAATAAATTCAAAAAAATTTTGGCATAATATCTCAAAATTTGATTTCATTCCCAGTATATGACCAAAACAAAGAATAATGAGATCTTCGAAAAAAATATTGCACAATTCAAAGAAAGTAAGAATTACTTATAACACTCAGAAAAATCGAATGTCTCAAAAGCTCACTAGGTCATAAGTCTCCACTGGTATTCTTCCGGTGATTACTTAACTCATGAATACTCTTATTTTTCATCTAAATTAATATGGTTGTGTAAAAGTTTTCCAAGCATAAATTTAATAAAATTCAATTGGAAAAGCATGATATAAAAATTTTCATCCACATATTAATGTTGAAAAACCAATTTTTTTTTTTTTTTAAGTTTTCAAAATGGACTCAAAACACACAAATTTGACACAATGTAACCCCTAAATACCCCAAAACTTAAATTGAACATTATCCACAATGTTCTCTAATCTACATTGATCAGTTGCAAATTAGAAGAAAATATAAAAAATGAACAATGTGAGTTGAGAATTACCTGAGATGGCTATTATTGCAAACCTGCAAAACAAATAAAAACAATTACACAAACACACAACAAGGACTCTAAAACACCCGGATTTTTCAATGTATAAATATATTGAATTTTGTATATTTAAATTGTTAAATTGATTGAATTAAAGATTTATGGATGAAATGGACCTCAGGTGGATAAAGGAGTTGGGTCAATAACCCAATTAAGATCCAATGGTTCATGGATAGGATTTGATTTGAAAGTATCTGAGTTAATGAAATTAAATGGGTCAATTACCCAATTGGGACCCAATGGGTCATGGAGGAGCTAATTATAAGTAAATGGGTAAGGTTAATTGGGTCAGTTATCTAATTAAGACCCAAATCCACATCATCAAGTGATATGACAAGGATGGGACCCACGTGCCACATGTCACCACATGCATGATCGGCTAGGTCATGGTTGACTTGGTCAACCATGAGTGAACTCAATGGAGTTCAAGACTAAAGTGAGTTAAATATTCAATCGAGTTTAAGATTAAAGCAAATTAAATATTCAATTGAGTTAAATGGCTTGAGTTGAAAGTGAGTTCAAAACCAATTACTTGAGCTGAGTTGCATGGGAGTGAAGTAGACTTCTTAGTGAGTGGAAAGGGAAGATGGAGAGTTTCCATCTCAATGGATGGAACTCCATGCACACGTTGGAAGGCCAATGGTCTCCTTGGTTTGGCCAAGGGACTCCTTGGTTAGATAACTCACTAAGAGGAGAAGGGGAAAGGATGGGACTGTTATACAAAGAGACACAGCCAAAGGGTTGTTCACACCCCTTGGCCGATTCTATCTCTTGGAAACAAGAGAGTTTTCTCCTCTTCATCTCTATCTCTTTTCCATCTACACCATCAGCACTTGGAGAAGTTGCTGAAGAACAAGAAAGGAAGGAGAAGGACTGAGGAGCAAAGATAGAGCAAAAGAAAGAAGGAGACGGGTAAATGTATGTCCAATGTTTATTTAGATAGGAATGAGATAAAGGAAGTCATGGACTTGGCCATGGGTGGCCGAATCCATGGGCTCCAAGAGTGGTTAGAATAAATGGTCAAAATGTTATATGATCATAAAATTGGTATCTATTCAAGGAATGGATATGTATTTGAAAACAAACAATCGAATGATTGAGTACACAACCACATGATAAGGGTATAAAAGTTGGGATGGTTATGAAAGACCCTAGTTTTGATTAGGGAAGGGTGTAGTAAGTATATCAAAACTATATGAACAATAATATGTATGTTTAAAAAGGATAAGGGGTGATGTAACACCCCGGATTTTCAATTTATTAATATATATGAAAATTACCCATTTAATTGTGAATTATTAAATATTGATCTTAGATGGGTAAAGGGTTGGGTCATTGCCCAATTAAGACCCAATGGATTGTGGAAATAGTTTTAATAAAAATTAAATGGGGTTGAATTCAAATTAGTATTGCAATATTATATAAATAAGGAAGGAGATAATATTGCATGACCGTGTATAGAGATATACATATCTAGGTGATGCGCATGGATCATTTAAAAAGGGGCTTTCTTGATTAAAAATGGCATAAGGGAATTATTATCTTAGCACCTTTTAAATTGGGATCAATGGGAGATTAAAAGAGGCAATAAGAGGGGCGCATGACACTTTCTAACTTAAGACAGAAGGGGGCGCATGGCATTAAGGTAATTGTTATCTTAAGCACCTTCTAACTTGGGATCAAGAGAATTTATGAAAGAGAGGAACAAGGAGGGGCGCATGGTTTACACCATAGCCGAACTCTTTCTCTCTCAAGTTCTTATTCACGGCAAAACAAAGGGGAAAAGAAGGCAGCCAACAAGAGGAAAAAAATCAAGAAGAAAGGAGAAGGATTGGAAGAGCAAGAATCAATCGGAACCGGTTAATATTTTATTTGATAAATTTGTTTTAAGATAAGGAACCATAGGGTTCGGCCATGGTGTTTGGCCGAACCCCATAGAAGAAGATTGGGAGAGGAATTTGATAATTTTAATGGAAGCATGAGCCATAGGGTTCGGCCACAGTGCATGGCCGAACCCCATGAAAGAAGATATGGTTAATGTATGGATTTTAATGAGGAAAAACCATGGAGTTGGTTATTAAATTTATATGGTTTTAATTGGATATATGGTTGTTGGTTTTTGAATACATGGAATATTATTGATAAATTTTAAAGAGAAGATCTTGAACCATAGGGTTCGGCCATGGTGTATGGCCGAACCCCATGGAAGTTGTCATTAATTTTAGAAGGGTGTTCATGGATGATTTTGTGAAGATTCCTAGACCATGAGTTCGGCCATGAGGTATGGCCGAACCCCATAAATAATTATGGAATTATGTCTATGTATCATAGTTAAATAATGTTCAAAAGGAAATTAAAGAACCATAGGGTTCGGCCATGGTGCATGGCCGAACCCCATGGAGTTGGTTTGGTATTTTATTGACTGTTAAATTTAGAAAGTTTCTATTTAAGGACTTTCTAATTATGGAGTTGGATATTAATTTAGAAAGGATCTAAGAATGGTGATTAAAATAGAAGGTGGAGATTAAATTTGGAAACCTTTTAATTATGGAAGGATGGATGCTAAGTTTGGAAACTTTCTAATTATGGAAGTTGTATATTAAAATTAGGAAGTTTCTATTTATGAACCTTCTAATTATGGACTTGCTATTTATGGATTTTCTAATAATGGAAGTTGATGAAAATGGAAAGTTATACATCATAGGGTTCGGCTATGGTGCTTGGCCGAACCCCATGAATTAATGGTGGATTATGTTTTGGAATCTAAACCTAAGGTGATGAAGGTAATGACAAGTGTAATTAACGGCCAAAATGGAGGATCATGGGTTCGGCCATGGTGTATGGCCGAACCCCATGAGGTTCTTTAGGGACTTAAGTGGTTAATGAATTTTTATGGGTCATGTATGGACCTAATATGTTTAAATAAATGAATGGACCTATGTATTAGAACTTAAGCATAAGTTGTTGAAGGCAATGGCAAAATGGTAAATAAGAGTGAAAGTGCTAGACCATGGGTTCGGCCATGGTGTATGGCCGAACCCCATGGGAATTATTTGGTGAACTTAGATGTCTATGAATCTATGTTTCGAACCTAAACATGAGGAATGTTTTGGGTATGATTTGAACAATGACAATTTGGTAATTAAGTGAAAAATAAGGGACCATGGGTTCGGCCATGGTGTATGGCCGAACCCCATGGGGATTTGTTTATGGACTTAGAATATTGAAAATCAAGTGGGACTTGGTTTTGATTGATTGTTATTGTGAAACCCCTGCCTAGCTGATGTGGGAAGAGTCCCACATCGGTTAGGAAGGGAGAGAGAGGAGAATTTATAAGAGGGCCAAGCCCATTAACTAGCATGACGCGTTTTGGGCCGGGCTAGGTGGGCCCGGGCCCAAAGGCAAAACTGTGCGGGCTTGCTTGTGTGCGAGGCCAGAGCGGACAATATATTGCTGAGTTTGAGCCCTAAGCCCTGTATATGGGTTGGGTCGTTACAAATGGTATCAGAGCCTCAGTTCAACTCTCGGACTGTGTGGGCCTTTCCTCCTTCCTTGGTGTTGTTGAGCTAAGCCGGCTCGAGCCGAGGGCAGTTCGAGGCTTAGTGGGGGTGAGTGTGAAACCCCTACCTAGCTGATGTGGGAAGAGTCCCACATCGGTTAGGAAGGGAGAGAGAGGAGAATTTATAAGAGGGCCAAGCCCATTAACTAGCATGACGGGTTTTGGGCCGGGCCAAGTGGGCCAGGGCCCAAAGGCAAAACCGTGCTGGCTCGCTTGTGTGCGAAGCCCAGAGCGGACAATATCTTGCTGAGTTTGAGCCCTAAGCCCTGTATATAGGTCGGGTCGTTACAATTATCTTATAAGGTAACGGGACCTCACAAGGTGTTCACGATCGTGAGCGGTTACCGGACGAAAGACGCAAGGACACGTTAGCGGTCTTTGGTAGGATTTCACCTCTTTGAAACCATGGATTGAATGTACAATGTTTTATATTTTGCTGAATTTATATTGCAAAGGATATGTTTTCAAAATGTAAATTTTAAATACTATGTTTATCTGTATAAAATAGCATGTGTTGGATATGTTTCAAAAGGTGATTTTAAATGCTATGTTTATGTTATAAAATAGCATGTATTTCATTAGCATCTCATGCATGGCATGGGGTGAAGGATTTGTAACCGGAGGGTCCACACTCCGTCGGGGTGTCCGAAAACCTATGTGGGGTACCTTGATGTGTTTTTCCATCAGGAAGAAACCGGAGGGTCCACACTCCGTCGGGGCGTCCGAAAGACCTATGTGGTGGGTATGTACATGTGATGGGTGGGACTCATTGCATTTGTCATCATTGCATGACATGGTTTATATGGTTTTGACATTATGATATTATTATATATGTTTTGTACTAACCATGTGTTAGCTCTAATTGGAATACCTACTGGGCGCGTTATTCTAACACCCTACTTCTACCCTAGTGGATGACACAGGAAATCAGGGGAACGATGAACGCAAGGAGAGCCAAGCGTAGGAGCTTGGATGATTTATTTTATATGTTTGAATAAAGTTACTTACGAACGTGTATTTAAGTAACTAGTTTTCGGGAATGTAATAACTTAGATGGTTGGGTGTTTACTTTGGATAAGTCATGATATTTTAATTATGATTAAGGACTTGACGTACTTTGCTATCTGAATGGAATAGAACTTGCTTCTATTATTTTTCCGCAGTTATGATGTGATTCCTTAGTTATGATGTTATTCCTCATGATGAAATTGTTATGTGTGAACTGTTTTCATGGATTTAGTCCATGCACACATAGGGTTGGCCAGTTAAGGGTCGGACTTTAGAAGTTCGAACTTAGCTCGCGTCGTGACGTCCCGCTCTCTATCACTCTACTCTGTTATAAAAAAAATAGACTCCGATTTACGGGAAGAAGTGAGTGAAAAAGGGCGGGGCGTTACAGGTGAACTCCATGAAGAAAAGTCTAGCCAAATGATCAAACGAAAGAGACTAGTAAATAAGTCAGTCGACTGAATCAGGGATTCAGTCGACTGAACTGGGGTGGCTGAAGACAAAAAACCAATTCTGGGAGTTTCAGCCGACTAAATCTTTGGATTCAGTCGACTGAACCATGTATGGATTAAAATATAAGGGGTATAATGATGTTTCAACTGACTGAATATGGGATTCAGCTGACTGAAAGAAGACTTATCAAAGAAGTAAAGGGATCTGACGTGTTTTAGCCGACTGAATCTTTGATTCAATCGACTAAATGATTACTTAATAAACACGTAACCAGGTTGTTGGTGATTCACCCGACTGAATCATTGATTCAGTCGACTGAATGCACACTAGCTGATCACATAGTCCATCTGGTCCAAAGTCAGCCGATTGAATCTCTGATTCAGTCGACTGAAAGAGAATTGACCAGGGATATGAAGGGTTTGACTCAGAGTCAGCTGACTGAATCTCTGATTTAATTGACTGAAAGGTTGCGAGTCAGGGTAAGAACAATTCCAAGTTGAAGTTCAGCCGACTGAAAGTATATTTCAATTGACTGAAAGTCTGCGGTAAGGCAGAACACTGTAGCAGAACGTGATTCAGTCGACTGCAATAAAAAATTGATTTTTATTTTAATGTTTTTAGAAACCTCAATCTAATTGGAAGGATGTAAGGGATGATTTAAATCAAATGGATAGTTAAATTGATATATGTATATGATTATATTGATAAGGTAAAGAGGTGTGTTTCACTTTCACGCGACGGTTAGCGATTGTTCGTGCGAAACAAGAAAATGGCATTAAATCAGACTTGGATAGGATTCCCACCTTATTGAAATGCATAAGGATCTATATATGTATATGTTTCTGGTTTTGATTTACAAACATGATGAGTTATTTTGGTTAAATGAATGGCATATGTTTTATGAACTGTTTTCAATGTTATTATGTATTTTGATACGAAAAGACATTTGTGCATCCATAATCTCATGCATGGCATGGGAGGGAGTATATGGTACAGCAAGCCGAGTTATGAGTTGTTCGGACATAACTTGGGTCTTGAGACTAGTTTTGTAAAGCTATGTGAACCATTGATTTATTGGTATTGTCCGGGATTGCTAGATAGGGGCACGACGTAATTTGGGCCATAGAGCTCTGGGGTAACCAGTCCAAAAATCTTGTGCAGAGGGAGGAGTCCATGCTCCATCTGTAATTCTGATTAACACACGTGGGGAGGTATAGCAGTGACCTGGTGGTGCCGTCACAAAACACTGCAGACGTAAATGGCGAAGGAAACAGCTTGATATGGTTTCATTATATCAAGGAAAATGTCGTTATGATTTGTATGATATTTATGTGGAGATTGGGTGGGGGATCATTGGCATATGACACCCATGACATGACACATATATTTGCATGATTTGGATATGTTTATCATGCGCTGATTTTTTACACTATGATACATTTATAGTTTTACTATGATGTTCTGTTGTGATTTTAATTTAACTCGCAAGCGCACGAACCAGTTAATAGTATAGTGTACGAGTGCGAGGTCATACCCAAGGGAAATCAACAAAATATATGTACGAAATAAAAAATAGCACTATTAAAATAATGTGATTTAATAAAATAATTTTCTAAAACATATAGTTATAATCTTAATGTAGCACAATAATTAATTGATTATCTAGTTTTAGTAGTTAACATAAATTTTGATTAAAATAGTGGAGTAAATTTCAATGACCTCAATCTAATTTAAAATGTAAATTTAAGAAACAAATAAAATATTTCTAACTTAGTTAAATCGTTTTGAGGATTTTTAAAAAAGAATAAAATAAATCAATAGTAATAAATTGTTTACATATTTTACAATGGAATCGGCACAAATATCGAAGGCGACATGTTATCCTATTAAAAATAAAATCATGGCCTAGATTATGAAATATTCTGGAATTATAAAATATAATTCAAGTTCCTCATTTATTAAAATTCTAATTAGAATAATTACGTCATCCATTAAATAGGAATTTTTCAATTCAAGCCTTAGGCTTGAACGAGATTTAAACTTGCATTTTCCAAATTTAAAATAAATTGTTCTTGAAAAGAACCTTAGACTGGAAAATTGGTCAAGTCCAGCTGATACAAACAGGGGTTCCACTTTTCCTTGAAAAATTCTAAAATTAATTTGTTTCATAAAGTTCATAAAAAGAATTTAAAATAAAATTAAAAACCATCATTATCAAATATTCAATAATTGGGAATTAACATAAATCTAAACAAACCACCATGAATTTCATTTAAAAATTGGAAAATAATGAAATACAACCCTTTGGACATTATTACATAAAAATAAAATAAATAACTTACAAGAAATTAAATTTTTTTTTCTCTGTCTTTAGTCGTCCAACTTCAACCTTTAATGCCTTGCCCGGTTCACCGTTCAATGGACCCAAAGCCATCAATTTATAGGAGTCAGAAGAGATGAGATAAGGGACCTTTCAAATTCAGCCAAAATAAGGGACCTATTTAAATTCAGCCGATTTTATCCTTTTTCTATCTTGTGTAATCGGCTAACTCCTTATCTCTTTTATCTCTGTTCCTCCTTATCCCTCTCTTTTATCTTTCTTTCTTATCTCTCATTCAATTCAAACATTTATTTATCTTTATCCTCTCTATCTTCTTCTAGCTGAGTTTCAAAATTGGATAGTAAGATGGGTTGTTCGGCCTTCCTCTCTCTTATCTCTTCCAGGCATCTCGATCGGCAGAACTAATTTCTTCTACCTTATCTCTTCTTCAAACGAAATTCACTGGTCCCACTTGGTCTTTTGGACTTGGATCCTATACTTGGATTTTTATCTGGCCCGGAATACTAGTGGATTTTGGCATATAGGCTTCAGACTCGAACAATGGGTCCATTTGTGTGTTTATAAATTTCTACTACCTTTACAATTTAACACAGTCTAAAAAATATTATTTTAATTCAAACTCTCATATCCGGATATGAATTATAATAATTTACAATAATTCCAAATCAAATTAGGTGGAAAAAATTATAAACTTTCCAAAATAGGACTATGGCCCACTTTTCTCTATTTTAATTCATTTTTCTTGTATTCTCACAAATATATACTGCAAAACTTGAATACTCCATTAAATGCATCTAATATTCACAAATCAAAGACTAATTAATCCAAAATTAAAGGGTAAAATGGTAATTTTCAGTGCTCAACAAATACCCCCAAACTTAGATTTTGTTAGTCCTCGAGCAAAATAAAAACTAAAAAGTAGACATTCAAATCCTAATCTACACCACTTTCGCTGGCACTCTCGATTGTATTTAGCGTATGCAACAAGCCTTTAAACCCCTAAATTACCCCTAGTGGACGAGTTATAGTCTCGTGAGGGCTTTCAGTGATGATACCCACAAATATCAATTTTGTATAGTCTTAGTTTCAGATTCGACAAAAACAAGTTCATAAAGATCTAGACATCATACAATTCCAAAATTTATTTTATAAGACTTATATTCGGACTATAATGTGTGCTTAACCAATATTAAAATTAGTTTTCTTTTCCAAATAAACACAAGTTTCATACCCAACATCTGAAAATACACTTTGACTTCAAACCTCACTAGATATCTCTCAGAAAGATTAATGCTCAAAGGTTTGGTTATTTTCTCTCAAAGGTATATGTGACCGGAGTTTGTGTATTCAAATTCAAAATTTTTCACATATGTATTAGAAAAATGGTACATGACAAAAAAAATAATTCTTGGATCTCATGAATGGACGCCACTTTCCTGAGAACGTTAAGTTATATATTATCAATTTTCTTCCTTTATTCTCCACATGAAATACCATATTTCAACTTAAGATCAACAGGACTTTTAATAGGACGAAACATGGCTTGGGATCGGGTCAAATCAAAGAAAGATAATAAGACTCTAAGAATAAATATTTTGATCAAAAGGTTAGAGGTCTTTAAGATATATGACGGGATATTTCTTCCTCTATTTTTTTATTTTCAGCACTTTTCAAAATATTCATCTTTTTTCTTTTTTTTCATATCCTTCTTTTGATATCAGGATGTTCCCTTTCTTTTTGTGCTATTTTCTTCTTTTACTTTCTTGTGCCCTTGTTTTTTTAGTACCATCTCAATATTTGTCATCTCTAACTTTTTTTATGAATAGGTCAAGATATATTTTTAATGAGGCTCAGACTCCAAAATCAGAGTCGGGTTTGGTAAACATGGCTGATAAAAAAAAAAAAAAAACTAACTTAAAGGCTCAACTGGGAACTATCAGGATAAATTTTGACCAAAGATTGGTAGACATAAAGGCTCAAACGATCCAAAAATGGCTTAAATCATATCCTAAGTTTTATACAGTGATTTCCTTGTTTTAAATAAAGTCTAAAAAATTTCAAATGTACTAACTCAATTTTAATGGCGTTCTCAGTAATATGACAAAAATTGAAGAATGATGAGATCTACAACAACTTGATATGCTTTAGAAAGAAAAATGGATTGACTTAAATCCCTCAGAAAAATTGAAAGGCTCTAAAGCTTATTGGGTTAAGTCACCACTAGTATTCCTTTGTTGACTACTTGACTCATGAAATTTTTTCTTCTTCAAACTAATTTAACATGGCTGTGTAAATTTATTCCGAATATAAATCCTATAAAAATATTATCGAAAAAGTATGTATCAAAATTTTTACTTACCTATTAATGCTGAAAATCACTTAGACTCAACAAATCTCTCTCTTTTTTTTTTTTTTTACAAGGGGTAGTCTCAGTATTCACTTACTCTTCCCTTAATTTTTTTTTATTTTTTTTATTTTTTTATTATTATTATTTTTTTTTAGTCTTAAAAACATTTAGTGGGCTCAATTTTTTTTATTTTATTAGACTCAACTAGTGTATCCCATTTTGATACCCCCAAACTTAAATTTGACATTGTCCTCAATGTTCATTAATCCACAGTGATCAAGTGCAAATCAGAATTTTTTTGGAATAGTGTTAATTAAGGTTCAAGTGTATTTAAAAGGGTTCACTTATAATGGACTTAAAACAAAAATCCTAAACGAAACTGACTCTAGACTGACGGACACAACAATTGACCTAAGATGGTGATTATGGTGATTTAGGTGACTTGGGTAGCTCTATGTAGGGAAGAAATGGTATAATGGAACGTAGATTATTTAGAAATTGAGGGCTTGCAAAATATCTTGCTCCTAAGTACGCTCTCGATTCTACATATCTGGTAAAATCCAATGGATTGTTCATATCATACGGAGGAAAGTCCTGGATAGGATTCTCTTCAAAGATAGGATTTACCTTACCATTCCCCTCATAAATTACATTCTTGCCCCCATTGGTTAGAGTCTCCTCACCATAGTTACAACGATTGGGTTCTAATGTAGGTTCTAACGTTGAAATTGCCATGACCCCACAGACCCTACTGTCGTCAATAATGGATTAATGAATGACGGGATGTTCACAATTTAAGGACTCAATTCTAACCAATCACTTGGTCGAATCGTGTCTCCAAACACTCATTTTCACCAACAATGACAAAACAAGACCAAAACAAATTAAAACAAAATAAATGACCTAAAACTAAAAATGAAAACCTAAACTAACCTAGGTCTCTGGACTGGCTCCTAATCTTTTCTCCAAAAATTCTAAATCTTTAATTAAGAGTTTAACCACAATCATGGCCAGGTAAGTTCCCAGGTAAGTGGAGGAGCACAAGACATCTGCTTAAGATTCCACTTATCCTTAGACTCTTTACACCTTAGTGACAGAACTAATTCTAGACATCATGATTGAAGAAAAATTAATATTGGTGATAAAAAATTAATTGAATTGAAGATTGTCCTAATGAGCATGAAAGACCCTAAAAACTAATGGTTGCTACTTTGCTTTTACTTTAAAATACATGAACCATTTTTATTTACTAATCTTTTTTTTTTCTCTATTGTGAATGCAAACCTAAATCTAGCAATACAAGATACACAAACAAATATACAAACAATTAAGCAAACAATCTACATTAATGCATGAGACTAGCAACCTAAATGCATGATCAAAATAAATATGCAATATATTTTTATTTTTATTTTAAATGTAAAATAAATGCAAGCACTCTAATAAAATCTATAAGAATGCATGAAAAAGATAAAATCAAAAGAAAGTAGTTAGACGCTTACCTTAGCCTATACGCATATTTTCTAGTAATCTTAACTCACGATTTTTAAAAATTTCTACAAAGCACAACACATGAGCACAAGTAAAGATTCTAACTCAAGAATGCATGAACTAATCTAAGTGCAATTGTCCTAAAGTTACAATTAATGGAAGAAATATAATATTTGTAACCTAATTAAAAATTTTAAATCAAGTCAAGGTTATGAAAATTGGACTCCACCCCATTAAATTAAAATTTTGTTTCAAAATTTTTTTATTTTTTATTTTTTTAATTTAGAAAATTTCCTAAGTTAGATGAAATTCTAAATTAAGACATATCTCCAGTATTAGATTTATTTTTAAAAATTACATAATCTAATGGTAAATAATTTATTTCGAGATTTCTCCGGCAACGGCGCCAAAAACTTGTTATGATTTTAATTTAACTCGCAAGCGCACGAACCAGTTAATAGTATAGTGTATGAGTGTGAGGTCGTACCCAAGGGCAATCAACAAAATATATATACGAAATAAAAAATGGCACTATTAAAATAATGTGATTTAATAAAATAATTGTCTAAAACATATAGTTATAATCTTAATTTAGCACAATAATTAATTGCTTATCTAGTTTTAATAGTTAACATAAATTTTGATTAAAATAGTGGAGTAAATTTCAATGACCTCAATCTAATTTAAAATTTAATTTAATAAACAAATAAAATATTTCTAACCTAGTTAAATCGTTTTGAGGATTTTTAAGAAAGAATAAAATAAATCAATAATAATAAATTGTTTACATATTTTACAATGGAATCGGGACAAATATCGAAGGCGGCATGTTATCCTATTAAAAATAAAATCATGGCCTAGACTATGAAATATTCTGGAATTATAAAATATAATTCAAGATCCTCATTTATTAAAATTCTAATTAGAATAATTACGTCATCCATTAAATCGGAATTTTTCAATTCAAGCCTTAGGCTTGAGCGAGATTTAAACTTACATTTTCCAGATCTAAAATAAACCGTTCTTGAAAAGAACTTTAGACTGGAAAATTGGTCAAGTCCCGCTGATCCTAACAGGGGTTCCACTTTTCCTTGAAAAATTCTAAAATTAATTTGTTTCATAAAGTTCATAAAAAGAATTTAAAATAAAATTAAAAACCATCATTATCAAATATTCAATAATTGGGAATAACATAAATCTAAACAAATCGCCATGAATTTCATTTAAAAATTGGAAAATAATGAAATACAACCCTTTGGACATTATTACATAAAAATAAAATAAATAACTTATAAGAAATTAAATTTTTTTTCTCTGTCTTTAATCGTCCAACTTCAACCTTCAATGCCTTGCCCGGTTCACCATTCAATGGACCCAAAGCCATCAATTTATAAGAGTCAGAAGAGATGAGATAAGGGACCTTTCAAATTCAGCCAAGATAAGGGATCTATTTAAATTCAGCCGATTTTAGCCATTTTTCTCTCTTGTGTAATCAGGTAACTCCTTATCACTTTTATCTCTGTTCCTCCTTATCCTTCTCTTTTATCTTTCTTTCTTATCTCTCCTTCAATTCAAACATTTATTTATCTTTATCATCTCTATCTTCTTCTAGCTGAGTTTCAAAAATTGGATAGTAAGATGGGTTGCTCGGCCTTCCTCTCTCTTATCTCTTCCAATCATCTCAATCGGCAAAACCAATTTCTTCTACCTTATCTCTTCTTCAAATGAAATTCACTGGTCCCACTTGGCCTTTTGGACTTGGCTCCTATACTTGGATTTTTATCTAGCCCGGAATACTAGGGGACTTTGGCATATATGCTTCAGACTCGAACAGTGGGTCCATTTGTCTGTTTATAAATTTCTACCACCTTTACAATTTAATACAGTCTAAAAAATATTATTATAATTCAAACTCTCATATCTGGATCTAAATTATAATAATTTACAATAATTCCAAATCAAATTAGGTGATAAAAATTGTAAACTTTCCAAAAATAGGACTATGGCCCACTTTTCTCTATTTTAATTCATTTTTCTTGTATTCTCACAAATACACTGCAAAACTTGAAAACTCCATTAAATGCATCTAATATTCACAAATCCAAGGCTAACTAATCCAAAATTAAAGGGTAAAATGGTAATTTTCAGTGCTCAACATGTTCTATATCTGATTTTTATACTGATCCAATGTATATAACCCTATATTGGAATTCCTACTGAGCGCGTTAACAAACGCCCTACTTCTACCCCTTAGATGATGGAACAGGAAATGGAAAGGACAATGGGCGTGAAAAGAGCCAAGCTTAGGAGCTTGGACAGCTTATGTTTACTTTATTTAATATTGATTTTTGGAACAATGTATTTGAGATAATTAGCATTTTGGGATTGTAATAATTTAGTTTCTTTTTGCTATGGTCGATTGATGATTTTGGATATTTGACATTAGATATTTTATATGTGATTGACTTCCTTGCTTACTTTTAATATCATGGTTATGAATACTTTTCTATTTATAAGTTAATTCTGTAGTCAATTTATATAACGTGTGAACTGTTTTAGTGGACTTGGTCCACGCACACGTGTCGTTGGCCAGTTAAGGGTCGGGTTTGAAAACCCGGACTTAGCTCACGTCGTGACGTTCCTGCATTCTCTCACTCTTTCATTTAAAAAAAAAATACTCAGATTTTCGGAGAGTGAAAAAGGGTGGGCGTTACAGACTCTACACTGACACAAGACACAAAACTGACTAAAAAAAATCGAAAACCTAAACTAGTCAAACATCGACACACATAAACTGACTCAACACTGACTTAAAGTGACAGGTGGACATGGATGGACAAATAACAAAAAATAAAAACAAAACAAATACCACACAGTATATGACCTAAACTCTAAAAATTTTAAACATCACACCCCAAAAGAAAATGGTTCTAAATTGATTTTAACTTACAATATATGAAACACTTTCACTCATATTTTTGGATTTTCAAGTTTTTTTTTTTATGCAATTCTAATCTAACAATGTAAGATTCAAATCAAATATGCAAACAATAATCAAACAAATAAGCTAATGCATGAAACTAACACCCTAATATGCATGATCAAATTAAATATGTAATTTTTTTTATTTTTTATATACAAAATAAATACAAGACAACCTAATAAAATCTATATGAATGCATGAAAATTAAAAATTTAAAGAAGGAGATTGAATGCGTGTACATTGGCTTTTTGTTTTTATTTTATTAGCAAACGCAATTTTTATTTTCAACAATTTTTTTTTTCGGCAAGAATTTTCAAATCCCTTGCACAAACTAAAACTCAAAACCATGGTAAAGCATTTAATCACATAAAACATGTATGATTCCTAAACTAAATGCAGGTTTCCTAATGTTATAACTAGTGGAGGAAATTAAATGATTATAATCTAATTAAGAAATCTAAATTAAATTAAGACCATAAAAATTTCTAAATTAATATCCACCAAATTAATCCAAATCAGACTTTCAAGTACGTTCAAAGTTGTTCCATTTTTTTTTTTCGACTCTATAACTGGAACATTCCAAATTTAGATCTATTTTCTAAAAATAGAACATGAATAAATTGGATTAAAATTCTAAGATTAAAAAAATGCCAAAAATAGAAACTAGATATTTTTGGAACTTTTTAAAAATAGAAGTCTCCAAAAATAAAAAATTTCTAAATTTTGCAGTGATTCCAAATTTAGATAATCTACTGATTTATTTTTATTTTTAGAAATTTCTAAATAAGGTAACTTTTTAAAATTAGAGTTTTTAAGAAAAATAGAAACTTCTAATTTTAAAGAGTTTTCAAAAATAGATATTTCTAAAATTAGCATTATTTCCAAAAATAAATAATTCATTGGCGATTTTCTAAGTTACCCAGCAACGGTGCCAAAAACTTGTTGTGCAAATTTTAAATTTATAACTCACAAGCGCACGAAGTATTAGATAGTATAGCGATTGAGTGCAAGGTCGAACCCATCAGAACTTAGGAAAATATATCCATGAAAATACACAACTGAATTACATATTTTAAGAACTTTAGGAAATATGGAGATAAATCATAAATATGGAGTTATTTCTCTAATCTATGAAACATTATAGATTTAAACATATAATCTAACGATTTAACTAATTTTAATTAAGATGGTGGATTTAATATAAAAATATAACAATCTCAATCTAATTTAAAATACAAAATTAAGATGTAATTAAATTATTTCCAACCTATTTCACAATTTTCAAGAATTTAAATTTATAAACAAAAGAAAATAAAAATAACATCCAAATTACTTATATACATATTTACAATGGAACTGGATCAAAGAATCAAGTAGGCATTCTCATCCAAATTTTAATAATAAAATAACGGCCTAGAACATGGAGCTCACATAAACTACTTAACACGCATTCAAATCTCTTATTCATTAAAATTCTAAATATGAAATCTACGAAATTCATTTAATTAAGAAAATTCAATTCCGGCCTTAGGATTAGGTAAAATTTCTAATTGTAATTCCGAATCTAAAATAATCTCACTCTTAAAAAGAGCCTTACACTAAAAAAATCAAGTTTGACCAATCCTAAAATA
Organism: Chimonanthus salicifolius; assembly: GCA_013350335.1. Taxonomy (NCBI): domain Eukaryota; kingdom Viridiplantae; phylum Streptophyta; class Magnoliopsida; order Laurales; family Calycanthaceae; genus Chimonanthus; species Chimonanthus salicifolius. The sequence continues at coordinate 62,010,690 of CM023532.1, read as the reverse complement.
ATCTCACTTTCCTTGAATTTCTTAGAAAAATAAACAACAAAAAATCATGAAAAGAATGAAATAAAATTCAAATTTTCATTATACAAGAAAGAACAATTGGAAAACAATAATTCTAATTATCTCACCTTTTTTTATTAATTAAAATATGGAATTAAAAATTACAAATCAATGAAATTTTGGAATAAAGACATAACAAAAATACAATGGAAATCAAAATCTACCAACCTTAGAACCCAATGTGGATTGAAAATCCCACAAACTTTCTCCTTCTTTTCTTCCTCTCCTCTCATTTGCATAGTCTTTTCTTCAATGTCCAAGTTCAATTTTCTCAATGGGAGATGGCTAGTATTTATAAATGAAAGGAGGTGAAATGAATGACATGGATTTAAAGATTTAAATAAAGGAAGGGACACTTGGAGGATTGATATGGTTTCTGCTAAACATAGAATGGCTTAAAGGAATCAAGGAGGTGGAAAAAAATAGTAAAATTCGTGTAAGGAAAGTAGGTGCAAAATCTCATTTTTTACAAGTGTACCACATTGCAGCTCAGATTCGACCTAGTTAGCTTCTGAATTAGGAAAAATCATAAACTACAAAGTTCTTCTTTCCAATACAAAAGGAATAAAAGCAATCAGACACCGAACTTGAACTTTATAGCCAAAATACTAAAACTGTATCAAACCTTCCTTCTTTTTCTTCCCTTCTTATTTTGTTTCTTTTTCCTTAATCCACTTGTCAAATTTGAAAATACTCTTCTAATGACTTGTAAATTTCGAATTTCCTCATTATGTATCTTGAGATGATGAAAACAGTCTTCACACATGTGGATTTCTTCATGGGCTTTTCTTAATGGGCTCAATAATTGGGCTTTTCAAAGTATGAAAAATCTAATAATTACTTTTACCACTTACAATCAATTCTAAAAATGTGCTAAATTAATCCAAACTCTTATAAATGGATTTGAATTAATTAGTTTACAAATCAAACCCCTAAAGTTATGGTAAAATAATTATTAAAAATTCCAACTTTTCAAAAATATCAACTTATGCCTATAAATTGTAAAATTCACTTTTTGAATTTTCATATCTTGTATTTCCATGTAAATCCTGGAAAACGTCCAAAATCTCATTAATCATATCTTAAAACACACAAAACAAATGTTAACTAGTCCAAATGCAAAGGTAAAACGGTCATTTTCCTGTGCTCATCATGATTGCTTTACGGCGGATAAAAGGTGGAGCGTCGACAAACATTAGGTGGAATTTAAAGAAGCACATATCAAGAGATAGAGCTATAAAGGCAAGTGCTTCTTGGTTTTAATTTTTTTTTTTAAAACATTTGTCCTGAAAGTGGATTAAGGAGGCTTGGCTCTAGAACCAGTATAAAAAATCTGGAGGGTCGTCTTCGGTACATGTGGTGGGTGGAATTCCCAGCCAAATGGATAGGTGGAATTCCTATTCTACTGTGGTGGGTGGAATTCCCAGCCGGTTGAGTGAGGTGGAATTCTTACTCTAATTGTGAGGTTGTAAGTCCCCACTTAGTGAATTTGGGGATAGCTTAAGGTTGAGCAAGTCCTAACAGTGTATGTAGGTTGGCTAACCGAACCACTATAAATTTGATCTTATAGTGTTTGATATTTGTGTGTTTGTATTTAGTATTTAAGTACTATTCTCAACATACATCACTTTGCATGTTGATTATCTTATTTGACACATTGTGTACAAGCATCGATAATCAAGCAATATGTAAAGGGTTATAATCTTAATGTGATCGTTTAAAGAAATTATAAATAATCTATCACACTAAACAAATCTCTTGATTAATGTTCCGCTGTACTTAAAATAATAAAGAAATTTGTAAACACCATGGAAACTGTAATTGACCTATTCAAAACCAACCACCCCCCCCCCCCCCTCTCTCTCTTACTCCTCTTCTTAGGGTCAAATCATGTTCTAGCAACATGTGAAAGGGACTTTTAATTGGTATCAGAGCCTAGTGCTTGTTACAAGGATTTAACCATCCGAATTGATCCGCGTTAGAACAATGGCTATGAGATAAAACCATGATATTTCCAAACCTCTATTTGTGATGAAAAATTGAATGAATAACTTTAATGTTTTCATCAATAAATATGTTCAGAAATAGGTGAATAGAAAGTGGTCTATGCCTATGGAAAATGTATTGGATAAACCTTCATCTTCCATGACCACTCAGCCCAAAGACCAAATTACTTGGACTAATGATGAATTGGTTATGCACTTTAATCAAACACTTGTAGCATTCATCATTGTTGTTTCATAATATGTCTTTAAAATATTCGAAAAGATATGAAACAATAAAAAGACTGAAAGAGTCCACGGAAAAATTGCCTCTTCTAGCCCAATGGATGACATCACCTATCGTGACAAATTTGTGTACTGATAGAATAGGTGATTGACTACAGTTCATCCATTGAAAAAGTCCAAGCTAAATCCTTTAGAGAAGAAGAGGATAAAGTAAAGGAACTTGATGAAGGTAGCGACTTTCAAGTATCCTTTGTGGCCATGTACCAAAATGTTTGCCTCTTATGTTTGGTCCAACATCACGGTACAAAATCTGGAGTTTTAATTTACAAAGTCAAATGGGAAGGCACCCAAAATTAAAACCAGATTTCATAAAAGGCTATCATCGGATTGTGGACTTAGATTCCAAGTCTCAAAATGTTATGTAAAATGTGTAAAGGGATACCATTGTTGGTGTCACATTTGAAACATGTTGTGGACTCACATGCATATCTTACCTTCAATCCATGTTCTTGTTTGATTATTGGATTGATCTAGTGTAAGATATTTGTATATACATGAAGGTTTTCACTCTAGTATTGGATTATACTTGTCTCATTCCATTTCATATGCCATGTGATTTGTGCATCTTTTGGGAATAAATGTAAGTTGTGCACTACCTCATGGATAGAGTGTGTATGGTACACATACACAACGTCGTTTCATTCCAAGTTACCCTTATGGAATGAAATATGTTCTATGTCTTTAAATGGATTTTTTGTTTACCAAAAGTGTTGATCAAAATGATCAAATGTGCTTACCTATAATCCATTTATGTGCCAACTCTTTCCAAGAAATGAACCTCATTAGAGGATGCTTGAAAGAATGGTAAGAGTGTTTATCATGTTTGAATAATAACATGATAACAAACATGAGATCTGTGTGGGTAGCATCATACTTCATCTTTATATGCATGATTAATGTATTCAAAATGTGACATGAATGTATAATTTGTGTGCTTAGTGTCTTTTTCCAATATCCGTTATATTTCACATTATGTGGAATGAGTCATGTTCATAGAACACCTCTTCTTTGCTAAAGTTTGGAAATGCCACATCTCATGACGTCACACACTTGGACAATATGTTGGAACATGTAAACTAAATGTGCTCAAAGTACTTGGATTGGTTTGGATCCAAGAGAGATCCGTAATTCATGTTATGTGCCTACCTTCAAAAGGGTGAATTGAATCTTCAAATGGCACAGAAACGGAGTGAATGTATATACCTACACTGGCAATGAGGGTGTAAACAAAGCATGATGAATTATGAACATCGAAGTGCACACACACACACAAAAACACCCAATCATCTTTCAAGTTAAAACCCAGGTCGAACGATAGACTAGCCGGAGGAACATACATGTCGGTTCTGTTGGAAATCAAAACACTGTCTGAAAGAGGGAAAAATCAAAAGGGGCAACAGGTTGATACAAATCAACATAGACCGGTCGTTGGTCACGACTTGTCGGTGAGTCAGAAAGATTGAGTTAAAAATATTCTTTCTCCGAAAACAGCAAATCAATTCAAAATCGTCGTTTCTCTTCCCGCTGGGCTCTGCAATTTCCCTCTTGCCTCCTGTGCCCTAGATTAGTCGATAGGTTCTCCCGGAATGAAATCTAGACAGAAAACCATAGGATTTTTGCTTATCTCACTTCAAGAAGCAAGGGTGTCATGGTGTTTGTGAGATTTAGTGTTCAGGTAAGCCTTGGTCAGTTCTTCTTAAGCAACCATGTCGAAAAGGGAGACAGCTAAATCTCGATCTTCAACCGTCGGAAAAATCCCTGAGTCCAGCTCCCATCTCCACAAGAGATCACTCAGATTCATGCAGGATACTCCAGAATCGAGCTCTGCTCCTAAGAGTACTCCCCATAGAAAAATCCCTGCCCCTCATAGAAAAATCCCTACTTCAGGTCTCAATCTGGACAAAACTTGAGAACCGACGCTAAACTGATCTTCATGCTGGACAATTCTGATGAAAAAGGAGAAGTGTATGTCGAAAATGCAGACATCCCTGTGTCACAACCCTTGATTCAATTTATCTACAAAATCGAAGCTCGAGTCTCTCAAATTGATGAGCATCTGGATGGGCTAGACGACATCGTGCAAAGATTTGCTCACGGTGTGCACGAAGAACTCTCTGCATTAAGACAATCAATCGTTATCCTTCCCTGACGAAAATCTTCTTCTACTCCATCATCAATCCTCTGGATGGCTCTGCTTAGGATAGTTTTTCATGATTTATGTATTTTGAAAAAACTACAGTTTTTGTATTAAAACTAAGCATCCATGATGCCCCCTCCTAAACCATATGTACTGATTAATGAAATGTTATGGTTTGATTAAGTGTGTGTGCTAATTTGATGGATTGTCTTCTATCTCACGTCTGTTATTAACATGGATTTTGTTAAAAAGAATAACATGCAGGTTGTTAGGGAGATAGGATCGAGCTAAGATTACACACATCCTTGAGTTTGGGGGAGCACAAAAATATGTGTTGATTAGCTGTTGTCTCTAGTCGTGACAGTATACGGAGGATGACTAATACAAGCTTGAAAGAAAGCTTGGAGAAAAATAAACTTAGAGGTAGCTAAGTTTATGGGGGAGATAATCTAGAGAAGCTAGAAAATATAGCTTACTCTATGGGGGAGATGAGTCAAAGAAGCTACAGAAGATAGCTTGAAGAATGGGGGAGAAGACTCTAGGGAAGCTATGACATTAGCCTAACTCATGGAAGAAATCAGCTAAGCCGGAACTTAACTTATGCAGGGGCGAACAAACTTTGATGCACGAGAAGTGTACATTGAACCGTGGGGGAGAACCATGAGTTGGAGCAGAACTTTGTTAAGCACTAGATTCAAGAAGCATGGGGGGAGTGCTTGAAAATCGATGTTTGCCTACTAATCTTTGTCAATTATATGACAAAATGGGGGAGAAATTAGTAGAAGCTATAAGACACCAAAACCAATTATGGGAAGTAATTGGTAAAGCCTAAGTGCTTGGGCCTAGGCCTCTAGGAAGAGAGAGCCATAAAGGGGAGGAATATGAAGAAGCCAATTAACATAAGGGAATGTCTATGCTTGGAGTTTGGAAGATCAAACTCAAAGAAGATTGGGGGAGAAAATCTTCTCAACACTAACAGCTTGGATAAGCTATGGTAGTGTTGGTCAGTAGGAAATCAGGGTGTATGGGGGAGCTTGAATACAAATATTTTATAGTCCATGAATGCATATTTATGTTTTGGGACTAACTCCTTTAATGATTTTCTAGTGTTGCTTACTTATGTACTTGAACAGGGAAAATGAAATGAATCAAGCTCAACAAGAATATGAAGATCATAGTCTTGTTGTTCATTTGAATATGTACATGTAAATCAATGTAATATTTTTGTATTCAAATGAGATGTAATAAGGGTGGGATTGTAATTGAGTTATCTTCTAGGTTTTGTCATGAAATTAACAAAGGGGTAGATTGTTAGTACCTATGGTCCTTAAGTTTGTCAAATCCATGACTCGGGAAGAAGCACTTGCTAGAAGCTGGAAGAGTCATGATGATCAAGAATGAAGATCACGCTCCACCAGATTAAAGTTAATCGTTATGATAATCACAAAATAGGTATTTGACCATAGATGACTTTAGGTGGTACCCATACCTTAGAGAAGACCTTTCCTTGGTTTATTTGAACAAATGTTAAAGTCATTAAAAGCCTAGGGAGAAAGCTTGACGGTGAATTGGAACCCAACTTCGAAATATGTATTTGATTTCACTGTCAGCTCGAGCAATCATTTTCACCGACCCCTTGGTGGAGACAGTATCGACCCATCGTGGTCAAGGACTGGTCGGCCAGATTGACAGAGGTTTTGGATCAAATAATTGTTATTCTGGAATTGTGATTGCTTTACGATAGCTATAAGGCGGTGCGTCGGCACACATTGGGTGGATCTTGAAGAAGCACACATCAACAAGAAAGAGTTTCAAAGGCAAGTGCTTCTTAGTTTTAATTTTATTTAAAACCTTTGTCCCGTGAAAGTGGATAAAGGATGATCGGCTCCTGACTCACTATAAAAAATCTAGAGCATAGTCTCTGGCATAATAGCGGGTGGAATTCACAGCCAAATGAATAGGTTGAATTCATATTCTACATGTGGTGGGCGAAATTCCCAAGCGATTGAGTGAGGTGGAATTCCTACTCTAATTGTGAGGGTGTAATTCTCACTTAGTGGATTTGGAGATAGCTCATGGTTAAGATAGTCCTAACAGTGGATGTAGGTTGGTTAACCGAACTACAATAAATCTGGTCCTATGGTGTTTAATCATTGTGTGTTTGTATTTAGTATTTAAGTACTTTTCTCAACACACATCACTTTGCATTTGATTATCTTTATTTACACATTGTGCACAAGTATCGATAATTAAGCAATATGCAAAGGGTTATAAACTTAGTGTGACCACTTAAGTAATTGAAAACAATTTATCACACTAAATAAATCTCTTGATTGGCATTGTCATTCCGTTGCACGTAAACTTTAAACAATCAAGAAATTTGTAAACACCATGGAAATTGGGATTGACATATTTACCTCCCCCTCTAGGGTCAATCGTGTTCTAGCACCAAGGGAGAACTTTCAAATGGTGTGGATAATATGGATATGGACAAGGCTATGGACATGTGGACTTAGGGTTTACACAACAAAATTTGAATATGGGCTTTGGAGCTATTGGATTTGAACTTGGGCTTCCATTAGACTTCTTGGACTTTGAGCACATGGACTTGAACTTGGGCCTGCTGAACTTGGACTTGCACATTGGCCTGGCCCAATTATAAAATGCGCATGGGTTAATTGAGCTTGACCCAATGCTTGGCATATGGAGCATAGCTTGGCCCATTTGAAATGGATTTCTAGCCCATGAATTGAAATTCAGACTCTGGCATCTTGATTTGCAGCTTCTCTCTTCATAATTAAAATAATCAACCCACCACTTAAAATCAAAAAATTTTGAATTAATGTAGACTCTCATAATTAGATCCAGATTAATCAATTTACCATAAATTTCTTGAAGTGGTCAGAAATTAATGATTAAAATTCTATGTCTAATTTAAGCACAAAACTTGCAATTTTCCTTTGATTTTGATTGATTTCCTATACTTTTCCATTTTTATCTACAAAACTAACAAACAACATTAATTGTGTCCAATATATACAAAATTGAAGGCTAACTAGTCTAATAATCAAGAGTAAAAATATTATTTTTCATGTCTCAACACAAAGCTATCTAAGTTTGTGGCTTTTGTGTTTCATTTCTCAATTGAATCAGTGATGTTGGTTGATTGCGTGAAGAATCTTTAATTTTTAGGAATTGATCTTTCTGCTTGAGTGTTGTTGACATGTGAAGGGGTTTTTTTTTAATGATTAATTAGCAATTTATTCAAAAGAGAGGGGGAACTCCCAAAAAAAATACAAGCAACTTAAACCCGCATCCCGGGCCACGCCCAAAAATCCACTAGACAACCCAAAAGAAAAACAACAAAATAGGATAAACCCACAGCCCATGTCAAGCCCACAAAACCGTAAAATATTCCAAATAGAGAAAAAGCCCGAAAGCAACAAACCTAGGAAAAAACCCACAACCCAGGTCAAGCCCACAAAACCATGAAACAACCCAAACAGAGAAAACCCAATAGCAACAAAGCTAGGAAAAAACCCACAGCTCGGGTCATGTACCACCCTGGATTTCCTTAGCTTATAAAACTATTGGATTGGCCCACTTGGATTGCAATTTAATTGAATTTGAGGTTAAAAAGTTTAAATGGACATTAAATTGGCAAGGAAGTGGGTCAATTACCCAATTAAGTCCCAATGGGTCATGGGTGAGCTTGATTTTAAAGTAATTGGGTAAGTTTAGTTAAATTAGTTGAATTGGATAAATTAGTGCATTTAATGCATTAAACTCCACTTCATCAAGTGAAGTGGCATGTGAGTGATGTGGCATACATGTCATCACATGGAAGCCAACTAATCAAGGATGCCACATCATCAAATGCATGGCCAAAGTGGGACCCAAGTGCCATGTGGTGACAAAGTCACCACATGCATGGTCGACCATGGCATGGGTTGACTTGGTCAACCACTTGTGAGTTCAAGTCTTGAATTAAGATTTTTTTGTTTGAGTTGAGAAGATGAAGGGATGAGATGGGGTAGCTTGTCTAAGTACATTGTACTTACATACTTGGGAACCCAAGGGTCTTCATCTCATGAGCCATGAAACCACCCTTGGGAAGCCAAGAGACTCATTGGTTAAGCCAAGGGCTTCCTTGGTAGGTCAAGCCATTATGAGAAGATGAAGGGAAGAGTTTTAGTTTTAAAAACACACAACCAAAGGACTGCTCAAACCCCTTGGCCGACCCCTCCTCTTTGAGCAAGAGATTTCTCTCCTCTCCTTTCCTCTCTCTCTTCCACCTCTACCTCCATACACTTGGAGACTTTGAAGAACAAAGAAATGAGAAGAAGAATTAAGGAAAAAGAGACAGATCAAAAGAAAAGAAGGAGATTGAAGGAAGGTATGTCTAAGACTTAGTAATATTGGGAATAAATCTAAGAAAAACCATAGATTTGGCCATGGTGTGGACGAACCCATGGGTCCATGATTGGTTGAAATGAATGGCCAAAATTGTTAAAAGGCCATGGAGTTGGAAATCCATCCAAAGGATGGTTATAGGTTGAAACAAAACAACCATAAGATTAAATTCAAACCATGCTATGATACTGTGAATAGATGGATTATGAAAAACCCTAACTTTGGCTAGTGGGTAAGGTAAATTTACTAAATGAAGTATAGAAGATGAAATCCATGTTTAAATATGATAAATGATGGATTTCAAGGAGAAGGGCCTTATAATGAATGCAAACAAAAGGATCTGACACAAAGTCAGTCGACTGAATCTTATGATTTAGTTGACTGAAAGTGTGTTGGCCGAGCATACAAAGGATCTGTTTGAATTTCAGCCAACTGAATCTTGTGATTCAGACGACTGAAAGTGTGCTAGCTGAGCATACAAAGGATCTGTTTGTATTTCAGCCGACTGAATCTTATGATTCAGTCGACTGAAAGTGTACTGGCCGAGAACACAAAGGATTTGACACAAAGTCAGTCGGCTGAAAGTTTGCTGGCCAAACACGTAAGGTATCTGATTGTATTTCAGCCGACTGAATCTTATGTTTCAGTCGACTGAAAGTATACTGGCCAAGCTTGTCAAGGATCTAGTTGTGTTTCAACCGACTGAATCTTATGATTCAGTCGGCTGAAAGCTTATAGGTCAAACACAGATGGGATCTGTTGGTATTTCAGCCGACTGAATCTGTGATTCAGTTGACTGAATGTATACTGGCTAAGCACATATGATATCTGATTGTATTTCAGCCAACTGAATCTTATGATTCAGTTGACTGAAAGTGTACTTGCCAAGCACGTATGATATCTGGTTGTATTTCAGCCGACTGAATCTTATGATTCAGTTGACTGAAAGATTATGGGTCAAATACATATGGGATTTGTTTGTGTCTCAGTCGACTGAATTCCAGATTCAGTCGACTGAACTAGAATGTTATATTTTGGATTATCTTTTAGATGCCTCTATCTATCTGGTAGGATGGAAGGGGTGATGAAATTAAAACGGAAAATCAAATTACTATATATGGTTGAATTTGATAAGGTAAAGAGGTTCGCAAAGGGATTGCGACTCGTCTCACGTGACCGTTAGTGTTATCCTTGCAAGATAGTATATCTGACATTGGTAGGACTCCTACCTCATTGAGAACACTATAGAGTATAATATGACACTTGTATATATTCGAAATATAATGAATGCATTGGCTAATAAATTGTATATGATTATGAGTTGATTTTCAATTATATTATGTATTTGAAATAAAATGGCATTCTTGCATACATTACCTTATGCGTGGCATGGGAGGGAACACATGTGACAAGCAAGCCAAGTTCTGAGTGGTCCGGACATAACTTGGGCTTGAGACTAGCTTATATGAAGCTATATGAACTGTTGAGATTTGGCCGCGTCCAGTTGATAGAAAAGGTACTGCGTAATTGGGCCAAAGAGCTCCTGGGAAGGTCCCGAAACCCCGCGCAGAGGGAAGAGTCCACACTCCATGAGTAATCCCGATTAATTTGTGGATAGGTATACAGTGCCCTGGTGGTTGCCGCCTCAAACACTATGGACATAATTGGCCAAGGAAACCATTGATATGATTTATGATGAGATTGAGTATGGACATTGGGTGGAATTGAATTTGGCATTGACACTCATGACATGACACTTATATTAGCATGATTTTTATATGGACATCATGCATTGTTTTATTACTTATAAGATGTTTTACAAATATGACATTAATGATGTATATACCCTTGATTTACGTTATTCTAATATTACTGTTATGTGTACCATAACCCTAATTGGAATACCTACTGGGCATGTTGACTAATGCCCTACTTCTACCCTATAGATGATGGAATAGGGAATGAAAAGGACATGGGACCGGAAGGGAGCCAAGTGTAGGAGCTTGGAAAGATTTAATTTTAAATTACTTAGTTTTTTATTACATTGATGTATTCGGAGGACTTACATTTTGGATTTGAATAACTTAGAACTTATTTGCTATGGTTTGATAATCCTTAAGTTTATTGGAATATTATGGTGATTGGCTTTCCTTACTTAATGATGACAAGAGAATGAATAGTATCTTATTCATATGAATTATTCCGCAAGCATTATGGAAAGCGTGTGAAAATATTTTAGTGGACTTAGTCCACGCACACGTAGTGGTGGCCATTTAAGGGTTGGGTTTTGAAAACTCGGACTTGACTTGCGTCGTGACGACCCGTCCTATCTCACTTATTTTTAAAAAAAAATATACTCTGATTTACGTGAGTGAAAAAGGGCAGGGCGTTACAGTTGGTATCAGAGCGAAGCCGGAAGTGTTGAATCTCGCAAAGTAAGATTAATACAATATCATGTCTCACTGACAGATAAGAATCCCAAATGACCGACTCTTTGGAGTCTGCTGAATGGGGGCCCGATTAATTTACTTTGATGAGAATCAGACTGTAAGCATTCAATCTGAGAACAACCTTTGATGAGAAAAACAAAAGCAAGGGAAGGACAATCACTATAAGTTGTAGATTTATCAAACGTAGCAAAATAGATCGTCCCTCCCCGAACAAGAGACATGTGATTTCCCCAAAACAAGAAACACTATATGATACTAAGGAAAAAATTTCCCAAATGAGAAATACTATATGATACTTAGGAAAAAAATTCCCAAATGAGAAATACTATGTGATATCTAGACAATTTTCCGAAGTAAGGAACACAAGTGATATATAGAAGAGCTAAACAGAACTTTCCCCTCCCTATGATGATTGGATCAATTATAACTTTAGAGTATTTGAACACAAGTTCTTAGTAGTAAACTAAGTCAACCAATGTTTCGATAAATTAGGAAAATACCTTCACGAAGAAGAAATACCCGACAGAACCTGCATCAAGAAGAAGGACAAGATGATGTGAATATTCCTGAGGTACCTCCCGAGCTGCAGAGCCTAGTGCAGGCAGTAGTCACTTCCGTTCTACAGCAACACCAGAACGGCAATGGAGGCACTACTTCCAATGAATCCCAAGACCGAACAATGATCAGAGACTTCCAACAGCAGTGTCCCCCTTATTTCAAAGGGAAGGAGGGACCCGCAGGAGCAGAGAACTAGATTGAGAAATCACAAAGATCTTGAAGCTGTTTAAGATCACTGATTACTAGGACCGAATACTGCTGGCTACCTCACAACTGGTAGACGATGCCGGCAAATGGTGGAAGGTCATAGAACATCAACAATTGCAGATTCCAGCGGCGAGTAGAACAGAGATAACTTGGGACCAATTCGCTGGGATGTTTCTGGACCATTACTTTCCAGAAGAGGAGAAGGAGCGCCAAACACAGGCATTCATAGCTTTAGTCCAGGGTCCCATGAACATCGCAAAATACTATCAAGAATTCCTCCATCTATCATGCTATGCTCTATACATGGTAGACACAGAATATAAGAAGGCCCGAAAGTTTGAACGAGGCATGCGATCAAGCATCAGAGCCAAAGTCACTATTTTCAAATCAGCTACTTTGACAGAAGTGGTCAGTCGAGCTAGCATAGCCGAGCAAGAGCTGATGGAGACAGTCAGATTTGTGGAGAACAGACGAAGCTAGAGTGGGGGAAATCATTTCCGCCGTCGGAAGAAATTTAGACCCAACTTTGGGAGACCCTCAGCCTCTACTGGTTCCACTGGTGGTTTTCGTCCTAGTCAGCCCTCGACATTAGGACCAGTCTCTTAGTCTCCTCGAGGTGTTATCACCTGTTATTAGTGTGGTCAGCAGGGCCATATCAAGAGGGAGTGTCCACAAAACAGCAGACCCTCTTACTCCAAGGGTTCTTTCCATCCTTCAGCTCGGCTAGCTCAGTTGCAAGGGTCCAGGTCACACAACCAGACAGGACGGGCACCCATTCCGACAGGATCTGGACGGCTATATACATTAGTTCTTCCTCCAGAGACGGTGGATCACTCGGTCATTCAAGGTATGGTAGTAGTTGGTAGTTCTTATGCTTTTACATTATTTGATTCAGGAGCATCCCACTCCTTTATATCTGCTTCTGGTACCTTAGTACAACAACTATCCACTGCAGTCACTATTGTATCCCCTATTGGAGATACATCACTGGGTCTAATCCGCACCTCTGTAGATACTGAACTTACTGAGTTCAGATTTAAATTCAACTATCTGGTACTCGAGATGATAGAATACGACATCATATTTGGTTTGGACTGCTTGGCTACCTTGCAAGCCGACATTGACTGTCACCTTCGCAGAGTGATATTCTAGTCACCCGAGGGAAAACGGTTTATAGTACATGCCAACAGACAGAACATTCCTATGACCAGGAAATTACATAAAGAAATGAACCATCTCGTAATAAACAGTATTAGACTAGACAAGGCGCCGGTGACTGAACTACCTGCTGTAGTGAAAGACTACGCAGGGGTATTTCCACAGAACTCCCTGGTATGCCTCCAAAAAGAGAGATTGATTTCGAGATTAAACTCTATCCTGGCACTACTCCTGTATCATTGCCTCATTATCGGATGGCCCCTGCAGAAATGTTTGAGCTGAAGAAACAAATTGATGAGTTGCTCAGACTAGGATGCATCCGGTACAACACCTCATCCTGGGGAGCACCAGTATTATTCGTAAAGAATAAAGATGGTACTCTTCGGATATGTGTGGATTATAGGAAGTTGAATCAGCTGACTGTCAGGAACAAGTACCCTTTGCCCAGAATTGATGATCTATTCGATCAACTCAGAGGCTCCAGCCATTTCTCCAAGATTGATATTATGTCAGGCTACCATCAAATCCGTGTCAGAGATGAGGACATAGAAAAGACGGCATTCAGAACTCGGTGTGGACCGTATGAATATGTGATCATGCCTTTTGGACTCACAAATGCACAAGCTGTGTTCATGGATCTGATGAACAGAATATTCCGTCCTTATCTGGATAAGTACGTAATTGTTTTCATTGACAATATTCTGATTTATTCCACCAGTCAGGAGGAGCACGATGAGCATCTGAGGATAGTCCGGACATGCTGAAGAATAATCAGTTATATGCCAAAAGCAAGAAAGTGCAAGTTCTGGCTATCTGAGGTCAACTTCTTGGGACACGTGATATCAGCAGGAGGAATAGCTGTGGACCCAACTAAAGTAGCAGTGGTTAGAGACTGGAAAGCTCCGAAGAATGTGACTGTAATTCGCAGCTTTCTGGGACTAGCTGGCTACTATCGCAAATTTATTATGGACTTCTCCAAGATTACGTCTCCACTCACCCGACTAACTTATAAAGGAGTCAAATTTGAATGGTCTGACGTGTGCAATTGAAGGTTTGAGGACCTGAAACAGAAGCTTACCACCGCTCCCATTCTGATTTTGCTGGAGAAAGGCAAGGGATATGAAGTATATTGTGATGCTACAGGAGAAGGACTTGGGTGCTCTCTCACTCAAAGTCATCATGTAGTGGCATATGGATCAAGGTAACTGAAAATCCATGAACGTAACTATCCCACTAATGATTTGGAACTAGCTGCAGTGGTCTTTGCTCTCAAAAACTGGAGATACTGTCTATATAGTGAGAAATTTGAGGTGTTTTCATACCATAAGAGCTTAAAATATTTGTTCGATCAAAAGGAGCTCAATTTAAGATAGCGCAAATGGATGGAATACCTGCAAGACTATGAATTTGCACTGCGATATCACCCTGGCAAAGCAAACAAAGTGACAAATGCCCTCAATCGCATTTCACAGGCAACTGTGGCCAGTATGATTATGAAAGAATGGGAAATGCTGACAACCATCTGAGAGTTCAATTTGCACATAAAAAATCGTGGGAGCATGTATAATCTGATGGTACAGTCCAGTATGGTTTCCAAGATTGGGCAAGAACAGCGGACAGATCCGGAAGTGACAGAAATTTGGGCCAATATGTCGACTAGAGAGGTCATACCAGAATGGGAATTACGACCTGGACAAGGTCTCTTATTCCGAGGCAGGACATATGTACCTCCAGGCTGCAGGAGAGAGTTGTTGACAGAAGCTCATCAATCAAAGCTCTCTATCCATCCGTGTAGCACCAAAATGTACCATGATCTGAAAAGACATTATTGGTGGCATGGACTCAAAGGAGACGTGGCTGACTTGGTCTCTCACTACCTTACTTGTCAGCAAGTCAAGACAGACCATCAGAAGCCGCTAGGACTGCTCAAACCCCTACCCGTACCCGAAAGGAAGTGGGAACACATTGCCATGGACTTCATGACAGGGTTGCCAAGGTCTTCAAATATAATGATACAATCTGGGTTATAGTGGATCGTCTGACCAAGTCTGCACATTTTCTCCCTATCAAGATGACAGACTCGTCTGAGACTTTGGGACGGCGATATATCAGGGACATCATCAGACTACATGGTATTCCTAGGACTATTGTGTCCGACAGAGATGGTTGATTCACTGGCAGGGTGTGGCAGAGCATGCAGTCGACTATCGGAACAAATTTGTTATTCAACATAGCTTTCCATCCACAGACCGACGGTCAATTAGAGCGAACAATACAAATATTAGCGGATATACTGAGAGCCTGTATGGGTAGTTGGGAAGATCACTTACCACTGGTTGAGTTCTCATACAACAACAGTTACCAGGCAAGCCTCAAGATGGCTCCATTTGAGACATTGTATGGTAGACCCTGCAGATCCCCAGTGTGTTGGACAGAGGCCGGGAAGCCTGCTCTTATTGGACTTGATTTGGTTGCAGAGACCACGGAACAAATCAAAGTGATACGACAGCATCTGCTCACGGCACAGAGTCGTCAGAAGAGCTACGCTGACAAAAGAAGAAGATTTCTTAAGTTTGAAATGGGAGACCTAGTATTCTTGAAGGTCTCGCCACGAAAGGGACACATGAGGTTTGGAAAGAACGGGAAGCTGTCGCCCAAATTTGTGGGACCCTTTCCAATCCATGAGAAGGTGGGGGAAGTGGCCTATCGTCTAATACTCCCTCCACAGTTGTCAGGACTGCATGATGTATTCCATGTTTCCATGCTGAGGAAGTACAACCCTGACCCATCACACGTGCTGAATGTGTAAGACATAGAAGTGCAAAGCGACGTATCTTATGTCGAGAGGCTTGTTCGAGTGATTAATACGAAGCAAAGGGTGTTACGAAACAGAGCGATTCCGTTCGTCAAAGTAGTATGGTACCGACACGGTAGTGAGGAAGCCACTTGGGAACTAGAGTAAGAAATGAGAGCAGCTCATCCTGAGATATTTATATGATTTGTTTGAAACCCTACTTCGCTCGATTTTCAGGACAAAAATTTCAAAAAGAGGGAAATATTGTAACACCCCGGATTTCCTTAGCTTATAAAATTATTGGATTGGCCAACTTGGATTGCAATTTAATTGAATTTGAGGTTAAAAAGTTTAAATGGACATTAGATGGGCAAAGAAATGGGTCAATTACCCAATTAAGACCCAATAGGTCATGGGTGAGCTTGATTTTAAAGTAATTGGGTAAGTTTAGTTAAATTAGTTGAATTGGATAAATTAGTGCATTTAATGCATTGAAGTCCACCTCATCAAGTAAGGTGGCATGTGAGTGATGTGGCATTGCCATGTGTCATACATGTCATCACATGGAAGCCAACTAAGCAAGGATGCCACATCGTCAAGTGACATGGCCAAAGTGGGACCCAAGTGCCATGGTCGACCATGGCATGGGTTGACTTGGTTAACCACTTGTGAGTTCAAGTCTTGAATTAAGATTTTTTATTTGAGTTGAGAAGATGAAGGGATGAGATGGGGTAGCTTGTCTAAGTTCATTGTACTTACACACTTGGGAACCCAAGGGTCTTCATCTCAAGAGCCATGAAGCCACCCTTGGGAACCCAAGGGACTCATTGGTTAAGCCAAGGGCCTCCTTGGTAGGCCAAGCCATTATGAGAAGATGAAGGGAAGAGTTTTAGTTTTAAAAACACACAACCAAAGGATTGTTCAAACCCCTTGGTCGACCCCTCCTCTTTGAGCAAGAGTTTTCTCTCCTCTCCTCTCCTCTCTCTCTTCCTTCCACCTCTACCTCCATACACTTGGAGACTTTGAAGAACAAAGAAAGGAGAAGAAGAATTAAGTAAGAAGAGACAGATCAAAAGAAAAGAAGGAGATTGAAGGAAGGTATGTCTAAGACTTAGTAATATGGGAATAAATCTAAGAAAAACCATAGGTTTGGCCATGGTATGGCCGAACCCATGGGTTCCATGATTGGTTGGAATGAATAGCCAAAATTGTTAAAAGGCCATGAAGTTGGAAATCCATCCAAAGGATGGTTATGGGTTGAAACAAAACAACCATAAGATTAAATTCAAACCATGCTATGATACTATGAATGGATGGATCATGAAAAACCTTAACCTTGGCTAGTGGGCAGGGTAAATTTACTAAATGAAGTATAGAAGATGAAATCCATGTTTAAATATGATAAAGGATGGATTTCAAGGAGAAGGGCCTTACAATGAATGCAAACAAAAGGAACTGACACAAAGTCAGTCGACTGAATCTTATGATTCAGTTGACTGAAAGTGTGTTGGCCTAGCATACAAAGGATCTACTTGTGATTCAGTCGACTGAAAGTGTGCTGGCCGAGCATACAAAGGATCTGCTTGTATTTCAGCTGACTGAATCTTATGATTTAGTCGACTGAAAGTGTACTGGCCGAGAACACAAAGGATCTAACACAAATTCAGCCGACTAAATCCATGATTCAGTCGACTGAAAGTTTGTTGGCCAAACACGTAAGGTATCTGATTGTATTTCAGCCGACTGAATCTTATGTTTCAGTCGACTGAAAGTATACTGGCCAGCTTGTGAAGGATCTGGTTGTGTTTCAGCTGACTGAATCTTATGATTTAGTCGACTGAAAGTTTACGGGACAAACACACATGGGATCTGTTGGTATTTCAGCCGACTAAATCTGTGATTCAGTTGACTGAATGTATACTGGCTAAGCACATATGATATCTGATTGTATTTCAACCGACTGAATCTTATGATTCAGTCGACTGAAAGTGTACTTGCCAAGCACGTATGATATCTGGTTGTATTTCAACCGACTGAATCTTATGATTCAGTTGACTGAAAGATTACGTGTCAAATACAGATGGGATCTATTTGTGTTTCAGTCGACTGAATTCCAGATTCAGTCGACTGAATTAGAATGTTATATTTTGGATTATCTTCCAGATGCCTCTGTCTATTTGGTAGAGTGGAAGGGGTGATGAAATTAAAATGGAAAATCAAATTAATATATATGGTTGAATTTGATAAGATAAAGAGGTTCGCAAAGGGACTGCGATTCGTCTCACCGTTAGTGTTATCCTTGCAAGATAGTATATCTAACATTGGTAGGACTCCTACCTCATTGAGAACACTATAGAGTATAATATGACACTTGTATATATTCGAAATACGATGAATGCATTGGCTAATAAATTGTATATGATTATGAGTTGATTTCCAATTATATTATGTATTTAAAATGAAATGGCATTCTTGCATACATTACCTTATACGTGGCATGGAAGGGAACACATGTGACCAGCAAGCCAAGTTCTGAGTGGTCCGGACATAACTTGGGCTTGAGACTAGATTATATGAAACTATATGAACTGATGAGATTTGGTCGCGTCCAGTTGATAGAAAAGGTACGGCGTAATTGGGCCAAAGAGCTCCTGCGAAAGTTCCGAAACCCCGCGCAGAGGGAGGAGTCTACACTACATCGATAATCCCGATTAATTTGTGGATAGGTATACAGTGCCCTGGTGGTTGCCGCCTCAAGCACTATGGACATAATTGGCTAAGGAAACCATTGGTATGATTTATGATGAGATTGAGTATGGACATTGGGTGGGATTGAATTTGGCATTGACACTCATGACATGACACTTATGTTAGCATGATTTTTATATAGACATCATGTATTGTTTTATTACTTACAAGATGCTTTACAAATATGACATTAATGATGTATATCCGCTTGATTTACGTTATTCTAATATTACTCTTATGTGTACCATAACCCTAATTGGAATACCTACTGGGCATATTGAATAATGCCCTACTTCTACCTTATAGATGATGGAACAGGGAATGAAAAGGACGTGGGACTGGAAGGGAGCCAAGCGTAGGAGCTTGGAAAGATTTAATTTTAAATTACTTAGTTTTTTATTACAATGATGTATTCGGAGGACTTACATTTTGGATTGTAATAACTTAGAACTTATTTGCTATGGTTTGATAATCCTTAAGTTTATTGGAATATTATGGAGATTGGGTTTCCTTGTCTATTGATGAATGAATAGTATCTTAGTCATATGAATTATTCCGCAAGCATTATGGAAAGCATGTGAAAATGTTATAGTGGACTTAGTCCACGCACACGTAGTGGTGGCCAGTTAAATGCCAAGTTTTGGAAACTTGGACTTGACTCGCGTCATGACGACTCGTCTTCTCTCACTTATTTAAAAAAAATATATACTCTGATTTACGCGGGTAAAAAAAGGCAGGACGTTATAGGGCAAGCCCAGAAAACATTGCAAAACCCACAAATTTGGTCCAGCTCAGAACAACAATCAAGCTGAAGGAGCCTATAAGCTAGCAGAAGGAAAAATCCCCATTCCCTTGTTTACTGGGCTACCCTGGTCGTTCCGAACTGTAGTTTTTTCGTTGTCATCTTCCTGATGCAATCTCTTGGACAATGCAGCTTCCAGAGAAGGCAGTTATTGGCAGCAATGTGATGACGATTTCCCCAATTAGAGGAGACAACATTGCAAAGAAGGTTGATAATATCGCCATCACTGCAATGGAACAGTTTAAGCTAGAGTTATTTCCGAAGTAAACATTCAAGGACAACCTGGATAACAAAATGGTAAGAAGAAATTCGATCATTTGCCAGTGGCAACTGCCAGAAATGGACTGAGTTGAATCGAAATAAACAGCACCAAGATGAAAAGCACCACCCCTGAGAGTGCAATGAAACGGTACTTCATTGCCATCAGGTATAGGATCCACCAGCTGCTTTGTCATATGGTTGCGGGGGGAGGAAGACTCCACAATACAAAGAAGATCCCATTGACTTTCCTAATCTCATCATTAGACGAGAGGAAGAACAATCTAGATCTAATATCATTTACATTAAGGAATCATATCTATTAGGATATATTTAGGCATTAAAATATATCCTTGCCTACCAAATCGATTTTCTATCCATGGCATCTCTGATCTAATTGCTCCTCTCTCTTGCCCACTGCTATCAGGCCTTGCCGAGCTACGCTACCCTCTTCATCTCCGTCGGCATATCTCCATCTCTCTAGCGACCTTGCGACGGATGTCCTTGCTTGTCAGAGAGTGGCCTCAGTCCACGATGACAATGCCCAGCACCGTGCTTATGCTTTTCAGCCCGAAACTCATCTCCTGCAGACTATCTACCCCGATCTGATTGGCCCCCGCCCAGATCTGTTATTCTCTTTTACGATAGTCTCTCTGCCTTGCTCCTTTCAAGCCTCGCCGTCCTCACCGTCTCTGCCTATAGTTGTTGCCTCTCCCATCTCTCAGATCTGACTCCTAGATCAGATCTCTTCTCTTCTCCAGTGCTCCTCTCTTCTGCCCAATGTCTCTACTTGGTTTCATCAGCAACACCCAGCCGACTCCCAGATCTGCCCTCTTCAACTTTCCTCGCCAACTATCTAGTTCTGTCATCTTGATCCTTCTCCATCGCTGGCATCTCCATTGCCTGCGCGAGCTAGCACCCAAACCGTGACCGGTACAGCCTAGATTTCTTCATTCCCATCCGCTCTGCTCATCTCGTCCCAGACCGTTTCTGGGACAGAGCCATCTTGTGCCCTTGCCTATCCCCCTCTCTATGTTTACTGTCACCATTTCTTTCTTCTCAGCTGTCACCAGATCTCCGGCGCCCCTTTCTTCCACGGTCTCTCTCAAGCCAGCGACGACATTCCCTGCAGCTTCGATGGACTCTCTCTCTGTACGTCGAACTCTTATCTTCTTCTTCTTCTTTTTTCGGCGATCTACACCCTCCTCACTGGAGGCCGCACGACATTCCTCTCTCGGCAGCAGCAAAGAAGCAACACCTCTTCAATTACTTTCCTCTTGTGGTTGATCCCTGTTTTGGCCCAACGACTGTTGCTTCCTTTTTCGTTGGCAGCATTGACAATCTCATCTCCTCTCCACGACACGGTTTTCCTATCTCCGTGTCAACAATAGCGACCACAACGCATTCTTCTCTCTCATGCATGCCGCTACTAAGCTTTCTCTGCACCAGCTTCTTCTCAGGCACCAATCTCAAGCGCCTTTTTCACCAATGCCTACCTCTGTGCCCGACGATTATTCCCTTTGTCGTTGCTGCTGTAACTGCTCTTTTCCTCACATCCACCAGATCTCAGTCTTCTCCATGCTCTCGGATGGCGCTCATCTCTGCATGATCCACATCAATGGTCTGCTCTCTTTGACCGACGGATCTCCTCTCGTTGTTGGATCTCCTCTTGTTGCTAGTGTCATCGTCTTATTCTTTCTTGCTGGCTCTCAACTACCGCATTACTCTTTCCATTGAGCCCGGTGTTGCCTGCTAGTTCGACACGTATGCTATGGCCGATCATTTCGACATTTCTCACCGCGCTTATTATCTTTGGGCAAAGATCTATTTCATAGGCTTGTGGGCAAGTTGTGTGTTACTTCCATACACGCTATAGCGTGAGGGAAAGTATTAGGATACATTTAGGCATTAAAATATATTTAGATTTAAGATATATTGTATTTCTCTATTTAGAGATTTTATCCTATATTTACTTTTCTTATATGTATTTTATTATCTTTATAAATAAGATTGAAGGGTCACTCCTTGATTAAGGGAGAAACCAAATCCTATGTGTATTATTCTACAATATCTTTTCAGTGGAATTGAAACTCTGTTGGAAAATTTTCAAGTTTCTCGTGCCAACAGTGCCAAACAACTGCTGGGAGGATGAGTTTTGAAGCCCATTTCTCCAGCTCAGAAGTTCTTGAATTGATTAAATTTAAAGTCTCTTCGTTAATGTCAATTCCAAAGGAAGCAGAGCTTCAAAAGAATCAAGTTCCAATAGTCATAGACAAAGTGACAGTGAAAAAGGTGATCCCGAGTCTCAGTCTCTGTACAACAGAGAGGGCAGGTGGGATTACATTGAATGCCCTTTTCAAACCAGCATTGAAGAAACAACCACACTATAAAGGAGTGCCTATACATGCATCCAGGGAACCAGGCCAGGCTCATCCAGCTCGGTTCAGATATTGAAGAGTATTTCTCCTGGAAAACAGAGGCTATAGAGGAAATTCCATTTTTATCAGGGATCCAAATTATCTTATGTGAAGGGGTTTTCATGTAAAAAAAAATGCTCATTCCTGCTACTTGGAATGTATGAGTGGACATTAATTTGGACACTTGACTTGGGAGGATTTTGAAAGGTTTGTCTCATTCCTCTTCTTAAGAAAATAGTGTGATTAGAATGAGAGATCCTTTTTTTACTATATGCATAGTAAACTATCATGTGGATCAGTATCCATGAAGATACAAGGGCAGTGTATAGGTGAGAAATTAGTGAGGGAGAGAAATAGAGGGAAAAGTGAAAAAAAAAGTTTATAAATAAAAAAATTTGAGGGAAATGCAAAACTAAGTTAACAAATGAGCCAGACTTTTGAATTCGAGCATGTATAAGTCTAAGCTTAACCTTAATGTTTTTTTTTTTTTTGAATGAGGGTTAGTGTTAATCATCCAAAACGAAAAGAACAACAAAGCCCATAGAAGGAGCCCGGGCCATGCAAAAAGAAAAATGAAGAGGCCCCAAGGAGGCCCACCCACCCCCCGGGATAGGGGACAAACAAATAAAAATTAGAGAGAAACAAACGACCGCATGGGCAAGAACAGAACCCAAATAACACAAAAGCCTACGTCAAGCCAACTTGACTAATCAATAGCAGGAACCATATTATCATCATTCTGATTGCTAAAACAAGCATTGAATCGTTGAAGCAGATGATCCGACAATGAACCAATGCAGTTCTCGTCACAGCCAAAGATTGATAGAAGGTAGAAGACGGCAGTGTGATGAGTGCAAGTGTCCCATGAGTTCTTGGCTTTGAGCAAGCCACTAAGATTCTCATGACAACTAAACAAAATTCTTTTCAAATTGAGCCTTTGAATAAGCAGGGAAGATAAACAATTCTGGATGGCAGTCAAATGATGAACACCAAAAATCCTTGTATTTAAATGTTGAAGATTAGTGCCCATGTAGATACCATCTTCATTCAGACAAAGACAAGCAATTGAGCAAATAGAGGCCCCTGGTAAATAGAGAATCAACAAACTTGTTGTAGGAATGCAACTCAGATCATGCTGATTAGGGATGCTAGCCGTAGGCGAAGGAGTCAAAGGAGGAGGTAGCTCCCACACAGTGGAGAACCTACTGTCCAGACCATGTAAGTCTTCATTGGAGAGCAAGAAAAGTAACCGGCTACGAATATCCCCACAGATAGACGAACAAATTCGCCTAGGATTACTAAAATGCTCATTGAAAATACGAATGTTCCTCTCATTCCAGCAATGCCAAATAGTAGCAGGGACACTTAGGTGAGCAGCCAAGCACTAAAGTCTAGAGGAATTACTAGAGAACAGAACAGCAGCTTCTTCAAGGATAAGAATCCCCCGCCCAGCAGATGCAAACTTCCCCATAAGAAGATGCCAAACCTGATGAACATAGGGGCAATGCAGAAGATGGAGCTTTGTCTCAAGTACTGTGACGACCCAAGATCTCGACTCTGGGGCCCACTATAATTTTCTCAGATTATTTTGAATAAATTTATGAGAATTAAACTTCGATTGGAGATACGTGGAAATGTTGACATTAATTAACAGAAATTAGAGAGGTGAATAAGTAATTAAGTGAGATATGTGTCCCAATCTTTTGTGCCACAAAATTGAGGAATTCTCATTCATTAACCCACGTTTAACTCCAATGTTATGATGTAGAGTTAGGACAGAATTAGCAAAATCATCATCAAGATTTAAATAATAAAGGCCATCAACAAGACATCCAGAACCAATAAAAGAAGTTGATTTCAATAAACTGAAAGAATTATGTACAAATTTGCAACAATACCCATCAATGTCTAACTTAGAAACAGAAATCAAGTTTTTAGTAACTGAAGGTACAACTAAACAATTCAACAAATCTAAATTACAACCGGTATCCAAAAAGAGATGATAAGTTCCAATGGCTTCAACAAGTACTTTTTGTCGATTCCCTAAATAAAGGGATACTTCAGTTGGGTCGGTGTTTCGGATTGTAAGGTATCCCTACATCGTATTAGAAACGTGAGTAATTGCCCCAGAATCGAGACACCAAGTGTTAGAGGAAACTTAAGTTAAATTATATTCGAAACATACAGAAATACAATGTGTACTTTTCTTTTCGAACCGGGCCTTTCTCTTATGATAGGCTTTCTACAAATGTCCTTGTTTTTTACAGAAGTGACACCTCACACTGTCAGCCTTCCCCTTATCATTAGCTTGGGAACTTGAACTAGCCTCATAAGGTTTTGATTTGGCTTTCTTGAACTTTTTGGGCTTCAATCCCTTCTTCTTTACAGGTTCTTGACTTGTGTAATGAATCGTATGGTAACCCATCTGCTTAAGTCTAGTCTCTTCTTGAATCAGCATGTTAGTCAATTCACTAACTTGTCATTTATCTTTCATGGTGTTGTAATTGATTTGAAATGGCCCGTACTGCTGAGGTAATGATCAAAATGAACTGGACCAGAAAGGTGTCATCCACCGTCATTCCCAGGTTTCTCAGTTGAGTTGTGATATTGGTCATATCAGTCACATTATCATACATGCCACGACTCCCATCGAACTTCATGGTGGTGAGTCTGACCATAAGTGTCCCGGCTAAGGACTTGTCAGCAAATTTGAACTTGTCTTCTATGCTTTTGAGGAATTCTTTAGCATTCTCATTGGCTGGTAGGGAGGATCTAATGTTCCTGGTCATTGACATGCGCATGAACTTAAGGCTTAGCTTGTTGGATCTAACCCACTCTTCATGGTTTGACTTCTCTGCTGAAGTACTTACAT
The DNA here is from genome assembly GCA_013350335.1 of Chimonanthus salicifolius. Classification (NCBI taxonomy): domain Eukaryota; kingdom Viridiplantae; phylum Streptophyta; class Magnoliopsida; order Laurales; family Calycanthaceae; genus Chimonanthus; species Chimonanthus salicifolius. The sequence continues at coordinate 61,985,531 of CM023532.1, read as the reverse complement.
TAGTGATGGTAGACTTATCTTTTGTCAATGCTTTATCAAGATTGACAACACCTAAGTGATACTCAACTTGTTTTTTCCAGTTAGAGAAGTTTAGCCCATTAAGCATGGGAACTGAAGAGGGTTGCGCATGCAATGAGATGGATAATTAAGCCGAAAATATACATAATTTCATGATCACTGCATATGGCTATGAATCTAAAATATAATATGAAACACATAAACAATATATTAAACTTTAGTACACAATATTATCGAATCTACCGTTGGGTAATCTTATGACACGCCATTCAAATGTTGCGGTGATTCCCAGTCACCGATAGGACTAACCAACTAAGTACAAATGACTAAATACCGTAGTCACCTTTAGGTGTCCATACTAATACTAACCATAAGTACCCATCAATTATCCTATCCCAATCTGTTAACCACTTAGAACGGTGCACCTTTGGACCAACCTAATATCTCTGTGAGTTAGGGATTGCGATTTGCAAAGCCATTATTATTTAACACATGGTAAGGGTATTAAATCATAGTTATATGACTCAATGTTCAACACATTCCCGTCAAGCCACTTTGGTGACTAGCAAACAGTATCATAATTTGAATTCAAGTCAAGAATAATTATTTTACATCGTGATTGAATCAAATTTGACTTACATTCAATTCATAAATTTTTAACTTGAAACACACGATTTTATATTCAGAACTTTATGTATAAAATATCATAAGTATTTTTAAGTGTTTCAAATTTGATCAAATCAACATAATATAATCATCTTTACATTATTAGATGATGTAGCAGTCTATGTACTAGACGATGTACCAGTCGATGCACCAGTCGATGTACCAGTCGATGCACCAGTCGGTACACCAGTCGATGCACCAGTCGATGTACCTATCAATACATCAGTTGATGCACCAGTCAATGTACCAGTCGATATACCAGTCAATGTACCAATCGACTGATACGGAAAACTGCAAAATCCGAACAAATTTTCCCTTTTTGACTAGGTTCATTATTAATTTTTTCCAAAACACTTTCTGGAAAATAAAAACCATCCTATCATAGATCTTTAGTGAAAGCATCAATAATTCATAGAAACCTTGCTCTGATACCAATTGTTAGCATATTTTAATATGGATTGAAAACTTGGGCATCAAATATTGAGATCTAATGTGCCCAATATTAATAATACAATCCATTATCCGTCAAAACCTCAGGATCTTGAATCAAATAATGTTTTATAATTAATCTAATATTCATTATGCAGAAATATCATCATATCTAAATAGATACATACCCGAATCCATCATATCTAGAATCATACGGTCGATCTCCTCTTGTGCGGTGTCTTCCTCTTATTTTTCCTGCAAAACTTGTGTGTACCAGAGTTTCTCTTCCTTTCCCTCTTGATTTCTCCTCTTATTTTCATGAGTGATGGGTTGAGACAGAGAGAATTGATCCAGAGCAGTGAGAGGACTCTAGGGCTATGTGTTTCCTTATATAATCCATTTTTCATCAAAGTAGGAAGCCAGATCCTAAAAGATCGCTTCCAAATCTGTGACAAGTAATCCGTGTAGGCCTCACTTAAATCCTAAAACATGTATGGGTCTTAGTAATTGTGGATTACCATATACGGTTTACACATATTGCAAATACCACATGAAAGTAACTCAAGAAGGGCAAGGAGAAGTGGTGGACGGGTGCCAACCATGGGATGGATTTTCTCCCTCTTTTTTCTCTTCTAAGTGACCCAGAGTAGCATGACGGGTTGGGAACCTATTGGACTTCATTTTTGAGTATTTATCTCTTAGAAATGTCTATAATTTTTGTTGGGATGCAAAAGAGAGTCTCACATTGGTTATGAGTGGAGAAAAATAAAGACTTATATGGACTGGGTCACTCCACCTATCAGGCTAGTCTGTTGGGTTGGAAACTCAATCCTAACAGTAGTATCAGAGCTAGGTCCCCAAGCCACAACAAGTGGACTCAGGGATCCCCTAACCGAACGGGATAGTTGGCAACTTACTATCCGCCAGAGAGCCTCGTTTGAACGGGAGATTATTTGGGTACGAACGAGAGACCCACATCAATTGTAAAGGGAAAAAATAAAGACTTATATGAGATTGGGTCACTCCACCTATCGGGCTAGTCTTTTGGACTGAAAGTCCATTCCCAAAAAATTTCTCATTCACTTGATAATATAATAAAGACATGTGGCACAATAGAAATGGTTGAGCAAGGGTAACTGGATCAGAATCTAATTCGTCCGAACTCAAAGTGATTAGCATGCAAGGGACGTCCATGCTTACTTGGGTTTTATTTATTTATTTGCAGTTGTTTCTCTCCCCTTTATCTATAAATATGAGGCTTCGGTACATCATGAATAAAAGTTTGGATTGTGACATTTTTACAACATTTAATTTACCTATCATCTTGAAATTCTTGTTGAATCTGTCTGAATTTCGAATGTTAATTATTCAATTGAGTTTGTAGAATGGAGAGGTTACAGATTGAATTGAGTGCTTAAAATTCATGTAAACTTTTTATTTTATTTTATGTAGATAAGAGTTGAGCTTTTCTTTTCTGTTGTGAGATTTTCTATTTGTGCACATTTTCCTAAGTTTTGTCTTGGGTTTAGATTTTTCCAAATCTAAATACCAAGTGTTCATTTTTGTTTTTCTAAGGTTTTTCAGGCTCAGAATTCATGCTCAAGCCTACCATTTTTTTATCAGACACATTAATGCGTTTTGGTCAAATTGAAGAAAGTCCCACCCTATTTCCAATTGATCTTTGTTATTGGATTGAACACATTTATTCTCTAACCATTTATCTTTGGTATGTTAAAATCGACTGTTAAGATTATTAGATGAGTTCCAAACTTATTAGATAACAAATCAAAGTGACTTCACAAACTACCTTTATATATTTTATGGATTGAGACCGCGGGCATTACTATTTGAAATGGATTGAAAGGTAGAAAGTTGGATCAGTAAAACATGCAGTAAGACCTTTCTTATAATTTATGGATTGAAATAGATGAAGAGTCTAACTTTTGAAATTTGATAAGTCAATGGACAAGACTTATTATATGAAGAATTATAGATTTTTTTTTCTTCTATACTCTCGTAAGTATAAACATTCATTTTCCGAAAGGAGAGGATGAATTATTTTGTATGAAGTACTATGACAACTATTTGAAATATTAAGATAATTTTCACTATTAGATTTAACATATATTTATAATAATAGATCAATTGCACAACTTAGAAACTGAAAAGTTGATTGTGAAATTCTATAAAATAGATAATCATCTAACATATTGTTAAGGTTATTAGTGTAATAACACAAATAAACGGAATCAAACAGCACACAATTAACACCGGGTTTTTACAAGGTTCGGCCAAACTCTAGCCTACATCTACAGAGCGTGTAAATTATTTTATTAAGACAAAAATTAGAAGAGACTTTTACATATACAATAATTCCTTCTAGTTCCAGATCCACAAGACCAATCTGGACTCGAGCTGCAGTGTTCTTTGGAACCCACGAACAATGCTTGGACTAGTCTTTCAGAGACAACCCCTCTTTGTGATATGCATCGCTTCCTTTCTCTGTCTCTCTGTATACAGTTATGACAGCAACACACAATCGGCTAGGTGTTATTGCTTCTCCTTTTCACACATTCAGTTGTACCGTGTATACCTCACAGATGCTAATCTAATCAACTAGTTATGCCGTCTCATATTTGTTGAGCACTGAAAATTACCATTTTACCCTTTAATTTTGGATTAGTTAGCCTTTGATTTGTGAATATTAGATGCGTTTAATAGAGTTTTTAAGTTTTGCAGTGTATTTGTGAAAATAAAAGAAAAAGGAATTAAAATGGAGAAAAGTGGGGTTATAGTCCTATTTTTGGAAAGTTTATAATTTTTACCACCTAATTTGATTTGGAATTATTGTAAATTATTATAATTCAGATTCGATATGAGAGTTTGAATTATAATAATATTTTTTAAACTGTGTTCCATTGTAAAGGTGGTAGAAATTTATAAACACACAAATGGACTCATTGTTCGAATCTGAAGCCTAAAGACAAAGTCTGCAATTGGAAGCCAATAAGCCAAAGTCCACCAGTATTCCAGGCCAGATAAAAGTCCAAGTACGGGATCCAAATCCAAAAGATCAAGTGGGACCAGTGAATTTCGTTTGAATGATGTCGTCTTATCTGCAAAGTTCGGTATTTGAAAAAGACAGTGGACTTAGAGAAAAGATAGTGGATTTGAATAAAAGATAAGAATAATGATAAAAGAGTTTGAATCCAAGGAGAGATAAGAAAGAAAGATAAGAAAGAGAGGGATAAGGAGGAACAAAGATAAGGAAATGAAAGAGTTAGCCGATCTCAACAGAGAGAAATTTTGAATTTGAATGGGTCTCTTATCTTGGCTGAATTTGAAGGGTCCCTTATCTCATCTCTTCTGACTCCTATAAATTGATGGTTGTGGGTTCATTGAAAGTTGAACCGGGCAAGACATTGAAGGCTGAAATTGGACGACGAAAGACAGGAGAAAAATAAATAATTTCTAGTAAGTTATTTTTTTTTTATTTAAAGTCCAAAAGAATTGTAATTCATTTCCGAATTTTTAAATAAAATTCATGGCGGTTTGTTTAGATGTATGATATTCTCAATTATTAAATATTTAATAATGATAGTTTCCAATTTTATTTTAATTCTTTTTAAGAACTTTATGAAGCAAATTAATTTTAGGATTTTTCAAGGAAAAGTGGAACCCTTTTTAGGATCAGTGGGACTTGCCGTCTCTCCAGTCTAAGGTTCTTATCAAGAATGGTTGTTTTAAATTTGGGGAAACACAAGTTTAAAACCCGCTCCAACCTAAGGTTTGATTTGAAAAATTTCGATTTAATAATTATTTTAATTAGAATTTTAGTAAATAAGAAACTTGAATTATATTTAATAATTCCAGAATATTTCATAGTCTAGGCCATGTTTTTGTTTTTAAATGGGATAATATGGCACTTCGATGTTTGACCCGATTCCATTTTAGATTATGTAAAAAAATTTATTTATTCTTGATTTATTTTTCTTTTTCTCAAAAATTCATTAAAACAATTTATTGTTCTAAATTAAGATGATAACTAAATGTTTTAGAAAACTATTTCCTTAAATTACATTATTTTTAATAGTGCCATTTTCTATTTCATACATATATTTTGTCGGTTTCCCTTGGGTATGACCTCGCACTCATACTCTATACTATAAACTGGTTCGTACGCTTGCGAGTAAATTAAAATTCACATCAACTCTCTGGCGTCGTTGCCGCGGACATCTCGAAATAAATTGTGTGTTATTAGATTATGTGATTTTTGAAAATAAATCTAATACTGTAGATATGTCTTAATTTAGAATTTCATCTAACTTAGGAATTTTTTTTTAAAATTAAAAAAATAAAAAAAAAAAATTGAAAGAAAGTTTTGATTTAATGGGGTGGATTCCAATTTTCATAACCTTGACTTGATTTAAAATTTTTTTTAGGTTGCAAATATGATATTTCTTCCATTAGTTGTAACTTTAGGACAAGTGCACTTAGATTAGTATTATACATTTTATTTATTTATTTATTTATTTTTTATTTATTTGAATTAGAATCTTCACCAAAGCTTTTATTGTCTGTTTTGCAGGAATTTTAATTATGTCGCGCTTAAAAACCAATGGAGATATGCACAACACGCTAAGGAGCTTTAAACTGTGCATTTAAAAAAAAAATTACTGAAAATATGCATAAAAGGCTAAGGTGAGTGCCTAATTTTTTCTTTTTATTTTTTATATCTCATGCATTCATATAGATTTATTTATGGTGTTCTTTATTTTATTTATTGTTTGCATTTAATTTGTCCATGCATCTAGGTTGTTAGTATTCATGCGTTAATTTAGATTGTTTTATTAATGTTTGCATATTTGTTTGAATGTTGTATGGTAATTTAGGATTGCATTTTCATAATACTTAGAAAAATAAGATTAGTAAAATTGGTTCATGCATCTCCCTAATAAAATCAATTAAGGAACCATTAGGCTAGATTTTAGGGTTTCATGCTCAATAGGAACATTTTCAATCTAAATTAATTTTTGTAACCGGTGAATATTTTTTCTTCAATCATGGTGTCTAGGATTAGTTCTGTCACCAAGGTGTAAAGAGCCTAAGGATAAGTGGAAACTTAAAAAGATGCCGTGTGCTCCTCCACTTACCTAGGAACTTACCTGGCCATGATTATGGTTAAACTCTCATCAAAGACTTAGATTATTTGGAGAGAAAAGTAGGAGCCAGTCTAGAGACCTAGGTTAGTTTAGGTTTTTATTTTCAGTTTTAGGTCATTTATTTTGTTTGAATTTGTTTTGGTCATGTTTTGTCCTTTTTGGTGAAAATAAGTGTTTGGAGACGCGATTCGACCAAGTGATTGGTTAGAATTGAGTCCTCAAATTGTGAACATCCCGTCAATCATCAATCCATTATTGACGACAGTAGAGTCTGTGGGGTTATGGCAATTTTAACGTTAGAGCCTACATTAGAACCCAATCGTTGTAACCATGGTGAGGAGAGTCTGACCAATGGGGGCAAGAACCTAATTCATGAGGGGAATGATGAGGTAAATTCTAGCTTTGAGGATAATCCTATCCAGGACTTTCCTCCGTATGACATGAACAATCCATTAGATTTTACTAGATATGTAGAACCGAGAGCGTACTTAAGAGCAAGATATTTTGCAAGCCCTCAATTTCTAAATGATCTACGTTCCATTATACTATTTCTTCCCTACATAGAACGACCCAAGTCACCTAAATCACCATAATCACCATCTTAGGTCGATTGTTGTGTCCGTCAGTCTAGAGTTAGTCTAGTTTAGGATTTTTGTTTTAGGCCCTTATGAGTGAACCTTTTTAAATACACTTGAACCTTAATTAACACTGTTCCAAAAAAATTCTAATTTGGACTTGATCACTGTGGATTAATGAACATTGATGACAATGTCAAATTTAAGTTTGGGGGTATCAAAATGGGATACACTAGTTTAGTCCAATAAAAAAAAAATCTGAGTCTACTAAAAGTTTTTATGAGTCAATAAAAATAAAAAAAATAAAAAAATAAAACAAATAAAAATAAAAAATAAAAAAAATCAAGGAAAGAGTAAGTGAACACTGAGACTACCCATTGTGAAAAAAAAAATTGTTGAGTCTAAGTGATTTTTCAGCATTAATAGGTAAATAAAAATTTTCATATCATACTTTTTCGATAAGATTTTGATAGAATTTATATTCGGAATAAATTTACACAGCTATATTAAATTGAGTTAGAGAAGAAAAATTTTCATGAGTCTAATAGTCAACAAAGGAATACTAATGGAGACTTAACCCACTAAACTTTAGAGCGTTTCAATATTTCTGAGGGATTTAAGTCAATCCATTTTTCTTTTTGGAGTGCATCAAGTCGTTGTGGATCTCATCATTCTTCAATTTTGGTCATATTACTGAGAACGCCATTAAAATTGAGTTAGTACATTTGAAATTTTTTAGACTTTATTTAAAACAACGAAATCACTGTATGAAACTTATGATATGATTTAGGATATTTTCGAATCGTTTGAGCCTTCATGCCTACTTATCTTTGGTCAAAATTTATTCTGATAGTTCCCAGTTGAGCTTTTAAATTAGCATGTTTTCTTGATCAACCATATTTACCAAACCCAACTCCGATTTTGGAGTTTGAGCCTCATTAAAAGTATATCTTGACCTATTCATAAAAAAAATGTTAGAGACGACAAATATTGAGATGATACCAAAAAAAAAAGGCAAGGGCACAAGAAAGTTAAAAAAAAAAAAGGGAACATCCTGATATCAAAACAATGATATGAAAAAAAAAAAAAAAAAAGATGAATATTTTGGAAAGTGATAAAAAGAAAAAAATAGAGGAAGAAATATCCCGTGATATATTTTAAATACCTCTAACCTTTTGATCAAAATATTTATTCTTAGAGTCTTATTATCCTTCTTTGACTTGACCCGATCCCAAGCCAAGTTTCGTCCTATTAAAAGTCCTATTGATCTTAAGTTGAAATATGGTATTTCATGTAGAGAATAGAAGAAGAAAAATGATAATGTATAACTCAACGTTCTCAGGAAAGTGGCGTTTATTCATGAGATCCAACAATTATTTTCTTTGTCATATACCGTTTTTTTAATACATGTGAGATTTTGAATTTGAATACACAAACTCCGTTCACATATACCTTTGACAGAAAATAACCCAACCTCTGAGCGTTAATCTTTCTGAGAGATATCTACTGAGGTTTGAAGTCAAAGCGTATTTTCCGATGTTGAGTACGAAACTTGTGTCTATTTGGAAAAGAAAACTAAATTTAATATTGGCTAAGCACACACTACACTACGAATATAAGTATTATAAAATAAATTTTGGAATCGTATGATGTCTAAATCTTTATGAACTTGTTTTTGCCGAATCTGAAACTAAGACTATACAAAATTGATGTTTGTGGGTATCATCACTGAAAGCCCTCACGAGACTATAACTCGTCCACTAGAGGTAACCTAGGGGTTTAAAGGCTTGTTGCATATGCTAAATACAATCAAGAGTGCCAGCGAAAGTGGTGTAAATTAGGATTTGAATGTCTAGTTTTTAGTTTTTGTTTTGCTCGAGGACTAGCAAAATCTAAGTTTGAGGGTATTTGTTAAGCACTAAAAATTACCATTTTACCTTTTAATTTTGGATTAGTTAGCCTTTGATTTGTGAATATTAGATGCGTTTAATAGAGTTTTTAAGTTTTGCAGTGTATTTGTGAGAATAAAAGAAAATGGAATTAAAATGGAGAAAAATGGGGCTATAGTCCTATTTTTGGAAATTTTATAATTTTTACCACCTAATTTGATTTGGAATTATTGTAAATTATTATAATTTAGATCCGATATGAGAGTTTGAATTATAATAATATTTTTTAAACTGTGTTACAATGTAAAGGTGGTAGAAATTTATAAACACACAAATGGACTCACTGTTCGAATCTGAAGCCTGAAAACAAAGTCTGCAATTGGAAGCCAATAAGCCAAAGTCCACCAGTATTCCGGGCCAGATAAAAGTCCAAGTATGGGATCCAAGTCCAAAAGATTTAGTGGGACCAGTGAATTTCGTTTGAATGATGTCGTCTTATCTGCAAAATTCGGCATTTGAAAAAGACAGTGGACTTAGAGAAAAGATAGTGGATTTGAATAAAAGATAGGGATAATGATAAAAGAGTTTGAATCCAAGGAGAGATAAGAAAGAGAGGGATAAGGAGGAACAAAGATAAGAAGATGAATGAGTTAGCCTATCTCAACAGAGAGAAATTTTGAATTTGAATGGGTTTCTTATCTTGGCTGAATTTGAAGGGTCCCTTATCTCATCTCTTCTGACTCCTATAAATTGATAGTTGTGGGTTCATTGAAAGTTGAACCGGGCAAGACATTGAAGGCTGAAATTGGACGACGAAAGACAGGAGAAAAATAAATAATTTCTTGTAAGTTATTTTTTTTTATTTAAAGTCCAAAAGAATTGTAATTCATTTCCGAATTTTGAAATAAAATTCATGGCGGTTTGTTTAGATGTGTGATATTCCCAATTATTAAATATTTAATAATGATAGTTTCCAATTTTATTTTAATTCTTTTTAAGAATTTTATGAAGCAAATTAATTTTAGGATTTTTCAAGGAAAAGTGGAACCCCTTTTAGGATCAGTGGGACTTGCCGTCTCTCCAGTCTAAGGTTCTTATCAAGAACGGTTGTTTTAGATTTGGGGAAACACAAGTTTAAAACCCGCTCAAGCCTAAGGCTTGATTTGAAAAATTCTGATTTAATAATTATTTTAATTAGAATTTTAGTAAATAAGAAATTTGAATTATATTTAATAATTCCAGAATAATTTATAGTCTAGGCCATGTTTTTGTTTTTAAATCGGATAACATGGCACTTAGATGTTTGACCCGATTCCATTTTAGATTATGTAAAAAAAATTATTTATTCTTGATTTATTTTTCTTTTTCTCAAAAATTCATTAAAACAATTTATTGTTCTAAATTAAGATGACAACTAAATGTTTTAGAAAACTATTTCCTTAATTCACATTATTTTTAATAGTGTCATTTTCTATTTCATACATATATTTTGTCGGTTTCCCTTGGGTACGACCTCGCACTCATACTCTATACTATTAACTGGTTCGTATGATCGCGAGTAAATTAAAATTCACATCAACTCTCCTCTCTATTTGAAATAGAGAGCGGCTCACTACACTGCTCTCTATATACAGTCAGACAACGTTGGCTGCCTCTCTTCTTGCTCAAACCAACTAATGTTCTCAGGTCCAGGTCTTTCTCAAGTGCCTCTGTGTGCTTGTCTCTTGAAACCTAAGGACTTCTGTGAACAGTGATCTATCACACTGAGATGGAACGAGAGTGCTTCCTCTGCACCTTTCTTATGATCAATCCACAAAGAGATCTCAGCCTGACTTGCTTTATTCCCGTTTTTAGACTTTCGTGTACTTCCTCTCCTCTCAATACATGATAGTCTTCCGAGGTTATATATCTCTCTCTTCACTAACAATTTCTCTTTGTCATACAGAGTGCTCTTCTCGACCATCCAGCTAGCCCTTTTATTTATGTAGAGCATCGACCCAATTTAGGAAAATCAGTCAGACTGAGTATACCTTCAATCGGTCCCCTTGTTCATAATAAAAATTGTCTATTTTCAGTCGAGTCTTCATACATAGCACTTGTCGTGTATTACTTTCTATATCTAGTAAAAGAAAATTGTCGTGTTTGTGCCTCTCCTATTTTCATTGAGAAAATCAAAGCTCCCTGTTTTAGTGGAATTGAGTCACACATCCAACAATCTCCACCTTGGCTAGAATACCACCAACCTCTGCAGACGAACTAAGACAACGTCCTCCACTGCACCTCTCTGCACACTGGTTGCTCTCAGCCTTGCTCGACCTGCAGCTGCAGTTTTGCACCTCTGTGTGAGATGTGCAACCCCACTTTGTGGGACACTCCACCTGTCTTCATCAATGAGATGAATTGGTCAAGCCGAAGCCCTATTTGAACTTGACAGAAGTCTCTTGCTTTGTTAAACTTGACGCATTATTCTCTGAGTTCCACATCGTCGTTTTCACCTTTCCACCGTTGCTTTCACCTGCACCATGAAAACCAGAAGGAACACCACATCCATCTAATGTAAAAGTAACCTTACTTTTTGAGCCATACCTAACTGGTGTCTTGCGGGTTTTTTTCTTTCTACCCACGGCCCGACTAGAAGTTCTCTATTGTCTATCAATGAGTGTACTCAGTATCAGTGTGTACAGACTTCATTGCCTCTTTCCCTTCATCACAATCATAGCTCTTTTAACAACTCTAAGTGCCTCTTCCTTTGCTTTGAAAGCGAAACCTATCGAATTACAGTGTACCCAAAGAAATTAAATTCATTTTAATAGAAGGGACATGATGCACATTCTCTCGAGTTTTCACCATACGGTCAAACAATTTGATTTTAATTGTCTCGATTCCAATTGTTTTGCTAGTCGCGCCATTACCCATTTGGACAACTCCACCATTGCATGGTTTATATGTCTCAAACCATTATCTCCGCGGACAAATGGGATATGAACATCCAGAATCTAAAATCCATTGATTTATTAGATTTTCCATACATATGGTTAACAAGTCAGCAACATCCTCTGCCGAGGCACCTTGTGCAATGCTTGTTTGATCTGAATTTTGTGACCTGGTCTCTCGATCACGTTTCAGTTGATTACAGTCCATCATCTTATGTCCATCTTTCTCGCAATAATAGCATTTGAATTTTCTAGCACTCCTCGATTTTGAACTTGACCCCCTTTGATTTCTGGAGTCTCTGCCAACTCCCCTTCCGCGTTGTTTATTCACCGTAGCCACCACCAACCCATCTGAATTGGATGTGTTTGTCGGCTTCCTGATGGTCTCTGTCTAGAGCAAAGCCGCGGTCACCTTATCAACTGTGAGAGTCTATCTATCGACCAATAGGGTAGTCACCAATGTATCAAAAGATGGTGGAAGAGAAGCTAATAAAATAACAGCCATGTCAACCTCCTCGAATCTCACTTCAACACTTGTCAGTTGAGTGATGATTTTATTGAACGCATGTAGATGGTCTAGAATATTTGTTCCTTCCTCCATCCACAACTGATACAGTTGTTTTCTCATGGACAATTTATTGGTGAACGATTTTGACATGTATAGAGTCTCTAACTTCTTCCATAACACTATTGCAGAAGTTTCATAAAAAACATGATACTTTACCTCTAGTGCTAGACACATCCGAATAGTGTTGACCGCCTTCATCTCTAGTTCCTCCCATGCATCATCTGACAAGGCGTCCTTCTATTTTTCCTACCCTTGCTTATCGAAAGATCTTGGCTTCTCTCTCCCTTTTAGTGCTTTTATTTAGTCCTTGATGTACCAGAATATCCTTTACTGAACTCTGCCATAGGCTGGAGTTTTTCTTTTTATCGAAGGGCACTACCTCGAAATTTGTCCTCGAGATTCCTCTTATTGACATTGTACTGTATTCTGATCACCAACTATTCCTTGGTCTCCAACCAAAGCTCTGATACCATTTGTTAGGATTATTAGCGGAATAACACAAATAAACGGAATCAAACAACACATAATAGACACCGAGTTTTTACGTGGTTCGGCCCAACTTTCGCCTACGTCCACGAAGCGTGTAAATTATATTATTAAGAGAAAAATTAGAAGAGACTCTTACTTTCTAGTTCCAGATCCACAGAACCAATGTGGACTCGAGCTGCAATGTTCTTTTGAACCCAAGAACAATGCTTGGACTAGTCTTTCAGAGACAACCCCTCCTTGTGATATGCATCGCTTCCTTTCTCTCTCTCTGTATACAGTTATGACAGCAACACACAATCTACTAGGTGTTAGTGCTTCTCCTTTTCACACGCTCAGTTGTACCACGTATACATCACAGATGCTGATCTGATCTATTGGTTCTGCCGTGCCACTCTCCTCCCTGTTTGAAACCGAGAAAGGCTCACTACACTGTTGTATACCTCTATATATAGTCAGACAACGCTGGTTGCCTCTCTTCTTGTTCAAACCAACTGATGTTCTCAAGTCCAGGTCCTTCTCACGCATTACAGCCTCTGTGTGCCTATCTCTTGAAAACCCAAGGACTTCTGTGAACAGCAATCTGTCACACTGAGATGGAATGAGAGTGCTTCCTCTGCACCTTTCTTGTGATCAAGGGTATAAATCTCGGCCAATATGAACTAGCGAATATTGGTCGATATTGGCCTATACACAATGAGATTTAAAAAAAAAAATAGGAGAGAGAGAGAATATATATATTGGCCGAATCTTAGAAGCTTAGACACAAACTCTTATGGTATACATTGAGGGGGAGAGATGACTTAATGTGTTTGATTGTGTTAGTGTCTCGGCTTAGCCAAGTCCCTATATTTGTCAATTTCATGACTCGGAAAGAAGCACTTGCTGGAAGCTTGAAGGCCCAAGATGATCAAGAGAAAATATCATGCTCCACCGGATTGAAGCTCATCGTTATGGGAATCACAAAGCAGGTAAAATGGCCATAGATGACTTTAGGTGGTACCCACATCTTAGAGAGGACAATCACTAGGCTTAGTGGAACAAATGGTTAAATCATAAAAAGCCTAGAGAGGAAGGTTGACAGTGAATTGGAACCCAACTTGGAAATATGTATTTTGTTTCACTGTCAGCTCTACCAGTCGTTCTCACCGACCCCTCAGTAGAAACAGGATAGACCCATCGTGGTTAAGGACTAGTCGGCCAGATTGACATAGGTTCTGAAACATTGAACTGTCATTATAGGTATGCCTCTGATCGAGTCTCGTAAGCACCGACCCCTCAGTGAAAAGCTGAAACGACTCCTCGTGGTCAATGACTCCTCAATCAAGATCCTCAGTTCTGGAATCCTTGAACTCATCTGGACTCTCTAAGAAACAGACATATCGGCAATCAAAGACCGATCGAGAGTACCAGGACCGACCCCTCGGTAAAGGGTGACAGGTCGTTCTGGATAACAGGTTTCTAAGAGATGAAACTACTGTCAAATCATGTTTTGCACCATAATGAGCATCTCGTGTGAACTGACCCATCGGTACCATAAGTGTCGACCCATCGGCGACAACAACATGTCGACCAATAAAGAATATTACCATTGGGAGTGCAATTAATGCACAACGGTCGGGTTTGTAATGGTAACATTTCTAATCACCGACCCCTCGGTGCAACCGACCTGTCGGTACATTACCGTTACTACAACTGGTTGCCTTCTCTATATAAATCAATCTTTATGCAACCAGTTGGTATCCTTTGGAAGGATCAGTTGGACCCTCATATTTATCAGTGAGCTTAACAAGGACCAACAGAAGGATCACTCTCTCTCTCTCTTGTGCTTACATTAGGGGAAACAAATACAACCAATCAGATGGATTGAGTTGTGAGAGAGAGAGAGGAAGGAAGAAAACTCATAAACAACTAATCTGAGGATTGAATTAGAAAGTGAGAAGGAGAGAACCCTAAACTTGGAAACCTTTGGTAGAACCAGTTTCCTTGACACCTTGGATTGTGATTGCTCAACGGCGGCTAGAAGGAGGAGCGTGGGCATACATTGTGTAACGTCCCATCCCGCTACGGGCACATTATCTTCGAAATATCTCAAAACATCGCAAAGGAATAGGTAACGGATAAATATTTTTTTGAAATGGGGCAACTACCTCCCGCTCAAAAACTTGCAACAAGGTTCAACATATCAACATAACATGAAACAATCATAGGCTATTCGAACACAATTATACATCACCCGGAAACAAACAACATACAAAGAGGGGTCATATAAAATAAGGTCTCTCATCTGAGAACAATGTAATTATAAAATGTCTAACCACTGCTCCTCTATGGGCACCTGCTCAAGGGGCCCTGCCCAGTCCCTATGCAATCGGGTACCTGAAAGGTAAGGGGTGAGCTAACCAGCCCAATGAAGAGATAATGCACATCACATGTCAACAATATAAGTAGATATCATATGCATGAATGCAAAAAATATCGTAATAAAAGGGGTGCTCATATGTATGAGATCCAACTGCACAACCAACCAATAATTTACCGACTAGTCCGCAACATCATCTCGATGGCCCACATCTGGTCCTCCAACAAACTCCTGGAGAGCAAGAGGTGAGCTAACCAGTCCAGTAAAAGGAATAACCATATCATACATCAACAACATATATATATCACATGTATAGAAAATTAATGGACATCACAATAGAATGAATGTCTACGTACGAGAGTACTCAACTACACAATTAACCAATAGTCCCACCGACCAATCAGAGACATAATCTCCGTAGCTAACAACTGTCCTCCAACGACCCCGATCTTACCAAAATAAACGGGAGACTGTATGATACACAACCGCCAGAATACAACGGGGAAACACGCATCCCCTACGAGGTTTCAACCGCCGGAGCATAACGGGGAAGCCAATCTCAAGGGGCAGGCACCTCAACCGCCGGAACACAACGGGGAAACCCACATCTCCTATGGGGGTCTCGACCGCCGAATCGCAATGGGGAAGTCCTCCCAATAACCAAACCATCATCATCATCATAAACATATACTCATGTAAACAACCTCCCCAAGACATACACATGATGCCCTGATCATATACAACGGTAAGACTATATTCTAATGTAACTAACTCAGAATCAGCAATATATTTCATCGTGCGAGTCAAGAGCTTATAATGGATTATTTAGTCACGCGTGTCTATATTCCACGCGATTCCAATAACGCCTAACGAATAAACATTCACAGTATCACCAGCAATCTCCCAAGTATCATATTCAATTCCAATTGTCCAATTAAAGCTCTCTACAAGCATATAGTTGACTAGAGTACCCCCCAGCAGACCCTCTGCCACGTATTTATTACAACAGTTTTCCCTTACTGAGTGGCTAAATAAATAGAGGGTCACCCCCGGTCACTCCATGTCTAGAGATAACGGTTTTAATATATGCAAGTGCATGCTAAAACAGTGATAAGTCCCCTCACTGTGTGTGTGGAGTCGAAAGTCCAAGCCGAATAAGCGGCTTGAAGGGTCAAATGTAGCTCAATCTGTTGAAACAAGGGGGAAATGATGAGTAATTAAGACAAAACAAGTTAAAAAGAGACCAGAGAGAAAATGGGCCTAAAACTGGGCTGGGCCCAAAACAGGCCGAATTGGGCTGGGCTTGAAACGGGCCATGGAGATGGGCTGGGCCGAAGGTCCGGGCCTGCCAAAAGAGGGCTGGGCCAGATCGAACTGGGCCGGACCCCAACCAATCCACTGGGCCTGGATTGGGTCGGATCAGGCCTGAGCCTGGCTGGGCCAGACTGGGCTTGGGTCGGGTTAACTCAGGGGCCTAAGTTGAGTCCACTCGGAGATTAGGCTGAGCCAACTTAGTTGCTCAACTGAGTTGGAAAAAGGGGGAAGGGGAAATCAGGGAAAACCCGAAAAATCAAGGAAGACAGCGGAAATCAGAGAAAATTGGAGAAAACTGAGGAAAACGGTGGAAATCGGAGAAAAATGGTGGAAAATCAAGGGAGAAAGCGGAAAAGAAGAGGGGAAAGAGAGAGAGAGAGAAAGAGAGAGAGAGAGAGAGAGAGAGAGAAAGAGAGAGAGAGAAGAAAGAGAGAAGAAGAGGGTACCGAGCAGGAAGAAGAGGGATGGAAAAAAGGCGGTGGGAGGCGACGGTTTAAGGAACCAAGAGGGAAGAAGAACAGCGAGAGGAGGAGAAGAAGATGCAAATAGAAAGAGGGAAAATACCTGAAAATGGGGAAAGAGAGGGATCGTGCGGGAAGAAAGAAGAGCTGTCGGGAGAGAAGAGGAACGCACGGGCACTATAGCAGTTGCGGCTTCAGTGTCGCGTGAGGGATTGAGGTATTTTAAAGGGTTAGGGTTTTGGGAAAAGAATAAGGTTTTAAATCCCCTTTCTTTTAAAAAAAAAATACTAAGGTTTTGAAAATAATTTCTTTTCAAAAGAAAATAAAATACAAAGAATTCGAGAACTTGAAAAAAAAAAATCTCGAATAACAAACGTCGATCGGGAAAGAGTGTCATTTTTCAACGACTTTTTTCATGACAATATACATAAAAATTATGAAATTATTAAAATGCCCTTTGAATTTTCAAACTCAAGATTCGATAACTGGGCCCACTACGGCGCCTACACTCTCCTCACTGCTACTACGGTCCCGAAAACAACTCGGAGGTCCGAAATCTCTCCAAAAAAATCGGGAAACTCTAAACGGGTCGTTACAACACTTCCCCCTTTAAGGAAATTCGTCCTCGAATTTCAAACTGAACTCATACCTCTAATGTCAAACAAGACTGAGAACTGCTTCTGCAATGTTGCCTCATTCTCCCAAATAGGAGTCTCTCTGCCCTTGCACTGCCAAACCACTAAAACTAGATAGATAGTCTTACCACGAAGCATTTGCTCTCTAGAATCCTCGATCCACACTGGTCCTTCTTCATAAATGACGTCCTCGTTGAGTCACACGCCTTCCCAGTTAGGCACATGCGACGGATCCTGATGATACTTCCCAAGCATTGAAACATGAAAGACGTTGTGTACTCGGGCGAGACGCGGAGGGAATGCAAGTCTAAAAGCCGCTTCCCCAGTTCTCTCTAGTACCTCAAACGGACCAATATATCAAGGTGACAACCTCCCTCGATGTCCAAACCTATGAATCCCATGACAGGGTGAGACCACAAGGAAAACGGTCTCCAACAGCAACTCAAGTGCACTTCTCTGACGGTCAACATAACACTTCTGCCTTCTCTGGGCAACCAACAAATTTTGTCTAATCAAACTCACCTGCTCAATAGTCTCACTGACCATGTCTAGTCTTGACATCACTGTATCACTGATCTCGGCCCACAAAAGGGTGATTTGCATGGTCTGACTTACAAGGCCCATACGGAGCCATCTTGATACTAGCCTAGTATCCGTTGTTGTAGACAAACTCAATCAAGTGTAACCAACTCTCCAAACTACTGCCACGATCAAAAACATAAACTCGGAGTATGTCCTCTGAGATCTGAACGGTCCACTCCTACTGACTCCCTACCAATGGATGGAACACTGTCCAACTCTTTCTGTAAACTTTGTCAGATTTGAGAAACAAGTTTCGGTCCCGATCTGAAATAATCGAAATAAGTACACCATACAGTCTGACAATCTCTGCCAAAAAAAAAAGAAAATAGCTGACTCAAAGTCTCAAGAGAATCTGTCATTTTCATGCCAACAAACCGGGCCGACTTAGTCAATTAATCCACTATGATCCATATTGCATCATGTCTTCGAGGTGATTTCGGCAATCCAGTCACGAAATCCATAACAATATAACCTACTTCCACTTGGGGATCGAAAAGACTGCAATCTATCACCGGTTCCCAAGTGTTTTATCTTGACCTGATGGCAAGTCAAAATAATGGTTCACAGACTCAGCCACTGACCTCTTCATGCACCTCCACTAGAACCGCTGAAGCAATTCAAGACACATCCTTGCACGTACCGGACGCACAACAAAACTAAAGTGATGGAAATGTCGTAATACCTCCTCGCGGCACTGCCCTTCCATGGGTACGAAGAGCCTACCCTGAAAGGTCAAACCATTATCTTGTCTCACTATCCATCCAAGGGGTCAACTGTCACTGAGCACAACACTCCTCAATGCAATGCACCTCTCATCTATCTACTGAACTCTCGAAACTCTATGATAAAACTTTAGCCGGACAACCGTGCTGCAAAAAAATCTAGATGCTCAAACCTCCGACCAGACTCGAAAAAGCTCCTCTCACCATGCGATTCAAGGCGTCTATAACTATGTTCGTCTTACCGGAGTGGTAAGACAACACAAAGTCATAGTCACCAAGGTACTCCATCCACCATCTCTGCCTCATGTTCAGCTCCTTCTTGAGTGCAATACCACAGTCACTAACTCCAAGTCATAATTAGGATATTCCGGCTCTTTAGGTCTTAAAATGTCTCAAACCATAAATTATCCCTCTCCATCCTACATCAAAACACAGCTCAAGCTATTACCTGAAGCATCGTAGGAAACCGCATTGTCGTGGCCTCTTCTTGGCATAATCCACAATAAAGCGAAGTCAGACTCTCCTTCAACCTCCAGAAGATTGTCTCACAAACTTCGTCCCAAACGAATAACACATTCCCGTTGGTCAAATTTGTCATGGGTATGACGATCATGGACAAATCCTAGACAAACTGCAGGTAGTACCCCGCAACACGCAAAAACTGTGAATTTCAAGCACCCTCTGTGGTTGCTCCCAACTCAGAATAGTTCAACCTTAGTCGGATCCACGGCCACACCGCCAGCTGACATCACGTGCTCAAGAAACTGAACCTCTGGTAACCAAAATACACACTTGTTGAACTTCGCACAAAGCTTGTGATCCCTCAAGACATGAAGTATGGTTCTCAGATGCTGCTCATGATCCTCCTCTGATGCTGAACATATCAAAATATCGTCAATGAACACCACTACAGCCGGTCCAGGCACGGTCTGAATATCTTTTGTTTTTTTAGGTCCACGAAAGTCGTCGGGGCATTGGTTACCGAATACGGCATTACCTCAAATTCAAGAGTCCAAAACAAGTACGGAAGGTAGTTTTTTTTTTTTCAATATCCTACCCCCACACCCTAATTGATGGTAACCCGAACAAAGATCTATCTTGGAGAAGCACTTTGATATTCTCAATTGATCAAACAAACCATCAATCCTTGGCAAAGGATACTTATTCTTCATAGAACTCTGCTCAATTGCCGATAGTCAATGCACAATCTCATGGAGCCATCTTTTTTCTTAGCAAACAACGCAGGTGCACCCCAAGATGAAGTGCTAGGCCGAATGAAGCTAAGGATTTCTAACTCCCTGAGCTGTTTCTCCAACTCCAAAACCCCTGCTGGTAATCAAAGCACAACTCATAAAGTCATCTCCTTCTTGGTCAACAAGGCCGATGCGCTCCAAAGAGGGCGCTGGGTCAATTGTAGCCAAGATATTCCAACTCCCCGAACTAACTCTTTGGCTCCAATACTCCTACTGGCACCACCCGATAATAAGTAATCGAAACAGGCGCCGTATTGAGGGAGCAGATCCACAACAAAACCCACCTCACGATGTGATGACAATCCAAAGAGTTTCTCCGGAAAGACATCTGGAAACCCTCAGACCACACGAGGCATCTCAACATCCACTAACTCGAACTCTCCTCCAACCCAAGCTAGTCACCAAACTGTACAACTCCTCCACGTCCAGACTATGAGTTGTAAACTGCTTAACGAAAGCATCCCCACGAGGAACTGACTTGTCACTCGCTTACGATAACAATCCAAGGTAACCTGATGGGAGAATAACCAATCCGTCCCTAGATGACGTCAAACTCTGACATCTGCACAACTTGTAAACTGACCTCCAATGCTAACTCCAAAGGTCAAAACACAAGATCCATAGATCTGGTCCACGACTAGCAAAACTCAGGAAAGAAAAGGAGGTGAAACATTGGAAACATTCAATACGCCGATCAAGAACTAAGAAACGCTCACTTGCCATGTTTCAGGCACCAAGCTTCCAACTCACTCATACATTGGAATTGGACCGTACGCCGGTCCCACCTGAGTCTCAACGGTCAACCCCACCAGTCTGACCTAAACAAGCCCTTAACAAAGCCATAAGCACCTTTAACTATAACACTGGACTTGTGGGAGTCCTAGAACCAGACATACAATCACTGGCTCCGCCCTCAGGCACTCCCCACAATCCAAAGCACCAAACGGGTCTATCTAATAGTTTAAACATACCAAGCCCATCTACCCCTCATGGAATTCCATCGGCCATCTACAGAGTTAGCCGGCCGGACTCACTCGGTAAATACCCATAAATTTCTAATGAGTCTATCTTCATACTATATAGTCACAAGCGAGGCCCAGATACAATGGCCTCTTAATCTAAACGCGAGCTTCCTAGTGTGGGTCCCACCGAGGAACACCACTAATTACTCTAGGGAGTAGGATCAACGTGACTCCAAACCTAGAGATCTGTATCCCACAACTCCTGTGACCACGCCACGGTGCTCCACCCACCCAAACGAGTGATCTATCTCACCATTGACTCACCCACGAATCAAATACTGGAGAGTCTTACAGAGCGAGAATTCGCTACAAGTCACGTCTCAAGTATGCTAACTGAAAGATAACGCACCAAGCACACCACACAAACCTAGGGTGCCTACATAACACCCCATAACCCGGTTCAATCTACCCTATCACACAGGGGGGTGAACCTAATCTCTAGTTATCATCACATCCAACTCTGTCCCATGCACAGTCCGAGAGTTTAACCTTGCTCTAATACCAACTGTAACGTCCCGTCCCGCTACGGGTACGTTATCTTCGAAATATCTCAAAACATCGCAAAGGAATAGGTAACGGATAATTTTTTTTTTGAAATGGGGCAACTACCTCCCGCTCAAAAACTTGCAACAAGGTTCAACATATCAACATAACATGAAACAATCATAGGCTATTCGAACACAATTATACATCACCCGGAAACAAACAACATACAAAGAGGGGTCATATAAAATAAGGTCTCTCATCTAATAACAACGTAATTATAAAATGTCTAACCACTGCTCCTCTATGGGCACCTGCTCAAGGGGCCCTGCCCAGTCCCTATGCAATCGGGTACCTGAAAGGTAAGGGGTGAGCTAACCAGCCCAATGAAGAGATAATGCACATTACATGTCAGCAATATAAGTAGATATCATATGCATGAATGCAAAAAATATCGTAATAAAAGGGGTGCTCATATGTATGAGATCCAACTGCACCACCAACCAATAATTTACCGACTAGTCCGCAACATCATCTCGATGGCCCAAATCGGGTCCTCCAACAAACTCCTGGAGAGCAAGAGGTGAGCTAACCAGTCCAGTAAAGGGAATAACCATATCATACATCAACGACATATATATATCACATGTATAGAAAATTAATGGACATCACAATAGAATGAATGTCTACGTACGAGAGTACTCAACTACACAATTAACCAATAGTCCCACCGACCAATCAGAGACATAATCTCCGTAGCTAACAACTGTCCTCCAACAACCCCGATCTTACCAAAATAAACGGGAGACTGTATGATACACAACCGCCTCAACCGCCAAAATACAACGGGGAAACACGCATCCCCTACGAGGTTTCAACCGCCGAAGCATAACGGGGAAGCCAATCTCAAGGGGCAGGCACCTCAACCGCCGGAACACAACGGGGAAACCCGCACCTCCTATGGGGGTCTCAACCACCGGAGCGCAACAGGGAAGTCCTCCCAATACCCAAACCATCATCATCATCATAAACATATACTCTTGTAAACAACCTCCCCAAGACATACACATGATGCCATGATCATATACAACGATAAGACCATATTCTAATGCAACTAACTCAGAATCAGCAATATATTTCATTGTGCGAGTCAAGAGCTTATAATGGATTATTTAGTCATGCGTGTCTATATTCCACGCGATTCCAATAACGCCTAACGAATAAACATTCACAGTATCACCAGCAATCTCCCAAGTATCATATTCAATTCCAATTGTCCAATTAAAGTTCTCTACAAGCATATAGTTGACTGTAGTACCCCCGAGCAGACCCTCTGCCACGTATTTATTACAACAGTTTTCCCTTACCGAGTGGCTAAATAAATTGAGGGTCACCCCCGGTCACTCCATATCCAAAGATAACGGTTTTAATATATGCAAGTGCATGCTAAAACAGTGATAAGTCCCCTCACCGTGTGTGCGGAGTCGAAAGTCCAAGCCGAATAAGCGGCTTGAAGGGTTGAAGGTAGCTCAATCTGTTGAAACAAGGGAGAAAGGATAAGTAATTAAGACAAAACAAGTTAAAAAGAGACCAGAGAGAAAACGGGCCTAAAATTGGGCCGGGCCCAAAACGGGTCGAATTGGGCTGGGCTTGAAAACGGGCCATGGAGATGGGCTGGGCCGAAGGTCCGGGCCTGCCAAAAGAGGGCTGGGCTAGATCGAGCTGGGCCGGACCCAAACCAGTCCACTGGGCCTGGATTGGGTCGAATCAGGCCTGAGCCTGGCTAGGCCAGATGGGCTTGGGTCGGGTTAACTCAGGGACCTGAGTTGAGTCCACTCGGAGATTAGGCTGAGCCAACTTAGTTGCTCAACTGAGTTGGAAAAAGGGGGAAGGGGAAATCAGGGAAAACCCGAAAAATCTAGGAAGACGACGGAAATCAGAGAAAATTGGAGAAAACTGAGGAAAACGGTGGAAATCGGAGAAAAATGGTGGAAAATCAAGGGAGAAAGCGGAAAAGAAGAGGGAAAAGAGAGAGAGAGAGAGAGAGAAGACAGAGAGAAGAAGAGGGTACCGAGCAGGAAGAAGAGGGATGGAAAAAAGGCGGTGGGAGGCGACGGTTGAAGGAACCAAGAGGGAAGAAGAACAGCGAGAGAAGGAGAAGAAGATGCAAACAGAAAGAGAGAAAATACCTGAAAATGGGGAAAGAGAGGGATCGTACGGGAAAAAAGAAGAGCTGCCGGGAGAGAAGAGGAACGCACAGGCACTGTAGCAGTTGCGGCTACAGTGTCGCGTGAGGGATTGAGGTATTTTAAAGGGTTAGGGTTTTGGGAAAAAAATAGGGTTTTAAATCCCTTTTTTAAAAAAAAAAAAAAAATACTAAGGCTTTGAAAATAATTTCTTTTCAAAAGAAAATAAAATACAAAGAATTCGAGAACTTGAAAAAAAAATCTCGAATAACAAACGTCGATCGGGAAAGAGTGTGATTTTTCAACGACTTTTTTCATGACAATATACATAAAAATTATGAAATTATTAAAATGCCCTTTGAATTTTCAAAGTCAAGATTCGATAACTGGGCCCACCACGGCGCCTACACTCTCGTCACCGGTACTACGGTCCCGAAAACAACTCGGAGGTCCGAAATCTATCCAAAGAAACAGGAAACTCTGAACGGGTCGTTACACATTGGGTGGGATCTTGAAGAAGCAAAAATCAGCGAAAAAAAACTTTAAGGCAAGTGTTTCTTGGCTTTAATTTTATTTAAAACCTTTGTTCTGAAAGTGGATTAAGGAGAGGTACTCCAGAACCACTATAAAAAACTCTGGAGTGGAGTTTCCGGCACAGTGGTGGGTAGAATTCCCAACCAAATGGATAGGTGGAATTCTTATTCGACAGTGGTGGGTGAAATTCCTAGCCGATTGAGTGAGGTGGAATTCCTACTTTAATTGTGAGGGTGTGAGTCCCCACTTAGTGAATTTTGGAAATAGCTCAAGGTTGAGGAAGTCCTAACAGTGGATGTAGTTGGTTAACTGAACCACTTTAAATTGGTCTTATGGTATTTGATCTTTGTGTGTTTGTATTTAATGTTTAAGTACTCTACTTAACACACATCACTTTGCATATTGATTATCTTATTCTATACATTGTGCATTAGCATCGATAATCAAGCTTTATTTAAAGGGGCCAAAATCTTAGTGTGAATATTTAAAGAATTAAATAAAAATCCATCACACTAAACAAATCTCTTGATTAAATATTCCACTGCACTCAAAATAATCAAGAAAATTGTAAACACCATTAAAAATGGGATTGACTTATTCAAACCAACCACCTCCCCTCCCTCTAGGGTCAATCATGATGTTCTAGCACATTGAAGAATGGGAACTTTCAGATTGCATGTGTCTTATGGACTAATAGTTGAGGGGGAGACGACGTGCTCCACCTAGTATATTATGACTTGCATACAGGTACACACATCTTGAGGGGGAGCAAAGCTTAGTGTCCTAGGATTGTCATTTGAATTCAAATCTTGTAATTGTTGTATTTATTTATTCAAATGAGTTGTAAGGGTTGGGATTTGTGTTTGTATTCATTAGCTTCTAGGTTTTTATCACGAATTGACAAATGGGGAGATTGTTAGTCCCCAGATTGCCGAGTCACCTATTTGTCAAATTCGTGGCCTCAATGAAGCATTGCCTTGGAGAATTGAAGTTAATGAATCAAGCCTCAAAACAATGAAGATCATTTAAAGTTTCCAAGTTCATCACATGTATGGCAATCACACAGGTAAATTCGCCATAGATGACCTTAGGTGAAACCCACACCCGTAGTGGACCTTGCCTAGGCTTTATGGAACAAATTGGTAAACACGTAATCAAGCCTTAGAGCACCCTAAACAGTCACAGAACCAGATGGAACAAACATTAGAAATGTGGTAATCTATCAGGTCAACCCGTCGAGTCCACCGACCCATCAGTGAGACATGACAGACCCATCGAGGTGATCGACACGCCAACTATATTGACAAGGGTTCTGGACTAGAAGGATTGTCATTCAGGGCTCGATCATATCATGTCCACCGACCCATCTAGGTCTTCGATTTGTCGACTGGGATTATGTAGTCTCTAGATAGAACATACTGTAAAATCAGTCTGTTCTCTAATAATTGGGTTCGACCTATCGGCGAGCTTGACATGTCGATCTGGGTTAGTATGAACTCTGGACTTAGGACTCTCAAGTACTCTCAAACAGATACATCGAAGTCATCGACCCATCGAGAGTACCAGGACCAACCATCAATGGACAGACATGTCAATCAATATTTTCAAGGTTCTATATGAGCAGGCTCTGTATTTTTATGTTGCTCACCCATCGACATGATCGACACGTAGTTCATAAGTCTGTCGACCTAATGGTGACACTGACTCGTCAGCAGTTCTAATTTTTGTACCGTTAGAGTGCAATTAATGCACAACGGTCGAGTAGTTGAACAGACACATTTGAGTTCACCGACCCATCGGTGCGCTTGACCTGTCGGTACAGTTCAGACCTGAGCCCTGGATTTGTCCTTTTGAGTTGAGGCCTTTCAAAAATCCAAATACCTGAGATATTATTTGAAGCTTCTACTCTCTCACATCCTTATTCTCTCTTACAAATCTTCATCTTGGAAAATCATCACTTGAGTAAATTTAGAGAAAAATGAAAAATCATATCTAGGATTACATTGGTGAACTTTATGCTAGTGCCCCGGCTTTGCCGAGTCCCTAAATTTGTCAATTCCATGACTCGGGAAGAAGTACTTGCTAGAAGCTTGAAGACTCAAGTTGATCAAGACTGAAGATCATGCCCCACCAGATTGAAGCTCATCATTATGGCAATCACAAAACAGGTATTTGGCCATAAATGACTTTAGGTGGTACACACACCTTAGAGGACCATTCCTAGGCTCAGTTAAACAAATGGTAAAATCATAAAAAACCTAAAAAGGAAGTTGGACAGTGAATTGGAATCGAAGTTGGAAATATAAATTAAGTTCACTGTTAGCTCGACCAGTCATTCTCATCGACCCCTCGGTGGAGACATAATCGACCCATCGTGGTCAAAGACTAGTCGGCCAGTTTGACAAAGGTTCTAGATCATAGAAATGTGATTCTAGGTATGCCTCTGATCGAGAGTCTCACATGCACCGACCCCTCGGTGATGAACTTAACGACCCCTCGTGGTCAACGACTCGTTGATGATAACTTATGAGTTCTGGAACTTAGAACTCAAGTGGACTCTCGAGAAAACAAATATCTCGGTAATTCAAGACCAATCGAGAGTACCAGGACCGACCCTTTGGTAAAGGGCGACAGGTCTTTCTTGGCAAGACAAGTTTCTGAACATGAAACTCTATCTGCATGGTGTTGCCCCAGATCGAGACTCTCATGTGGACCAACCTCTTGGTGCCATAATTGTTGACCCATCGATGACACCGACCTGTAGACCAGGATTTAATATTGTCATTGGGAGTGCATTTAATGTGCAACGGTCGGGTGGTTGAACGGTAATAAGTATGAACACCGACCCATCGATGCCCCCGACCTGTCGATACTGGACAATTTGAAAAAAACTATGATGACTCCTTTATAAATATAAGTGTTGTGTGATCATTTAATTATCTTCCTTGACCTTTGAAGAGTCACACACTCTAAGGAGCGATCAACTCTCTTGTGCCTACACCTGAGAATCAGATACAACCAATCTATTGATTGAGTTAGTGAAAGAGAGAAAAAGGAGGAAAAAAAATATACAAATTAGGAAAGATTTGGTAAAACCAGTTTCCTAGTTACCCTGGAATTGTAATTGTTCAACGACGGCTACAAGGCAGAGCGTTGGGATTAACTCGGGTACACATTGGGTGGATCTTTGAGAAGCACACATCTTTGAGAAAGAGCTTCAAGACAAGTGTTTCTTGGTTTTAATTTTGCTTTAAAACCTTTATCCTGTGAAAGTGGATTAAGGAGGCTTGGCTCTGGAACCACTATAAAAAATCTAGAGCATCGTCTCTGACACATGTGGTGGGTGGAATTCCCAACTGATTGAGTGAGGTAGAATTCCTACTCTAATTGTGAGGGTATAAGTCCTCACTTAGTGAATTTGGGGATAGCTAAAGGTTGAACTAATCCTAACAGTGGATGTAGGTTGGCTAACCGAACCATTATATATCTTGTGTCCTTGTTCTTGTGGTGTTAGAGTTAATTTCTTATCTTCATTGTTTAATCACCATTACTAACACACACACACACATGATTGTTATATACGCTGCGCTTAAACTAATCAATCAAGTAATTTTAAAAAAAAACCAACGATTATTAGATTGACCTATTCAACCCCCCCTCTTCCCTCTCTCTCTCTCTCTCTCTCTCTCTCTCTCTCTCACGGGTCAATCATGTTCTAGCATCAAAGGGGAGAACTTTCACTTTAGATCCTAGAACCTCCCAAAGCTTGTGATTTGTGCATACATTGGTACATCATCCACATCAAGCAGATCAAGCAAGGGAGATTCCTTGAAGAACATCTACATTCAAAAGTGCTATAAAGGCAAGTGCTTCATTTAGTTTTTATTTTTCAATTATCATCTTGTGAAGTAGATTAGAGAGGGTTTACTCTTGCACCACTATAAAAAATAGAGTGATAAGGAAGTAGACCGTGGTTGGTCGAATTTTTGAAAATTAGGATTGTGTTGGTGAAAGTCCTATACTATAAGTGAGGGTGAAATTCCTCACATAGAGAATTTGGGATTACCCAAGATTGATTGAGTCCAACAGTGGATGTATGAGGATTTACTCCAAACCACTATACATCATGTGTCACTTGTGATTGGTGGAATGTGTACTTTTTCAACTTGATTATTTGCATCACATTATTATATTAACTCTTGATTAATCAAGTCATTTGTCAAAAGTCGAAAAAAAAAATGGGGATTGTCCTATTTACCCCCTCTAGACAATCCGTTCTAGCACTCCGGGACTTTCAAGATCTCAGCCTGACTTGTTGCATTCCCACTTTTCAGACTCTCATGCACTTCCTCTCCTCTCAATACACGATAGTCCTCTGAGGTTCTATATCTCTCTCTTTGCTGACAATTTCTCTTTGTTATGCAGAGTGTTCTTCTCGACTAGCCAGTCGTCCCTTTTATATATGTAGAGCATCGACCCAATTTAGGAAAATCAGCCAGGCCGAGTATAAATTCAGTCGATCCCCTTGTTTAGAATAGAATCTTGTCTATTTTTGTCACGCCCCGAACCCGGATGTGGGCCCGGAACGCGACGTAATTTTTTTTTTCTAAACAATCATCATTATCCATTGACCCTCAAAACACGTGAAATTATATATTAAGCATACCAATACACCAATATAATGTATATAATATTAAACTTACAGGCATAAGTTTTTATGCCACATGAGGCATATTTATAGTAAAAAAACACAAAATAGCCAAAGTTACGCTTAGTTTCCATGTGCGAGTAAACCACATAAAATTTCAAGTCCTGACTCCTAACGAGGCACCTTTTGGTTCCTCCATTCCATTCTCCGGCTCATATCCTGCATTATAAGGGACGTGAGCTACTAGCCCATTGAGGAGAATTCAAATTAATCAGAAACCATGGCATGCATGTATCAATGCAAATGAACATTTAACTTACCAACCTATGATCCATTTTTACCTCATGATCATTCTTATAGGACAATGTTTATCCTTATGGTCATATACCTATATTTACCATAAATTCCTATCTCATTATGCCTACAGACATTAACCATCAAGTTATAAACAATTAGAAGATTATTCATCAAGTCATACCTTGCTAATAGATTGGGGATAATCATTCACCAAGTCAAATCCCATTTTTCCACTAGAGTAATAATTCACCTAATCATATCCCAGTAGCCAACTAGAACGCACTAAGATATATCTCATTATTCATACTGGGATCTCCCACCAAGTTATATCCCACGTATTGAGGTCTTAAGTTGAACCTCACCGAAGATCGCCACTAAGCTTCGGTAGTATTAAATCTATCCACTGGAAATAATACAGCAACTTGCAAGTGCATAAGGTCTCCACAACTTGGTTTACTAGCATGCCCAACCCAATAATTCACAAACGGCGCTCAGCCTAATATCTCCAGTTCTCCACAACCCGGTCTACTAGCACATCCAACCTAGCGGTTCAAGATGGCGGTCGACCACAGCCTACTAACACGTCCAACCCAACGGTTCGCAAATGGTGTTCGGCTAATCTTAGCAATTATAGCCCAACAGCCAATATCAGATTTTAAAAAGTTATTATCGTCTACAGATTTAACTTATAACCGTAATTCTTACATACAAATGTCAAAGCATGATAATGCAAGATTTCCAGTGCCGTCTTTACACAGGGACTTATTCTGAAAGAATCACCAAATTCCAGTCTTACCCTTCAATGCATCCAACACCAATATACAATGATCAATAAAAAATAAATATTTACACAAACATATAAACTAGATTTAATAACACGAATGCCTTCACCTAGTTTTTATCTAATAATTCCCAGACACTCCATGGGTCCATAATGCTTTAGAGGCTACAAGTCCTCGGCTCCCCGAGACCATTTTACGCATACGTTCTACATAGCGAGAACATAATTTTCATCCCTTACAAGTAAGCAGTGTCAGGTCTCGCTTTCTAGACCTCTATAACCTTTTCCATCCTTAAATGATCATGGGTCCCATTTCAGTCTGGTGTTAGTGGGTATAACATACAATACAGCATAAGTATCGATTCGAGTCTCATCAACTTTACACGCAGTGTTTATCACAGAAATTTGTAAGAATAAAATGTTAATAGAAATCTATCTACCCAATCCCATGCATTTTCCAATAAAAATGTGATAAGTGTAATGAGTCACCTAACTCTTTCTGTTTCTTTAAATTGTGTCAGAGAGTTAGCTGTTAGTGTGGCCCAGAGGTTACAGTACTGGAATTTAAACACACAATAGTCAACTGGGGTTAATCTTTTCTCCAATTTTACTTAGGGTCGAAAAACTGAATTTTAAACGTAAAATATAACTGATTTTAAATGGTATAATTTAAAATTTAAAATGGAGCCTATTTTTCCCTCAATTTTGAAATACTCATTTTTAGAGCCCATGGCTACCCGATACTACTTCTAACTTGCTTTATAATTAATATAAATGAGAAAATAATTGTTTTGATACCTTGGGTGCAAAATTCTACTAAGAGCGATGGAAATAATGAAAGAAAGAAAAACAAGGAAAAGAAAAAACAAAGAAAAAAAAGGAGGAGAGAGCAACTGAAAGTCGTTGCTCTCTATTGGTTTTTTTTTTTTCCATTCCTATCGCTCCCTCCCTTTCCCTTTTATTTTATTATAATATCTTTTTATTAATTACTTCCATCTCCTTTCACAATTTTGGGTATTTCTGGGTGCCACTGACTAATCTGATCAGTCTACTAGGTTGGATATTTAATAGTAAACATGATATTAAATTTTGGAGATAAACCGGCGTCGAAAACCCAGTGTTTTAGCCAAAAATCACTGTTTTGTCAAAATTTTCTAATTTTGAAGAATCTCTTTGAAATGATCCAACTTTACAATTAAATAGAGTAAATTAATCTGATAAAAAAATTCTAAAGTTCCGAAGTATTTTGATATAAAAACCACACCATCTAAGCAAAAGAGTGTGCAATGGTTCATGTTTCTCGATGTAAAATTAAATATCAAAAACTCAATATCTTGGAAATCTGAGGATACAAGAGGCTTAATTATATTACAGATCGACTACTAACTCTCTCCATATATTTTTAGGATTCTGTCTTCCCTATCAAACTGAGGTTTTACCATCTAAGAAATTTTAGACAGTAAAAATAGGTAGAATTCGGTTGAGATTGGCATTTCGTTAAGTTCAGAATTTAAAAATAATACATAATTTAAAATTTGGAGTTATAAGTAGGTCAAATGACTGAGTTTCCAAAGCAGCCAAGGTTTAAGCCTAAAATAATATTATTATATTCATAATTTGTTATTACACCTTTGAGACTCAATTAAAAGAGCTATCGGGCTCAGATTGGATCAAACTTGAATTTGTTGGAAACCTCATTCTGTGATATTCACGATTGAAGGAACAAAAATCACAATCAATGACTAAAAATTATTTAATTAATCATAATTAATCCAAATTAACATCTAAATTGGGCTAGGGTATTACAATTTTCAGTCGAGTCTTCATACATAGCTCTTATCCTGTATTACTTTATATATCCAGAAAAAGAAAACTATTGCCTTTTTACCTCTCCTATGTTCACTGAGAAAATCACAGCTCCCAATTTTAGTGGAATCAAGCCACACATCCAACACATACTACTTCCACCAACAATTTTAAAAAAGTAATTTGATGTTTTGTCCCATGACTTATGATCATGCTAGTAGACCTTGAAAATAGAATAAATTTATAAAGTTAAATTCCATTAGTAACTCAAGTTCAAATATGGCCAAGTGTAGGCTCGGCCCTGCCTATAGGCGAAGTAGGTTGTAGCCTAGGGCCTCCAAAGAGCCATAACCCTCTAAGGCCTAGTCCATGCGTGCGGAACGCCGAACGCGGTTCTGTGTCTGTGTATGTTCCCTTCCGCGCGTCTGGCGCATTCCTTTCGAGTTTCGGCCCTTCCATTTTTAAAACCCGAAAAATCCTAATCAAATAAAATCATCAAGTGACACTGCCACACCTCTCCTCTCCTCTCTCAATCTCTCTCACAGTCTCACTACGCTCTCTCTCGCTCTCTCACTGCACTCTTTCTCGCTCTCCTCTGACCTCTTTCTCTGTGCTCTCTCTCGTCGTTCCTCTCTCTCAGTGTTCTCTCTTGCCCAGTCGTTCGGCTTGCTCAGTTACAGACTTCAGACTTGCAGGTACTTTTTCATCGATCCCGTCATCCTGAATTCTTGATGGGTGTTTGAAGTATAGATCTGATACTCCTTTGAATCATCAATGACTTGTTGTTACTTGTTATTTATAATATGATTCATTTCTATTTTTCTGTCATGTGCTACTTCCGTGGTCCCCATGTGGGAATAGAAGTAAATGAAAAATACAAACTTTCTACAATTCTATATCAGGCATAGGTTTGCTCATCAGCCCATGGCATATCTTTTATCCCATAATTTATTTTTGGATTTATATTTACAGTGAAATTGATTCCGCGATTCTAATTAATCTTGTGTGGGCGGGACGACGTGCGTGTGACAATTTCCAACTGATTCTAGAAATCAGGTTTTATTGTTCTTTAATTTTGATTATTTAGTTGCTAAATTTTTATTAGTTATCACTATTATTATGTCTAATAGAAACCATCTTTCTCGACATGAAAAAAGAAAAAGACAAAAACAAGTTCAAGAATTGATTCAATCTCAAGCGGGATCTCTTAATAGATATTTTAGTAAAAGTAAACAAAATGAAAGTTCAATTGAAGATTTAGTTAATGACGAATATAATGATAATGAAGAAACTATTAATGAACATAATGATCTTAACTTGGTGAATGAAGAACATATGGATAAGATTAATAATGAAAATAAGAATGAGAGTGAAAAAAAATGAAAATTTTAATAAACATGTTCCTTTAAACATTTATGATCCCGGTAATTGAAAAAATATAAATATTGACCAAAATTTGAGAGACATATTGGTAAAAAAAGCTCCCATAAGAGATAATAACATTAACTTTCCTAAAGATTCAAATAATAGACATTTTTCTATCACAAAATATATTCGATATTTACCAAATGGAGAAAAACATGATAAAATATAGCTAATTTACTCAATTGTTTTGGATAAAATATTTTGTTTTTGCTGTAATTGTTTAAGCAAAATGGACTTAATCATCAATAGGCAAATAAAGGAATTAATGATTGGAAAAATATTAGTAATAGACTTAAAAGCCATGAAACTAGTAACAACCATATTACTAACTTGAGAAAATGGATGGAATTGAAAATAAGATTGCAAAAAAATGAAATAATTGATAAAATTAGGCAATAAGAAATGAATAAAGATAGGGAAAAGTAGAGATAAGTACTATTAAGAATAATTGGTGTTGTGAAAGTTCTTGCTAGAAACAATTTGGCATTTCGTGGAAACAATGAAAAGATTTATGAAGAAAGTAATGGAAATTTTTTAACTTTTATTGAAATAATCGTCAAATTTGACCCTATAATGCAAGAACAACTTCTACGTATTCAAGAGAAAGAAATTCAATGCCACTATCTTAGTCATAAAATTCAAAATGAATTAATACTTTTATTAACAGGTGAGATAAAAATTATAATAATTAAAATGATCAAAGAATCAAAATACTTTTCGATTATACTTGATTGTATTCCAGACATAAGTCATGAAGAACAAATGTCTATCATGGTACGTTGTGTGAATATTTCAATAAGTCCAATAAAAGTAGAAGAATTTTTTTTAGGATTTTTAAAGATAGACGATACATTGGAACAATGACTTTTTAATGAACTTATAGATGTTCTAAAAACTCTTGAACTTAATATTGATGATATGAGGGGACAATAATATCATAATAGTTTTAATATGAAAGGGAAAAATAAAGGATTACAAAATAGGGTACTACAAATAAATCCTAAAGCATTCTATACGCCTTGTGGTTGTCATAGTTTTAACTTGGCACTTTGTGATATGGTAAATTCTTGTTCTCAAGGTGAAACATTTTTTGAAATTATACAACGTATATATAATGTATTTTCATCTTTTACGAAGTGGTGGGTAGTTTTTAAAGATTATGTTAAAGGTATCACGATTAAGTCATTATCACAAACACGTTGGGAAAGTCATATTGAAAGTATAAAAGTAATTAGATTCCAAGCTCCACAGATTAGAGATGCTTTAATTGAATTAGCGAACACTTGTAAAAATCCTAAGACAAAGAGTGATGCTGAAGACTTAGCAACATTAAAAATTGAAAATTTTGAATTCTTATTTGGAATGGTTATTTGGTATAATATATTATTTGCAGGTAATAATACTAGCAAAATAATATTGACGTTGGTTTAAATGCTTTAAAAATACTCATTTCTTTTTTTGAAACACAAAAAGAAAGTGGATTTGAATCTGCCTTGATTGATGCTAAAGAGATTGCTAGACAAATGGAAATTGAACCTATATTTCATAAAAAATGTATTATTCGTAAAAAAAAAAAAAATTCATGAGAATGCTAGTGACGAGATAATATAATCACCTGAATAATCTTTTAGAGTAAATTACTTCTTATATATAATTGATCAAGCTCTTATGTCACTTAAAAGTAGGTTTGAACAATCTCAAAGATATGAAGATACTTTTGGATTTTTGTTTGATTTGAAAAAGTTAAATTCTTTAGATGATGATAGTTTGAAGAGTTCTTTCAATAAGATTGAAGATTTTCTAAGACATGATATGATTTTTGATATTGATGGAAGTGACTTATTTTCAGAATTGTAAAGTTTAAAAGATGGACTACCAAAACAAGTAAAATAAACAATTGAAGTATTAAATTATGTAAAAAGAATGAATTGTTGTTTTCCAAATGTATGGATTGCTTATAGAATAATGTTGACTATACCAAACTGAGAAAATCTTATTTTCGGTCTACAATATCAGAAAAAAGATTAAATGGATTAGTTATCTTATCTATTGAAAAAGATATGTTAAAAAACTTGAATATAGTAATTTTGCATCTCAAAATCCGAGAAGAATAAATTTTAAATAATACTTTGTTATACATTTGATTTTTATATTTTATTTAGATATTTCACACATTGTAAAAGAAATGTATGTTTTTTTTTTTTTTTGTGAGTGTGTATAAGGGCAAAATGCACCATCTTAAGAGTTCACTTAGAGCCTCTAAAATCTCAGGGCTGGCCCTAGCCAAGTGTGACAAAAAGATGTTTGTTGATAGTACATTTGTATGTTTACTATTCATATCTACGTTGTCGAGTTAAGTAATGGACGGCAAAAATAATTTAAGTTTAATTGAGTTTTTAAATTTTAAACCATCATCTAATATTTCATATATATTATATATTTTTCTGAATTTAATAACCATTCGAAGTTACACGTTGGTACATAAGATTAACATGAACAAAGTGTACCATTAAATCAACTAAGTATAAATAATGTGCAATAAATTTATTTAAACTTTATTTGGTCAGTGAGTGATTTAATTTGAATGAGTATTTTGTTAACTCGATTTATTAAATAAATAGTTAAATTGGGGTATAAATTGAGTTCTATTCATATTTAATATCAGAAATATAAGACTAAACATTAATAGGATTTATGTGAAGTTCTAGACACACGCTACAACCTCGGGCTTTTAGATTTTGACAAATAGAATCTATAGAAATTTAGAAGTTTTAAAAATATGACTTAGTTGATCTAATTAGAGTCAATATATGTGAATCTCATATTTAAACATATATCTTTCAAATTTAAATGATTGTGAGTTATTATGTTATGTGAAAATTATCAAGAATCAATTAATTTATTCAAAATATATTCAAGCTACATTTAGGTCAATTCAAACTTGGCTCAGCTATGAAATTGTCTATGGAATGTGAAATTGAATCATAAACTACTAACCCTTTTAAAAGATTTGAAATATATTATTGGCTAGTTGCTTGGCATTTGATTTTCAATAAAAATATTAAAATCTAAAATAGACAAAAAACATTATTCTTGGCCAAAATTTTCAACCATTTTGACCGAAATAATGGTTTGGGTAATTTAAATCTTTCTAAAAATATCAAATTTTTAACGTCAAATGGGACTAACACCAAAAGTTTCAAATAAATAAGAAATATTAAAATTGTTATTTTCTGTCTTAAATTCAAATTCAAGTTTTTAAATGTAATTCAGGTAATCAAGTCAAATTTTATATAAATTAAATTTAAAATTATTACTTTTTAATAGATTCTATATTTTACTCATTTTCTAACCTGCTCATAACTCAAATTATTCTCATCCCTTTTTAATTTGGGTCAATCAATTCAAGTTGAGTCAAATCTATTCATGAGTGAAGTCATGTAATTAAGTAGATAATTAGTTATACACATTGTGTTGACATATTTCAATTAAAGATACAACAATCAAAATTAATCTCCATTATTAAAATATAATATTTATAAAATTAAGTCCGAAAAAATATCAAACAAATAACTAAAATTCAAACGTATACATGTGTATAAAATTAAGTAAATCAAGCAAATTGAGCCATATAAAGTATAATCTTAGACCAAATTAAAAATAAGCCAAATTTTTTATTTTAACTAAACTAAACTCAACTTTTGAGTTTACTCCCACACAAGCTTTTTATCTTTTATTTTTACATGTTCACAACCGAAACCCTAGCATTATTGTTTTGGGGGAAATGCTTATAAATAACGAAGCAGCCCTAACCATAGCCCAAACATCATCCACACCTCTCTTGCCTTTCCCTGCTGCCGTTGCCGGAGGAGAAGAAGAAAAGAAGGGAAGAAACCAATTCATCCCTCTCCCTCATAATCAACTGTTATCTAATCCATTTTATTTCTTTTTTCTCTTTTTTCTTCTTTTGTAGTCCATTAATTGGTTGACTTGCATTGGATTTTTCTTTAGTATTTGTCTTCTATGATGAAGGTGCTGAAAATTTATGTCTGGA
Source organism: Chimonanthus salicifolius (assembly GCA_013350335.1). Lineage (NCBI taxonomy): Eukaryota > Viridiplantae > Streptophyta > Magnoliopsida > Laurales > Calycanthaceae > Chimonanthus > Chimonanthus salicifolius. The sequence goes on along the minus strand of CM023532.1, from coordinate 61,948,240 downwards.
CATCTGAGACCAGTCTATGATTTCAATTGCACGCTCTTCTGAGATCCTTAAATCATCGATCATCTCATTCTTGATATGTTGCTCTAGGCTCATCTCATTCTCAATGGCTTACATTTTTTTTTTCTCTTGTTTTTTTTTGTTATAGCATTTTCAATTCTAAATGAATTGTCCCGCATCAGTTACCCTCTTCTCACGTTGTTTGATCATTTGTTGAGGAGATATAACGGATGCGAAGAGAGAAAAGGTTGGCTTACCAGCCCATTGCGTACCCATTTTTGCCTTGGAGTCAAATGGACCCACCTAAATCCTTCTGAACATATCATCTATTGTTTGATCCCTTTGGAAAACCAGGGAAAAACCTATTTTCCTTTCATTTATTGAAGATGGTTTCAGGAAAATCCACATCCTGGTTGTTGTTTGAATGGGTCGAAAAGTAATCATTTATTTATTTCTTCTATGTACTGTTTTTTTGAGTTTTTTTTTTTCTGGAGAAATGGCAATGATGCATATTATCTATTGTTTGATCCCTTTGGAAAACCGGGGAAAAACGCATTTTCCTATCAACTCATACTTTGATTGAAGATGGTTTCAGAAAGATCCAAATCCTGGTTCCAAAAGTAATCATTTATTTTGTTTTTCTATGTACTATTTTATTTTCTGAGTTTTTTTTTCTAGAGAAATGGCAAATGATGAAGATAATCTTATCCTACACACAGATAATCTCGTGTTGACAAAAACTCCGCTTATTATCTGATGCCATGAATAATAGCCAAATCCCTTGTTCAGATGCTTGAATTTTGAGTGAGGTTTTTAGCTTTTTGAAGAAATTGATTTTAAAGTTTAGGAATTGTTCTGTGCATTTATTAAATTAAGGTGATAATATTTTTATTGTATTATTTTTCAATTTATCAATGTGCCACGCAAATATTTTACTTAAATTTTGTTTTCAAATTGCGGAAATTTGTTATTCTAAGAATTTTACATACTTTCCATGATTTTGCGAACCAACTTGTGGATTATTGAGCCTTTTGATATATATGTGCGTGCGTGCGTGCGTGTCAATGAAGAAGTTTAAGCAGACGGGCGGTCTGAATCTGATGCCATGTTGAATGTCTGCTCCTTGATGGAATTTCTGAGAGTTATTGGAACATTTTTCGGAAGATATGAGAAGATGTTTATGTGTAATTATTTGCTTCGTTATTTGATTATTTTAGTGATGTTTTTTTTTTATAGAAAATGAGATTATTAATTTTGTTTTTCAGAATTAGTAATTTTTATACTAAAAAAGGTTTTTGTTTTTATTCATTAATAAATGATTTTCTATTGCTACGTGTGTAAATGAAGACTAAATTACTACAATTTGATTATATCTCATTCTAGAGGATGAAGATATTTATAGTTGTTGTAGTAGTAGTAACAATTTATAGTAACTTTTTATAGTTTATTTAACATATTTTCTTTTTTTTTTTAAATGATTATATAATTTTATTTTTTTTTGAATTTACGTGTGGAAAACTGCTGGAAATCCAGTGTAAAACTCCTACGGGTGAACTCCTACCTTTAAGGCATATCAAAGTTAGGCCATGAGGGCTCGAACCTGTGACCTTTCACTTCCTGAGGCGGGAGGTAATCAACTGAACTACATCTGAGTAATGATTATATAATTAGATGAACCATTGTTGAGGTCTTGGCTAATTGAGAAATTCTTAAATAAGTCATACATGTTGGGCTTTGTTGAAAAGGCTTGAACCTGTTTATATATAGGAAAGCCCAAATCCATTTGAAGCTGTTAGGATTTTAAAGTCTAAACTCAAGTCTATCATTTAAAATATATTAATTTTTTCAATTGCTATAAAATTTTATTAATATTATATTTAAAGACGTAAATGCTAATTTTTAGATACTTAAATATCTGTCAAAATATTTTATGTCTATTAAGATTGAGTAGGTAAAAATTAAATTTCAAGATAAAATTTAACGAATTCTATAATTTTTAATTTGTTTTCAATTGTTTGGTTATATTTTAATTTTCAAAATAATAGGACTTCTTATTTTAGTGGACCTCAAGTCAAAAAATTTGCTCAAGTGTATTTATTTAACTCCGGTTTTATGGTTTTCATGTTCTATCTTTAGACAAGTCAGCATTCATACTCATCGCCTTGAATTCTTGTCCAAGCAAGTGTGATGTTTGTCTATCTTGGCAAGCTCAATTCTAAAATGAAGGCGTATGAATTTTTAGACAAAAAGATAAATTGAGATCACTTGACAATTATATAATTTCAAGTACTTGTAGCATCGACAACAAACATAATCTATCATATAGGGAAAAAGATTCCTTTTAGTTGAAATTCTAACCTGTCATGTAAAATGTGTTTTAAAAAATGAAAAATAAACCAACAGTTTGATGCGGATGTCATACCAGGAGAGAGATCATTTTGATTGAGGTAAGGCAAGTTCAAACTTGTTTAGCCGATTTCAAAGTATTTCTTTTGAACTTTCTAATGTGCGACTGCCCATTTTACATGGAGCTCACTTGAGACTGCAAATTCCTTGAGACTTTTCATATGCCCAAACCCTGATCTCATTAATATCGGAAGTAGCTTCATACACTCAAGAAGCTTTGGCTGCTCTGCTTCATTCCCTCGCCACTAGCACTCTCTTACAAGATTTCGAAATGTAAATGCAAGCACATCTAAGTGTCTTTTCTGTATGGAGTAAAGGTGGCTTCTTATTAGCGGTAAAAAATTCGGTAACCTTAAATCCTTCTGAGTATATCATATTTGTTGTTTGATTGAGTTCAAAAGTAATCATTTATTTTATTTTTCTATTTACTAATTTATTTTCTGAGTTTTTTTTCTAGAGAAATGGCAAATGATGAAGATAATCTTATCCTACACACAGATAATTTTTTGTTGACAAAATCTCCGCTTATTATCTGATGCCATGAATAATAGCATAGCCCTGTTCAGATGCTTGAATTTTGAGTGAGGGTTTTAGATTTTTGAAGAAATTGATTTTAAAGTTTCGAAATTGTTTTGTGCATTTATTACATTAAATTGATAATATTTTTATTCTATTATTTTGCAATTTATAGATGTGCCACGCAAATCAATTACTTTGCTTTTCTTACAAACTTAGGATATTTGTTTTTCCAAGAATTTTACATACTTTCCATGATTTTGCGAACCAACTTGTGGATTATTGGGCCTTTGATATATATGATGTGACTCGATGAGGAAGTTTAAGCAGACGGGCGGTCTGAATCTGATGCCTTGTTGAATGTCTGCTCCCTTAATGGAATTTCTGAGAGTTAAGTGGAACATTGTATAGAAGATATGAGAAGATGTTTATGTGTAATTATTTGCTTCGTTATTTGATTATTTTAGTGATTTTTATTTTTATAGGAAACGAGGTTATTAATTTTGTTTTTCAGAATTGGTATTTTTTATACTAAAAAGGGTTTTGTTGTAGTTCATTTATAAATGATTTTCTATTTCTAAGTGGGTAAATGAGACTAAATTACTATAATTTGATTATATCCATTTGACTTGAGACTCCATATTTAACATGGAGCTCAGTTGGGACTATTGTAGATTCCTTTTCACTTTTCACATGTCCAAACCCAAATCTCATCATCATTGGAAATAATTTAACACACTCAAGAAGCTTTGGCTGCTGCTCATGGCCTCAACTAAAGAAAGACTCACTCTTTCAATATCGGCATATACATCAACAATATGCTTATTTCTTCTCCTTTTTTTCTTTTTCAAACCTTCGTCTATTTTTTTTAATTTTTTTCTAAATTATCAAAAATTTGGCCTTTAAAAAAATTTAAAAAGTTAAAAATAAAATATTGGGCCATATTTCATCGACATGATCAAGATTGATATTAATTTTTTTTAAATCTTGATATTAAAGTTTTTTTGGATATCAACAATATTGTTGATATATTTATTGTACAATTGATATATATCATATGTACCGTTATATGTTTCCCTTTAAAAATCTATATATGTCGGCCTTTCATGGGTGAGTGATGCATCTTATGCCACCTAAGCAATCACTCGTTGGTTGAGTGGTGCAAGCTCTTTTTTTACAACACTGCATCTCTCTTCAACAAATGCCTGCAACTTAATTAATAGTTGAAGTTGAAAGTTTTCGTTTGTGTTAGAATGCTAGTCAAGATTGACCTTAGAGGGGAAGTGAACAGGACAATAATTTATTTTTCTATTTTTTACAAATTTTTTGATTAATTAATAGATATGCAGCTGATTAACAATCCTAATCAATCCTAATCAAGGGATGTATATTGTAACAAGAGTGTCCTAATACTTGACTTATCATACAAAAATAAGACTAACACCTACAACACAAGATGTATAGTGATTTAGTTTAAACAAATCTACATTTATTGTTGGACTCACTCAACATTGGGCTATCTCGAATACACTGTGGGGAATTACGTCACTACGAATAAAATATGACTTTTACCTCATTAATTGATTAGGAATTTTACTAAATCATCTAAGGTTTTGAAATGTTCGAATAAATCTCAGTTTACATATTTATCCCTCTATTTTTTATTGTGATTGAAGCATTTTGTTTTAGTCAATTTCATAATGATAATGATCTAACAATAAAATTACTAAGAAGCACTTCCTTTATTTGAGCTCTCTTGAGATGATATATTTCTAGCCGATGTCAGCGAAGATGTGCCTTGTGTATGCGCAATCACAATTCTTGGGAGGAGGTTGTAGGATTTAAGATATGTTTATTTAAAGCCTATATATTGTTTTCTCACTCTTTCAATTTCAATAAAGATGATTGGATTTCTAATGAGTCACCTAAGTAAAGTGTTTGGAGATGAGGTAGGATCTCTTCAAGTGTCCAGCCAAAATCATCAAACTTTGGAGTATAAATAGGCAAACAGAATCCCAAAGGTACAACGAGCGATTGATTGTGTGTTCAATTACAACTGTTGTAATGTGATCATTGTGCATTTAATGTTCTCTGATGGTTAGAGAATGGTCACGTACGATTGATTGTGCTTCATGATTGATCGTTCGTGTTCATTGGTGATTGATCGTGGGATGACGAATGTATCGGTCTGAGGCTATCTAGTTTTGATAGTGCTTTGTCAAGACAAATCTTATTCAGACCCAGGGTGATTGGTCTTGTCCCTGATATGTCGGCCCTATTCACACGATTGGTCATGTGGCCGATTGATCGTCCATGATCAAACTCCTTTTTAGACCAGACCATTTAAGTCTAGCCGATCGATCGTAACCACGATTGGATCGGCCTTGTCTCAACGATGTATCGACTACACAATTGCATCGTCTTGAGACCTCTGGTGTTTGCCAGACCATTCCAAACCAGAACTTTTGTTTTTCCATAAGATTGATCGCTATACCACGAGGTATTGTTCCTGTCACTAGCGATTGATCGCCTGACATGATTTGTCGTCTTAACAGTAAAATCAATGGTTTGAGTATAAAGTCCATATTTTGATTTTAGTGTAAAACATCCACTAGGGTTATCTTGATTTAACCAGATGTGATATCTAAGCTTAGGCATGATCATCTTAAGTTGCTGGATACTATCTAAAGGCATCTATGGTCAATTTACCTTTGTGATTGCCATACACTTGGTGATGATGAATTTTCAATTTGATCTTCCATCTTTGAACACTTGCTTCAATCCTGAGCACTCATTAAGTCTTGTATTCTTGTTTTAACCTTCTGAAGCAATGCTTTACCTAAGTTATGAAATTGACAAATAGGTGACTTGGCAAACTGGAACACTAACAGGAGTCTTAATTTAGTATTTATTATTATTATTTTTTTTTCATCGAGTATATTGTTTTTTGCATTTTTTTTTCTCATTGATTAGTTTGAATTGCAAGGATACATTGTAATCCTTTTTCTTCCTCGCATGTTGTCTTGAATGACCAACCATGGTTGGTTTTGTCATGCGATGTAAATTAGTTGTATCATTAGCTCATCAACATTACCATGGACTTCAAAGATACCCTCCTTTTAAATAATTGGAAAATGTATGAAAAAAGAAAAATGAGAGCAAAAGTTAATGCAGAAAGAAAGAACACAAAATGATTTGAATAGGTTCTTAGTGATTGAAGTTGGCTAAATAATGTGGTGTTCCAGTCAATGTTTTAAAAATCGACTCGTCAAGCGAACTGTCTCGATTGAAGATCGGATTAAATAATGTCCAACTGGATTCAGTTGTGGTTGAACTCGTGCCATGATATTGTAGTATTAATAATATTAAATTATTAATTAAAATTTGATTATTGCGTTGAAATAAAATTTAAAATAAAAATATTTATTTTAAATAAAAATGTTAATATTTTTGCAAAAAATTAAAATAATTTTTTTATTTTATAATTTTTAAAATAAATAAATACTTATTAGGAAATTATTTTACGAGATGAGATCTTGCCACTCAAAACTCCCCTCTTCAGTTTTAAAAATATGAAACTTTTTGAATCTCTTAACCTCATAACATGTTTTTTCCGATCTCCATTTCTCTAAAGAAAGTACTTCAAGCCTCCCAATCACACTTCCCCAAAGGAAGCCTTTGAGGTTTCTCTCTTTTCTTACCCTAGTATTTTCATTTTCTACAGTGTGCCTACAGAAAATTAAAGCTATCGAACTTGGAAAAACTGGAAAATCAAATCTCTTTAACAGGAGAATCATAACCCTTTCCTAAAGTATGTGATATTTTTCATTTCATTTCTCATCTCATTTGCAATCATCTCTCTTTTTCTTTCCATATCTTCAAGTCGATTCCACAGAGGCTTTCAATTTTGTTTTTGAAAAAATAAATAATTTTCTTTTAAAAAAATTACTTAATATTTTTTGAAATGGTTTTTTAAGTGTCACGGATTTTTTTAGAAAACTGGTCAACCTGCGAGTTTTGTCGATTTTTTATGGGTTTTTCTTTAGAAGGTTTTTAAGAAAACCGGATTGTACCTATGTCGGTTACATTTGAATTGGCGGTTCAATCACAGGTTGGTCTGGGTTTTAAAACACTTTTTCCAGTTAGCTTTTGACTTAGGACATGTTATTTATGTAGGAGTGTGGCTCGATTTGGAGATTTGAAGTCCTATTTGGATTAGGAGTCAACTCCTATTAGTTCTCTTTGTATTTTCACTTTAGGAGACTTCCTATGTTTTCTCTACTTGTCATGCCCCGACCCTAGTGTGAACCCTTGCCAACAGCTTGGCGAGGCCTCGCCTAACAACAAAAGTGTTGTTAGGGCTGATCCTTTTAAGTTGATTTTCTCAGTTTCACCATTTAAATTCCACATTACACATCATGACACAATCAAATATACATCAATATACCATAATGTATATATAGAACTTGTTCAGAAGGTTTTTGACCCCATATGGCACAATTATTTGATAATTACAACTTTCCCAAAATACTAAAAATAACTAACATAAACAGTCTTTTCCCACGGACAACTTCTGGAATCCAATGACTCCAGCTCCTAAGGAATTGTGGAGGGATTCTTTGCTCTCTCTTTCAGCACATCTCCTGCATTATAAGGGACGAGAGAAACTAGCCTAGTGGGGAGAGGTGAATATACCAATGAAATTCTAGACATGCATGAAACAGTTAGCAATGCAAATGAACATGCAACTTACCAACCTAGGACCCATTTTCACCCTCATGGTGCCCTACCGAGATTTATCACCAAGTCATGCCATTGAGTCAACAAGGATCTTTCACCAAGTTTTATCTCAGCAAGCCATAATGGCATTTCTCACCAATTCATATTCATAAACCAACTGGGGGAATCCTTCACCAAGTCATACTCCATTATTTAGACAGGATTCACCAAGACACATCCTATTGTCCATATGGGGATCTATCACCAAGCCATATCTCACGTATTGAAGTCCTAAGTTGAACCTCACCGAGGATCTCCACCTAGCCTTGGAAGCGTCAAATCCACCCACGGGAAGTAATGCTGCAACTTGCAAGTGCTTCCAATCATTCTAACTTTGATGCATCGTTACACTCACCAAGACTGAGATCATAGACTATGTACCCAGAACAGTCCGGAATAACTCCACTGTCTCAAAATTTCCATAACTCATACCACCCTTGGAGGCATTCTCTTTAAACCCACTAAGCTTACCATATATAATCACATACACAAATATAAACATATAAAACGGGTTACTAACGACTCGCGCCTTTACCCTATTCACTGAATCACTCAACCTTTAGACATCCACATGGGTCTCATCCTATAACAAACCATAGGTTGAGTCTCATTGCCTTCTCTGGCTGAGTTTTTCATAGAAAATTTGTAAAATAGAGTAAATGTATAAATTTACCTACTCAATAGTATATACACGTAAATTATTTTCCAAACCCCATGTTATTTTGTAGAAAACAAGGTAATGGAGATGAGTCACCTAGACTCTTTCTACTCCTTTAAATTATTTCAGAGAGTTAGCTGTCAGCAATCCAAAACACACAATAAAAAAATAGAATTTACTCAATGCCCAGTCTCGTATTCTTTTCTGGCTAAAGAAGAGTATTGAAACACAGTCCAGAGGGTACAAAAATAGTAAAGTAAATAAAATTACTCAGTGTCACATCCTCGTATTTTTCAAAGCAAAGCAACAGGAAGTATTGAGAATTAGGCCCAGAGGGTACAGAACAGCAAGTAAATAAAGTACTCAGTGCCCAAACCCTTTTACCACCAGGCAACCAAGGTTGTTTCGATGACCACCAAGCGGCGAAACCGCTGCTCTACATGTGGAGATTTTCAGCTTAGAGGGTACAATACATGAAAATACACAAAACAGGAAAAGAAACACACAGTAATTAGATGGGGTTAAGCTTTTCCCAGATTTTACTTAGAGATGAAAATCTGAGTTTTGAAAGTAAAATAAAACTGATTTTAAGGGTGTAACTTGAAATTTAGGAGGAAAGCATATTTTTCTCTCCATTTAGAAAAACTTATTTTTAAAATCCATCACTAACTCATTTTACTTCTAACTTACTCTTGAGTTAATAAAAACATGAAAATGATCGTTTTGATACCTTGGTTGCAAAATTTCGCTAAGGTTTGCCTGCATTTGAAAAACTCAATGTTAACACAAGATAGAAATGGAAAGAATAAGGCACTGGAAAGAAAATAAATTTTTTTTTTTAACTTCCCTTCCTTCCCAATCTTCCTGTGTTTAAATAGAGAATGGGTTGGCTTTTCAGCCACCCACGTCGCATGGCTACTTCTTGTAGCCTTAGCAAGGGTTTGAGATTTTTTATTATTTTAATATTAGTTCTTTTTACTAATTACCTCCACATCCTTCCTCACATTAGGTGTTTCAGAGGTCCCACTAGATTGATTTGATCGGTCCAGTAGGTTGGGTATTAAAAATTAGATGTGGTATTAAAATCTGGAGAGAAACACACGTAAAAAACTTGATGATTTCACCAAAATTCACCGTTTTTGTCAAATTTTTATAATTTTGAAAAATTATTTGAAAAAATTCTGACTTTACAGTCAAGTAGATTAAATTCATCTGACAAAACAATTCTAAAGCTCCAAAGCGTTTTGAAGTCAAAAGCCACTCCATCTGAGTGAAATAATGTTTTTAGTTAAAACGACTGTCCATATTTCACGGTGTAAAATAATTGTCAAATACTCGATGTTTTGGAAATGTGAAAACATAGGAAGCTTAGTTATGATACAGATCGAGTACTGACTCTTTTCATATATTTTTAGGACTTTGTCTTCACTATTAAATTGGGCTTTATCACCGAGGAAATTTGAGGGGATTAAAATATGTGGAAGCAAAGCGACCTTGGCATTCCATTATGTTCGGAATTTAAAAATACTTATAATGTATAAATTTGGAGTCCTAACTAGTTCAAATGGGTAGGTTTCAGGAGCCAAAGAGTTTAGGCTTAATTAAAAAGTCAAAGTATTTACGGTTTTGCCTTTATGAAATAAAAAATCAAATCAAACCCTATTGGTCTCGAATCAGACCAAACTTGGACTCGTTGGAAAGTTCATACCATAATCTTCACAAATAACGGCTAAAAATTACTTAATTAATCATAGTTAACCAAAATTAACCCCTAACTTGGGCTGGGGATTACACTACTTCTCCTAATTCTTCTCTACTTCTTTTGTCGGTAGAAACCTTTGTATAAGATAAAGAGACTCTCGTCTGTATGGGTTGGCTTTTGTGTGGCCCCTCTTGGGTACCATCAAGAGCTGTGGGTTTGTGACATAGAAAATTCTTGAGGAACAGAGAGAGAAATTTGTATTTGTAGGTCTTTCCTTTTCTTCTTCCAACTTCTCGGCTAATTCAATAGTCCAGAGAGTTCACACTTCAAACACCCTCTCATTTAGGTTGGGTTTGCAAAAAGATGTGCTTAGATCTCTGTCTTTGAGGAAAGGCTCAGTTTTCAGTGGGAAAAGAACAATAAAAGGTGGAAAAAAAAATGAGTGAAAGCGAGCGAGAGAGTTTTTCTGCAGGGATTCTAGGAGCGGCAGATGGTAGACTAGACGGAAGAGGGACAGTGGAGGTCGCTGGAGAGGAGGGGTGGCAGCTTCTACAGCAGAGGAAGAGAAGAAGCGGCGAAGTTGATCCATCGATCTCTCTTTTTGTAGCATACCTACCGGAATGGCCGGAGTATAATCTTCGAATGTGGCTACAAGAACTCTTTACTCAATGGGGTGTCGTTACTGATGTTTTTGTTCCTCGAAGAAAGATGCAGTTGGGAGACTCTTTGGCTTTGTCCGTATGGCAAAAGGTAATCAGGCTGAAAAGGCGACGAGGGCTCTGAACGCATCCTAGTTGGGAAGAAGTTGTCGGTGAGTCCGGCAAGGTTTGATAGAAATGAAGCTAAGAAGCAGGCTTCCCATAAGCGCTACATCAGTTCTTCGAGAGCCCAGTCCGCCAAGCCTCACACGGTATTTGACTCACGGTCCAAAGGAGTCGGAGGAGGTGGTTTAACTCAGTTGACAGGAGGGTTAGAGTCCAGGAAAATCGGAAATGTGACGGTGAAGACATGGAAAACAATAGGGAATCACAGGCCTTGGAATGAGGTTGTCAAAAATTCTGGGAAGAAGCAGGTTGTTGACTCTATGGGTGGCACTCAGATTTCTCCTATAGAGCTCTCCATTGATCTTATATAGAGTTTAGAAGACAGAGAGGAACTTCAAAAGTGGTTGTTGAATGCAATGGTGGTGGCTCCCTTCCAAGATTTGTCAAGTTCTCAAGTGGTTAGAGCCCTCTAGATGGGAGGCCTTTCTGTGATACAATGCAGCCAGATCGGAGAGAAACGATTTTTGGCATCCCTAGAGGGAGATCTGGATGTAAGAAAATCTATGAAAGTAATCTCGGCCCAGTTCAGAATCCTTGGTAAGTGGCATCCAGATATCTTCTGCCATTCGAGATTTGCTTGGTTAAGGTGCTTCGGCTTCCCTCTGGAAGGGTGGACGGAAAAAATCATTACGGCATTCGGATAGAGGCTTGGTAACTTGATTGAGATTCATTCTCGGAATCTCACCAAAGAAGACTGCACCCTGCTTCATCTGTTAGTGGAGGTGGGTATCCATGATCATGTGCCTCAGTCGGTGTTTGTAGACATTAATGGAAAATCCTACCAGGTTAAGGTGTTGGAGGTGGTTTCTCCATTGGACTGGCTGGCATCTCTTTCGGAGAAAGTTGGCTCTTCTCCGGCAGCTATGGAGTCCTCTCACCTCAGTGTTCCATCCCTGGCTATCCCACGTGGCTCTCAGGAACTGAGGGAGGTGCTGGTTGTTGAGCCAGTCGAGGAAGTGTGGGATACAGATGGGGTGATGGGGCTGCATGCATTGTCTAAGGAGGAGTTAGCGTATGATGTTGTTTCTACTCATGACACTGCTCAGTCTCAGCAATTAATGAAGTCAGACAACTTGGAAAACAAAACAGCAAAACTGGGCCAGGTGTTTGTATGCAGGCCTAGACCCGGTAGACAACTTACTCAGCTACCACACCTGATGGGTTCAGGCCTACCTGATTGGATGATGAAACAGTGTTACTCGGGTGCCTCACCGGGTGGAAGGATTTCTTCTCTTTCCCACTCAATCGACTGGGTTAATCAGCTCTCCTCTATCTTCTTTCCAATTCCTCAGTACAGTATCTCTCAACTCTTCGAAGGGAGGTCTGGATTTGCAGCCAAGATGGCCGAAGATGTCGGATCAGAGCGGCAAACACGTATCTTCTCCTCGGTGGCTGACTTGTCATCTAGCCAGGCAACCAGGGTGGGCTGCGGCATGAGGGTTGATCAGACTAGAAATCTAGGACAGGCTGCGGCTCGGGGGTTGATGAGCTTGGAAAACCAGGCGTGGCAGGGGCAGATAGATGGCTCTCATGGGTCTACCGTCCCCAACTTCGGGCGCAATGTCTCAGTCTTGGGTCACCCATTACGGTGGGGGGAATCATGTGAACAGCGACTAGAAGCTAAGGCATCAGAATACGGTACTATTTCCATTCCTACTTTCCCTCACAGCAGTAAATTGGATGAAATTTCAAATTTAACTATCAACCGGAACTGGTTGAAAATAAATGGTGGAGATCTAGATTGTATGTTAAAAAAGGGTTATACTAAACAGGTGGGGAAGGAAATCCTTAAGGTGGGTCAGGATTTGGGGATAAATTTTTTCAATGAATCTGTGGCCCTAGAAAAGTTGGCCAGATTGGAAGCTTCAGACCACTCATCCTTCAACTCTTTGAAAAATCCGATTAAGAGGAGGCATGCACTTTCTTGTTAAGGCTCTCACCCCATGTTTACAGTGTTTTGCAAAAGAAAGGTTAGGCAAGCAAGCAGAAGATCCAGGAGTGCCAGAGTTTCCTTATGAAGGTCTTGATTTGGAATATTAAGGGTCTTGGACTCCAAGAAAAAGGAGGGGCAATACGTAGGTTTATCCAAAAAAACAGAATCGATGTTCTTCTTCTTCAAGAAACCAAAAAAGAGGAAATATCATCTCAGCTGGTTAGAGAGATATGGGGAGTCAGAGATTATGGAGCTTTCTTCAAACCGGCGGAAGGGCGATCAGGTGGCCTAATAAGCTTATGGAACCCTTCAACTCTAAAAGTTTCGACTAGAATGATGGATTCAAGATCAATTTCTATCGAAGGAGAGTTGGTCGAGGAAGGGGTGGAAATTTGTGTTACAAATGTGTATGGGCCTAACATTGAAGGGGAAAGGGCAGTTTTCTGGAATGAGATAGAAGACATTAAAGCTTGGGCCTCTTCAAGGTGGTGCGTGGGGGGCGACTTCAATGCCTTAAGGTTTCCATCAGAAAATAAAGGTGGTAAGGAGTTCACCAGAACAATGGAGCACATCTCCACTTGCATCGACAATTGTGACCTCATTGACTTACCGCTTAATGGAGGGAGGTTTACGTGGTCCAATGGACATATTAGAGCAGCCATGAGTAGACTTGATAGATTCCTTGTGTCAGCCGAATGGGATGCTCTTTTCCCAGGAGCTAGTCAAATGAAGCTTCTCTGTCCAATCTCGGATCATTGACCAATTATTCTTGACTCGGAGGAGGTGGATTGGGGTCCAAAGCCCTTTCGATTTAATAATGCTTGGTTAAAAGATCTTAAGTTTATTGAACTTGTGAAATCTTGGTGGGATAACTTTAATATCCATGGATGGGTGGGCTTTGTATTAGCACAAGAACTCAAGCTGTTGAAAAAGAAAATCAAGGAATGGGTGGTTTCAAGTGGGGCAATGTCCAAGAAAAAAGGAAGCGGCATCCAGAGAGTTGGAAGTCTTGGCTAATATAGAGGAGGATCATGACCTTGAGGAGGATGAATTAGTGTGCAAGAAAGAAGCGAAATCTTCTTTATGGGATTGCATGAGATTAGAAGAGGTGGAATGGAGACAGAAATCCAGGGCTCTATGGTTAAGAGAAGGGGATAAGAACACTAAATACTTCCATGTTTGCACCTCCAATTGTAGAGCCATCAATGTTATCAGATCAGTGATAGTGGATGGTACTTATCTCTCTGATAAGGCGGGCATTAGGGGAGCAGTTGTGTGATTCTTTTCGGGCATTTTTCAGCCGTCTTTTGTAGCCTTGCCTCCATCCCACCCTTCTACGTCCGGGCCTCCTTTTGTTCCCTATTCAGCTTTTCAGTCGCCGCATGCTGATCCGGGTTTGCCCTTTCCTTTCTCTTCTTCTTTGTTATGTGATTTGGCTTTTTGGAAACTTGGTACGTTGTTTGCTTTTTCTTTCCCCCAGGTGCGGTCTTCTTGGAGCGGAAGTCGTCTTCCCTCTCCCTCAGTGTTGTTGGAGTGCTTTTCATCGGTGGCATTCTGATATTGGTGGAACTTACTTTTTGTGTCACCCTTGACGTTGTCTGGTGGTGCCGAGATCCTTGCTCTATCGGCAGTACTACTAGGATCTAGTAGAGTCGGACTTCGATCGGAGGTGGTGGGCTCCTACATCTTTGACATTGGCATTTTGCGGGGCTTCTCAGTATCTTCTTAACGCTTGGTGGAAGGTTGCTGGGACTCTGCGCAGTCGAGCTTCTTCCCTATTGGAGTTTCAGACCTGCTGCGGCTTACTTCTTTTGAGGCTCGGGTACTATCCTTCTCTATCTCTCCTTATTTTCTCTATTTTGGTGAGCTGTCTTTGGGGGTTTTCTCTTCGCCTGGGCTTTTGGATGGGGTGTTATCTTCCCTTCTATTGATCTCTCTTCCCCTTTCACTCTCTAGGCACAACTTCTCTCTTTTTTCTTTGCTTAGTTCCGCCTCTAGAATTGACTCTGGATCCCGTAGACCTTCTTTGGAGGGACTCGAGTTTCCCACGATTAGTGGGGATATGGCCAGCTGGCTAGAGAGGGAATTCAAGATGGAGGAAATAGTGACAGCTTTAGATAGTCTGAATGGAGATAAGGCTCCTGGCCCCGACGGTTTCAACTTCACATTCTTTAAGGCTTGTTGGGAAACAGTCGGCCCTGTTATCTTTAAACTTTTTAAGGAATTCTTCTCTAATGGGATAGTTTATAAGGACCTGAAGAACTCCTTTATATCGTTAATCCCGAAACGGGAGGGACCGACTGAATTATCACATTTCTACCCGATTAGCCTTGTGGGGAGCATCTATAAATTGTTGGCTAAGGTGTTAGCTGATAGGCTAAAAAAGGCGCTACCCCAAGTTATTAACGATTCACAAGGAGCCTTCATTGAAAAAAGACAAATTTTGGATGGAATTTTGATTGCTAATGAATTGGTGCACTTGAGGAAAAAAGAGAGGAAACCTAGGTTACTGTTCAAAATAGACATGGAAAAGGCTTATGATTGTGTGAATTGGATGTTCGTGAGATATCTGTTTGGGAGAATGGGTTTTGGCAGGAGGTGGCAGAAGTTGATGAAAGCTTGTGTGAAAGGCTTGAGGTATTCAATTTTGGTTAATGGTTCTCCCACTCCACCAATTGAAGCCACTAGGGGTTTGAGACAGGGGGACCCTCTATCCCCTTTCATATGTACAATGGTAGGGGAAAGCCTAAATCGATTGGTGTTGAAAGCTAAAGAATTGGGTATTGTGAGGGGGTTCGAGATTACCTTGGAAGGTCCAGCGATCACTCACTTACAATTCGCCGACGATACCCTTTTCTTTTGTGATCATAATAAATTAGAGGTCTTGGGCTTTCGTGCGATATTGAGATGCTTCGAGTTGGTTTCAGGACTTCAGATAAATCTAGGCAAAAGTACTTTGATTGGGGTTGACATGGATGACTTGGTGGTTAGAGAGTGGGTTAATGAAGTCGGATATGGGATTGGGAAACTGCCTTTTCTATACATTGGGTTGCCGATCGGGGGGAATCCTAGGCTAAAAAGATTTTGGTCCCTAGTTCTAGAAAACGTGGAGAGGCGGTTGGCAGGCTGGGGTAAGAAATATTTATCGTTGGGTGGAAGAGTAACTCTACTCAAGTCGGTGTTGGTCAATATGCCGATGTATTATTTGTCTCTGTTTAAGATCCCTATAGGAGTGGCCAATGCGATGGAAAAACTATTTCGATGATTCTTATGGGGTGATCATGAGGGAAAGAGGAAAGTTCATTTAGTGGCCTGGGCTGAGGTTTCTAAACCAAAACACAAAGGTGGATTAGGATTTGTCCCTATGAGAGTGAAGAACGAAGGTTTGTTATGCAAGTGGGGCTGGCGCTTCTGGTCATAGAAAAACGCCTTATGGGTCCAGCTTCTATCGGCTAAAAATGGTTTAGCAAATGCAAATGGCTGGTCTCTAGGAGAGGGTGTGATGCAGTCTGGCTCCAGGGTACTTAAAGATTGGTGGAATGTGTGTGAAGGTAAGACTGAGGTTGGTAGTTTATTTCAAATAAACCTTCGCCTGTTGGTTTGTAAGGGGGACCGAACTTGCTTTTGGGAAGATACTTGGTTGGGAGATAGGCCGTTGAAACAGTTATTCCTCAGATTTTACCGAGTAACTAGGATTAAGCAAGCTTTAGTTTAAGATATGGTCAAGGTGGAAAGGCATGGTATATCGTGGATTTTTAACTTTAGAAGAGACCTTCGGGCCTGTGAGGTTCAATCCCTAAATGACCTTAGGGCGAAATTGGGTGAGTTTAAGTTGGATGTGGAAAATGGTGATGAATGGGTATGGACGGGGAATTCTTCAGGGGTCTTTTCGGTCAAATCTCTAACTGACCTTTCCTCACTGTGTTTGGAGGGCTCTTTAGCTCCTCCGGCTATTATTTGGAACAATCTGGCCCCACCTAGAGTTCAGATGTTCACCTGGTGTGGCGCAAAAAGAAGAATCTTGACCAAAGTGGAACATTGCCGCAGAGGACTTTTAGGCTTCGATGGAGATTTGTTCTGTCCTCTTTGTCATTTGGCGGAAGAATCGTTAGACCACCTCTTCGTATTATATCCAGTGGCTTGGAGATTATGGAGCGAGATCGTAAACCTGTTAGGAGTTTCTTGGGCCTGCCCGGGATCGTGGGAGGGGTTTTTGGAATCTTGGCCATTGGTCCGTCTACAACTCAGGAAGTTGGTATGGAATACTATTCCAGCTGCTGTCCTGTGGTCCATTTGGAGAGAGAGAAATTCTAGAGTTTTTGAGGGTAAGAGTTTAGAGTTTGGCAAGCTGTTTGAAATCGCCAAGTCGAGATTATGCTCTTGGCTTTGTGCTAACAGGGAATTCAAGGATTTCAAAGCTGAAGATTTGTGCTTATCTTTGGATGGGTGTCTGGGCCCTTCCCTCAAGAGGGGTAAATCTTTGGCGATGTGGGCTTTACCCCCTGCTGGGTCGTGGAAATTCAATGTTGACGGGGGATTCAAAGGTAAACCTGGGCCGGCTGGGATTGGAGGCGCTCTTAGGAATTACTTGGGTTATACTTGTGTTGCTTTCTCGGAGTCTGTCGGGATCAAGGAGTCAAATGAGGGAGAACTTCTTAGTATTCGGAGGGCTTGTCCATAGGAGTGGTCTTAAGGGGGGAGAAATTAATTATTGAAAGTGACTTTTCCAATGCTATCAAATGGGCCAAGGGTCTGAAGCGTCCCCCATGGAGATTAATTACCTTAGTTAGGGAGATTAAGGAGTTAATGGAGGGCTTGGAAGTATCTTTCATTCAAATTAGTAGGTCAGCAAATGGGATAACGGATTTCCTTGCAAAAAAGGGCATTGATAGGGCTATTCGTGGCACCTTTTTTGCACCGGGGGGCTAGTGGCTTCTTTTGTCAGGCTGCAAATCCTTGCCGTCTTTATTATTTATTATTTTGTTCCCTTCTATTTCTATTGTTTTTTTCCCTTTCAGGCGGGGGACCTAATTCTCTTAGGCTCACCCCTTTCTGTTATTTTGTACTTTTTATCATTAATGAAAATTCATTCTTAACTGTTTCAAAAAAAAAGAAATTTGTATTTGTAATCTGCCGTTTGGAATTACTGGAATTTGTCGGTGTTGCCTGTGGACCTTGGTCTTTGACCGAACCACGTTAAATCTTGTCTTCATGTTGATTGCTTGTGTGTTGATTGATTGCTTCCGTTGTGTGAATCTGGGATTGTATCCCAACAAGTGGTATCAAAGCTTGGATTTTGATTTTGGGTGTTGAATCATAGAGAAGAAGTAGAGGAAGAACTCAAAAAACGTCCTTACCTTTGTCAGTTTGTTGCTGTCACGCCTGAATTTACTAACACTTGAAGTATAGATTTTTTTTTTGTCCGAGAATCCTACCGAAATTTTGATAGTCTCCCTTAGAAACTAAACATCTTGACCAGTTGTGGGTTTACAATTTACATCCCACTCTTTAATATTATACTATGACTTCATATGTACATCTCCCCATTTAGATTTATCAAAGACATAATTCCACAAATTATAAAGCAAAAGAGGTTTGAGTTTATACATCATAATAGTAGGATACCCATACAACATACATTTAATTACAAGCCATGGCACCACTCCAAAATATAAACAGATTTTATGCAATCTATCCCATGAAACTCCTACGTTTAGTCAGGGGGTCATTCAGACCCCGCCTCTGATCCATGCCCTGAAATTGTGAAGGGGTTAATCTACATACAAGCAGGATGAAAATAATCAAGAAATAATCTAAGTAAGAACATAATTCATTCACTTTAATAAAGGGTTAAAACATCTAATAAGAGGGTTAAAAATCTATCCAGCATCTATAAACTATGCTATATGCCATTTCGATTGCAAATTTGTGTCTACTTTATTCCAATGCTATAGTTTTTTCAAATAAAATTCATTTTGGTGACTTAGTCACATTTTTATAATACTATCTAAAAATAGAAAATTGTTAAAATTTAAAAGTAGAGGAAGAATGATATATTTTTTTAAATTTTTTTAATGATATACTTGTGTATGCAAATAATATGTGCTTGCATAATATGCTTAGAAGTTTAATTATCAATATATATTTTTATTTTTTAAATAATTATTTCTATACTGCAATAGGAGCATAAATTCATGAATCTACACATTTTTAAGCATCTGAGAAAAAAATATATTGATGCAATAGGAGCATAAATTCATGAATCTACACATTTTTAAGCATATAAGAAAGTGTACCTCACAAAGTTAACCTCACACCCTATACACGTATTTTGCACTTTACACTCCAACACCCTTATCATTGTCACAAATACTGTTGATATTTTTATTTTATTACAAAAATATCGACAAAACAACGTTTTCGTGTTAAAAATATCGCTGCTGACGTTTTTAACAATAATTTACCGATAATATCGCATTTTTAACGTGAGAAGTAATAATTTCCACTCCCACGATTTTGCAGAGTGCGCACAGCATGGCCAGGAATGAGGAGACATGGACCAAATTTAAAAGAATTTTAACTTGAACCCCCCACGTTCCATTTTTCCTAAAGTTTAAAGTTTCAAGGGTTTCTGTCCCATACTTGTTAAGCGATATGATAGCAAAATATTTTGTTCATTTGTGAAAGACTACCATGACATAACTGACTGAGGACTATTACGACTGATTTTTATATTTTGTAACTTGTGTAAGTATCTAATATATGTTTGCTCATCAAATTAAGTTGCTAATTCATTGAATAAAAGAATTAGATATATTAAAAGTTAAATGAATGGTAAACAATTATTTTCAGCAATCATTCATTCAATTTTCCTTGATCAATAATTGTAATATAAAATAAAATATTTTTTATCATACTTACAAACTATATTAAAATAAGTTATGTAACAAAAATTTTAGAGTTTTCTCAAATATATCATTTAAGTAGGGTTGAGATTCAAAGGATTGAGCTGGGTGTTCAATTGTTTATGAATGACAAAACAAATTTGTACCTTTGTATGTTATCTAATCGGTTAGATCACTGTCTAATTTAAATCACATGTACAATGAATGGAATATGAGCTGCTAATTAGGTGGCTCGTTTTTTGTGAGGAAATTTTTTTTTCTCTGAAAGGAATGACAGTGTTCTTTGACACTCACACATTTGGTGTCATATATTTTAATGGTGAAAAGAATTGAATCAAATATTGATTGTGAACTACAATGAATATTAACTCATTGCATTTTTTTTTTCATTTGATGATTGTATCATTTTTGTTTTTGGATTTATTATTTTTATTTTTATTATTTTTTAAATATTTATATTTTCCACAAGATTTTCTCGTTAAATTTCCGATAAAAACCCAAGAATTCTTAATTGCTCCTTGTGCTTTGACTACTATGATTAATAAATTTAAATTTAATTTACCTTCGAAACATTTTAATTTTAGATGTTATTCAATTTTATGTTACACTTCATTAATTATTTGTTTAAATTTAATTTAAATCTACATTTAAAAAATGATACCTACTCCTGTAATGAAAATATAACGAAAATTCATTATTAAAAACTAAAGATTCATTGACAAAAAAAATGGTCAAAAGTATTTAATTTTAATTTGTACTTTATTTAATGTGCGTACCCCGTTTCACAACTAGTAATTTAAAAAACCTTCTTGATAGTCAATTCCTACCCTTATTTATGGAAAGTCTTGGAATCAAACTCCCCTCAAAACAAAAAAAGTCACTCCCCTTAATTTTATACTTGACATGTGCGGATTGAAAGGTTTACACATCCCTAAAGATTAGTCAGGTGGAACGTCTGAAAAATTCAAGTGGTACACTAAGATATTTGATCTTTAAAAAAAACTAGTAATTAAAGGAAAACGGAGTACATTATTTAGCAACACTGATCAGATGTGATAGAAGTTGCACCGGAACCGGTATTAAAACATTTTACAGATGTATTGAAAAGTAAAATAAGATGAATCTCAAGTATTCATGGACCTTGAAAACTAGGATTGGCATCAACAAGAACAATTATTCCGGCCACATCATGACAACCAGATCGGAAAATGATGAATCAAAATATGAGAAATAAAAAATACAAAATGGGTGGAACGCATACAGATGCCAACATATAAAAAAATGACGATCCAAAAAGACTTTGTACCTACTATCATATAACAAATGACGCGAGTCATAACCACAAGCCCACTTCACGAAGCGAAAGCCTTGAATTCGATTCCTACTCCACTCTAAAGGGCCATTGCCTCTAGAGTACCGGTGTATGGATAGAGAGACTTGCATATGCTCTGAAAATTAGTCACGTGCTCAATAAGATCTGAACACCTTGGTCATTAAAAAAACAAATAAAATCCTACAAACAAAGCACAATCCTTCTACAAACATGGAGCTGTATAACACATTGAAATCAAGATTGCTGATCATGTCCCAACTAATGGGTGCATCTCTTCTTGCAGTTGCTGCGGCTACTTTGTTGTCTCTTTCTCGTGTCTCAAGTCGCTAGGTATGATTGATACAGAGTCGACGCAGAGGCCCCCTTTAGAATGTGTGCAGTCAATCTGTTTCATTGAAAATCTGATTTCGGTCACTATTTGTGAGTCATAGACAATAAACTCACCAACTTGATACTCCAACCAGCTCCCACGTTTGTTGTTCCCATTACTATCTTCCTTCTCAGGTTCATCTAAACAGCACTCGCGCGATGCTTGCTGACCATCTGCAGTAGATAGCTCAAACCGCACTGGTTTCAGATCCCAACCATGAGTATGCTCGAAACTACAGACACGCCGTCCTAGTCTTTTAGAAAATCTACCAAGGTGAAGCCTGAATGACAGTGTATATGCACCAGCGGGGAAAGGGAACTTCAATGAACCATCTACTTCAAACCACCATATTTGCTGTAAATAGGCCACCACATGGAACCTGCAAGTGGAGCAGGTAACAAGCTTATGCTTACAAGTATCATATCACCATTACACTGCACACAAAAAATAACATGATGACAACAACAGACAGTGACAACACCCACATATGATGAATGCATGAGGTAGGAAAAAAAAAAAAGAAGAATCATCCATGAGGGTGTACATGATCTGGTGACTTACAATGTCACAAGCAACACATAAAGCAGTAACAGAAAAGTAGAGAAAAACCCGAGACTAGAAATCCACACTGAACTGAAGTGGCTAATAAGTAGTCTATTTTTTAGAATTTTGGAAATATATAGTATCCAGACTTGGTCCTTCTACACCAATCCACGGTAGAATCTACAACCAATTTGGCCTGGAAAGGTACTGCTCCTCCTAGAGTTCAAATCTTCGTGTGATGTGTTTTAAAAGAGAGTGTTAACTAGGATGGAACTTAAAAGAGAGGAATGATTAGCCTAGAGGAGGATCTCAAGTGTCCATTTTGTGAGACAATGGAGGAGGATATTGATCACCTCTTTGTTGGATGCCCAACGGCTAGAAAACTTTGGACAAACTTTGCCGATCTATTAGATGCACCCTAGGTGATGGATCGCACATGTACGGACGGGGTTACTGGAGTCATGGTCTCTCGCTAGGCTTACCCCCCAGGTACAAACTTGCTTGGAACACAATCCCTGTAGGTATTCTTTGGACCATTTGGAAGGAAAGAAATTTCTGGATTTTTGAAGGAAAAGCAGTGGACGTAGAGGAGCTTTTTCAAAAAGCTAAATGGAGATTATGCGTATGGCTTCTATCTAGTATGGAGTTTAGCGGTCTAAAACCCACGGATCACCTATCATCTTGGGATGGGT
Organism: Chimonanthus salicifolius; assembly: GCA_013350335.1. NCBI lineage: Eukaryota > Viridiplantae > Streptophyta > Magnoliopsida > Laurales > Calycanthaceae > Chimonanthus > Chimonanthus salicifolius. Next base: position 61,925,582 of record CM023532.1, on the reverse strand, counting down.
GTATGAATGGGTATAGGAGGAAAGTGCGACCCAAAGAAAGGTGGAAAAATCCAGAGCATAATGTTATGAAGCTCAACGTGGACGGAGCAGCAAAGGGGAAGTTGGGGCCAGCAGGAATAGGTGGTGTGCTTAGGAATCATGAGGGGATTACCTCCATTATCTTCAGTGAGTCAGTGGGAGTTAGGGACTCAAATGAGGCAAAAATCCTTAGCATTAGGAGAGCTCTGATCATCTGGAAAACATATGGACAAGGAAAGCTCATCATCAAGGGGGATTCGACAAATGCTATTAAATGGGCTAAGGGGCAAAGGCATCCTGATCACTACGGTAAAAGAGGTTAGGGAGTTGGCGTTAAGACTTGACGTATCCTTTGCTCATATTGGTCGAACAATGAATGGCGTGGCTGACTACTTTGCCAAGCTCGGTGTCGCTGACTCCTCTGGCATTTTCTTCATCCGAATCGAAGGATCACATGATTTTTGTAGTTTTATTTCTTTTTTCAGTTTTTGACTGTATTTTCTTTATCTTTGTCTATTTATTGGTCTAATTCTTTTAGACCTAAATATCTTTGTAAACGTTCTCTTTCTCTGTAATGAATTGTTTTGGTTACTGCTCTAAAAAAACCCGAAATCCGTAAGGAAAAGCATAGTTGCACTCACATATTGAAACGCTACTATGACAAATAGCAAATAGAGTAGAACTTCAATTGACTGAGGTTTGCTAAAGTAATAAGGTGGAGAACAAAAGACCTTGATCATGTAAGATATATTAAAGATAAAAGTGGAAGAGTGTTAGTGAAATATAAGGAAATGAATAATAAATGGGAAATTAATTTTAAAGATCTATCAAATATGGAACAAGAGAGAAGTACACGTGGAAGTAGACGCAAATGAAGGGCCAGCTAACAAAATATTGGATACTACAAACAGAAGTAACATTGGGGATCAGATGGTAGCTTTATAGATGTCTGGACCCTATTGGGAGAAAAACTGTTTTAGTGGTTAACTAGATTGATTAACAAAATCATAGATTCAAAGAGAATGCACGAAAAGTGGTGTAAAAGTAGTCATTTCTACAAGAATAAATAACATGCAAACTTGCACAAATTATCAAAGAATCTAACTTATGAGTCATTTCTATAAGCATGGTAATCCACCTCAATATCTTTCATCCATTCATGGAAGACCGGATTTGAGGTAATACTGATAACTACCTGATTATAAAAAAACATGCATTGCCTCTGATAGAGGGAACCCTAGCACATTGAGAAATTGCCTAAACCATAGAAGTTCACATGGAGTATTGGCCATGGTTTTGTTAGCTTCAACACTTAAACAAGCAACCACCGTATGCTTTTTTTGCTTTGCCATGAAATTAAATGCAAGCCGAGAAAAGTACACAATCAGTAGCACATCACCGATTGTCTTAAGAACCAACCCAATCATAATTGGAGTAACCACAAATAGATAAAATAAATTGGGCTTCGATAAAAAGACAGACCAAGATGGGCCTTGAGACGTTGTAAGATGCAAAAAAACAACCTTCGGATGAACACCTCAAAGGGTATTGCATAAATTGGTTGACAACCCCAACGGCGAGTGACAAATCAAACCATGTCATGGTCAAGTAGATGAGTTTCCCAGCTAGATTTTAATCTTGGATCAGGGAGAAGATCACCATCAAAGGTACTAAGTTAAGAATTAACGTCAAATGGTGTGTTAGCAGGCTCACACCTAGAATATCTTGCATTTTGAAAGAGATCAAGAGAATATTTCCATTGAGAAAGGAAAACACCCTTAGAGCACACTTCTATTCCAAGAAAATACCAAAGAGTAACTAATCGTTGATATCAAAGACTTGGTAAAAATGATCCTTGAGAGCTTTGATGAAGACATCATTATTTATTCTTATTATTATTATTATTATTTTAAATGGATGAAGACATCATTATTGCAAGTCAAGACCTATGAAGCACGGATACTCCGAAACCATTCCAGTATCCGTGTCGGATGCGTATCCAATTAAATAAAACATTTTTTAAATAAGGATACGGCAGCAGACAGAGGGGCACGGGAGGCGGGACACGGGACACGGACACAGCACGGGAGAAAAGGGGAGAAAAGATATATATATATATATATATATATATAATTTTTTTAATTTGGCGTACCCCGCCGCACCCGTATTTTAGTTTTTCAAAATTTGTTGTATCCCCATTTCGAATACGTGTCGTATCTAATACGCGTACCCGTATTGGTGCTTCTTAGGTCCAAGATTATATTACTGAATAGACAACCAAGTAGCATTACATCAAAAGTCTCGTCTAAGAACAAATACAAAGTGACAAGAGTGGCATCTAACAAATCTATAGGTGACAAAGAATTGCTGAATTAACCAAGCACGTGGTGATTGCTTAAGGCCATCAATAATTTTGTTAAGCCCGGAAATTCTACCTTTCTCCCCTTGTCAGATAAAACCTAGTCGTAGGAGCATATACACCTAGTTGTTTATCAGCCTAGCAAGGCCTTGCTCCCCTAAATTGGTCTTTATTGGGCCACTTTCTAGGGCAAGGCTCTCGCAAGGTGTAATCTTCTTTGGAGAAGAATCATTCCTTTGGATGCAAAAATTTTGTGTGTCGTGTGGGAGCAAGCAAGATACTACGGATCATTTGCTTCTCCACTGCCCTTTTGCGAACTCTTTCTTGGCACACAGTGGGGTCCTTTGGCCATGTGATAAAAGTCCGTGAAACCATGTTATAAGCTAGGGAAGTAGTTCATTGGAGAGAAAGGAAAGTTTCTTTGATGGAAAATCCTGTGAGGTTGATGAACTCTTTCATAGGGCTAAGTGGAGATCGTGTATAGCTTCTTTCAGGGAAGGAATTCAAGGGCTCAAACCTCTGGATTTATTGTCGTCGTGGGAGGGTTGTATGAGTGGCGTCAGTAGGGCATCGAAGCCAAGTGTTTCCTAGGATCCTCCTCAGGGAGAAGTTGAGAAATTCAGTGTTAATGGAGCGTCTCGGGAACAACTAGGGCCAACAGGAATAGGTGGAGTGCTTAGGGATAACAGAGGTAAGATGTTAGTGGTCTTTACGAAATCGATAGGGTTGAGAGACTCAAATGAGGCAGAAGTCCTTAGTATCAAGAGGGCATTGACCATCTAGAAAGTCTACGGACAAGGACCACCAGTTATTGAGGACGACTCACCAAATACACTCAAATGGGCTAAGGGATAAAAGTGTCACCTCTAGAAACTGATTTCCATAGTCAGGGAAATTAGGGATTTATCTTCAGGAATTGAGGTCTCCTATGTTCAAGTGAGTCGTACAACACATGGGGTTGTGGATTTCTTCGCTAAACAATGAGTAAACAATCTACTATTAGGGGGGTGTTCTTTCCTTGAAAAGGGCGATGCTTTAACATGGATTGAGCATATCTTTTAGTACTTTATATTTTTGTAGCTGTTATGTTTTCCCTTTTTCGTCTAAATCTTGTAAGACATTATCATTTGATGTATTGATTCTTCTTGTACTTACATTTTTCAATTAATGAAATTTTTATTTTTACCGCTCAAAAATAAGTCTTGCAACTTAATTCAAGTTTTCACTAGAATTTTAATTTCATTTTGAAATTCACATGGTGTTGGGTTTCCTTTGAGATTTGATCCTCAATCCTTTATTCGAAAGTGAAATTTTGTTTTGGTGAGTTTTCCAATTAAAATTTCGTTTTCCCAATTTGGGGTGAATTCTCAATTGACGTTTGGAATCAAAGAGATCCGAGGATTTTCTAAATTTTCAAATTTGGGTTTTCTCAAGTTTTCAAGGAACTTGAGCCGAATTTGAATTTTGCCCACTTAATTTCATGAGCGCATCGTGATGCGGGAGCACTCCCGCATTTATTTTATTTTATTTGGAGTTGATGTTATTAGACTTTGATTTTACTTTATTTTATTTTTACTTAGCCTTGTCTTTTAGTTTGTTTTCTTTTATATGAGGGCAAACTTGTCATTATGGATTACTGTAATAAGGGGGGGGGCATTCATGTCATTTAACCTCATTAATTGCCCTAAAGCTTTAGGAAACAACAAGGAGCCACCGGTCCCTTCTATTTTTTGGTTAAAAAAGCTTTGTAAAGAGGATGCATACACGATGGAATGAAAGGAAAAAAAAGAAAAGGAAAGCTTGGCCTATGCGCATGGTGTCAATGGATTCCCTTTGAGGGTTTGGTGTGAAGCCAACAAGTCTACTATCCTCCCTTTCTTCTTCTCTTCTTATCTCTTTTTCTTCTTCTTCCCTTTTCTCTTTTGGTTTCTTTTTTGGCCGTAACCTACCCACACAAAACCCCATCCCTTTGCCGCAGCCCAAACACTCACCCATGGCCTTCTGCCCCTCCTAACTGTTACCCAACTTCCGCCAGCCCCTATATTCCCTTCCATTGTCTTCCCACACCCAAAACTCCCATTTACTGCTACTGTTCATCTCAAACCTGTCAATTGCTGCTGTCCTAAAGCCTTTTTTGCCCTTCCTACCTCCAACTACAACCCATACAGCCCATCATACTGCTGTCATAGTCCCTACATTCAAAATTCTCTCAAAACAGCCCCAATCAACCCCATTTTAAATCTAAACAGTCATAAAACACTTGGGACAGCGCTGTCCCATTGTTCCTTGAGTCCCAAATCTATCTATTTAGTCTTCCTCTGGCCTTTATCCCTTCATACAGTAGTGTAACATCTGAATGACATCAATTCAGCCCCATATTAATTCAAAATCTGCAAGGTTTATCAATATTGACTGAATCAGCTGTTACATTTTCATGGGACTGATTTATTGAGCATCCTTAGGGTCAGAATTAGGGCTTCAAGAGTATTAACTGTGATTTGAAATCTCAAATGAATGTTTATAATGGTGGATGTGTTTGGACATGTTGACTTACCTTTAATTGCTTAGTGTGGTCTAGTTAATAATCTCAGTTTTATTGCATACATGTGTTCATATCATCATTTTATATTAGCCTAGGTAAAGTCATCGTAGATTTGCATAGATATTAATTTAGGATTTCTAGCCAACCCTGCATCAAATTTGGTGGCCCATGCAGGTCACTTGACTTAGGTTGTGTCTAAAGTTGGCTATCTTGGAGCGTTTAGGATGCATGTAGGTGTAAACTGCATCCATTCATCATCGCATCTAGGAATTCATGTGCACCCGTAGTGGTGAAGAATACCAACCCGACATGAGTTCCCAAATTGGACAATCCAATCCCGATACTCCTAAGATGGACTTCAACATGTTAGTCCAAGTGCTTACTGATTTACGAACCTCCATAACCCATCTTGAGCGTCGACTAGAAGAGAACAATACTCGCACCAATGCCCGTGTTGATGAGTTGGTTGCTTCTCTTAGAAATGGTACTTTTGAGGGTCGTGTGGAGGACGCCAATGACTCCACCTATACCGTCGAGGATATTCCTCAAGGTGATGACCAAGGGGGGTTTGAGGATGTGGATGCGAATAGAGGTCCACCTCTTGGGCGGGGACGAAAAGAGAGGGGTAGAGGGAGAGGTTTTGGTCACAGTAGAGGTCCAAATAAGCGTGTGGTCAATCAGGAGTTTTTTGACCCCTATGAGCAATTGATGAGAACTATTCGGGTCGAAGCTCTTACTTTTGACGGGAAACCTGACCCTAAAGTCTTCCTAGACTGGATCTCTGACATGGACCAATTTTTTAAAATGGCACCCCCTAACAGAGGGAAAGAAAGTCCAGTTTGCCAAGATGAAATTGATAGGGTAAGCCCGACTTCTCTGGGAAAGTGTGGAGCGAGAGAGAGAGAGAGATGGCGAGACAAGGTCCCATTACCTCTTGGGAGGTGATGAAAGACACATGAACACAAAGTATGTGCCTCTCTCTTATCACAATAGCTTATTGGACCAGTGGCAGGCCCTTCGGCAAGGGAGCATGTCAGTGGATGAGTATATCAACCGCTTTGAGGAGTTTGTGTTGCGGTGTCATATCATCAAGGACCCCTAGATGACCCTTTATAGATTCCGTACGAGTCTTTGTCCAAAGCTATAGAGGGAATTGATTCCCCATGATGTGACCACACTAGGTGAGTGTCAGCGACGGGTCCGAGAAAGCGTTATCCCAGACATCCAGTCATGAGACGATTTAACTCTAGTAACACTGGACAGAGGACTACTACTCCTGGAGTGAGATCCACCGTAGCCAGTTAGCCGCCCCGGAACCAGGCAAGTACTCCAACCACTACTGGGGTGGATAAGAGCAAAACAATGTTTGGAGAGAGTTCCAAGGGCAAAGGACCCAAGTGCTACAATTGTCAAGGCTATGGACATTACGCACAACAATGCCCCACTAAGGGCAGACATAAAACTTTGCTCCTTGAAGGTAATGAATATGAAATAAATGGGGAAAAGGAACAAGAGTTTGAGGAAGAACTCCATGAGACCGATTTGGAAGACATCGATGAGGATGAGTATAAGGACTTTGAGAATGGCTTGGCTTCTGTGCAGGGAGACTCATACCCCCGTGGGGAGGGTAATACCCCGTGTGTGATGGTAGTACGTCGATGTGCCCTAGCACAACCAAAAGAGAGTGACGATTGGCGAAGGAGTAATATTTTCTACACCTTTGCTAAGTGACAAAACCTGTAAGGTTATTATTGATAGTGGGAGTTGTACAAATGTCATTGCTTCGTCGACAATTTCCTAATTAGGGTTGTCACCCATCGCCCATCCTCACCCATATCGGGTTGCTTGGGTGGACTCGTCATCTATTCCCATGACTTAGCAGTGTCAGGTACCTGTCCAATTTTCATCCTATAAAGACACTGTATGGTGCGATGTGATACCTATGGAATTAGGTGACATTATTTTTGGGAGGTCTTGGTTGTATGACATGGATGCGACACTGTTCGGTAAGTCGAACGTTGCTCATTCATCTTTAAGGGTAAAAGGATCAAGTTGAACCCTCTTCCCCCCAAAGCACCAAAGAATGAGGCGGAGAAGCCAAGCAAGGGCACAAACAACAGTGGCCCAAAACCCAAAGCCATGCATATTCTCAGTCCTACTGAGTTAGAGAAAGAGGCTAAAGAGGACATTGTACTTGCATTGGTCACAAGAGAAACATCCTCTGAGCCTAGTGTTGATCGCCCACGGGAGGTTGAGCCGATTATGAGAGAGTTTCAGGATGTCTTCCCTGACGATTTACCAAATGAGCTCCCTCCCATGCGTGACATTCAACACACTATTGACTTTGTACCCGGAGCGACCCTACCCAACTTGCCACATTATAGGATGAATCCTATTGAGCACGCTGAATTACAAAGGCAAGTGGATGAACTCCTTCGTAAGGGGTTTATCAGAGAGAGTTTGAGCCCTTGTGTCGTGCCTGCGCTCCTCACACCGAAGAAGGATGGAACTTGGCGAATGTGTGTGGACAGTAGGGCCATTACTAAGATCACGGTCAAGTATTGGTTTCCCATACTGAGGCTCGATGACATGTTGGATATGATGGTAGGTGCCAGTGTGTTTTCGAAGATAGACTTAAAGAGTGGATACCATCAAGTCCGCATTCGTCCTGAGGAGGAGTGGAAGACCACCTTCAAGACGAAGGACGGATTGTACGATGGTCATGCCTTTTGGGCTATCAAATGCCCCTAGTACCTTCATGGGGATCATGACCCAGGTGTTAAGACCATTTATTGGTAAGTTCTTGGTAGTGTATTTCGATAATATCTTGATATATAGTGCTACCAAAAATCAACACCTCGACCACTTGAGGCAAGTATGTGAGACCCTCCGAGCTAAGAAATTGTATGCCAACCTAAAGAAGTGTTCCTTCATGACTATTAGAGTTGTCTTCTTGGGTTTCATAGTTTATGTTGGCGGATCCAAAGAAAGTGAGAGCCATAGTTGAGTGGCCTAAGCCACGTACCATTCATGAGGTCCGTAGTTTCCATGGGCTAGCCACATTTTACAAGCAATTCATTCGTGGGTTTAGCACAATCATGGCCCCTATCATAGATTGCATAAAAAAAAAGGGATTTTGTATGGACTCATGCTGCGGCTAGAGCCTTTCAGGAGATTAAATCTAGGATGACTGAGGCTCCTGTTATGCGCCTTCCAGACTTTTCTAAAGTCTTTGAGGTGGCATGTGATGCTTCTGGCGTCGGCGTAGGTGGTGTTTTGAGTCAGGAGGGACATCCTATCGCTTATTTTAGCGAGAAGTTGCAGCCTGCCAAACAAAAGTATACCACCTATGTTAAGGAATTCTATGTGGTTGTGCAATCTTTGAGACATTGGCAACATCATTTGATATCGCAAGAGTTCGTCTTATATACCGACCATGATGCCCTAAGATATTTGAACTCTCAAAAGAAACTAAACTCACATCTCACCAAGTGGGTGGAGTTTCTTCAAGAGTATACATTTGTGCTCAAGCACAAAGCCGGTGTCGAAAATAAGGCTGTAGACGCCCTTAGCCGCAGGGTTGCTACTGTGAGATTTGAGTCTAGCCCTCCCAAAGTAGAGCCTACAGAAGATTTTGACTTTGGAGATGGCATCTATCGTAGGACAGCTCTCCTACACACCATGAGCGTCTCAATGACGGGGGAAGTGTGTATGTGGGTCTCACGAACGATCCTCACTCTAGCCGGGGACGATTTATCTTGCGTGATGGCTACCTCTTTTTAGGTAGTCGTCTTTGCATCCCTCGCACCTCCCTCAGAGAGTTCATCATCTGGGAGCTACATGGCAGTGATATTCCGGGTCATTGGGGTCGGGATAAGACCCTTGCCCTTGTGGAAGATAGATTCTATTGGCCTCATCTCTATAGAGATGTAGCTACCATTATTGGGCAGTGCCGCACATGCCAACTGGCAAAGCAGAAAAAGCATAATACCGAGCTATACTCACCTTTGCATGTTTCGCATGCCCCGTGGCAGGATGTTAGCATGGACTTCGTGCTTGGGCTTCCCAAGACTATCAGAAGGCATGATTCCATCATGGCCGTAGTGGACTGATTTTTGAAGATGACCCACTTTATTCCGTGCTCAAAGACTATTGATTCTCCCCGAGTTGCACGTTTATTGGGTAACCTGTTGAGGTGCCTTGTTGGGGATCGTATCAGGGATTGGTATGAGTTTGCATATAACAATTCGGTTAATAGGTCCATAGGTATGAGTCCATTTGAAGTTGTTACTTGTTATAAGCCTAGGACCCCATTAGATCACATTCCCATGTCCACTACCCATAGGCCATCTGAGTCTGCATCTGCATTTGCACAACATATACATCATTTGCATACTGAGATAGGCGCAAGATCACCTTGAGCAATGAAAAATATAAGGCGACTGTTGACGCACATCGCCGGCATAAGGAATTTCAGGTGGGTGACCATGTCATTGTTCGGGTTCGACCTGAGTGCTTCCTGCAAGGAGTGGCTAAGAAATTGCAAACCAAAGTACTAGTCCTTTTAAGGTTGTTTGACGAGTTGGTCCCAATGCTTATGTATTTGACATTCCATCTGATCTTGGAATTAATTCGACTTTCAATGTTGAGGACCTTGTTCCGTTCTTGGGTCCAACATCTATTCCACCCAATCATTTCCAAGACCACCAACACCCTTGACCCAAACCATGACCAACAACCTGTTCCTCTACTGCCTCCCATTCCGACTACCAGAGATGTTATTAAGAATATTGTAGACGATTGAGTGGTCTCCACAACCCGGGGGGATATCACGAATACCTTGTGCATTGGCAAGGTCGACCAGATTCAGAGCATACTTGGATTACTCACGACGAGCTCCAGCGACTTGATCCAGACATGTTAGATCGTTATCACCGTCGCACATCAGGAGGAGTTGCTGTGGGAAGCCGACCTCATCAGTATTGGCACCCGCACCGACATCATTATCGACTACGACCGAGGACGACAGACGATCTTCTGTGGTTGGATTCATACTAGTTGCAGATCCAACACATCAGCGCTATCTCCCAGCCGTTTAGCCTTTTAGAGCGTCAGAGTTTTACATTAGTCTTCCTTGACAGAGTCGAGCTCTTTCTCGGGTGGGGAGAATGATGCGGGAGCATTTTATTTTATTTTATTTGGAGTTGATGTTATTAGACTTTGATTTTATTTTATTTTATTTTTACTTAGCCTTGTCTTTTAGTTTGTTTTCTTTTATATGAGGGCAAACTTGTCATTATGGATTACTGTAATAAGGGGGGGGCATTCATGTCATTTAACCTCATTAATTGCCCTAAAGCTTTAGGAAACAACAAGGAGCCACCGGTCCCTTCTATTTTTTGGTTAAAAAAGCTTTGTAAAGAGGATGCATACACGATGGAATGAAAGGAAAAAAAGAAAAGGAAAGCTTGGCCTATGCACATGGTGTCAATGGATTCCCCTTGAGGGTTTGGTGTGAAGCCAACTATTCTACTATCCTGTCTTGTTCTTCTTCTCTTCCTATATCTTTTTCTTCTTCTTCCCTCTTCTCTTTTGGTTTCTTTTTTGGCCGGAACCTACCCACACAAAACCCTATCCCTTTGCCGCTGCCCAAACACTCACCCATGGCCTTCCGCCCCTCCTAACTGTTACCCAACTTCCGCCAGCCCTTCCATTGTCTTCATCACACCCAAAACTCCCATTTACTGCTGCCGTTCATCTCAAAACTGTCAATTCCTACCTCCAACTACAACCCATACAGCCCATCATACTGCTGTCCCATAGTCCCTAGATTCAAAATTCTCTCAAAACAGCACCAATCAACCCCATTTTAAATCTAAACAGTCGTAAAACACTTGGGACAGCGCTATCCCATTGTTCCTTGAGTCCCAAATCTATCTATTTAGTCTTCCTCTGGCCTTTATCCCTTCATACAGCAGTGTAACATCTGAATGACATCAATTTAGCCCCTTATTAATTCAAAATCTGCAAGGTTTATCAATATTGACTGAATGAACTGTTACATTTTCATAGGACTGATTTGTTGAGCATCCTTAGGGTCAGAATTAGAGCTTCAAGAGTATTAACTATGATTTGGAATCTCAAATGAATGTTTATAATAGTGGATATGTTTGAACACGTTGACTTACCTTTAATTGCTTATTGTGATCTAGTTAATAATCTCAGTTTTATTGCATACATGTGTTCATATCATCATTTTAGATTAGCCTAGGTCAAGTCATCATAGATTTGCATAGATATTATTTTAGGATTTCTAGCCAACCCTGCATCACGTTGGAAGATTGAAAAATCGACCAAGGCCTTCATCACTTTTTTCCTAGAAAACCCTTTTTAAAAAAAAAAGGTTTATGTAAAACCTTTCGGTTTTTCTTTTTCAAAAGTAAAACCTTGTTAAAGGTTTGTTGTAAAACCTGTTTTTTGTTATCCTTTTTATAAATTCTGCCCACCACTTCTCTCCTTTTTTAAGTGCTAGCATCATTTGTTTCCTGCACAAAAAACTGTTAGTCCTCATTACCATGCTGCCTTAGTGCTTTTGGGGGCTTTGGGGTACTTTTGATTTTCAATAAATACTTGAATAGTTATCTACTGCAGAAGTTGCACTAATGTCTTCCACAATTTTGGCATGTGTTTGCACCTTCATTGAATGGAAAATACTAAACTTACCCTTGAATTATACCTTTTATACCCTGTGAAGATGTAGCAAGTCATTTGATTATTTACATAACCAACTCTTAAAAGTCCAACAAATTGTAAAGTTATAATTTAAGAGTAAGTGTATCATCTCCCTTAATGAATATTGGAAGGTAAGGGAGGAATTATTCAATTTTTTACTTCTTCAAAATCATCTTAGTGTGTGTGTATAGATATAAGAAAAAATGAGAAATATTATGAATTTTACAATTCTACGATTTACAGTTCATGACAGTATGCAATTTCATGATACGATTCGATTTTGACGACATCGCTTGTAAGCTTACTTCCCCTTCCCACTTCTCTTTTTTTTCCTCATTTAACTAGTTCCCATATTTTCTTTCTCTTGTGTCAATCGGCTTTCCCCAACTCCCCTTCTAAGACATTGTTTGTGCCTTGAACCTCAATGTCTTGTAGTGCCAATATATTTTCTAACCTAGACTTAAAACCAATTCACAAACCTGAGCATTCGTGTTAGATCCACTAAGTCATGGACCCAATTAAATTACTGGATCAATTAATATACCCATGAATGCCTTTTAAATCAAGCCCAACAATTCATCCTAATGGATCCCTATTAGAACCATTAGGTGTTGCTTCCCAACTCCTCTAAATGAGACTTTATTTGAGCCTGAACCTCAGTGTCACTTAGCCCAAAATATTTTTTGACCTTGACTAAAAAACTCAAAGGCTTGAGCATCCATGTTAGATCCACTACACCATGGGCCCACTAAATTTTTGGACCCATTAATACACTCAAAGTGATATTTTGTGTTCCATCAAAGCATGAAGCAATGTGTATGATGAGAGCCAATTCCCAACATTGGAAAGTGAGCTCCATCATGTGTAGCTTGAACCTGACAAACCTTCATAGTTGCAATTATGAGCACTTGTGATGCAGAGCATTCGCTTTGATTCATTGGATTTACATTGGATTTGATTTAGTTATTGATTTGATTCATTGGATATAGGATTTGATTTTTAATATTTGATTTTAATATTTGCTTTAGGGATCTTATTTTTATTTGAGGGTAATTTAGTCATTTGATGTAATTAGGGTTTTCTAATTAAGTGAGGGTATTTCAGTCTTATTTTGTGTAGAAATTATAAATACTCAGTGTAACCTTGATTTGAGAATTAATGAATGAATTAAATAAGATTGAAATTTTCTTCCGCAAGCACTGTGCAACAGTATTATTGGTGGAATCCAAGAGAGGCGTGAAGCCTTCTTCCTCTTCCCAGGTACGTCTCTCTTTTCCTCTCTCTCTCTTTTCCTCTCTTCTTCTATCTCCCTTCTCTCTCTTTTCTTTGTTCTCTTCTTTGCCCCCCATAGTCTTTTGCCCCTTTCCATTATCCATCCCTTTTCTGCCAATACCAGAGCTTAACACTTGCTGTCGTAACCCATATCCCTTCCCTCTGTGATTTCCGTGACCCCTAAACCCTCCCACTGCAGTCATTGCCACCCTACCTGCCCCCATCTTGCTACCACCCCTTTCCTAGGCTCAGATCTTGCTGCCACCACCTCCTTTGGCATTCCCCTAGCCTTCGCCCAGTCCATATAACCCTCCTACTGCAACCACAAGTCTTCTTGGATCCTTCCTTAGCCCCATACAGCCACTACCACCTGTCCTAAACCACCATACAGCCGTTGCCCATCCTCTTTTATCACTGAATCCCCTTTTCCCATCCCTGATACTCTCACATCCTGCTGCCTCCACTTTGTTTTGGTATCTCCTTGATTCCAAACAGCCCGAATTAGTCCCTTTTTGGTTATAGATCGACATATTCGTGGGAACTGACAAGCCCCTTTATTTTGAGTGATCCTGCCGCGTTTGGTAATTAGGTCTGGATTATTGCATAGTTGGCTACATTGAATTTTGAGAATTTAATTGAATTATTTGTCGCTTATTTATATTATTTAATTGTCATTATTAATTGATTGATTAATTTCAGCCCATTTTAGACTTAGGGTGCATTATTTTTACACCTTTTTATCTTTGCATAACCTCATTAGGCATTTAGGGTTATCCTATCCCCTATCCTGCATCAACTTGCCTACTATACTATAGGCCCTTGTCATAGTTTACTTTCTAACATCATCCTTTGAATGAATGGTGTAATCTCAAACGGATTTAAGGAATGAAATATTTAACATGGAGCTCTGAAAATGGTAAATCAATCTGAGATCATAAAAAATGAATGGATAGTTTTGGCAAGAACAGAGTACATCCTAGGATTTTTCTTCTCTCTCTCTCTCTGAGGTGCATGTTTAAGTATTTAAGCATTAGAGAAAATAAAAAATTTGCTCATACACATTTACAATAGACAAGTTAGACTGAAAAAACAGATAGCACCTAAATATGAAAAATAAGCCATTCATGACAAATACAATCAATTTGATATTAATAAACAATTTTATAATTTTATGATTTAGTTAGGACTCAAGCATAAGCATACCACTTGGCAAGAAAGATTTACAATCTATTGTCTATAAATAAAGGACATAATTTTTTGAGTTTATAAATGATGAACTCTCTAAGAATGAAAGATCCAACAAAAATATAGTTTGTAAGCACATTTGATGAATGAAGAAAACCAAAATAACTTCATCAAAATTTCAACCCTCAACTAATAGTAATTAATTTGGAATGGCAGTTAAACAAAAAAAGGCAATTGTTACTTCTACAATTTGAGAGACTAAAAAATTACCGAGATTCTTCAGTAGGAACCCAACTCCAGTATCTTCGATCTTCAATCCCAGTTATTGACATAGCCTTTGCTGAAATTGACGTGCAAACTCCACTTGTAACTCTATCCAACCAAACTTCCTGGGAGAGCCAACCGTAAAACTAGATAAGGATTGATAATAGCTGACCAATTGTTTCTTGCTTGATATAGTTCTCAATGCAGGAAACCTATGGTTTTCCCATTTTCAATATATCTTTTCTTAAGTTCAGTGATTTTATTAATTTGGAAAAAAGAATCAAGAAAAAACACCAAATAGAAAGCAAATAAGGCAAAAAAAGGAAGGGAAAAAAAAAAGCCACATTCAATGAATTAACAACCAGTAGCTAGTGATATAAACTAACCTAAGATTAGCCATTGTGGTAGTCCACCTAGTTGGCAGATGATAACAACCCGATGTCCAAGACAAGAACAAAGTTTTTTTGTTTTTGTTTTGAATGATGACAAGAACCAAGTACTTTAAGGAATCAATTTGTGCTTATCTAGGTAAGTCCAAGTGGAAGTCATTTTTGTTTTAAGACTTGAGAGAGAGGAAAATTAGCATGGCTCCTATTGACTTGGAAAAGGCCTGTGATCCTATACTTTTCACAAACATTGAAAAAGAAAGGCTTTTTCTAATGGATAAATAGGGATTATACAAGTTATCAAAGCAAAGTTTCGTGTGAGAGGTCCCACATTGCTTGAAAGGACAATTTTATAAAATATGTACCAAACCCACAATGCTCTATGGAGTACAGTGTTGGGCAATGAAGAAAAACAAACAAAGATACGCATGCTTCATTGGATGAGTTGATTAACTCTTACTAATAGAGTTAGAAATATCCACATTAAGGACAGTTTAAAAAAAAGCCCCAATAAAATATGCTAGTGAAGTTCCATGCAACAGAACCATGATGGCTTCACTAAAATGGTGCTTTTATAGTGCAACAATTAGACCAACAATGTCTCATGGAATGAAGTGTCGGTCATTGAAGACAAGACAAGTAGATAGAGCACAAGTAACAAGAAAGCGTATTCTTTCTTTATAAACAGTAAAGATGAAAATTATATTAATAAGAAAAAAAATGTTATATAAGTTCCTAGCATAAGAGGGATATACTGAGCATAAACATAGAAAATAAAATTAAAGAAGTCCAACAAAGAGGTAAAACTTTTTTACTCCCACCTAAGCTAAAAATGTACAACTCCAGTAACAAACCACTTAACATGTTTCAAAATAACATCCCTTTGACAAACGAAATTTCTAATATCCCTAACCACCAACATCAACTTCCATGGAGAAGACTTTCCACTAGCACACCCTAAAGCATTAATTGAATCACATTCCACCATCAAATTACTGTAACTATTGGAGGGCTTACCTCTGCTTGAAGGACGTTTTACTTGGTCTATGGTCAAGATTCTCCAGCCATGAGTCAATTGGATAGATTTCTTATCTTGCCCCAGTTGGAGAATTCATATAAATATGTGTAGCGTAGCAAGTTCATCTTCCAAATTGCTTCTTTAATAATTGTCTAATCCTATTGAACATTGAGTTGGTGAACTAGAGTCTAAAGCTTTTTAAAGTGAATAATGTGTGGTTGGAAGTGCCAGGTTTCATTGATTTAATTAGAGATTGGTTGAATGATTTCCAGATTCAAGAGTGGGTCAATTTTTTCTTTTTAAAGTCCAAGGTACATTGGCCTCTTAGAGCACTTGACTAAATCCTTGGAGTATGTACAAACTGTTCAATATTAAAATGAAAAATAAGAGAATAAGAGAAGGAGAAGAGATCGATTGAGAAGAATTCTTTCCTTTCTGTTTTCTATTCAATATATCATAAACCATAGCATTGTACTTGTATAAATAACATATAAGAGAGCCAATCATGTTGGCAGAAAAGGAAAACAATAAACTAAAATCTAATTACAAGCTATTAGACAACTAAGCTCGTTGACTATGCAATATACATTGAACATAGACAATTTTGTCCCGAGATGGATCAGGACCCACAGTACAAGAATGGTACCCGAATTGGGTCGGGTCCTACAACACTCTTCCTCAAGCAGGTTCAAAGATATCGAGTAATCTCAGCTTACTAATAACTGAATCAAGTTGAGCTCGGGAAACCAACTTCGTGAAAATGTCGGCAAGTTGATCAGAGGACTTCAGATGAGGAGTAACTTGGCGAAAGAAATGACAATCAACCACAATGTGCTTGGTCCTTTCATGAAAGACCGGATTGTTGGCGACGGAAATGGCAATCAACCTCAATGCCGCCTGATTGTCACAGAACATAATAAGGGGGTCAACAGGAGCAAATCCCAATTTTGTAAGAAACTGGCGGATCCAAAGTAATTCAACCGTAGTATTAGCCATGTCACGATACTCAGCTTCAATGCTAGAGCAAGCAATAATAGACTGTTTCTTGCTACGCCAGCAGACCAAATGGGAGCCCAAGAAAACAAAATAACCAGTGGTAGAGCGTCGGTCATCAGGAGAGCCAGCCCAATCTACGTCGGAATAACCACGAACAGAGATAGTGACGTCTATCGTGCATAGAACAATCCCCATCCTGGATGAGATTTAATGTAGCGGATGATGCGGAAGACAACATGAAGATGAGTATCCCGGGGAGCCTGTATGAATTGGCTGACCACACCAACAACATACGACAAATCAGGGCAAGTGATAGTGAGGTAAACCAATTTCCCAACCAGCTTCTGATAAAATGTAGGAGAATCCAGAAGAGTGTCATCGGAAGCAGAGAGCTTGGAGTTGGTATCAAGTGGAGTGTCAACTAGTTTGCAACCAAAGTACCCGACATCGTGGAGGAGGTCAAGAGCATACTTGCGCTGAGATAAAGTAAGTCGTTGAGAGGAACGAACAACCTCAATACAAAGAAAGTAATGCAAGGGCCCCAGATATTTAATAGCAAATGTGCAGTGAAGGTACGCTTTAAATGTAGATATGGAGGTTGCATCATTACCAATGAGAAATCATGATCACATCGTGACGGCGGTAGATAAAGACCGAGTGATCAATCTGGCATCGAGAGAAACCATACGGCAATACAGCACTACTGAACTTCTCAACTAGGCCCTTGGAGATGACTTGAGACTATAGAGAACTTTTCTGAATCGACAGATAGAATGAGACTCCCCCTGCTTGACAAAACCAGAATTCATCCTGTAAATCACCATGAAGGAAGACATTCTTCACATCTAACTGATGAAGCGGTCATGCATTGGTGGTGACAATAGAGATCAAAATTCGAACATATGTAATCTTGGCCACATGTGAGAAGGTTTCCTGATAGTCCACCTCGTAAGTTTGTGTGAATCCTTTAGCAACCAGACAAGTTTTATAGCGAGCAATGGACCCATCTGGATTATGCTTCAAGGCAAATACTCATTTGCATCCAACTGGAGTCTTTCCTGGAGGGAGAGGAACCATATCACAAGTATGATTTTTTTTTCAAGTACCTCTAATTCTTCATCCATGGCTGCCTTCCAGGAGAGGTCTCGAAGTGCAGTGTCAACCCTCTTGGGAATATGAACATTGTCCAAGCCACTAAGGCGATATTGTGTTATCCTCGATTCGTCGGGAAGGCCACCAAATATCAGTAGATGTGAATAATGGGTTGGAATATGGCATTTTGCATTGAACATTACATTTTTGCAAAGGTATGAGCATGAAATAAATTGTTATTTATGTTTACTTGAAATATCATGTGAGAAAGTAGGGATATCATATGCTATGTTTGTGTTATTGTTTTCTTCACTGGGCATGGAGCACATCCCTTACATTGCAGGCAATCCCTTGGACTTGGGTCTGGACGACAATCAAAACTGAGCTTAGAAGGCGAAGAGCCGATGAAGAATACTTGGAAACGAATAGTTTTTAAAGGATTTAGCATTTAGATTATAAATTTGTTTTTTTTTTTTTTGATTTGAAACTTTGAAGAATTTGTTTATTTGTTTATTTTTAGTTTGTGGAAACTTGGATAATAAATTCAAGTATTGAGTAAATTTGAGGACATTATGTTTTGTTAGTATGGGAATGTGAGTAAATTGGTGCATTTTAGAAATCCTTTTGTGATTAATATTTTATCTCTCTAAGTTATATGGAATGATGAATGAAATGTCATGTCTTTAAGCAAGTTATGGACTAAGGAGTTTGGTGGCTTGTGATTGTAGTTATGTTTGTTTGAAAGAAAAAAAAAAATATAGCCACGTATTTATGATGTAAGACCCGTTTAGGGTAGCAGGTGATCTAAAATTGTGTAGTCAGATCACGCCCGTTTGGATGATGGAAGGCGGGGCGTGACAGATTGGTATCAAAACTTGGGTTCAACCCTCTAACTGTGAGTAAGAGGTTGGGCCCGAGAGTAGAGACAAGTAGACCCTTTACACCCTAGAATGAGTGAGGGTAGCAAGATTTAAATAGGGTAGAAATTGTTTAGTTTTAATGTGATTTTGCATTTAGTGTTATGTTTGAAAAAGATTGTAGTATTATCGACGAGATAGTGTTGGGCTCAGAAAAGTTGCAGCACATACCCTGTGAATATTCGGAGTTTGTCTAATTGTCGTACTGATTAAATCTGTCTTGATAGGTAATGGTTGACAAAGTCTACCAACGCAGAACAGGACTCCAAATTTGCGACACGGAGATGGATACAGGAACATCATCAAACCCTCCTCCTCCGCCTCCTCCTGAAAATGTGGACCCCAATAGCGTGTTGACGATTGTACATGAGGCGATGACAGTAATGCATCAAAACACCGTGGACCAAAAACGCTGCAAATCACCCTCCTCAGGAAACAAGGGAAATCGCAGCCATTCGAGAATTCAAGCGTCAACACCGTCTGACCTTTAGAGGGGATGAAGAACCAGTAGATGTAGAGCGTTGGGTAAAGCAGGTTGAGATACTGATGGACAATATGGGTGCGAAGGAAGATGATCTTCGTATCATCCTGGCTACGATGCAGTTGAGTGGAGAAGCAGCGAGATGGTGGGCCGACAAAAAGGACATTAATGCGGGAGGATTGAAAACTTGGAAGGCCTTCTCAAATGCTTTCCTGGCGGAATATTTCCCTTCTGCAGTTCGTCGGGCCAAGGTACGGGAATTTTTGAGCTTGGTGCAAAGTAATGACTCGGTGATGGTATACGTCCAAAAGTTTAAAGAGCTGGTGCGATATACCACAGATATAGTGGCAACAGAAGATGCAAAGGCCCACAGGTTTGAGGAATGACTCAATCATGTCATACAGTACCCTATAGTGAGCCTGGAACTCCCGACCTTTGCTAAAGTACTTCGCAGGGCCCTTGCAGTGGAGGGATCTGCAACTCATGCCTTCAAGGGACAGAGTCAGATATCTTCTGGTAGCAGGAGGTATGACGATCGTAACAACAACAAAAGGAAAAATCCAGATGCTCAGTGTAATCAGAGGTCTTCTTTTAGGCCGCGACAATCTTCTGATGGGCGAAGTCAGTACAGTGTTATAATTGCAAGCGATGGGGACATGTGGCCAGAGAATGTCGTCAGCCTCAGAGGCAACCTCAACAGCAGAGAGGACCAGTGCAGTGTTACAATTGCAATGAATTGGGCCACATCTCTACTTATTGCCCACAAAAGACTGGATTTTCTAAGCCTACTATTATTGCTCCAACAGTTCCCGGTGCACCAATGGCATAAAGAGGTGGTCAGCAACAAAATGCAGGACGTGGACGCCCAGTGACTCAAGGGCGTATAAACGCAATTGTTCCGCCAGATGATGAGACTCCGGCAACTACAGTTATGCAAGGTATGCTTTTATTATTCGGTTTATGGTCTAAAGTACTATTTGACTTTGGAGCTTCTCATTCTTTCATATCTAGCATGCTTGTGGGTCAGATAGAATTATGTACAGATAAGCTAGAAGAATCCTTGTTTATCAAAACCCCCATAGGGAGAAGTACTGAAGTAACATGCATTTGTAGATCTTATGTATTGGCAATTGGTGGTGTACAGTTAGAATTCGATCTACTAGTTTTGGGTATGACTGGATTCGAAGCAATATTGGGGATGGACTAGTTATCAGTGTACCAAATTATTATAGATTGTTTCAAGAAAATAGTGTCGGGTTGTACATCTTCAGGAACTGTATTCACTGAGAAGTTGAGTATTACTCCAGGACCATGTTTAAAGAAGACTAGACCGTATGGTCAGTTAGCCCGTATGGGTTGGGAGAATGCAAAACCTGCAGGGTTAGAAATGCCCAAAGTTGTATGTGAGTTTTCAGATGTGTTTCCTGAGAAATTAACACAGTTACCCCCACATAAAGAGGTGGAGTTTTGCATAGACTTAATTCATAGAACACGACCTATCACACTCCCTCCGTATGGCCAGTTGATGGTTCCAGAAAGAGGCTTGGGTTATGTAGTCTATTGTGATGCTTCCCGAGATGGATTGGGGTGCGTACTGATGCAAAAGAACCAGGTGGTGGCATATGCGTCTCGACAGTTGAAAACACATGAACAGAACTACCCAACTCATGATCTGGAATTAGCGGCAGTATACTTTGCTCTAAAAATATGGAGACATTACCTTTTTGGTGAGCACTTCGAAGTATTATCGGACCACCGCAGTCTCAAATATTTATTTACACAAAGATTTGAACTTGAGGCAACGCAGATGGCTAGAATATTTGAACGACTTTAAATTCGAAATCTCATATCATCCAGGTAAAGCTAATGTGGTAGCTGATGCACTGAGTAGTAAGGTTCGAGGAGTGATCGCCAACTTGATGGAGGACCGAAATCCAGAAGAGATAGGTATTATGGTATCATGTTCAGGGATTAATGATAAGGTATTGACAGCTCAGAAAAAGGATGAGGTAGCAGTGAAGATTCGGAATTCCATCAGCAGCGGTAACGGACTAAAAGGACGGATAGTAAGAACGGACGGGGGACTAACATACCAAAACAGACTCTATGTCCCACTATCGAAGAATTGCAGAAAAGAGCTACTTGAACATTTTCACCATACTCGATTTGCAATACATCCAGGAGGTGTGAAGGTGTACCAAAATTTACTTTGACAATTTTGGTGGAGAAGTATGAAGAGGGAAGTTGCAAAATTTGTAGCCAGTTGTCTGACATGTCAACAAGTGAAGGTTGAACACCAGAAACCTGCAGGGAAATTGCAGCCCCTAAGTATACCCGAGTGGAAGTGGGATAACATTACCATGGATTTCGTTACTGGATTGCCAAGATCACAAAAGAGTAACGATGCAGTTTGGGTGGTGATTGATAGACTGACGAAATCAGCTCACTTCATTGCTATGAAAATGACAGATCCTATGGAAAGATTGGCTAAACTATACATGGACAAGATAATCAAGTTACATGGAATACCAACTACCATTGTGTCTGACCGTGATTCAATGTTCTTGTCTCAGTTCTGGCAAAGTCTTCAGAAACAGTTGGGTACTCAGCTTTGTTTTAGTACGGCATTCCACCCTCAGACTGATAGCCAGTCTGAGCGCACTATCCAGATTTTGGAGGGCATGTTGCGTGCCTGTGTACTAGATTCAAAGGGTAGCTGGGAAGATCAATTACCCACTGTAGAGTTCGTGTATAACAACAGTTATCAGTCAAGCATCAAGATGGCACCATTTGAGGCACTTTATGGAAGACCGTGCAAATCACCCCTATGTTGGGAAGAGGCAAGTGATAAGGCAACCATAGGACCCGATTGGGTGCGAGAAACGGCGGAAAAGATCAAGATAGTTCGCCAAAGGTTGCAACAGTGCAAAGCCTTCAGAAAAGTTACGCAGACCGTAGGCGTAGACCTTTGGAGTTTGCAGTGGGAGACCATGTGTTTCTTCGTGTATCACCTCGCAGAGGCATTCAGCGGTTTGGGAGCAAAGGGAAGTTAGCTCCTCAGTTCATCGGACCATTTGAGATCTTGAGTCGTGTGGGGGAAGTGGCATACACACTTGCCCTTCCACCCAAGCTTGCTCGAGTTCACAATGTCTTCCATGTATCAATGCTTAGGAAGTATCATGCAGACCCTTCCCATGTGCTGAATTGGCATGATTTGGACGTCAACGAAGATGCCGCATATGAAGAGAAGCCTGTTAAAATTTTGAATTCTAGAGATCAAGTGCTCCGCACAAAGACCATTTCTTTGGTTCAAGTGCTTTGGCAACACCACGGAATTGAAGGCTCAACGTGGGAACGGAAGGCAACAATGCAACAAGCGTATCCAGAATTATTTGATGAGCAAGGTATGTACGTTAGTTAAATTTCGAGGACGAAATTTTCTTTAAGGGGGGTAGGATGTAATGACCCGACCCGAAGTAGCAGGTCAGTAGACGTGGGTAAAATTAAGTTAGAAAATAATTATAGTTTAAATTGATTTGTTAGTTTAATTTGATAAATTTATTTGGGGAAAACACAATTGAATTTAGGGATTGAATAATAGACCCCAATTGCACACACTTTCTCCTCAATGAGAATTTACAAACTTACCCCCTTCGAATTAAAAATAAGTAAATGGAAAATAAGTTGTCAACTTAGACTTTTTAAATTTCACTAAGTTAGAATTAGAAATATTCTATTAAAAATTTAAAATCAATGAATAAGTTCCAATTTTTAAATATCATGAATTTAATTGATGATTGACAATATAATAAAGAAAATTTTATTAAAAATCAATAATTAAAAGGGACCCACCTTCCCTGGTCGAATTTAATTGCCCAAAATTCTTTCACTTTGAGATTTGTCTAGTGGGATTTTTATCTTTACATATAAAAATATGTAAATATTGGATTTTTACCGAAAATAGAAATTACCCAAATCGTGTGGGCCCTTTGGACCCACACCTTGAATTTTTATCCTTGTTTTCCCTAAGTCTCCTTCGACCCTCTTATCTCCCAAAATCCCTAAACCCCCGATGGAATGCAGAACCCATCTTGATTTCCTTTTGTTCCTCTCCCTATCTCTTTCCTATCCACCGCCGTACTCCATGGGGAAATTTTCCCAAATTTTCTTCTTCCTTTCCTTTCTCGATTGGAACTCAAATTCCTTCTTTCCTTTTCCAAAACGGAAACTATCCAAAATCTCAAAGCAAAAACAATTGTAGATTCCGTATTTGAAGATTGGCCGACCCTATCAACTATATAGACTCGACGGAAGAGGGAAAATCCCTATTTGCGATCACAAGCACCGCAAACCCTCTCCCTCGGCATCTCTCTCGCTTCTCTTGCTCCTCTCCCATTGCCGTGACGGTGATTCCTGTGGAACCCAACCTGCAGCGACCCGAAGGAAGCTGAGACAGCCCTTGCTGTCGTTCCCGGTTGTCTTCACCCATATTCTACAGGTATTTACCCATTTTATTTTATCCTTATTTCCTCTCTTCCCACTTGATTGATTGTCAGCTGGATCTATAGTACCAAAGCCCCAAAACAACCCATGCCTAAACCGATCCTTTCCTGACATTTTACAACCAAGCCGGACCATGTTTGAGGATTGACTTTCAGTCCAGGATTGGCTAATGTTAGGAGTGGATTTCAGCCTCTGGAGTATTGGAAAGAGACCTATCAACCGTTGGTAATGGGACTCATTTTCAGCCCCTAACTGGCTAATTTTAAGACTGGTTTTGGTCTTAGATTGCCGAGTACATAGACTCCTTAGAAACCCATCAATCTGATTAAATTGGGCCTTTAAACACAACATAGTGGTTATTTTTTTTTAAATGATATCTGATTTTCTTAAAGGTTTTGCTTAAGTCATGATAATAAACAATCTGAACCTGTATGCGTTTTCGTTTACTAATTTTGTGCTATTTTACTACACCTCTGTATAATAAAAGATCTTTGAAATTCCCAGTAGATAGCTAAGCACGGTTTTATTTTATTTTCCTACCTATGGGCCAAAGTATTTTACAAGGTCCCTTATTGTAGTTAACTCATGCCTATGTTTTATCCCCTCTTATTCACTTTCACTTGTTTCCCTTCCTGTTCTTAATGCAGATAGCATCTAATCACTACTATTTAAGCCATATATGAATATATAAATTCTTGGTTCATGTTTTTGAATCCTCGTTACAGTTATTACTGTACGACCTCCATATATTTATGTTCAAATTCATTTTGAGAAAAGAACACAAACTACAATCTAGAAATATTATTTTCATATCATTACTAGTGTGAAATTACTTTACTTTTGTTCATAGGGTTTAATGAGAGAACTCTATAAGTGGACTGTAAATTCTCAATTGAACATCTCCTAAATATAAACCTCTTCATAGTTGAGTCTTTCTATTAAGTCAAATCATTTAATATTTTGAAACTACAACTTGAGCTATTTATTATTTATTTTATTTTGAGTAATATTTATTAGTAACTTAAAAGAGCAATTACTCAGTACTTAGGCAAGGTTTCCATTGTCTAGTGAGTACCAAGTTGGATTAGGCATGGTTAAGCCATGTAGTATATGGACTTAACCTTCACCCTTAACCTTGGACCTTAGAGTAACCCGTAGACATAGTCGAGCCAGCAACATACTTCACTTTTACTTAATGCAAAATGATGAAGAGACTTAATAATCTCCATATTAATCGTTCTTGGAATCTTTAAAACACATTCGCAGCAAACCTTGAGCTTCAAGGCTAATTATCACTTAGAAGCTACGTGGACTTCTCATTCGCACTACATAAACTTCTAGGTGAGGGAAATAATTCACTACATACTTTCGAACATAATTCCTTCTATTATGTGTTTAAGCAATGAAAATATTGCAATGTGTGGTACGTTTGAAGTATAATTGTTGGATCTAGAAAAGACTGGGTGTAAGTTAATAATGGTAGAAATTCGGTGTTCACTCACAGTAGTGTAAGGGAGATTTTGGCTACATATTCTATTAGCCATAAGGAGACTCAGTTCGCACGGATTGTGGAATCTAACCATTAATGTTATTGAAAGATCCAATGATTTTATATTCGTAGATTGATGATTATTTGTATAGTATTGTTGAATTTCAATCTTGATTGGGCATGTTTGAATGTTGGTTTATATTATTCTAATATTATGATGCTTGGATTACTACCATGTTATAATCGAATTATATGCATGTTATGGTGAATGAGCTGTTGGATATGATATAATCTGTTTAGACTGAGATTCATGATTCTACAAGCATATTATGAATAATTGAGTATATTTATTGAGCATATCATTCTCACATTCATAGCATTGGGTATGAGGGTGTGATCCATGATTGTCACGAAGGCCACGACGGTGGTAGTGTTGTTAGCCTCACTTTAAGTGGGAAGACCATTACGGTAGAAGAGATGTGATATCCGTGACAAGTCATGAGGGCTGTTATTTGGTGGTAGGTTGTGTTATCCTCACTTTAGGTAGGTGGGAAGGCCACTAAGGCGATGTTGTGTTATCCTCGATTCGTCGGGAAGGCCACCAAATATTAGTAGATGTGAATAATGGGTTGGAATATCTCATTTTGCATTGAACATTACATTTTTGCAAAGGTATGAGCATGAAATAAATTGTTATTTATGTTTACTTGAAATATCATGTGAGAAAGTAAGTATATCATATGCTATGTTTGTGTCATTGTTTGCTTCACTGGGCATGGAGTTCATCCCTTACATTGCAGGCAATCTCTTGAACTCGGGTCTAGACGATAATCAAAACTGAGTTTAGAAGGCGAAGAGTCGATGAAGAATACTTGGAAACGCATAGTTTTGGAAGGATTTAGCATTTAGATTATAAATTGGTTTTTTTTATTGATTTGAGACTTTGAGGAATTTGTTTATTTGTTTATTTTTAGTTTGTGGAAACTTGGATAATAAATTCAAGTATTGAGTAAATTTGAGGACATTATGTTTTGTTAGTATGGGAATGTGAGTAAGTTGGTGCGTTTTAGAAACCCTTATGTGATTGATATTTTCTCTCTCTAAGTTATATGGAAGGATGAATGAAATGTCATGTCTTTAATCAGGTTATGGACTGAGGAGTTTGGTGGCTTGTGATTGTAGTTATATTTGTTTGAAAGAAAAATATATATATATATAGCCACGGATTTATGATGTAAGACCCATTTAGGGCAGCAGGTGATCTAAAATTGTGTAGTCAGATCACTCTTGTTTGGGTGATGGAAGGCGGGGCGTAACACTAGTGGACCCCACACGTTAGAAGAGCTTCTAATCTCAATAAAACCCCTTGCCTTGGTCGAATTCTCTCGTTCCATTAATAGCAAACGAAACATTTTTCTCTCCCTTGAACGAAAACTCTCTCCTCTCCAACGCTTGGGTGAAAATTGAAGCTTCTAAGGTGTTCTCTTCTTCTTCTTCTCCCTTCAACACGGTATGGTTCTAATTCTTCCTCCTCCTAAATTCTCATCTTCCTTTTCTTCTTCTCTCTGGTAAATTTGAACCAACCCTTGCTATCTATCCATCTCTGAAATTTCGAACCAGAGAGAAAGACTTGGAATTTATTCATGGTTCGGCCATTCATGGAGAGAAATCATTCTAGTTTCTTCCATCTCCATGAACTGTCAACCATAGACTTGAATTACCTTGTTCGACCATGGAAGAGATGAGTTTTAATCTGTAATTAGATTGTAGAAGGACCAATAAATCATGCTTACATTCGACCATGAGAGAATCAAACCAATTCAGTGGATTGTTGAAGAATTGTACATCAGGCTCTATTATGTACTATTTTCTGTGCGTTGTAGAGAGAAAAACCATAACTAGGGCTACCGAACTCGGTTTTTAATAAATTTATATATTCCGAAAGTAGACAGAGAGACCTAACATGTATATCCAGGCCCAGACGCCAGGCCCAAAGGCGTCCATGCCCAACCGCGCTAGGAGAAGAGCGAGAGTTGGGCGCATGGGTGTGGGAATTTATCCCTCATCGCCTAGGAGATAGAAAATTGAGGGGTTTATAAGAGAGTCTCAACCTAGCACAACGCGTTTTGGGCCTGGAAGTGAGTCGGGCCCAATGCAAAGTCGTGCGGGTCTTTTTGGGCCCAAAGCGGACAATATTGTGTTGAGTCGGGGCGAGTCGTGACAAATGGTATCAGAGAACAGTTTAACCCTTGACCAGTGTGGGCCCCTGTGTTGTAGCCAAGCCGAGGACGACTCTGGGCCTAAGTGGGGTGGATTGTAACGCCCAGGCCCAAACACCAGGCCCAAAGGCGTCCAAGCCCAGCAGCACTGGGAGGAGAGAGAGAGTTGGGCGTGTGGGTGTGGGAATTTGTACCACATTGCCCAGGAGATAGAAAATTGAGGGGTTTGATAAAAGGGAGTACCCCTCAACCTAGCACAACGCGTTTTGGACCTGGAAGTGAGTCGGGCCCAATGCAAAGCAGTGCGGGTCTTTTTGGGCCCAAAGCAGACAATATTGTGTTGGGTCAGGGCGGGTCATGACATAACCACGTTTAAAATTAGAGAATTTTTTAGTGGGTTTGATACCCCAAATCTTGCCTACAATGCAGACCAAATTTCAGGTCTACAGTGTGTAAGCAATTCTGCTGCAATCCACAAGTTTAATTTTATCTCAACCTGTAAACCTCAAAATGATGCAAAATTTAATATCATTATCAAGCCCGTGAGGAGATCTATCTCCAGTTAAAATTTGAGAATTTTTTAATCTGTATGGATGGGTCAAAAATCGCCTATAAGTTGAGGATCTGTCCTAGACTCCAATCTGAATCAAATATTAATAGTCTGAGTAAAACGACCATAACTCGGTCTAGGAAACTCGAAACAAGGCAAATAAGATATTTCTAGAATCCAAACAGACAGACCTATCTACCGTAAAAATATGAGAATTTTTTAATGTTCGTACAGATCCCAGGAAATTCTGCAATAACGTTGACTTTGCATAGTTCTGCTCTGTAAAGCTTAGACTTGATTTCTATTTTCTTAGCCTTATGTTTTAGGTTGATTGGTGCCTCGTAGTTGGACGAGCAATCCCAGACCCTAGTTTAGTGGCGTTATGACCATAAGAGGGTTAGAAATAAATTAGAGTTTGTAGATCAACCCGTTGGCAGTTCATGGCAAATTCGAGTTTTAAAGATTTTCAAAAATTGGTATTTAATTAAATGGATTTTTCTTTGGAACTGTTTTCAAGTATTATTGCAGTGAACCTTAAACCTTGAGTTTGCGAATCGTTTGAGGCTTTTGGATTTCTTAATCGCGCAAGAACACTTCAGGCATCTTTAGGTGAGGGAAACAATTCATTTGCATGTTTTTTATGGAATATTGCTATGTTCAAAATTTGTATTTGTGTGGTCTGTTGTGTGTTGGAGCTAGGAATAGATTGAGTACTAGTTGGAAGAATGGTTGGTAATCCGGTCCAAAAGCTCACAATAGTGTAAGGGAATTTTGGGCTAAAATGTTTGAATAGCCTGTGAGTAGGCTCAGTCCACCCGAATAGTGGAAGCCAACTATTAACGTTGTTGAAAGATCCAGCAATTGTATTCGATTGAAAGAAGTCAACATGACATGTGGTGTAGTATGTTACATATGATAGACGAAATAGAGCGATACAATGTGATAATTGGAATTTCTAATGTTGTTATTAGCATGTTGTGTAATTGTGAATGGTGAATTGTTTAATTGTTATAATTACATGTCATTATGCAATTTTGCCTGAATTATGATGTTGTTACGTTATTGGACTGATATGCATGCTTTAGTTATGAATAACATGTATATTAAGTGGTTGGACATGCATAAATGTTGTAGACCATGCTTAGAATAATTTTGTATTTATAGAACATGTTGTTAGAGGCTATGGTGTGTGTTAGAGACTATTGCATGATTAGGCATGACGTGGTGCATGACATTCTCATATTCATTGGGATTGGGTATGAGAATGAGGTGTGTTGGGCGACAAGCCAGTCATTGATGATTGTTGGGTCCTAGTTCGCTAGAGGTAACAAGCCAGCCCAATAGTGACTGATGGGTCATGGGTCATTGGAGTGACATGCCCATCGGATTGTGGCTATTGGGCCATGTGTTGTGTGTATTGTGTTGCTTTGTATGGTTGGAGCAACAGGCCGACCAATGGTGGCCACTTGGTCCTGGTTTGCTAGAGCAACAGGCTAGTCTAACTATAATTGTTGGGTCCTGATGCATTGGGGTGACAGGCGAGTTGAGTCCTAGTTTGTTGTTTGGTCACGTTGGTGACGGTGCTCCTTCTATGATTTTGTCAGGGTGACCACTCAGAAGAAGATGAGCTATTTTGACAAATCATGATAGTGATCATGTGGTGATGGATGAGATGTTGATGGGTTGCGCTGCATTGAGCATTGAGCATTGTGCATTGGCATGTGGCATTGAGCATAGATCATGGATTATATATGCTTGGATTATATAATATTGTATTTTATAGTTTGAGATTTTGTCATATGCTAAGTTATTTGAATATATATGAGGCATGCTTAGTGAAATTTTCGGAATACATGTATGTGTTATTGTTTTCTTCACTGGGCATGGAGCTCACTCCTTACATTGCAGGGAATCCAGTAGACTTGGGTCTTGATGAGACTCAAAATCAGGACTAGAGAACAAGAAGTTGATTGAAGAAATTGACTCCATAGGTTAGTAGGAGAATAAATCCTAGACTTTATTTTTATATTGAGATGGTTTAAGACATTTGAGAAATTTGTTATTTCATTGGTTATCAGTTTGTTTGTTGAGACTTGAATAATAAATTCAAGCATTTATTTTATTGAGGACTTTATGTTAATTTGTGGTTGGGAATGTGAGCAAACAGTGAGATTAGATTGTTTGTGTTAGACTTGATTTTCATAAGTTGGTGGCATAGTATTCTTGGCTTATGTAGTAGATTTTGGTTTTAGTGGCCATGAAGAATTCGTTGGCAGTGTAATTGTTATATTGATTATTTGAGAAAAAAAAAGTGTAGCCATGAATTGGTGATGTAAGACCCATTGTAGCGATCAGTTGATGTTGGATAATAGTAGTAAATCACGCCCCGTTTAACGGTTGGAAGGGTGGGGTATGACAAGTCTATATGGTTAGAAAGGAACAAAAGGGCTTTTCAGGGAAAGGTGTCTTCAATTTTGTATCTTATTGAGGTAATTAAGGTTAGGGCTGCTTGGTGGATGATGGGCTCTGATAAATTTTGGGGAATATCTATCTAAGATATATGTAGAGGCTGGGCTTCAGTGGACTATGTTAAGCCTCATGTGATATCCCCACTGCAAGTTTCGTAGTCTCCTCCAGATGTAGGACTTCTCAAGCTTAATTTTGATGGAAATTGTGTGTATGATCTTGGTCTGGCATGTTATTGGGGGTGGGGGGGGTCACTTGAAATGACTATGGTGATACGGTGATCTCCTTTGTTAGTCCCATGCCTAATGGATATGTAATTGATGTGGAGCTTCATGCTTTATGGAGAGGTGTCTTGTAGTAGGAAGAACTAAGGGCAGAAAGGAGTATTTTAGAAGGTGACTCTAAGGTGGTAGATGGTTGGGCTTTGAGTTCTATGTGCCCCTAGATCTACTTAGATAAAGTTGAAAGGATTCATCATTCGATGGCTTCCTTTGGATTTTCGGTTTCTTGAGTTCCTCATTCAGCAAATTCAGCTGGTTATGAAATGACATATCAGGGGTGACTTTACTTTTGGAAATTGTAAATAATATCATGTAATCTATTGGGGGTGAAGTTTGTTTGTATGGTCTTTCTGTCTTGGGTGGTGGGTTCTTTTTACCTGCATTTTTTATCTCTTGCTTGTTTGTTTTATTTCCTTGTGATCAATGAAGTTACCTTTCAAAAAAAGCCATTCTATAATTATTTATCTATCTACCAACCAGCTCCCACTAAGATGTTGCAAATTTTGCTTCGCTCCAATTTTTTTTCCAACAAAACTTGAAGAATGACAACCTTAGTCTTTTCCATCCTCTCTCTCTCAATATAAAAATAACTTCACCCTCTCCAAATCTACTAAAGAACAATTGCATCAATCTCCAAGATGCCTCCATTTAGAGGTTATCCACAAACACAGTTGCTAGATTCTTTCCCAATGTTTGATGATTTCCAGGTCATCATCTAGGATATCGGCAACCATTCTCACCTTTATGATCTTTATGTTTAATCCTCTAGCTATCATAAATAATGTTGCACCTTGATGTACCAATCTTCTCCAATCATTTTCACCCATTTCTTCTTATTCAACTGAACCCAAATTCATAAAGTTGCCTTCTCAAACAAAATCGTCATGTTCTATGTGATAGCTCTATTAAGTGCCTTGCAAGCATTCTCTCCCTCACCTTATTCTCTTACCTTCTCAAAAGTTTTTGCTGTATTATCTCTTTCTAGTATCAAGCTATAGGCATCCTAAAGAACCTGAAAACTGTGTTTTCAGCTACTTTAAATTTTCAAGGATTATAAGTTTCAATCCCCAGAAAATTAGAGGTTTCAATCTAAGATTTGACAAACAATAGATAAGGTGTGAATGAGATTCTGAGCTGGGAACTAACAAGTGTTTGCACATGCATAAGTGGATCTCCATCTCCAAAGTTCAAACATTTAGCTGAGAACCATCTCTAATCGCCATGATCCTCTTCTACTTTGCCAATAACCCTCTCCCATCTCCAATTGCAAACAAAAGACAAAATTTAAGTTAAAGTAAGATTTCTTCCAATCTCCTAAAGTCAGAATCTCCAAGTTTAGAATATATCAATTGTCAGACACCCTAAAAATGAATGTAATCAAATCCTTTCTTCTTCTTCTTTTGAAATGGTAACAACAAAATTTCATTACACAAAAAAGGACACAAGAAGGAGTGACTGAGGAGCGCAAAAGAAACAAAGCAAACAAAAAGAACAAAACAGAACAAAGTAATCTATCTAGTGAGAAGCCCCCAAATAGATCCAATCAAGAGACATCTTTCTTAGCCAAGAAGTCTGCCACACTATTGGTTTATTTTTATTTTTTTGAAACGTTAACTGATAATATATTAATAATAATGAGGAACCAGAAGTGCACAATACAAGGAACATGAAGAGAACAAATTAACAATCTCGAAGCCCAATACACCCATAAGAGAAACAGGAACCCGAAGGCAATACATTAAACTAAACCAAGACACTCTTTCCAAGCCCTCAATATGTCCGAGATGGAGAAGTCCTGGAAATCTAGGAGGGAAGAAGCCCAGGCAACACATTTGGCTAAGATACTGCCACACTATTGGTTGATCACTGAACATGAGAAAAATAGACATCAAGAAAACAACACAGATGCTTAATCTCTTTGAACATAGAGATTAACTTCCGGGGGGAGCTTTCTTCCCCTATGGCCATGAACATGATTGAATCAATTTCATTTCTCACCACATAGATTTCCTACAATGGAAGTTGGTACATATTCTAATTTTTCCTTCCTTCTTGGGCTCATCTTCCCATACACCTCCCACAAAGTGTCTCCTGACCACCAAGCCTCATGAAAGTTTTCATCAGCTCCAAGCCTAAAGACACACTGCTACCTACACATTAAATTCATTTAATCCTAGAGCCAAAACAATCTTGAAACAAATACAAAGAAGCAGGCATAGTCACAAGCTTGTAGAATTGAGAAAACAAGAACAAGAAGAGCAAAATGAATTTATTATCACCTCACACCCCTTCAAATGTTGTATATGCAGAAACAAAGATAAATAAAACATCAAGATAAGGCGACATTGGGATAAAGAGAAATTCCTAAAAACAAATGCCTACATACACAGATATTCCAACTCCATTGTCAAATCCTACCTGTGAGAAATGATATAAGAAAAGGGGGTGGGAGAGAAAGATAGTAGAGAAAATTAAGGAGTACCTTGGTGCCGTCGTCAAAGGGGATGGAGCGAGAGAGAAGGGCAAAGATATTCTTCTTGGAAAGGTGGCAATGGTGATCAGGTGGGAGCAAATCGAGGAGATCTTGGTAGTTAGGTGGGAGCTTTGATTCCCAGACAGAGTCAGAGGAAGCAGCGCCACGGAAGGCCCGGTTGAGGCGAGCGAGGTTACATATCTCTGGTGGAGTCAGGTACATGAAGACGCAGGCTACACAGCTTTCTGGTATGTCACCAAGCCCCGGACCATTACCAGACCCATTGCTCCCACCTTCCGTCAGGTTTGAGAGGGATGCCCCCATTTCTCTCTACCTCTCTCTCTCTTTCTCAATAGGATTTTGGATTTCTTGTATGGGACTGGTTAAAGAGAAAGAGAAAGGAAGAACGAGGAGGGGGGCTCCTTCAATTAATCCAGGTTTTTGGGTTTTCTCCGTTCTTGTTTAGGGCAGGTGAAACAGAGAAAAACATGGGGAAAGAGGGCTGTTTGTTCTGCTGTTAATCTGCTACCGGGGATTCAGTAGCAGTTCAATATTTGCAGTAATGGTGGGAAAACGAGAAAGCGAATGGGAATGTGATCCGATTTAAATTCCATGAAAACAAGCCTGTGTTGCTTGAGAAAAAAGCGATTGTGCTCGGCCTTTGTCTCTGCCACAGCCTCGAGCGTGAGATTGAAGTGGGTTGAGAACCTGAGATTGGAAAAGATTTCTCAATCTATCCTTATACCGTAAAAGAGGATAATAATATAATATTCAGGACTGAAGTAACAGGTCACAGCTATACGCGATTGTTGTCGATATCCATCTCTCTCCCTACTAAACGTAGAACTTTGGTTTATTAGGCTGTCTTTCAACGAGGGGTAAATTTTAGAGTAAGAGGGATTATCTCTGAACAGAGGTCACCTTTGAGCAGGGCTTAGGTAAGGATCATCTTTGAATAAAGGTAAAGTAAGAACTGATTAGAAAGATAAAATATCTCATTTGGTAACTATAAGTAGAGGCTAACATGATATATTAATAATTTTATTAGAAGTAATATTTTTTATGAATAGAGGTAAAGTAAGAACTAATTCGAATGATAAAAAATCTTATTTGGTAAATATAAGTAGAGGCTAACCTGATATATTAATAATTTTATTAAAATTAATATTTTTATTAAATTTAATATAATAAAAAAATAAAATATAATTATTAAATAATATTCATCAATTAAAAAAAAATTACTCCATAGGTGCAAAGAAGTGTAATATATTAATAATTTTATTAAATTCATATAATATAAAAATAATAAAATATGATTACTAAATACTATTCATCAATTAAAATATTTTTGCTCCATATGTGCAAAGAGGGGGTAAAGATGGGTAATATATTAACAACTTTATTAGAATAGATAATTTTATTAAATTCATATAAAAATAATAAAACATAATTATTAAATAATATTCATCAATTAAAAAATCTTTTAAAATATTTTTGCTCTATATGTGCAAAGAGGGGTAAAAAAAGGTAAAGATGGTTTAGAGGGGTAAAGAAGGGTAATAGGTGTAAAGAGGGGTAAAGAGGGTTTAGAGGGGTAAAGAAGGGTAATAGGTGTAAAGAGGGGTAAAGAAGAGTAAAGAAGGGTAATATGTGCAAAGAGAGATAAAGGGGGTTTAGACGGATAAAGAAGGATAATAGGTGCAAAGAGGGATAAAGGAGGGGTAAAGAAGGGTAAAGAGAGCTTATTAGAATTAATATTTTTTACTAAATTTATATAAAAAAAAATAACATAATTATTAAATAGTATTCATCAATTAAAAATATTTTAAAATATTTTTGATCCATAGGTGCAAAGTGGGATAAAGGAGGTAAAGAGGGGTAAAGAGGGGTAAAGAAGGGCAAGGGTTTCATGAAAACGCCCATGCTCCAAGGGGTATTCATAAAAGGAGGGGGAGGGGTAAAATTTTGAATTTTTACCTTCACTCCTGT
This sequence comes from Chimonanthus salicifolius, assembly GCA_013350335.1. Lineage (NCBI taxonomy): Eukaryota > Viridiplantae > Streptophyta > Magnoliopsida > Laurales > Calycanthaceae > Chimonanthus > Chimonanthus salicifolius. The sequence goes on along the minus strand of CM023532.1, from coordinate 61,890,350 downwards.
AACGCCCCTCCCTTTCTCACTTGCTTCTTCTTGAAAATCAAAGTCTATTTTTTTTTTTTTATATAAACAATGAGTGTTAGAGAGCGGAACGTCATGACGCGGCTAAGTCCGAACTTCTAAAGTCCGACCCTTAACTGGCCAACCCTATGTGTGCATGGACTAAGTCCATGAAAACGGTTCACACATAACAATATAAATCTGCAGAATTAAAATCATAACTGCGGAATTATAATAGAACCTAGTTTCATTCCATTTCAGATAGCAAAGTACGTCAAGTCTTTATTCCATAATTAACATAAGATAATTATCCAACCAAACATCCAACCATAGCAAATCATCTAAGTTATTACATATTCGAAGTCTAGTTACTCAAATTACAAATTCATAAGTAACTTAATCAAAATATAAATTAAAAGCATCCAAGCTCCTATGCCTGGCCCGTTTCGCGTTCATCCTTATCTTTGTTTCCTGTATCATCCACTAGGGTAGAGGTAGGGCGTTAGAACAATGCGCTCAGTAGGTATTCCAATTAGGGCTAACACATGGTTAGTTCAAAGCATATGTAATAATATCATAATGTCAAAACTATATAAACCATGCCATGCAATGATTACAAATACAATGAGTCACACCCATCACATGTACATAAAAGTACCCCCACATAAGTCTTTCGGACCCCCCGACGGAGTGTGGACCCTCCGGTTTCTTTTTTATGGAAAAGCACATCAAGGTATCCCACATCGGTTTTTCAAACGCCCTAACGGAGTGTGGCCCCTCCGGTTACATATCCTTCACCCCATGCCATGCATGAGATGCCAATGAAATACATGTTATTTTATATAATAAACATAGCATTAAAACATCACATTTGAAACACATCTTTTTCCTAATGAAACACATGTTATTTTATATAATAAACATAACATTAAAACCTCACATTGAAACATATCTTTTTCAATATAAATTCATCAAAAATAAGATAAAATCAATGTACATAAACCCATGGTTTAAAAGAGGTGGAATCCTACCAAAGACCACTACGTGTCCTTGCGCTTTCGTCCGGTAACTGCTCACGATCGTACACACCTTGTGAGGTCCTATTACCTTATAATATAACAATCAATTAAAAACAAGTCCCACTTGATTTACAATTATGTCCAAGTCCATAAACCAAACTTGTAGAGTTCGGCCATACACCATGGCCAAACCTCACCCCTTTTTGTTTTAGTTTCTTTTTGCTCATTAATTCAATTAAGTCCACACCCAAGCTATCCTTGATTCATAAAACCAAACACTTATAGATTAATCATCTAACCTTATCAAGTCCATAAAATCATTCCCCATGGGGTTCAGCCATACACCATGGCCGAACCCATGGTCCCTTATTTTCACTTAATTACCAAAATGCCCTTCATGGCTATCATTCCATTATTCTCACCCTTCATCCCTTGGTTTGGTAAACCATTCATTTACATTACACAAAAGCCCGCAAATGGCCCATTAACAAGTTCATGGGGTTCGGCCATACACCATGGCCGAACCCATGATCTTTCATTTTTAGCCGATATTACAGAATTGCCATTACCTCTATCATTGTCTCTCCATTAATCCAATCACTATCTTAAGTTCATAAAATCCATTCAAATTGATTCATGGGGTTCGACCACACATCATGGCCAAACCCTATGATATCTTAATTCCATTTAAATGACTTATAATCTTAGGTCCATAAATTTAGACATTATATACATGGATCCTCCAATGATCCACAACCATAGAACCATAAAAAGATTCAACATGGGGTTCGGCCATACACCATGGCCGAACCCATGATTTTTTTCATCTTAGACCATATTTACATTTTTGCCATTCCTTTAATCATATCAGGTTCATACATGACCCATAACCGGTTCCTTAATCCAAACATGATCCACCAATGAAGAACCCATTAAAATTTACTTCATGGGGTTCGGCCATACACCATGGTCGAACCCTATGATGTCTAACTTTCTAAATATAGCAATTACTATCCTTGAATCCATAATCAAGGTTCCTTTCAAAAACAATCCAAAAATCCATCATTAATTTCTTTCTAAAATAATAACCATCCCCCATGGTTCATAATCATCTCTTTAAAAATCATTAGACCCATTTAAATTCCTTAACCAATCAAGTCCATAAAAGAAACCTCATGGGGTTCGGCTATACACCATGGCCGAACCCATGATCTTTCATTTTGGCCTATAATTACAACTTTGCCATCCATAGAACATAACCAATGTTTCTCCATGGGGTTCGGCTCTTCATCATGGCCGAACCCTATAGTTCAACAACTTCTTTTTAAACCATTTAAACCCTTTTAAAAATCATAAGCATACATCTATAATTTTTTCATCATTTAAATCCATTATCATTCACTAATGACCTTCCATGGGGTTCATCCTTTTTATTAAACCCCAACATTCATGATCATCTCCCAATTCTCTTCCATTAAATTAAATATCATGATCATCCAATTTCCTTCCATGGGGTTCGGCCATACACCATGGCCGAACCCTATGGTTCCGCCATACACCACGGCCGAACCCTATGGTTCCGCCATACACCACGGCCGAATCCTATGGTTCCGCCATACACCACGGCCGAATCCTATGGTTCCTTATCTTAAACCAAAATATCAAAACTACTTACCGATTCCACGACTCCTCCGATTTTCCTTCGCTTGTTCTTGCTCTTCCAATTCGTTCCTTCCTTAGCCTTCTCTCCTCCTAGATCTTTCACCCTTGTTGGCTGCCTTCTCCTTCTCTTTGTGTAATGCCGAGAATAAGACTTGATGAAAACCCCTTGAATGTGTAATGCCGTGCGCCCTTGTGTTGCCTCTCTTATAAAACCTCCTCTTGTTCCCAACTTAGAAGGTGTTGAGATAGCAATTACCTAGTGTCGTGCGCCCTTTCCTTGTGTCTTACTTAGAAGTTGCAGACCTTCCAATTTCATACTTGCCTAAATGTAGCTCTCATCAAGGAAAATACCCCCTTTTTAAATGATCTTATGCGCATCACATAGATATGCATATCTCTCATGCTACCAAGCCATCTATATTTATCTCTAGACATCTTCTTTATTTAATGATCCCCTAGTATCACTCTTAATCAAGGGAAAGGACCCTTTTTTTAGAGATATTCTATCACATCATGCGCATATCTCATAGATGTGCAAATCTTTCATACACGTCCAAGACAATCTTTCAATTTCCCTTTTATGCGCATAATAATTAATTATAGACGTAATGCATTTACTAATTAAATTCAGCCCCATTTAAATTTTATTGAAACCATTTCCAAAACCGTTGGGTCTTAATTGGGCAATGACCCAACACTTTACCCATATAAGGTCCATATCTAATAATTCACAAATTAAATGGATAATTTTCATATATATTAATAATTTGAAAATCCGGGGTGTTACAACTCCTCCATTACCAAACAAGGGAAACGGGGGGTAACCCCCCCTTACCCCCCATCCAAACGCAGCCTTAATTAATGGATGCCCATTTTACTTATTTTTTAAATAAATTAAAAAGAAAAATATCTTATAACACCAATGTTAACAAAATCGGACCGAATTGTAATATTCTGACTGGATTAAGTCTAACTAATTTGATTTATATTAATAAATTATGATTTAACCTGTAAATATAAGGATTACAGTTAGAACTTTGTGACAATTCCAAGATCGGCCCAATCAAAGCTCGATAGCTCATTGATCCAACTCACTCAAGTTGGATGGGCAAAATGGTAATTTACCATAGACAATGTTATTTTATTATTTTAATAATTGTTTTATTAATGTTTAAGTTAAAATGGTTGCTTTGATAGGTATTTAAATTCTGGAATTTATGAGTATTTTTTATTATATTTTCAATTTCAGAAAATATTATTAAACTACCCGAAAAGATCCCGAAGTCTAAGAATTAATTATTTTAAATAATTTTCTAAGTTGGAAAACTCTAAGCAAATATTTGTTGTTTAACTTGTTGTTTTATGTTTTTAGATTTTTAAAAATAAAGGTTTTAAACCCTTTAAATAAATACAATTTAAATTAAGGGAATAATGTTAAAAGGTGATTTTTATTTTAATGAATTATAGATCTCCAAATTTTATGGTATTTAAATATTTTGAAACCCAACATTTTGGAAAATATGGATTAATTAAATAAATCTTTTAATCAGTTAAATATTAAAAAATACATAAAAATGGACTTAAATGCAAATAAGCTTTAAGGGACTAAACTTCAAATATCTAAAATTTAAATCACATGCTTAACCGGTGATGCAGCGAAGCTGTTGCATATGGGTCGACTCATGCAAGCTGCCATCCTAGCTTATAGAACAACGTGAGAAGATTTCCCACCAATGGCAAAGCTACTGATCTCCAACCTCTATATAAACCCTGTAAATCCCAGTTTAAACCCATTACTAAAATCTCTTCTCATTTTCTCTTTGTTTTTCCTGCGTCTTATTCACTAAGTTTTTCATTGATGGTTTGAAGTGGAAAATTCTCCAGTTGTTGAAACTCTGCTCAAATTCAAAAGCAAAGGTAACCATTGTGTTTATTTTCAAATTCTAGTAAGTTTAGAATCAAACAGAAGTGATTTTGGTTTAGATTTGAGTCTTAAAAATGATTTTAAAGTTTAGTGGAAACTTTGATTTCTTAGGTGTTTTACTGATTTCTCTCTTAAAATCAGAGGTTTTTCATTATTGTTTATTATCTAATTTATTTCGAAATTGAAGAGGACTTACTGTAGAGCACATCTGACCAGAAGGATGTGAAAAATGAATTCAGAAAGCCCATTGTTTTTGGATTCGTATTTCACTATGTTTGTCCCGTCACTGCACTATTGCAGGTGACAAAGGAAAAAGACGACTCTCGGAAGATTCGAAGGTGAGACTTCGGAAGTTTCGAACTTCTGTTCGGGGTTCCGAAGCCGAGCATAGGCCAACTGTTCCTTACTGCTTCTGCTGGACAGACCTGGACATTCCGAGACTCACTTCGGACGTCCCGAACCATTCTGAAGTTCCGAGAAAAACTCGGCAGGTTCCAAGGCAAACCGAGACTCACTATTTTCTGATTTTGCTGTTTTTCTGTTTAGAAGTTGGGTCGGACGTTCTGAGACCTAAAATTCGGAAGTTTAGAAGTACTGAACCCAAGTTTCGAAGGAACTAACCAAGTTCTGAAGGTTCTGTTAAACCCATAATTTAGGCAGTGGCTCGAAAGTTCCAAAGCCATAATCCCTAGTTTTGAGGCATGTTCCGAAGAACCCATAACTAATTTTTGAGATTTATCTTAATTGATTAAATTAAAGATTTCATATTAGGTTTAGACCTTAGATTTTAATGTGATGTTTGTTATACCAGATTCTTAATTAAAAGTGATACTAACTCTTGTTTGAACTATCATATTATATATATTATGTATTCACTTCCAAGCCGATACTCTTTATCGGTGGAGAAGCGAAAACGCAACCCAATAGCTATCAATAGCTGAGCGATTAATTTTACCGCTCGGTAGAAAATAAGGGGTCGGGCACTGAGTGATTTTCTTTCTCTCTCTAGGCCTAACTCAATATATCTCCATGGTCCAATCTAAAAGATAATACGAGTAGTGGCATGAGCACTTTATATCTCTAAGCCTAACTCAATATGTCTCCATGGTCATTTCCAGAAGACAATATATGTAGTGGCTTGAGCACCTTTATTATACCCTCTGGGCAAAATCTAAATACTTTACTTGTCCAGTAAGAAATATGAGACTGTGCACTGAGTATTTTATTGACTGATAGATTATTGTAACTAAAAAGGAATAATAACCCATTGAGGAGACTCATCCATTTCCCTTGGAATTTTTCCAAGAAATAGGATAGAAAGATTTGAAATACTATGTATATATGTTGTGTTGTATATGTGTGTGTATTATGTTTGATTATGAATGTATAATCATTGTATTCCTATTTTTATGTAACAGATACCACGAAATCCCACATATTTCGGTGAGGAGACTTAACGATACAGTATGGGTACATCAGGTTAAAAGCATCTAGTGCAATGAGTGGTTTCCTACGATGAACCCACTTATATGCTTAAACATGATATACTGTTATGAAATGTGCTTATGGAAACTGATGATGTTTTGTGATAGTGATTATAGAATGCTCCATTATGTGAACTTGAGCATTATGATGATGAAACTATGATGTTGATACTACCTCCGTGTACACTCAGCTACTGGGCTATGGTAGACCAGAGAAGGTCATATATTATGCAATAGGCGGACCATATAGGTCATACATTGGCAGTAGGCCGGATCATAAGGATCATACTTTGACATTTGCCGGCCAAGTGTGTCAATTATGCCCTTGCAAGATGCTGCAGTTTGACCGTATCGTGACTTAATGCATTTATAGTCAATATAGTGCTTAGGTGTGTTACGATGGATATTAGCAGTAATACTGGTGACTTGGTATATTGGTATAGTAGACCAATTATGATCTCAATTATGAAATTGGTAACAGTATACCATTATGATGATATTGAATTATCTGCACATACTAATCTGATGATGATTATTGTATTTATGTTATGTTCTCTTCACTGGGCTAGGAGGAGGAACCTCCATTGCAACTTTATGATGATAAAGTTGATGTTGTTGCTTGTATCTCCCATAGACAAGAAATACATTCTATTTTGTTATGTTGGTTATTAAACCATATTTTGTATTAAGTATTGCCTGTGGTATTTAGTCTAAGCATGTACTAAATCACCATGTTTCTGTTAGCAACTCTGGTTTGATATGAATACGATTATGTTGAATCATGTGATGGAAATATTTGTTTGTATGATATGTATTATATATGAGTAGATATATGGTATATGTTTGAGGCCACATGTAAAGAGCATGTGTGACATTTTAATTATGGGTTTCACTGTAGACCTTAATGATCTAGCCCCAGTTAGGAATGTATTTGATTGGAGGTTATAAAAAAAATTAGTAACAATCCGGGCCCACTAAAAGAGTCAGGGCGTTAGAGGATCGCAGTTGAATCGAGGTTCGACCTCGGATCGGCTTCTTGACAATTCAATTTGCTAAAAAAACCTTCTATACAGTCAAACCGCAAAAAACCGTGGTGAACTGCTGTTCAACAAGATTTTTTAGTTGAACCATGAACCGTGAATCGAGGTTTTCTATATTTAAAAATTAAACTATTTTCATTTTTTTTTCTAATTTTTCACTGCATTAGCTGGTGATATTTACAAGATTTTGTCATTTTTTACTTGTAGCAATGTGTTATCAAATTATGATATTAATTATTATGATACCAATATTATCAAGCTAATAAATATTAATTAACTAATAATATATAAATAATGATGTTGGTCATTTATGGAAATTATCTTAAAGGAGATATAATATTATAATTTATTAAAGTGAATGCATTAATAATATGATTATTTATAGTCATTCCTATGTTATAATAATGTGAATATTTACATATTTTTAATGTAAATATTATCTTTCTAATAATTTTTACAATTAAGATCAATCCGTAACTGATACATATATGTATCTTAGAATTGATTAAAGATTATTATATGTTGATATTTTATAATTTAAGTGAATGTAATAATTTCATATCTAAATAATATCTGTTGGTCTAAAATTTTATTGAACTTATTAATTAAAAATTAATTCATAATTCAATATTATTTATAATATTTATATTAATGGTAGAGGTTTAACTAGGTTTGACCACGGTTGAACTTTGTTGAATCTTATTTAACCCAACATTCCTCAGACGGTTTGATAGACAATTTGATTATCATAATATTATATAAGACCTTTAAAATGAACCTTATCGTGGTCATTTTCATACGTCTATTTGGGGTCATGGGATGAATAATTCAAAGGGTGAATTCAAATAGAGAATTTAAAAAATTTTAATTTGAACAAATTACTTTAAATATGATTTTAAGATTTATAAAAATTTAATGGGCTTCAGTTTATTACAATAATATTTTTTAATAGTGAATGAAATTTAAAATAAGATCAAATTAGATAAAATCTCATTTAAAAATAATGCAATTGAGAAATGTATAAACTCATAAAAATATTAATAGAACTAATTGTAAAAAGTTTGAGTGGATAATGTTTTTATTAAAATCAATGGGATCAAGTCTCCCTCAAGACAAAAAGAGTCACTTGATAAGCGCATCCAACCTATTAGATTCTTCTTTGGTGGAATTGGATTATGCATATGAAATTGCATTGGCTTATAAGTCTCATTTTGATTAGGGCATTCATAATTGGACTTTGTTTAATAGGTCTATCAATATTGCAAGTCATGGCTCAATTAAGTCTTATGACCCAATAAAGTTTGTAACACCGAAGTCCAATTATAAACAAGCCAAAGTCCAATCCTCCAAGCCCAAATTTTTCCAAGCTCAATTCCTTCCTCAAGTGCCAAGTGTCATCACCAGAGAGCATCATCTCATATGCAAGTGGCAGAAGAAGAGAGAGGAAATGAGGTGGTCGAAATTCCTATGCAAGGAAAGGAGGTGGTGAATTGCCATGTGGATTCCCTTCATATGGTCACTTGATTTCCTAGTTGCCTTATTTCTTCTTTTGTTATTTTTATCTTTTAATCTTAGTCATTCAATAAATTTAGATGACATATATAAGGTTGAGATGGAATGGTCAAAATAAGACTACATTCTATCTTAACTAGGTGTCTATTTTTAAAGTTTCTTAAAGAGAAACTTCCTTTATTTGGTATGGTCGACCAAGGCAGGAGTAATTAAGTCTTTTAACAATTTTTTCTTATAGATACTAGGCTATGTAATTCGAAAATCACATTATTGAATAAGAATTGAAGTTTGCTTTGAGAGAGAATTTCTCTTATAACTCTGTGGAGTTGTGTTTGAGAGTTGGAGAAGACTCTAATTTTTACCCACAGCAAGTAAGTACTAGTTTTTTTTCTTAATTCAATTATTTTTATGGTTTTCATAGATTAAGTTGTGCCTTATTCGAATTTACCATTGTTGTCTTTAATTATGCTTTCGCGCCTTTAATCATATTCAATTAGAAAAGGCCCAATCTATAGAATTTCATAGACTAATTCAATTTTTTGGGAAACTTGTGCGGTCAGTTTGGACATTGTTTAAGCAATTCCTTACTAAGGAATAATCCATGTACGATTCGTAATTGGTTGTGTGGGTCTTTCAGAGATCATACTCTGAAACTGCAAGCTTACTGATGGGTTCTCGTTAAATTCACTCTAGGCTTGCATCATCACTCCCCATAGTTCTGTGTCCGGCATGTGAAAAACGTATTAGACGAGATATTCATTTTTTATTTGATTAAATACATTTTTTTATTTATTAATCATCAATGCAAATCTTAATTGGGGTGACATGGCTATCTTCTTCTTAGACGAGATAGACATCATTATAGAGCTTTTGAGTAGCCTAAGGTGAACAATGAATATCAACATCACATAGATGCATATTTTTAGACAAACCAAGACCAAATTGCTCTCGGCATTGTCTCACATCACTTTTGAAAGTGGAAATCAAGTTGACATGATATAGGCAACCTTTGTGTGGATTAGAAGATACTAAGACTATTATCCTTTAGCAAAGGCTATAGTTGTTTTATACGGGCTATAGCTGCCATCATTTACAACAAATATTTATTCCCTAATGGCTTTGGTGGCATTTCATCGATATTATTGACCTTGGCTAGCCGATAATAATATTTCCTTTGTTGGTACCTATAAGGTAACATAGTTACTCATTTTTTGATAAACCTCATAAAGAGTTCTATTACTATCTCACTCACAACCTTGATAGTTATGTGATCTTATTCTAAACATGGGTAAATGTGGACTACACCTTAAGCCCAACCCTATGCCTAGCCACCTACCATATGATCTACTTAGATATCTCCTTATAGTGTGGAGATCCTTCTGATTGCCGGGTTGGTTGTGAGTTAAACGTTATATGTTGGCTACGCGTGCTTGATAGATTTTTTTTTTTAATCATCAGGTCTTTTAGAGCATCAAACTAATTTTCAAGGCATGTGCAAGTCTCCCTACATATACACACTGAGTAACTCTATGAAAAGTGTCCTTTTGGAATGGAGTGTAAATCGAACTCGGGACTCCCGTTTCCTGAATTGGGTTCCTAAAAATCACCCAACCCCTTTGAATTTAAATATGCTTTCATTTGGAGATATGATTGCTTGTACCAATCCCAATTAGTCATTCAAACTAAGAAGCTACCATTGAGATGCTCCCAACGTTAGTTGTATTATGGATTAATGACAAATATTTTCATTGTGCAATTAGCACCTTCATTCTCTAAGCCTACAATGGCCTATCAACAATAGTGTACCTACTTGTTTTCCAATTTCCAACCACAATCACGAAAAATACTCATTCTTGTGTGTTTTGTACTTTTGATTTGAATTTATGAGACCTGAAATCACATGAAAATCAATGAGAATTTATTTTATTTGTATTATGGAAGAAATGGCAAAGAACCTTCATTGTCATATCCCTACCAACTTCTTTTTAAAAGGGACATCAACCCTCGTAGCTCCCTTATGGGTTGCAAATAGTGATTTCCGGAAGATGGGCCTTAGGAATGAGGAGAGCAATGTTGTTAGGAAGGAGATCCCTCACATATTTATTAATTTTTATTGAATTTTTATACTTAATCAAGGACTTCTCTTGATGTCTGTTACATGTCCTCCCTTTTGAAGGACATGCATTTATTAATTTTTTATTGGATTTTTATACATGAATTGATCAATACAAAAAAAATGACCATTTTACTCCTGTAATTTGGACTAGTTAGCTCTTGAACTTTGTTTATATTGTATAATTAATGGAATTTCAAGCTCTGTAGTAAGATTGGAGATTTTAGAGAAAAAAGAGCTAAAATGGAAGAAAAATGCAGAAATTGGCCAAAAAAACTATTTTTGGAAAGTGTTTGAATTTTACCACATAAAATTGGAATTTATTGTAAATCACTATAATACAAATCTGTTAGTGCCTCAGTTTGGCCAAGCCCCTATGTTTGTCAATTCCATGACTCGGAAAGTAGCACGTACTGGAAGCTTGAAGACCCAAGATGATCAAGAGTAAAGATCATGCTCCACCAGATTAAATGTCACGCCTTGACCCTTGGGCCCAATGACGTGAGTTTTTTTTTTTCCCCCCACAATACTGAACCTTTGCGGAAATCATTTTAATACATGGACTTAACATCTCATATGACCAAGTTTGGATCTGACATTTGGTAGCCTCGGATCTAACCATACCCAGCCGGTTAGAATCCCAGGTAGATAGAGGGGTCACCATGGGCCCGCTTAAGACCCGAAACCTCGACAGATTCCACCTCGACGCATAGTAGTGGATACACTACTAACCAACATGTAATTTATAACTTGACCTCTTAGGAAAGTCCAAATAGAAAATGTCACACATGATCTCATCAATATCCGAATTTCACATCAGAAACGAAGTAGACTTTATTACATCCTATAGTGTCTCAAACGAACACCATAAAGGATTTATTACATTACATGTTCATACATACAACGTCTAATAAGCTAAACATAAGATCCCAACATTGGGTAGATAGCTAAAGGGTTTCAACCTTTTACTGTAGTTGAAGATCCTCATGTCCTTCGTCCCCCGGGTTTCCTGTTTCGTGAGGGGTGTGAGCTTTACAAGCTCAGTGAAAAGAAAACAACAGAAAGTCCTAAATAATAAAACATATTATCAATATAATAAACATGTTATCAAACAATAGTTTATACACTCAGAAATCATGTAGAATAACGTCAACACAGTTATCTACCATGAAATGTCCTTCCTTTCTCAAAAAGATACTCCCGCCAAACGACGTCTACGGTTCGTCCCTAGCCGCGAGTAATACGTTTCCTACACCGCCGGCAAATTCATGCTCAGTGCTTCACACAGCCCGTATTTTAAATACACCTCGTACTAATGCCCTCTACGAGCTAGGTACTTCATACATTGGTGTGAGGTAATTTGATATGCACAGTACATCAATCAATATGCACATTAACACATGGATTTAAACGTAATTGTCAACCCATATAATATCTCTCCCACATATGATCATAATAACCTCAGTTAGCTAATATAGATTCCTGAGCACTCCTGTATGGAATCATAATACAAATATCAGCAATCAGTATTTAACTATACTATGGTGGAAAAACTAAGCACAAATTAAAAGCCCACCAACGGATTATATTATAACACAAATAAGTGTTACTGTTCTTTCCAATCGAATACGTCTACCCTATACTCATCATTTATTGCATAGATTAATTATCCTACAATACACACAGTTATACACAAAATGCATATTTCTATCAGAATCACGGTTGGATACCTGATCTATCATCAGATCACCAATGTCACAATACCGAGTAGTCTCTAGGAATAAGTGAGTTCCGTACTTCATTTTAGGATGGCCAGATCTCGATATCTCGAAATACTCTCATGTTCACGTTTTATATGTAGAAACTCATAATCAATTCCTTACGTGTGAACAGTGTCGGTATCGTTTTGTAATCCAATCACATCCTTTCCGTCAATAACAATGACCACAGATATCAACTTATTGCCATAGGACTAATGGTGCAAGAAACATCGTATTGAATGCAAAATGTGATGCATTTTAGTAAACATATAGTGTGGTTGAATCTTCTCGCATTCGATTGGCGAGTGTTTTTAAATAATTTGTTTAAAACGTAAAACAGTATAAATACAACATATAATAATACTATATAGCCATAACATATATTCCTAAGTGTTTAAAATATCATGACAATACATTTATAAAGTTTTTTTTTTTTTAAATTATGATTTTTCCCCTGAGCTTAATACGGACTAAAAACTGAATCCACATGTGAACTAAAATAAGTATTTTTAAGCTAAAACAACATAAAATTCATTTTTGAAACCTTTCCGAACAAAATTATGTTTTTGTCCCAAAAAAATATCTAGAATTACCAAAATGCCCCTGGGCACTATTCACAAAATTTTAAGAAAATGCCACTAGTACTGTTCACCAAAATTACGAAAATGCCATCAGGTATTATTCAAAAAAATTAAGAAAATGCCACTGGTACTGTTGACAAAAATTACGAAAATGCCATCGAGTACTATTCATAAAAAAATTACGAAAATGCCATTTGTTCACTGTTCATGGCAGATTTTTCAATTTTGGGTATTTTCTTCTCCAATTGTTATTGAGGAAAACGTAATGCATTTTCTGACGAAATTGAATATCTACCTTTCTCTTAATGAGGTCTAAAACTAAAAATATTAACTTAAAATAAATACTTACAAAAATCCTCTGAAAAATTAAGACTGGAGTTATAGAGCAATAGTAAACAACCCAGCAGAAGAGAAAATCTGAAAAAAAAATCTATGAATTTGTGATTTTAAATGTAAACGGAGTGGACCTATTTATAGGAGTTTAAAAATCACTATTTGAGATTGGCTGTATGAATCCTGTCCCTTAGATCTGTCAGCAGTATCTTAACTGTTAGTTACTGTCGGTAGATAAAAATCTTATCTTTTACTAACAGTAAAATTCACTGTTATCTTAACATATTTCTGTTCGAATATATTAAACCCTAACTCGTAAAAATCTGATATCGCAGATGTGTTGAGAACACGAGGTTTACTTATGGTGGAACATTCACTTTTTGTTTTGACACAGAAAATGGGGTATTTTTCACAAAGACAATGTTTTAATAAAATAGATGGCTTATAATCACTGTGATTTTGATACTTTGAAGCAAGTGTTTAAAATACTCATTTTGACATTCTAAAAATGTCAAAGAGTTTGATAAAATGTAGATCGACTGTGATCTGAGTTTGCCAATTTTCGGAATATGGGTTATCTTGAAAATCGGGGCTTTTAGATAAAAACATGTGTAAAATATACGTTTCGAGGAATACTCGTGAAATTCCAGAAATACCACTGAGTAGTGTACTTAAAAGCTTAATATGTGTGTGAATTTTAACGTCTGAATATATCAGAAGAGTGGTTTTTCACACTCAAGAATTTACAAGACGCTATTCATGATTTATATATATAAAAGAAAAGACATTATGTAATGTCCAAAATGCCCTCCGAACTTCGTCGAACTGGATCACTAAGTAAACGACCTCTGATCGGGTCACATAATACCTTTTCGGGAAGCTCTTTCTGTACTCCATTATATTAATCGGACACAAAGCCGAGTTAATAGTTCTAAAAATTTGTCATTTTTCTAATTAAGCGTCGGGTTATTACATTAAAACTTATCGTTATGGCAATCACAAAACAGATATGTTGGTCATAGATGACCTTAGGTGGTACCCACACCCTAGAGAGGATTATCCTTGGGCTTAGAAAAACAAATGGTTAAAATCATATGAAGCCTAGTGAGGAAGCTTGACAGTGAATTGGAAGCAAACTTGAAAATATGAATTATGATTCACTGTCAGCACGACCAATCTATCTCACTGACCCCTTGGTGTAGTCAGGATCGACCTATCGTGGCCAAAGACTGGTCGGGCCGAATGAGATAGGTTCTGAAACAATGAACTGTCATTCTGGGTATGCCTCTGATCGGGAGTCTCATATGCACCAACCCCTCTGTGAAAAGCTAAAACAACCCCTTGTGGTCAACGACTTGTCGATCAAGATCTTGAGTTCTAAAACCTTGAACTCATATGAACTCTCGAAGAAACAGACATATCGGCAATCAAAGACCGATCGAGAGTAGTAGGACAGACCTCTCGGTAATAGGTGACAGGTCGCTCTGGGTAACAGATTTCAAAAGTGGAAACTACTGTCAAGCATAGTTTGCATCAGAACGAGCCTCTCGTATGGACTGACCTCTCGGTACCATAAGTGTTGACCCATCGCGACAACGACATGTCGATCGGGAAAGAATATTACGTTTGGGAGTGCATTTAATGCACAACGGTTAGAAATGTACATTTTTAGTCACCGAGCTCTTGGTTCGACCGACATGTCGGTACGTTACCGTTACTTCAACTGGTTGCCTTCGTTATATAAACCAATATTTATACAACCAGTTGGTATTGTTCGGCAGTATCAGTTGGACACTCATCTTCACCAGTGAGCTTAAACAAGAGCCAACAGAAGGATCACTCTCTCTCTCGTGCTTGCACTAGGGGAATCAAATATAACCAATCAAATGGATTGAGTTGTGAGAGAGAGAGAGGAAGGATGATAAAAACTTATAAACAACCAATCTAAGGATTGAGTTTGAAAGTGAGGAGAAGAGAACCATAAACTAGGAAACCTTTGGTATAACCAGTTTCTTTGACACCCTGGACTGTGATTGCTATACGACAGTTGTGGGGCGAAACGTCGGCATAAATAGGTAGGATCTCGAAGAAGCACAAATCAGAAGAGAGAGCTTCAAAGACAAGTGCTTCTTGATTTTAATTTTCTTTTAAAACCTTTGTTCTGAAATAGATTAAGGGGAGGTACCCTAGAACCATTTTAAAAAATTTTGGAGCGGTGTCTCCTACACAGAGGTGGATGGAACTCCAGCCAAATGGATAGATAGAATTTCTATTTGACAGTGGTTGGTGAAATTCCCCGTTGATTGAGTGAGGTGGAATTCCTACTCTAATTGTGAGGGTGTACGTCCCCACTTAGTGGATTTTGGAGATAGCTCAAGGTTGAGTGAGTCCTAACAGTGGATGTAGGTTGGCTAACTGAACCACTTTAAATTGATCTTGTGGTGTTTGATCTATGTGTATTTGTATTTAGTATTTAAGTACTGTTCTTAACACACATCACTTTGCATATCGATTATCTCATAATACACATTGTGCACAAGCATCGATAATCAAAGTTTATGTAAAGGGTCATAATCGTAGTGTGATCGCTTAATGAAATTATCACAATAAACAAATCTCTTGATAAACATTTCGCTGCACTTTAAATCAAGAAATTTGTAAACACCATTAAAAATGGGATTGACCTATTCACCTCTCCCCCCCTCCCTTCTCTAGGGTCAATCAGGTTGTTCTAGCACCCGTGTAAAGGGTACTTTCAATTGGTATCAAAGCCTGGTGCTCTTGAGAAATGATCTAACCATCCGAGTTGATTCGTGCTAGAACAATGACTATAAGAGAAAGCCATGATATTTCCAAGACTCTATTTTTGATGAAAAATGGAATGAATAACTACAAATGTTTGCTCTTGAGAAATGATCTAACCATCCGAGTTGATTCGTGCTAGAACAATGGCTATAAGAGAAAGCCATGATATTTCCAAGACTCTATTTTTGATGAAAAATGGAATGAATAACTACAAATGTTTTCATCATAAAACATAGTTGGAAATAGGTGAATATAAAGTGGTCTGTGCCTATGGAAGATGTATTGGGTAAACCTTCAATATCCATGACCACTCAGCTCAAAGACCAAAACTGCTTGGACTTGTGATGAATTAGCTATGCACGTAAAACAAACATATGTAGCAATCATCAGTGTTGTTTCATGATATGCTGTCAAAATATTTAAAAGACATGAAACAACAAAGGAAGCTGAAAGAATCCATTGAAAAATCGCTTCTTCTAGCCCAATGGATAACATCACCTATCAATAAATTTGTGAGCTGAAAATATAGGTGAGTGGGTAATTTCATCCATTGAAAAAGTCCAAGTTCTATCCTCTAAGAGAAGAAGAGGACCGAGGAACTTGAAAAAGGTAGTAACCTCCAAGTATCCTATAAGGCCATGTACCGAGATGTTTAGAAACCAACATCATGGTACAAAATTTGGAATGTGGAACCATAGGATCAAATGGGAAGAAACCCATGACTAAAATCAGATTTGACATGTATAGGGAATGTATGTGATTAAAACTGGTTTAATACACATATACAGTGTCGTTTCATTCCAAGGCTCTAAAACTTATGAATCCCATGTGGAATGAAATATGCTCTATGTTGATTGAATGGATATTTTGTTTTGGTGTGACCAACCAAAAGTAATGATTGAATAATCCATTTAAGTACCAACTCTTTTCAAGGAATTGAAGCTCCCTTGAAAGAATGGTAAAATATTTTATCATGTTTTGGGTAATAACATGATAAAAGACATAAGAGCTGTGTGTTAAGAGTCATACTTCATTTCTGTATGCTTGATCAATGTAGAAATGCCGCATCTTATGACATCACACACTTACTGTTTGAATGTATGTATCATCACTGGCATTAAAAGGTGTATAAACAAGGCTTGAAGATCTCTAAACATCACAAGCACACATGTACACACATATACCTAGCCTTCATTCATTGTAAAACCATGTCGAAGGATAGACTAGTCGGAGGTCCAGACAGGTCGGCACTGTTGGATTTCAAAACACTGTCTGAAAATGGGAAAAATTGCAAAAGGAGAAAGGTCGATATATATCGACATATCGACACAGACAGGTCGTTGGTCGCTGATAAACATTCCGCTGCACTTTAAATTAAGAAATTTGTAAACATCATTAAAAATGGGATTGACCTATTCACCCTCCCTCTAGGTTCAATCAGGTTGTTCTATCACCTGTGTAAAGGGTACTTCAAAATCCAATTATGAGATGTTGGATTATACTAATAATTTTTGAATTTGAATTTTTAATGTGGTAAATTCATAACACTTGTGAAGATGAAAGTGGGCTCAGCTAGAAGTCTAAGCCTGTGATTGAAGCCCATGATCCAAGCCTAGTCCAAATCCAAAGAAGCCCAGTGGAATTCGAATTTTGAAATTAAGATGGAAGAATGATGTGGACAAAAATACAGGATAAAATCGAATGGGAGGAGAAAAACTTGTGGAGAAACTTCTCCAAAATCCATTTTCTAATTTTCGTACACGGCTTAAATGGGAGTTTGTAATACCCTGACCCAGATTGGTGATTAATTGTGTGATTATTAGCCGTTAATGGTGATTTGTGATCCATTAATCTAAGAGATTACGGAGTGGTCTTTGTGTAGAGTCCAAGTTTGACTCGATCTGAGATCGAAAGCCTATGGATCCAACTCGTTAAATTGTTGTGGCAAAGTTGTAAATATCTGAACTTTCTCCAGCTGAGACCCTAACCGCCATCTGTATTTGGAAAATTCTAAGTTCAATGAATTTTGCCATTATTCCAATTTCTAGAAATTTGATTTTTTAATCGTCGAGGGTATCCCTATTTTATAAAATACTATTTTTTAAGTATTTAGGAATGTCAAAACACCTCAGAGTTTTAGAATGTTTTTATCAGATGAATTTATGTGGTCTGACTGTGAAGTCAGAAATTTTCCAAAATATTATTTTAAAATTTGGAAATTTGACATTTATGTATTTTTTATTAAATTAGTGCGTATTTGACGTATTTTTCTCTCTAATTTTTTATGATATTCCTAGTTTTAAAAATCCAGTCTATCGGATTGGTTAATTTAGTTTAGTGGGACCTTTAAAATACCCAATTAAGAAGGATGTGTGCATTAAGTGTTTAAAAGTAATAAAACAATCATTTTCTAATGGATAAACACAAGTTTTTTATTAAAAATAAAATAATAGATGCAATAAATGCATGTTTATCCAAAAATCTATAATCTACCCTATTACCCTAGGCAAGTCCATCTACAAATACGATGGAAGGGGAGGAGAAAAGGAAGAAAAAAATATTTTCTCTCTCCAACAGTCCCTCTTCCTTTGTTTTTCACCTTTTCCTTTTTATCTTTTACTTCTTATTCATTTACTTTCTTCCTCTTCCAACGATCCAACAACAACCCACTTTTGAGGTTTCCTACGTTTGCTTGGGTTTTCAAACATAGTCGATTCTCAACGGATTTTCGAAACAAGGTATCAAAATTCATCTATTTTGAATTTTATGAATTCCGAAACAACTTTTAAGTGTAGAGGATATAGTTTTAGTTTTAAAAAATGATCTCCAAAGGAATAGAGAAAAATGACCTTTTCTTTTAATTCTTGAGTAACACCTTTTTAAATCAGTTTTGGTTAGTGTAAAACTTTGATTTTAATACTCCAAGTTGAAAAGGAGACATATTAACTCCATTTAACTCTTGTGTGTTTAATTTTTGCAATGAGTGTTTAAATTCTCCAGCAGTAGCGCAGTGGAAACGTCGTTCAGTGGTAAAAGGGATTGGGCAATGAGTACTTTTATTTACTTTCTGTATCGTACCCTCTTGGCAAAGTCTCAATACTCTTCGCAAGACAGGAAGAAATACGAACTGGGCACTGATTACTTTTCATTTTCTATTTGTTGAGTGTTTTGGATGACTGACAGCTAACTTCTGACATAAGTAACTGAAGTAGCAAGAGCCTAGGGGATTCATGAACATTACCATGTTTTCAGGTGGAAAATAAATAAAAGATTTCTTTTTGGGGAATATTTTAAGGGGGTTTGGCCTTAAAATGAATATTTATTGGTTTTCACTGTTTCATAGATTCTAGTGTAAAAAACTAAGTTGGAGAAGGTGAGGTGACTCAACTTGACTAGTAATATGAGTTTGTGTTAGAAACTATTAGACTCTAGGATGGAAAATGGGACCCATGGAAATAAATGGATGGAAAGACCAAGTGGGACCAGAGTGCGAGACTTGACACTGTTTCCATGTGAGGGATGATATTTTGTTCTAACTGTTAGAATGAAAGCACGAAAATGTGTCAGGGAGCTGAGGCCTAGTGGTCTAAAATGCAACATAGGACCCATTGAATGTCTAGATGATAGTAGATTCAAATGGACACAGGTGTGAAGTGTCCAATGATAATTGTGTTAGGTGTATATGCATGCGGTTCATGCTATTGCTATTAGTACACGTGGTACGTGCTATATTTGAACTTGCATGTGATTCATTCAGGGGGTATGATTATATGAGAATGTGGCATATATTGTGTTGAATGTGCATTTGGTTATATGTGCATATGAATTATCCTGTGCTGACAAGTTTGTGCAGGTGGTGAAAATGAAAATACTCTGGGTTGTTAAACATGGACTAAAACCAGTGGATGGTAAGTAATCTCCAATGTGAAACCCTTGTGGAAAGGGTATACGGAGAGAATGGTAAGTGAATGGTGCACGTGTTATATTCCATATTTATGGAAAATTTATTTTATGCATGTTACTGCATATACACACACACTTGTATGAAAGCTCTTACAAGATGTTGCATTCCGTCTGTGTCGGGACCCAATAATGCAGTCAAGGTTGAGTGGGATACCTCGACAAGGTTGAGTGGTATATCCTGGACCTTACAATTGAGGTTAAGTGGGATACTCCAGTGTGTAAAAAGGGTTGGTAAACCTTAAAAGTGGAAATATGGTTTATTTATTTATTAAACATGCCTTGCGTTTTTGTTATTATGTGTACTGATGAAGGGCAAATGTGAGAATGCATGTGTGGGTTTTATAAGCATTTGTAAGTATACACGTGTGGGTTCACATGTGTATGTGTTTGTATGAATGTGTGTGTGAGTGGAGAGAAAAGAACCAATGGTAAGGTATGCCATGATGTTCTAAGTGTTTTCCTTGATTATTGTATTGTACATTTGATATTTTGAGATTTGGGGGGACTTGTTAATTTAAGTTCTCTTCACTGGGCTGGAGCTCACGTCCCTTACATGTAGGACATATGCTGGAAAAGGGAGCGGAGGATCTCTCCACGTTACCCTAAGCTTTGGAATATTGGAATTCTAAGAAAGTTACCTTTAGATGGGACTTTTTCTTGTTTTGGCTTGTTTTTGGATTTCATGAATATTTAATAAACATGCCTCTTGTGGTTTGGAAGTTAGTGTCTATAAGTCATGTTAATGATATACAATGTGTTTGTGTGTGTTTGAAAGCACCATGGTATGTATTGTAGATTGAGTTGTTAAACCAGGAAAATCCAAAACTGGAAACCATGGTTTGTTTTCGTTTTACAAAATCGTAAATTTTGAATAAAACCTCCCAGGGCATGAATGTTCCTATTTACAAGTCATATATGTGATATGTGAGGCTTTGGTGTGTGTTTGAATGGAATATGGTGTGCATTTTGGGTTTTGAGTGAATCCGGGAGAAAAGTTCAAAATTGGGAAAGACCTTTACTCTTAGTGGCAAAGGATTGTTGTATGGTGATGGATCGCCAGGTAAGTGGCGATGGGTCGCCGTTTGGCGAGTACTTGATGAGCACAGGAAAATAACTATTTTACCCTTATATTTGGACTACTTAGCTCCTTGTTTTGTGTGTTTTGAAATATGTTTAATGAGATTTTGGAAGTTTTGCAGGCTTTACAGTGACATACAAGATATGAGAATTCAAATGGTGATTTGCAATTTACAGGTATAAGTTGATATTTTTGGAAAGTTGAAATTTTTAATAATTATTTTACCACAATTTTAGGGGTTTTATTGTAAACTAATTAATTCAAATCCATTTATGAGAGTATGGATTAATTTAGTACATTTTTAGAATTGAATGTAAGTGGTAAAATTATTTATTAGATTTTCCATATTTTGAAAAGTCCAATTATTAATCCCATTAAGAAAAGCTCATGAAGAAATCCAAATGTGTGAAATCTATTTTCATCATCTCAAGATACATATGAGGAAATGTGAAATTTATAAGTCAATATAAGAGGATTTTCGAATTTGGCAAGTGGATTAAGGAAAAAGAAATAAAATAAGAATGGGAGAAAAAGAAGGAATGTTTAACATATCTTCAGTATTTTGGCCAAAAAGATTCATTTTAATGTCTAACTGCTTTGATTCATTTTGGGTTTGAAAGAATACTTCAAGAGCTACAACTTTGTAGTTTACGACTTATTCTGATTCGAACGTTAACTATCTCAAAACTGAGCGGCAAAGTGGTACATGTGTAAAAAATGAGATTTTGCACCCACTTTCCTTGTACGAATTTTACTATTTTTTCCACCTCCTATCCTCCTTTAAGCCATTCTGTATCACCCCGACTTAGAGGTGGGCCCAGAACGCTACTAAATTTTTTTTTTTTTTAAATGTCACACATGCTCTTTACATGTGGACTCAAACATATACCATATGTTTACCCTTTTACAAACATGTATCATACAAATAAATATTTCCATAATAAAAAGGATAATCTCATTTATAATAGAGTTACTAGCAGTAACGTAGTGGTTCATATATGATTACAAAAACAGGTACCACATGAGGTACTCTACAAAACATGGTTTCAAGAACCAATAGGCAAAATAAATGAAAATCTCATCCATGGGACTCCAAGGAACTACAACAACTTATCTATCCTTAAACTTGAAATGAAGGTTCCTCCTCCTCAGGTACATCTCCTGAAATGTGAGTGGTGTGAGCTAACCAGCCCAGTGAAAAGAATATAACAATGCAGTGTAATAATTATCAGGTTAGCCAAAAATCAACATTTTCATCATAATATGTTTGTCATGCCAAAATATCAAATGATTCTCATTTTACTGCTGATATCCAACGCAACACCTAGACACTACACTGACTATAAGCATTAAGTCCCGACACGGTCAAAATGCAGAATCTTACAAGTACATCTCCGACACACTTGGACCGGTACTGACACACCTGGGCCAACAACTAACACACCTGAGCTAGTAGACTTAAACGGACACACGTGGGCTGGTAATCGACACACCTGGGCCGATAATAGTTCAGTAGTTAAGGGTACGTGGAAGCAGTATAATTCATAAGCATTTCATCATCATAATCACAATATATGATAAACATCATAAATATCAATAAGCACTTTTCATAATAGTGAATCATGTCTAGGCATATAAGTGGGTTCATTATTGAAACCACTCATTGCACTAGATCCTTTTAACCTGATATACTCCTACTGCAATGTTAAGTCTCCTCACCGTATGGTGGGATATAGAGATATCTGTCAAAACATGAAAACAAAGAATATAACGAATTATACAATCATTAATCAACATAATACACATAATCGTAGTGTTGCAAATTCTTTTATTTATTTTGCGGAAAACTTCAAGAGTAATGGATATGAGTCTCCTAAAATGGGTTACTATTCATTTTAGATTATAATAATAATCAGCAATTTAATAGAATGCTCAGGCCACTACTTGTATAGCTAGTTAGGCCTAGAGATACAAATATAGGGTGCTCAGGCCACTACTCATATGATGAATTAGGCCTAGAGATATACTTAGTGCCCGATCCCTTTTTTTCTCTACCGAACAGCAAAATTAATTGCTCAGCTATTGATAGCTATCGGGCTAAGTCAGCCACAGATAGAGAGTATCGGCAATGCTCAGGCTACTACTTGTATAGCTAGTTAGGCCTAGAGATACAAATATAGGGTGCTCAGGCCACTACTCATATGGTGAATTAGGCCTAGAGATACACTTAGTGTCCGATCCCTTTTTTTCTCTACCGAACAGCAAAATTAATTGCTCAGCTATTGATAGCTATCGAGCTGAGTTAGCCACAGATAGAGAGTATCGGCCTGGAAGTGAATATATATATATATATATATATATGTATATATATATATATATATATATATATGTATACATATGTATATATATGTATACATATGTATACATAGATATATATATGTATGTATACATATATATATATATGTATACATATATATATATGTATACATATATATATATGTATACATATATATATATATATATATATATATATATATATATATATATATATGTGTGTATATATATATATATAGTATAATAGGATAAAAAATTGTTAGTATCATTTTTAATTGAGAATAGGGGTCTCTAAATAATGTTTAACATAAGCAAAATACAAATCTCATATTATTAATTTTAAACAAATTTCAAAAATTATACCTATAAAAGTATTAAGTTGAATAATTAATTTAAGTGGTCTAAAAGTAATTTAAGTTTCTAATTTATTAAAAAGACTAAATTAGAATTTGTTAAATTACTAACTTTAGATAAAACTAAGATATATATAAATTTTTCAGTTTTTTCTAAGATATAGAAAAACCAACTTAACTATATCTTTAAACAATTATAAATTTATTTCAAGTTAAATTAAAATAAATCAATTTATAATAATGATTCACAATTAATTAAATTGGAAAACTCATTTTAAGTTTAAAACAAATGACTTCAAGATAATTAAAATGACATTTTATTTTATTTCTCTAAAATACTCTATAGATTCTAATTAATTCTAAGCTATAAATCATATAAAATGAAAGTATACCTTACTGGGAAAATTTGACAAAACCAACTGGGACGGTAGTTGAGGGAGAGAAAGAGAAGTTAAAAAGCAGGTAATTGAGGGAAAGAGAGAGAAGTTAAAAAGCAGGCAATGGAGAGAGAGGTTAAAAAGTAGGTAAAAAGAGAAGAATGCAAAGGGCCGTAAAAATCCCATCTCATCTACCCCTTTATATAGGAAAGGAAAATGGGCTATGTGGCTGCAAAAGCAGTCACGTAGGTACCTAAAAACTCTTTAACTTTGTATTGTTGGCAACACTAAAGGCATAGGTTTGTCTTGTCATGGGTGTAGGTGAAAGTCAACTCACTGTATATTTTTTTTTTTACTTTCAGTTGGTTATGCAAGATAATAGTTATCATGTGACTGTAGCTACCTAAAATTTATTATTCATAATATTATTTTATTATAGTTATAATCTTTATTTCATTTTCTTATTAATATTTAACTAATAAAAATTATTTAATTTGATCTATCTGATCCAAAATGTTGATTTTTTAAAATGTTTAAATACATATAATTTTGGAAAGTTATAACTCATTAAACTTAATTGATTTAAATAAAAATCACTTTTTAACACTATTCTCTTAAACTAAGTTGTATTTATTTAAAGGGTTTAAAATCTTCATTTTTAGCTCTAGAAAAATAAAATGATAAATTTAAACATGGATTAAACACTAGGTATTTTTTTAGAATTTTCTAACTTCTAAAATTATTTAAAATAATCATTTTCTAGTTTTCGGGACCTTTTTCGGGTAATTTTTTAATAACAGTTTAATGAAATAAAGATACTTATAAATTTTAGAATCTATATTCTTAATAAATAAATCAATGTCACTCAAGTAATAATTAACGAACAATTATTCAAACAATAATTATACTGTTAATGGTAAATTACCATTTTGCTCTTCTAACTTGAAAGGGTTGGATCAATGAGCTATCGAGTTCTGATTGGGCCGAAACTGGATTTTTCACAAATCCCTCATTATAATCTATATAATTAACAGGTTAAATCATATTATTTAAGCCTATTTTAGGTCTGGGTATTACACATTTTATGTTTAGCACAAACCATATCAGTCCTCTAAATGTCCCTTGTTTTATTTAAATCTTTTAATCCAAACCATTCATTCAACCTCCTTTCATCTATAAATACTCTCTCTCCCATTTAGAAAATTGAACTTGGGTATTGAAGAAAAGGCTGTGCAAAGGAGAGGAGAGGAAGAAGAGAAGGAGAAAAACTATGGGATTTTCAATCCACATTGGGTTCTAAGGTTGGTAGATTTTGATTTCCATTGTATTTTTCTTATCTTTAATTCCAAAATTTCATTGATTTATAATTTTTAATTCCATGTTTTAATTAATAAAAGGAGGTGAGATTATTAGAATTATGGTTTTCCAAATTTTGTTATTTATTATGATTGTTTGAATCATTTTGGTTCTTGACTCCTCTCTTGGTAATTAATTTGGACATATGAAATAGTTAGATCGAAGAATTGCATGATTAATCTAGAGCTAAGGTTCATATTAATTAGGGAACTAGTTTGATGAAAGACTTGAATAAGATTGAAATTTTACGTGAGCTCCATGTTTTAGGCCGTTATTTTTTATTATTAAAATTTAGATAATAATGCCTCCTTGATTCTTTGATCTAGTTCCATTGTAAATACATATATAGTTAATTTAGATGTTATTTTTGTTTTCTTTTGTTTATAAATTCAAATTCTTGAAAATTGTAGAACTAGATTAGTAAATTAATTAATTGCATCTTAATTTTGTGTTCTAAGTTAGATTAAGTTTATTTATAATTTTTTGATTAATTTCACCATCTTAATTGAAACTAGATGAATTTTGTGTTTTCTATGAAAATTAGATCTCTTGAATTGTTAATTTCTAATTTTAGATGTTGTTCCTATTTTTGGACTTATTTTCTATTTTTAGAAAGTTTTTAAATTAAAATTAAATTTCATAAATTGGATAATTATTTCCATATTTAAGATTTATTTCTATGATTTTCTCAATTTCTTAAAATATATAATTGAATGATATTTTTTCACAAATTATATTGTTCTAAGTTCCTATATGTTCGACTTCGCACTCAATCACTATACTATCTAATGCTTCGTGCGCTTGGAAGTTATAAATTTAAAATTTACATAACTGTGGCTCCCCCTGAGAGAAAACAGAGAAGTACAGAGTTCCTGATTTGGCAATGGGTCGCCATTTGGAGATGGATCGCGGAGATGGGTCACCATTTGGCGATGGGTCGCGGGTCACTATTCACAGCAAAAGTGTGCCTTACTAAATGGCCATAACTTGAGCTCTCAACCTCAGAATTGAGTGATTTTGATCATTCTTGAGAGCTCTTTCAATACTCTATCCAACTATGATAAATATTATCCCTTGATTAACTCATTTGGTAGGTGAAAAGATCCCCTCAAAGTCATGGCATCTGAGCCCAACTCGCGGGGTGATGGATCATACCTTGAGTCCACATGTGCATGTGTGACATCTTTCTGTGGGTTTGAGAAAGTTCGATAAAAGGCCCATGGATTTGTGGTGTTTGGATTTGTATAACGTTTAAAAAAATTAGTTGCTTTCGGGCCCACATCTGGGTCGGGGCGTGATAGAGTTGCAATTTGGAAATGAGAGGTTGGATTGGATTAGGAGATCTCCAATATAGGACGTTGAGTCAACAAAGGATTCCATTCCATCCAAAAGTCAAAAATCTCTCCAAAACCCATATTCTTAAAATCATGTAAGCCAAAAAGGGATATGCAATGTACGTATGAGGCATGTTGGGGATTCTAAAATACGTACAAGGCTAGATTGGAGAGAGGAGATCAAATTGAATTTGGACTCTGAGTTAGTAGGAGATAAAAATAGCAGAGGAATCCAACTCCATCTGAGATTCGAAAATCATGGAGAAATTATCTCCCAAATTCGCCCA
The DNA here is from genome assembly GCA_013350335.1 of Chimonanthus salicifolius. Classification (NCBI taxonomy): domain Eukaryota; kingdom Viridiplantae; phylum Streptophyta; class Magnoliopsida; order Laurales; family Calycanthaceae; genus Chimonanthus; species Chimonanthus salicifolius. The sequence continues at coordinate 61,863,038 of CM023532.1, read as the reverse complement.
AAGTTTCCTATTTCTTCTCTTCCACCTCCCTTCAGTCATTATAAATAGAGGCCATGGGTTAAAAGAAAATTGAATTGATCAAGTGGCCAAAGTGTGCATTGAAGTTGGAAGCTAGGAGGAGAAAAGAAAAGATAAAAATTGTTGGAGCTTCTTGTTTCCAGTTTTTTTTTTATTCTTTTATTTCTTTCTGGCAAAATTCCATGTATTGTAATTCTTTATTTTTTCCCATTAATAAATTCAAGATGTGCTTTTAGATTTATGATTTTCCAATTTTCAGAGTTTAATTATGACGGTTTGATTATTTTTAATTTTCAATTCCTTGGATAATTTGAACGTGAAATATTTAGAACTTTGATTAACATTACTATTCTAGATCTACGGTTCTTTTTGAACGTGAAATATTTAGATCTTAGAATTGCATGATTAATATAGATTTAAGGTTCAGATTGATTAATTTGGAAATTAAATTAAAGGAATGACTTGAATTAAAATTTGGATTTTAACGTGAGTTCCATGGTCTAGGTCTTGATTTTATATTTGAAATTTATGGGATATGATTCCATCTTGTGTTGATTGATCGATTCACTTGTACATATGTATACAGATTTATTTCTATTTTGTTTTTATTTTATTTATCAAAATTCATGAAAATTGTGTGAACTAGGTTAAAAATTGGTGTATGATTTTCAATTTCTTATTCTAAGTAAATTTAAGGCCATTACAAATTTCCTAATTTAATTCTACCACTTTGTTAGTTGTTGAGAAATGAAAAATTACATTTTTACCCCTAATTATTGGACTAGTTAGATTTAAATTTTGTATATATTAGATACAATTAATTGTTTTTGCTAGTTTTGTAGATAAATTTGGAAAGTACAAGAAAATCAATCAAAATCAGTCATAAATTGCAAGTTTTGTGCTTAAATTGAAAGACCCAGAATTTTAATAATTAATTTCTGACAACTTTTAGGATTTTTAGTGTAAATTGGTTAGTCTAAATCTATTTACGAGAGTCTAGATTAATTTAATATTTTAGATTTTAAAGTAGTGAAGTTAATTATTAAATTCTGGAAAAAAGAACATGCAATGTAAGAGCCAAAAGCTGAAATTCAAGATCCATGGGCCAGAGATCTACTTCAATTGGGCAAAGCTAACCTTCACAAGGCCAACATTAGGCCAGACCATAAGCAGTCCATGTGCATTTTACACAATGGGCCAGGCCAATGTGCACTTCAACTCCAACAAAGGTCCAAGTCCTCAAGCTCAAGTCCAAGTTCCACTGGAGGCCCATGTGCTCATATAGAGGCTCAAAACCCTAAGTCCATAACCCATTTACACGCCCAAGCCTTGTCCATTCAAAATTCATATCCATCATCCATACTCTATCTTTAATCTCAACCCTTCATCTCATGCATCAAAATTAGGTAAAACCTAGAGACATCTTTCCATATCCAATGCATTCATTCATCATATTAGATCTAGGTCATCCAATCCATTTATCATATAGATCAACCTTAGAATCATAATCATTCATAAATCATCTCACCATTTTCATAATTAATTTTTGTAACGCCCGCCCCTTTTCACCGTAAAATCAGAGTACATTTTTTTTTTTTTTTAATAAAAGTGACAAAGGGCGCGGACGTCACGACGCCAGTGAAGTTCCGAGCTTCTAAAGCCCGGCCCTTAACTGGCCAACCTTACGCGTGCGTGGAACATAAGTCCACGAGTACGGTTCACGCGTAGCAAGTAAGCTCACGGAACATAAAAATAAATGCGAATGATCATAGAACTATCCTACCAGTTTTCTAATTTCCATCATTAAAATAATTAATATTCACATTTATAATAATTCCCAAATTCCGAGACCTTACAATTTTAGCCATCCTTTAGCTAACTATTAGATTTAGATCTCATTCAATCATAGCCATTCATGCATTAAAACCATAGATTTTATTTTAACTTGCATCCCAATCCAATCCATATACCCACACTATTTTGACACATCAACACACACTCATACATGATTTTTGCAACTAAAATCTCTCCATGCACATAACCCAAATTCCATCCAAGTTCATTCCCAAAATCACCTACACCTCATCATCTCAATCCACAACACCTCCACACGATTTTCCCATATCCATTTACACCTCATTTGAATTTTGCATATAGTCAACCCTCCACATCATCACATATCATCCAACCATTCATTCACTTGAACTTTTAATCCCAACCGTACATTGCGTGCATTTCATAAAACCCAAATCCCACATGTCAAATTCGACCACGTCATCCAATCCCTACCTTTTCTCCTTTCATTGCTTAACCATCAAGACAACCCCTCCTCCAAGCAATCCAAATTCGTGTACATCTATGTAAACCTAACCTTTTTAACTTAAAATCTCATCCATCCATGTTCAAGATGATTTAATCCAAGCCATCCATTCATCACTTAAACCAAGATTTAATCTCAGCCGTCCATTCCAACCTAGAGTCTATAAATAAAGCACTGATGTACACCTTAGAATTCGAATTTGACTTGGAGCTCAGAAAGACCAAAGATTGAAGAGAGGAAAAGCAAGAAGACAAGGAGCATCATTCGAATTTTACAAGTGATCAATCAATTATAATTTTTATTTTTTATTTTTCTTGTGTTTATTTTCTCAAAATCTCGTACTTTAATTCTTCCATGAAATAAATATGAGATATTCCTTTAGAATCCTGAAACATCCAAATTTCAAATTTCTTTTATGATTGTTTAGATTTAATTTTTAAAGTTTATATTCTTTGTTTATTTAATTGGACATGAAATAGTTAGAACTTAGGTTGTAAGTGTTGAATCTAAGTTACTAAGATTCGGTTATTTAAAGAAAGTTTATGAATTTTTAACTTTGATGATGAGCATGAATTGAAGTTTGGATTTTTACGTGAATTTCAGATCCAGATTTTGTATTTGTTTATTTATTTTGGGTGATGAACGGTCTATTCCACTACCACCTTTTAAATTATGCATTGTTCTGTTATTTCATTTACTTGTCAATTTATTTCCTTTGTTTATTTTGTTATGTCTTTTATTTGATTACTTATTCAAGTTATTGTGTTTGTTTGTTGTAAATTCAAATTTTATTATGTTGTTTAATTATTGTAAATTTTATTTGTATATCCATTCTTCTTCTAACAATTCTTTATTCTTTAACTAGGATGGGACATGTAGATATTTTATTCTTAACCTTGTAATTTTAAATGGAGATGAGGACTATCTAATTTCGCCATTTTAATAAAAAAGATAAAATAAATGCAATGGATCTAATTTGGACTTGTTAATATAATTTTAAAATTTTGTTTTCTTTAGATCTAAGTTAATCTAAAATTCTATGTTTTAGAATTCTTTTTCAAAATATTAATTCTATTTCACATATCATGTCTTTTTAAAGGGATATCAATTTAATTTATTTGATTTAAACATATATTTTGTGATTTCCTTTGAGTTCGACCTCGCACTCATATGATATATTATTTAATTGGTTCATACGTTTGTGAGTAATAAATGTAAGATTTGCATGAACAACATTAGTGCCCCGGCTTGCCGAGTCACCTGTTTGTCAATTCCATCACTCAGGAGAAGCATTGCTTTGGAAGAATGAAGCAATGAAGCAAGACTCAAGAGTGATGAAGATTGAATCAAGACCTCAAGCATTGGAAGATCAAATGCATGACTCAAGCATCACCAAGTGTATGGCAATCACACAGGTAAATTGACCATAGATGACTCTAGGGTGGACCCCACACCTCTAGGAAGCCCATAACTAGGCTTAAGAATCATATTGGTAAATCTAATCTAAGTCTAAGTTGACCATGACAGCCAACAGAAGCAAGTGGACTTTAACTTGCAAAACTGTTTTTACTGCCAGACGATACATCGAACATGTCGACCCATCGGCTAGGACAGGACGGACCCATCGTGGTCCTCGATACATCGATCATAATAAAAAAGTTCTGGTTAGAAGACACTATCAAAATGGGTTTCTCTGAGATCGATAGTATCGTGCACACCGACCCATCAATATGGACATGACAGACCCATCGGTGCTCACGGCATGTCGACCTGGGTTAATAGAGTTGTAATTGGGAAGAAACTGTATTTTTGTGTTGCTCTCTGATCGATACGATTGTGGTCACAGATCCATCGAGAGTAACATGATTGACCTATCGGTGGAATCGATATGTCAATCAGGGTCAAACAAGTTTCTAGATGAGAAACTCTGTATGTTTGAGTTAGCCTCAGGACGATACGATCATCAATGTCGACACATTGACAATGGGCTCAACGACCCATCGAGAAACTCGATCCATCGGTAGTGACCATTTTATATCCGTTGGAAGTGTATTAAATGTTAACGATCACATTACAACGGCATTTTTCAAGTACCGACCCATCGGTCTTGTTGACCCATTGTTGACCCTGAGTTGGATTTTTCGAGATGCCAATTTATACTCCAGATTTTGGAGAAATTGTTTGAACATGTTGGACACCTTGGAACCATTACACATAGGAAAATCTAAAAGTCATTCCCAGAGATCCCAACCTCTCTCTATGCACTAAATATTGGTGAATCATTTGAGATATAAAGAGAGAGAGAGAAACCAAAGTCTAGGATCAACTTGCAAATCCAAATCTTAGAAACCTCCCAAGTTTGTGATTGCACATACAATGGCACATCTTCGTCGTCAACGAGATCACATCTGGAGAATCTTCAGAAGCACATCTACACCTTCAAGTGACCTATAAAGGCAAGTGTTCCTTAGTGTTTGATTTATTTCTAAATCATCTTGTACAGTGGATTAAAGCAAGGTGCTTGAACCACTATAAAAATAAAGGGATAAGGACGTAGATCGGGGTAGGTCGAACCTTTCAAAATCTTAGGTGAGTGGGTGAAATTCTTATTCAATTGTGTAGGTGAAATTCCTACTGTATTCATGAGGGCGTAATTCTTCACATAGTATATTTGGAATAACCCAAGAGTGAGTGAGTCTAACAGTGGATGTATGAGGGATTTACTCTTAACCACTATACATCGGGTGTTGTGGATGTTTGGTATTTTCTTTGTGTGATTAATCTATTATTGGCACTCTCTTATCACACAACACATCTCTCTTGATTAATCTTGTTTATTCCGCTGCACATGTTTTAATTAATCAAGAAATTTGTGAAGAGCATAAAATCAGGCATTGTTCTATTCAACCCCCCTCTAGGGACAATCATGTTCTAGCACTCACGAACTTTCACGCTTTAATTGGATTTTTAATTTTCTAGATCTAAGATTAATCTCCATTGATTATTGATTTTGGATACATTTTATGAATAGGTTTTCTGAAAGATATATTTTCCTAATTTCCAGGGGTTCGACCTCGCACTCATAAATCTACACTATAAATGGTTCATGTGCTTATGAGTAATTAAAATTTCACAACACGAATCAAGAACCTCTCATCATGTTCATTACATGTCTTTCCTTTTGAATCTTGTTCTATTTGGTAGCAACAATTGTTTAGTTTCTTTTACAAAATTTATCATCATGCGGATATTGCATCTTTTTGCAATTTAGGTGAAAAAGATCATCGATTTTCCATTATAAAGACTCATCTGACTTGTAACACCCAGCTTGCGTTTGGCGCGTGGGAAAAGTCCTTCATTGCCAAGTAGCAAGAGGTGTTAAGAGAATATAAGAGAGGGAGGGGGCAGCCCTCATCTCATCATGAGGCCTTTTGGGCCTAGCCATGTGGGTGGGCCCAAAGAAAAATCGTGCGGGCCCGTGGGTCCAAAGTGGACAATATCATGATGGAGGTCGGGTTGGGTCATTACAAGTGGTATTAGAGCACGGTTCAACACTCGGATTGTGGGGCTCTCTACTTGTGTGACTTGTCTGCCTGTGTGTGTGGACCGCTGTCAGTGTGACATTATAGAGCCGGAGACGGCTCTATTCAAGGGGGGTGGATTGTAACACCCAGCTAGTTGTTGGCGTGTTGGAAAAGTCCCCACGTTGCCAAGTAGCAAGAGGTGTTAAGAGATAATATAAGAGGGAGGCAGCCCTCATCCCATCATGAGGCCTCTTGGGCCTGGCCAGGTGGACCAGGCCCAAAGCAAATCCATGTAGGCCCGTAGGTCCAAAGCGGACAATATCATAATGGAGGTTAGGTCAGGTTGTCACATGACTAATAAATGCACAATCTCATAAACCTACTATGATACACACTATCAAAACAACTCATTTGTCCCTTTTGCCTTAGAATACCATCTTATTTTGAAAAAAAAAAAAAAAAAACAAAATCTGATTCTTGAAAGACTTATTTATATCTAATCTTTCTAAACTTGTAAAAAAAAAAATTCTAAAGTCTAACTCAATCTAACCATATAATAAAATATATATTTCTAGTATAAACAAGATCAACGTAATCATGTGTTTTCACCGGCCCAATTCCTACAGTGTATGTGATCAATCATCAATGAAATTGAACACTCGCCCTCTGTGTTGAACCTCTGTGCATGATGCCAAGTAACGATTTAGATACTTTAAGAAGGCCAGTGATCCTCACACGGGCATTTTGTGTATATAGACACGGGTTTCACCATGATGCCCAATTTGCCCTCCACCTGTCGTACCAAAGAAAAAAGAGTGCCAAAATTCATGAACAGTGCAATCAGGTCGCCGAAATTCATGAACAGTGCAAATCAACTCACTGGAATTGCAAGTCGGCTAGCCAAAATTCATAAACAATGCAATTCGGCTCTCTGAAATTTCAAATCGGCTCGCCGAAATTCACATAAACAGTAAAAATCAGTCCATTAAAATTTTACTGTTCATACAAAGGGTAAAATCGAGAATACACTAAAACCCGTGTTGCGAAAGACAATGCCCATAGGAGGATCGCTGGGCTTTAAGAATTACGGTTCTTGGTAAAGCTGTCCACCTCTGTCCTATTGTACTAATTGGTGGAAGATTGATGTTGTTTTTTAGTACCTTTTCTGATGTGTAAAAGACTACTTTCTCTGCAAGTCAAATTGCGCTCTCACGGTCACACTACAACCCAACCAATCACTTCAGACAAGACTCCCTTTCAAAAAGGATACCAAAATCTAGTGTGATTTTCACATATTGATAGATATATTAAACTACTTCTAAAGTTCTAAGTGAGACTTCCTCGGACTCTACATGAACTTTCTTACCATCTCAATAGCATAAGTAGTGTTTGGTCGTCTCATTATCAATTAGATTGTACTACCAACCAACTGTTGGTACATAGTACTATGCTCCAATAGCTTCACCACATCTTTTTTCAACTTGTTAATCCACTTTGATAGGAGTTGAGCTTGCAATATAATGCTCTAAGCCAAACTTGCGCAGAAAGTCTTGTCACATTTATTTTTTTCTAGCACCAGAAAACTCCATTCTAACAATGATCTATGTCTAGATCAAGAAAGTTGTTAGAGTTCTTCGAGCTCCTTCATCTCAAATCTCATTGGAAGACTCTCATGAATTAATGTGATTTCATTTATGTCATCTCTAGTGATAATCAGATTATTTTGTAGATGAACACAAAAGTAAATGGCCCATTCAATTGTTTGACAAACAAGATGGAATCTATTAATTCTACTAATATTCAGTGAATATAAAGAACTTCACAATTTTATCATATCATGCTTGCGGTGTCTGCTTCAATCTATAGAGTGCCTTCTGCAACTTACATGTATAGTCTAGCTTTTGTGAATCTTCAAATTGGTGCAATTGTGATGTAGACCTAAGTCGAAATTTTGTAAATTTCACCCAAGGTCTTCAAGAGAATTTTTTATTTGGTTTTTGCAAACCACACCTTGGAAAATTTGAATTTGGTTCAATTGAAATTGAGGAAAAAAAAGCCAGTATGATCGTACCATATGCTTAGCATCCTCCTTGAGTAGAGGTAAGTGAGTGTGTTGCCTATGAAAGGTGCAGCAAGTGCGCACACCACACCAAGTGCTCTCCTCACTAAGTGAACCATGTATACTATGTTGGCTATCAATAAAAGCTGACTTTGGTTGCCTATCTAAGGCCAAATTCACCAATAAACTCTAAGGAATCCTTAGATTACTTGGAATTCACAAATTCACCAAAGAATTGAAGGCTTTTTTCAGAGAAAACCCAATAATTCAATGGATTACTTAGTCCTAAATTTCACTTTAAAAAATATAAAAAGGCTCAAAATCTTATAGGACAAATCGACACCTTACAATTTCCACAAAATGAATTAAAGTGAATCAATTAAATTCTAGATAATTAACTGTAACAAAATAAATTACTTCAAGCAAAAATCGTATAGAAATCAAAAGACATAACTTACTTCTTGAAAGAAGAGAAAACTTCTACTCAAATTGGGATAATCTCCCATGGGGTGTACGCCTTTATTTATCCTGCTGTTTGGAAAATACAATAATATAAATAATGCAAGGTAGGTGCTAGGCGCCACCTCCTTTCCAAACCCAATCTTTTACAACCAATCACTAATGGACATTTATCCTTATTACATCATTATTGTCATTAAAAAATAAAACAAAAAATAAAAATAGACTAAGTGGGTTGCTCAAGCCTCTTCCCCAATTTGAATGATTTCCTTGCCAAACATGGGTGTGAAAGGAATCTCTTGATAGTGATTTAAGAGGTGGAGCTCTATTCCCTTCACTTTTCCTTGCTTCAAGCAAATGGGCTTCAAAAGTGGGCTTTTAAGGCCCAACATAAATCAGGTCTAATCCATATCCCTACCATGGGCTAATTATTTGATCAATTTTGACCTAATTTGGCTCTTTAATGGGGCCTATTTTCCTCAATAAAAAACATAATGTAATCTCAAGGCCAATTCTTTTTTCTTCATCAAACATATCTTCATTTAGATTTGTGTTGAGGCCCTCTTCATTCTGCCCCTATCAGAATCATCTTCTGGTGGAGAAAAACTAGTTGCAAGCATGACGTCTTCTTTTCGTCTATTCTTTGGTGTGCTAGGAACCACATGAAAATAGCTCCTCAATCTTGGATTTTGTGTACCATCTATTGTTGAATTAGATCTTAGGTTAGCCAATTAATTTTGGATTTTCTCTTTGGGTTTTCTATCTTAGGAGTTGAAATTTATGTGAGTATTTTTGAGTTTTGGTAAAATTCGACGATTTTTGCAAAATCTCTCTTAGGTGATTTAGTTGTGGGCTCTCTAAATTTGACCTTAGAGCCATATTCAAATTTCCTTAGATCTAGCAAGCCTTAATCTCAAAACCATTTTTTAGGTAAAATTTTGTTTAGCTTTTCTCTATGTTGTCTATATTTCATAGAGTCAAACTCAAGTTTCCCATTGCTAGTTTTCATAAACTTTAGCTTAAAACCCTTAATTGGAAGACCAGAGTTTTATTTCCTACCAATTCAATCTTTGGCCTTTATCATTTTGGTCATTAGAGCCTTGATTATGAAAGAAACCTGTGATTTTGGAAACCTGGCATATTTAGTAACCCTACTAATTTTAGAAAATTTATATTTTTGAAAAGTTTCATTTTTAGAAATCTTGCTATTTTGGGAGAAAGATCAATAATGATTCTACGGAGGCACTAAAAGAAACTGATATGGATTTCTATTTGTTCTTTGTGAACTCACGATTGGTCACTTCCTCCAATATGAAGAATTGATCCAGGAAAAAGAAATTTTATTTGAACTTGAAGATGGAAGTGAGGGTGGTGATAATGGATGCATGTCTCCTGTAGAATAGATATTGAAAGTTCCATTAGTGTTTAGAATCGGATTATCCCTAAAGGGGGTGAATAGGGTAATCACAAATTATGGGTCCTTTTTAAATTTTACTTGATTAATATGAAGTAGTGCGTAATTAAGAATCAATTAATTAAGTGTGTGATAATTAGAGTGTGCAAGATTAAGAACAATCACACAAGTAAGTACCAATATACAAGCTTTATAGTGGTTCGGTTAAACAACCTACATCCACTGATGAGACTTACTCAACCTTGGGCTATCTCCAATTCACTAAGCGTTAGAATTACACCAACACAATATAAAAGGAATTCCACATATACAATTAATTGGGAATTTTACCCAATTGTTATCCTACTATTTTTTATAGTGGTTCAAGAGAAAACTATCTCTTTAATCAACTTCATAACAATAAGATTTTTAAAATAAAAAATCTAAACTAAGAAGCACTTGCCTTTGAAGCCTTTGCAAATGAAGATGTGCTTCTTAAATTGATCCACCCAATGTAAGCTCGTACAATCCCGACGTTGATGAAGACCCATCTTGTAGAGCAACCACAATCCTTGGGAGACTCTCTAGAATATTGGGTTCTCAATATCAATCCTTCTCTCTTAATCTCAATCACAAAGGATTGGATACTTGAATGATTTGCTTTTTGTTTTCCAAGAGATAACAAGTCTAAGATTTTTCTTTTGAATCTTAGGAGATTATCTCACTGGTAGATGGCACAATTAATTATTATTTCCTCCTTTGCCAACCCTAAAATAGAGTTTGTATTTATAGGCAACACAAAATTTCATCAGCCCGATACACACGATCGATCGTTTACAGGCGATCGATAGTCCGTGTTTCAAATCCCGTTCACCAACCCAACCGTTGAGCATTAAATGCACAGTGACAGTAACAAAGCGGTAATCTCACGATTGATCGTCCATGTTTCTGGCAACAAATCGTGGGTTGGCGAAAGTATCGGCCTGGGACTGACTGTGTTTTCCAGTGTCAAGTCCCATCCAGGCCTAGGGCGACAAGTCGTAAGCCCGATGTGTTATAGCCCTGTCCTGGCGATTGGTCATGCGACCAATTGATCGTGCTATACCACACGAAGGGTCGCCGCCATACAAAAGCATCGTCCTGAGCCTGAGTGTATTTTTCAGTGGTTATCTGACCCAAGCTTCAGGCGATTGATCGTGAGGGCGATTGGTTGGCCCTGTACCCAAATGAGGCATCGTCTGCACGATCTGTTATCCAAGACTTGACTGTGAATGACAGTCCAAATTTGTCTAAGTCCAGGGCGATCGATCATATGCACAATTGGATCGGTCCTGTCCCAACAATACATCATGAGCATGAATGTATCGTCCTGAGACCTGATGTATTTGACAATTAATTTCATCCAGAACCCTTGACAGTACAAATGATTGATCGTATGACCATGATTGGTCGTCCTATCATATAGCGATGGGTCGCCGACACGATGTGTTGTCCATGACAGCAGATTTACATATTTCAAAGTTGGGTTCTACTTGGTGTCAAACACATTTTGGATTAGCTTAGTTATCCAGATGTGATGTTTAAGCCTAGGGATGATCCACCTAAGGTTTGGGTTCCACCTAAGGTCGGTCATCTATAAACAATTACCTTACGTGATTGCCATACACATGTTGATCCTTTGAATTTTTCATGCTTCAATCAACACTTGAGTCTTGAATCTTAAGCTTCTACTCTTTAAGACATTGTTTTATGTAAGTCACGGAATTGACAAATAGGTGGCTCGAAAAGATGGGGCACTAACAGATATCATTTACTACTTTAGATCGAATAGGAGAAGCCTTATATGCTACATGTCACATTGAGAATAGAATTTGCATAGAGGATATAATAACACTCCTTATTAATTAATGAAAAATAAAAAACCAAATTTAAATTATTTCAAAGTGTGGTGTGTGTAGCTTATGCTTTTGACCCTTCCCATAAAAGATAAAAATTGGGAGCTAAAGTACTAAATCCATTTTTCCTGGCTATGCTCAAAATTCTAAAGCCTATAGATTTTTTAACTTATCAAGCAAGTACCTTCACCGAATTTTTGAACATCTAACAATAAAATATATCAAACAATTTGAAACTGAAAAAAAATCTTTAGGTAGAGCTTAAAAATAACCAAATTTCTTTAGAAAATAATCAATCTATTCAATTGAATAACAAGTAAAAGAATCTCAATAACCTCAACTAAGAAGAAGTAAAAGACTTGGAGAGAAAAATATGTAAGTCCTCACGTGTTTACCTTTCTTTTAGAAGATTTAATTTTTCAACTTAGAAGAACCTAGATATTATAAAAAAGTTATATCTTTGCTTGATGCGGATAACTGGAAATTAACTGATGAAATTAGATGAAGTAAAGATAAAAAATACTTACCTTACCGACTTGCCCCCTAATGCCCAAATTCTTGGTTGTAGATGGGTACTTAAAAAGAAATTAAAATGGGATGGTAGCATAGATAAATATAAAGCTAGATTAGTAGAAAAATGATCGAAACAAAAGGGGGGAATTGATTATTTTGAGACTTTTCACCTGTAATTATAATTACCTCTGTCAGGATCATGATGGCCATTGCTTCGATTTACAACTTGCATGTCCACCAAATGGATATTAAAACAACCTTTTTAAATGGTGATTTAAAAGAAAAAAATTATATTGATCAAATTAAAGATTATGATGAAAAAGGCTTAGAACATAAAGTCTGTAAATTGAACAAGTCTGTATATGACATCAAATAAGCTCTAGACAATGATATAAGAAATTTAAACAAGAAATTAAAAAAGTTTGGTTTGAAAAATAATAAAGTTGAAAATTGTGTTTTTACCAGAGGTAATGGAAATAATAGCGTAGTAACCACTCCTTATGCTGATGATTTGCTCATCTTTGGTTCTAATATGGTTCTAATATGGGGATTTGATAAATGAAACAAACTCTTTCTTGACTTAAACTTTTGAAATAAAAGATATGGGACATTGGATGTTATCTTAGGCAGAAAAGTGATAAGACAAAGTAATAACATCATTTTGAATCAATCTCATTATGTTGAGAAAATTCTCAAATAATTTTGGTGTTTCTGATTATCGCTTAGTGTGAATCCTATTGATCATCTAAGCAACTAAGATAAGGATCACCTGTAGATAAAAAATTATGTGCAAGCATATTGGGTAGTTTAATGTATCTTTTGAATTGCATAAGGCCTGATATTGCTTATGTTGTTGGTATGTTAAATAGACTTCTAATCTTAATCATGAGCATTGGAAGAGTTAATTAGAATCTTAGATATCTAAAGTGTAATATCCCAACCCTAACTAGAAATTAATTGTGAGATTATGAGCCGTTAAGTGTGGATTGTGATCCGTTAATCATAAAGATTAAAGAGTGAGCTTTCTGAAAAGTCCAAGTTTAGTTTGATCCGAGTTCGGAAGATTGTTGATCCGACTTGCTAAAATGTAAATGACAAAGTTGTAAATATCCAAACTTTCTGCGACCGAGACCCTAAAGCTATTTTTATGTGAAAAATCACTCATTTGAGGTATTTAAATTCTCAAATTACACACATTTACTCAGTTTTAAATTCTGACTCTAAAGGATTTTTCCGTTTGTTCTTTGACTTCTAGAAGTGTAGCCTCCTTAATCCTTGGAGGATCCTTTTTTATAAAATCTTAATTTTTGAAGTATTTAGAAGAGTCAAAACTTCTTTGAGCTTTAGAATGCTTTCATGAGCCGAATTTTATCAACCTAACTGTGAAGTCTGATTTTCTCTAAAAGATATTTCAAATCTATGTAAATATGCTAGAAACGCTCTTTTTAATTAAATCGATTGATTTCTAATGTGGATGTTTCTCCAGATTATTCATGGTCGATTAGTTTTTAGCTCATAACCCATTAGACTGGTTAGATTAATCTGACGTGATCTCCTTTTTATCCAAAATGACGAAAATGAGTTAAGAAAATTAAAATCAATTAGGTGGGCCCCACCCTTTCTGTCTTATTTGTTGTCTCATTCCCAAATGAGATTGGGTTTGCAAAACCAAAATCTAATACGCATTCTTGGGCCCCAAGTTTTTAACCATTATAAAAATGGAAGTAAAGGGAGATGAAGTAAAAGAAAAAAAAGCAAAACCCACTTTCCTCTCTCATTCGCTTCTTATTTTCGTTCTTTACATGTCCCTCTGCAACCACCGTTCGTTTCTTCTCCGCGTTTCTTCAGGATTTTTGAGGTTTTCCAACGGGGGTCAAATCTTGACGGATTTTCACTTACAAGGTATTGAAACTCTCCATTTTTCAATTCCTTTAACTCCGGGTTAGATTAAAAGTGAAAAGAGGGACTCATGGGCTCTAAAAATGGATTTTTACAAATGTAAGGAAAGGTGGCCTCCCTCTTAATTCTTGAGTTACACCTCTAAAATTTATTTTGGTTTGTGTCAAAACCTGGATTTTTCTTCTCTAAGTTAAAATGGGGAAAAGACTAACTCGATCTGACTCTTGTGTGTTTACTGAATTTTTAAATTCCATTTTGCTTGTTTCTGTGGTAAACATCAACATTTGAAACAAGTTAAGCAAGGTGTTGTATCATTTGAATTTGTAATGTAATTTGTATATTATGTATTTTCAAATGATGTTTTTTGGTTTTGGGATGTCTATTGAGTATGTAATTCTTAGTTTTTAGGTTTTGTCATGAATTTGACAAAGGGAGAGATTGTTAGTACCCCGACTTGTTGAGTCTCTTATTTGTCAAATCCATGACTCGAGTGAAGCATTGCCTTGAAGTTAGAAACTCAAGAATCAAATTCAAGATGGAAGATTAATCAAGATTCAACCGATCATCAACTTGTATGGCAATCTCAGAAGGTAAATTGACCATAGAAGACTCTAGGTGGACTCCACACCTTAGGATGATTTTACTTAGGCTTAGAGATCACACCTGGAAAATTTAAGTATCCTAGTGAGTGTTTGACCTATAACCAGAACATGAACTTAATATGAAAAATATTGACTTTACTGTCAGGCCAACACATCGTATCTGGACATTAATCGTCATTGACTATGGACAATCTATCGTAGTTATACGACCAATCGTCCTAGAAAACAAAGGTTCTGGTTGAAAATGGTCTGTCAAATACCTAAGGTCCTAGGACAATACATTCGTGCAAGCGATGCATTGCTGGGACAGGACTGATCCAATCGTGCATTACGATCCATCGACAGGACTTAGGATTGAATCTGGATTGTCATTCATAGTCATGTCTCAGGACGACGAATCGTGCAGACGATCCTTCGTTTGAGTACAGGGTCGACAAATCACCCCCACGATCTATCGCGTGGAGCCTGGTTTGAATACCCTCTAAAAAGTACAGTCAGGCTCAGGGCAATGCATTCATCTGGCGGCGACCTTCCGTGTGGTATAGAACACGATCAATCGGTCGCACGACCTATCGGCGAGACAGGGCAGAAATACATCGGTTGCACGACTTATTGCCCTGGGTTTGGATAAGACCTGACTCTGAAAATATAGTCATTCCTAGGCCAATACATTCGCCAAGTAGCGATCTGTCGCCAGTGAACATGGACGATCAATCGTGTGGCACGATCAATTGGGTACGAACTTTTTCTATCCTTTGGAAGAACAAGTAATGTGTAACGGTCATTTTCCAATGGTAAATTTGAATGCACGATCGATCGATCGCCCGTGCCCAGATTTTTCAGTTCTCTATTTAAGGCCTGAAAAGTGTTGAGGGAGAGAGAGCTTCCATTTTGTAAATCAGAAAAAATAGAAGAAAGAGCTTGAGACTCCTCTGCTCCCTCACTCTCTCTCTAAACCTCATATTTGGCAAATCATTTAGAGATTCAATCATCAAGTTGATTGAGATCAAGAGAGAAGAAGAAAGCTAGGTCTAGGATTCACATTTGCACATGCTCAAATCCTAGGAAACCCTCTCCCCTTCTTATGATTGCACCATACAAAGGTATATCATCATCATCAACAAGACTAAAGGGAGAGTTCTTCAAGAAACACAATTTTCTCAAGGTTGAGCTTCAAAGGCAAATGTTTCTGTGTACTTCTTTTCAAATCTTCATTGTGAAGTGGACTAGATCAAGGTGATTAAGCCACTATAAAAAAATAGAGGGATAAGGAAGTAGAACGGGATTGGTCGAACCTTTCAAAACTAGGACTATGTAGATAAAAGTCCTACACTATTAGTGAGGGTGTAATTCCCCACTTAGTGATTTGAAGATAACCCAAGGTTGGGTGAATCGCAACAGTGGATGTAGGTTATTTAACTGAACCACTATATATTGTTTGTCCTTGTAATTGATCACAAGTGTGTATGATTGTTAATTGGCACATCTCTTGATTCACACACATTGCAACATTTTGATTAATTTCATTATTGTATTTTACTAATTCTATGTAATCAAGAAATCTAAAAAGGAGAAAAAATTGGGGATGATTCTATTCACCCACCCCCCCTCCTCTCCTCTAGACAATCGGGATTTAGCACTCCTGGATTTTCATGGTGTATGTTGTATTTGAAAATGCATGTGATTATTCATGTGCTAACGAGATTGTACAAGTCGTGAAAATGGAAATATTCTGGGTTGTTAAAACAAAATGAAAAACTAGTGGATGGAAGTGTTTCTCCGGTGTGAAACCCTCATGGAAAGGGGTATACGGAGAAAGAGTAAGTGAGTGGTGATTGTAAGTTGTTCCAATGTTTATGGAATTTTGATAATCTTTACATGTGTTAAATGTATGCACATACACTTTTATGTTTGGTCCAGCTCTTGCAAGATGTTGCATTTTGTCCATGTCGGAACTTAATGCATTCGAGGTTGAGTGGGAAATTTCGACAGGGTTGAGTGAGATACCCTGGATGTATACAGTTGAGGTTGAGTGGAATACCTCAATAGGGTTGAGTGGGATATCCCAGTGTGTAATAAGGTTGGTGAAACATTGTAAGTGGAAAGAAAAGAACAAATGGTTAATGTGTTGTGTTAGCTTACTATTTGATAAACCTGCATTGTGTTTCTGACATTATGTGCATGTGAGTATTCATAAGTGTGTGTTTGGAAAGAAAAGAGCAAATGGTAAGGTATGCCATGGTGTTCTAGTGTTTTTATTATATACTGCATTGTAACCTTTATATCTCGCTAAATATGCAATGGGTGAAGTTTTGAGTACTTTTCACTGGGCTGGTTGCTCATGTCCCTTACATTGCAAGACATGTGCTTGAGGAGGGAACACAGAATCCCTCTGCAATGCCTTAGGTGATGGAATTCCTGGATTCCAGAAGCTGCTCGTGGATGGGAACTTTACCTGTTTGGTTTATTTGGAAGTTTGTAAATTCTAATGTCTCGTGTGGCATGAAAATCACAGTATGTAAGTCATATTATTGTTGAATAATATATTCATGTACATTTGAATGTGATGCGATGTGTATTTTGGAATTTGAGTATGAAAATCGGGTGAAAAGCTCAAAACTGGAAAACTTGAGAAAATCTCTGCTGTCACCGAGGACTTTGCACAGTGGCGAGGGCCTCGGACTGAGAGCTTTGTGATTTACAAAGTTTTCCAGGCATTGCCAGGGCGAGGGGCTCGCCCTAAGAATAAAAATGAGAGTGATAGAGTTCATGTGAGTGGCGAGGGGCTCGCGGTCACTATTCACAACAATAGTGCACTTTACTAAGATAGCCATAACTCGGGTCGAATTCCCGAACTCGAAATTGAGTGATCTTGGGCATTCTGGAAAGTTGTTCGATCCTCTATCCAACCATAGTAATTTTACCAATTGATTATCTCATTTGATGGATTGAAAGAGCTCCTCAAAGTAATGGCATTTAATCTCAATTCGAGGGGCTCACATTTGTCAAGGAGCTCGACCATTGAGACTTACCATTTCTCGGGATTTTTTAATCGATGGATTGATGGGAGAAAGTACAAATTGTCGGAAAAGTGGCGAGGACCTCGTGGGGCGCCGAGGGGCTCAACCGGAGAGCATAACAGAATTTTAGAATTTAGCCAGTTGCGAGGGGCTCGACCTGAGGTTAGATTGTTTCTATAGAGTATGTCTCTAGGCGAGGGGCTCTCCCACTGGCGAGGGGCTAGCCCTGGCTTGAAATTGTTGATATAATTTTGGATATTTAGGGGTTGGTGTATGTCTCGGTGTGACAGATCACACCTCTTGTCCACAAGATCATGTGTGACATTTTCTATAGGCTTGGAGGAGTTCATGTACATGCCCATGAACTTTCTGTAAGTGGATTTGTATTTATTTAAAAAAAAAAAATTAATCATATTCTAGACCCACAACCAAGGTCGGAGCATGACATAAAGAAACTATGAATTATGGTCTACATTATCCGAGTACCTCATCAATTTTGGATTGCTAGAGTGATGCAGATTGGGGTACTAATAAAGTAGAGTCAAAAGTCTACTAGTCGTTGCCTTTTTACATCAAGGGGAGGGGTTGTAAAGTGGTAATACCAAAAACAAACATGCATATCAGCTTCAACCATGGAATCTGAATATAGAGGAATTGTTGAAGCGAGTGAAGATATAATATGGAAGGGAATAATTCTGCAAAACCCTTCCTTAAGAAGTCAATACTACCAAAGACGATGTACTGCGATAAAAAGGTTGCAATGCATTTTGCATGGAATAAAAGGCATACAGGTGAGTCAAGTTACATTCAGTTGAAATATTACCATATTCGAAAGTTAGTCAAGGAGGAGAAAATTGCATTGGAATACCTCTCAACAAAAGAAAAGCTAGCAGACCCCTTGACCAAGTCTTTGTCTTGAGAAAAAATTGAAGACCTCGAGGGAGATGGGATTATTACTGATAAAATGAAATGGTCGAGGTTGTAGCTTACTCACTCTTGTAAGTTTGAGTTAAAAGGAAATTTAACCAGATATAATGTTGGTATGAGATGTAATGAGATTATTATTCCAAAGTGCATTGTATTATTGAAACTAATAGAGATTTATATTTCTTCCTACTTTTTCATCTCTAAGGTATAATGCACTTAAAAACTTTTGCTTATAGAACGTCGGACTTTTCTATAATTTATAAGTCTTAAATTGAAACTCTAAAATGTTAGAACAACTAACTCCTAAATTGGTCTCTTGCTGAGAATATTTTCATAAAATGAGTTACTGAACTACTTGTTGCTGAGTTGCTGAAATGTTGCCAACTTTTGAGCTGTTAAAACTTGATGCAATTTCATGAGTGGACTTGAGAATTCGTCTCGAGTTGCACTAGAGTCAATTTGCGGTCCAACCTAGAAACGTGACATAAGATGGTCCATTGATATATCAAGTAATTATAAAAGTTTGGTATAGAGTAAAACCTTTATAATGTATTACTTTCTAAAGTAATAATCTATCTAAAGTAATATCGATAATTAGTCTCGACTTCGGGCTCATACAAAAAGTAATAAACCTTTGTAACTCAATACTTAATACATTTAAAATACAAAATATATTCTAATTCCGGTCACAATATTTTGTAAAGTAATATTCTATACATTTAGAATACAAATGTAACGACCCGACTCGAATACAGGGGCTTAGGGCATGACTTAGTGTGATATTGTCCGCTTTGGGCCTTGCACACAGTTCGAACCTGCACTGTTTTGCATTTGGGCCTGGGCCCACATGCCCGGCCCAAAACGCGTCACACTGTTTTAAGGTGAGTTGGCCTCTTATATAGCCCATTCCTCTTTTCTAGTTAACCGATGTGGGACTGGGATATCACAATCATCCCCCTTAAAGTCTCGAGCCGGCCTCGGCTCGTTCCGGCTTAGTTCAACAACGCTAGAGAAGGAAGAAGGCCAACAAAGTTCGAGTGCTAAACTGAGGCTTTGATACCATTTGTAACGACCCGACCCGATTACAGGGCTTAGGGCATGACTCAGTATGATATTGTCCGCTCTGGACCTAGCACACAGTTTGAATCCGCACGGTTTTGCATTTAGGCCTAGGCCCACATGGCCTGGCCCAAAACGTGTTACACTGTTTTAAGGTGGGTTGGCCTCTTATATAGCCCATTCCTCTTTCCTAGTTAACTGATATGGGACTGGGGTATCACAACAAAATTACTGCAAAAGTGATTGAAGACCTCACAAAATGCATTATCTAAATTCAGAAAAAGTAATCTGAGATAGACTTTTGACAGCAACAATTCTGTAGAGAAAAGAGAGAAGATACAGATGTGAGAGGGGGTCAAAAAAGGTGAGATCAAGAAAGGAGAGAAAGAAAGCTGTCAGAGAATACCCTATTTCAAATTTTCGGGTGAAGTTACCGTTTTGCCCTCCCGCTAAAAATCCTTCGAATGATTCTTCCGTTTATTTTTGGTTCCTTCTGACGATTCCACTACACTGTCGAATCATTCGAAGGATTATAAGGATCTTTCGAATGAAGGCCGATGATGCTACAGTAAAATCTCTTTTAAAATTTTAAACAATAAAATCTCTTTTTAAAAAATTTAAAGTTATTTTTTAAGCACGGTGTATTTCCAAAATTTCTCAAATTGAGTATGCAGACTAATTACGATAGCTTGATAAAAATACTTTAAGAATTCAAGGTCTTTTGACACTCCAAATGCTTAAAACATAGTGTTTTACAAATAAGGGTATCTCTCGGTTGTGTGGAAAATATATTTGGAAGTGTCAAAAGACCTTGAAGTGTTAAAGTAATTTTATGAGATCATCGTAGTTAGTTCAGATATTCAATTTGAGAAATTTTGGAAATACACAGTGCTTAAAAAATAACTTTAAAATTTTAAAGGAGATATCGGCAACATAGACAGTTATTTTTTAAACACTGTGTATTTCTAAAATTTCTCAAATTGAATATCCGGACTAATTATGATAACCTGATAAAAATACTTTAAGACTTTAAGGTCTTTTGACACTCTCAAATGTATTTCCCGCATAGTCAAGGGATACCCTTATTTGTAAAATACTGTGTTTTAAGCATTTGGAAGTGTCAAAAGACCTTAAATTCTTAAATTATTTTTATCAGGCTATCGTAATTAATTCGAATATTCAATTTGAGAAATTTTAAAAATAAACAGTGCTTAAAAAATAACTTTAAAATTTTAAAAAGGAGATTTTACTGTTTAAAATTTTTGGATCTTTTGAACGATTCGTCTGAAGGTACTGAAAAATGAACAAAAGAATCATTCGAAGGATTTTTAACGAGAGGGCAAATGGTAACTTCATTCGAAAATTTGAAATTGAGTGTTCTCTGACAAATTATCTGCGTGTCCAAATGGGGCCCGAAAGAAAGGAGAGTAAAGAGAAAGAGAAGAAACAAAAAGGAATTTTTTTTTCTTGTATTTTAATTTCACCTTAAAGGCCCCTTTTAAAGAGCGTGAGAGTCGGAAAGCTTAACGAGTTCTTGTGTATCTATATTTGGTGGGCTCTATAACATGGGGTGATCATTTTACAAAAAGTTCGAAGTACGATTTAAAAAAATGACAAGAAAAGAGGATTTTAGTTAAAAATCTGAAAATGCAGAGTGAAAAAGTTAAGAGTACGATTTATAAAATGATAAGAGAAGAGGATTTTAATTAAAAATCTGAAAATAGACGGTAAAATTTTAAGAGAACGATTTAAAAAATGACAAGAAAAGAGAATTTTAATTAAACGGTGGTATATGAAAAAATCCCTTATAACATTAATTTTGTTTGAACTTCGATGACTGGATAGGTGAACGAACACCTTCAGTTTGTTCCTGCGCAGGCTATGGCACCTGCCTTTGATGAGCTAAAACACGGGCTGCGTTTGGATGGGGTAACATGGGTAACCCCCATTGCTCTTGTTTGGTAACTAAGGGTTAGGAGTAAAAAATTGTCCATTTTTTAAAACTCTTTCCAAACAATGGGGTATTCATAATGCCCAAGATAACCCCTGGACAACCCGAATAACTCCAGCAAAATTTACCCCTCATCCAAACACAGCCACAGTTTTTGATATCTTAAAAATACAGTTGGTCGATTTTGCGCTGCATCATAATATCATACAAATTTGACAGCCAAGCTACAGGCAAAACAAAGAAAATGGCTCTTCCCAATAAAAAAAAAAAATATCTGTCCGAAGAATTGATTGGAAAATAAAACAAGCATAAGATCAAAAATTATGAAAGAATAAATTCCCATCTGGCGATTTCCTTCCAAAACAGTTCCAAGAAAAGAGAGAAAATTTTCCTACAAGGAAATTGCCAAGCATGACAATAAGCCGTCACGAGTCCAGTCAGTAGCAGGCATAGATTGTTTCAGATGATTCAAAGCTTGTTAAGGCAAAGGGTAAAGATGGTCATAGGCATCCTTCAAACAACAATGAAAAGTCCCTCAAGTTGGCACCATTTGATCAGCTTGATCTTGGACACAAGTGCCAAATAAAAAAGCAAAAAACTATATTCAAATTGAGTCCATAACAGAACTTTTGGATTTTGTGATTTAACACCCTTTTGTCAAAATCATCTGTAAGAGGAGTTCCTA
Organism: Chimonanthus salicifolius; assembly: GCA_013350335.1. Classification (NCBI taxonomy): domain Eukaryota; kingdom Viridiplantae; phylum Streptophyta; class Magnoliopsida; order Laurales; family Calycanthaceae; genus Chimonanthus; species Chimonanthus salicifolius. The sequence goes on along the minus strand of CM023532.1, from coordinate 61,840,714 downwards.
TCTAACTTCCTTTAACTGCAAGGGGTTCATACCATTGGGATCCAAAGCCAGCAGCCTTCCTGGCCTGCTCATTGAAAGGAGGCTTAAGAGGGCCCCTGAAATATGTTCTTACAGTAGCATGGAAAGTCCGTATCACAATCTCAAGTTCATCATTGGATGTTGAGTTTAAAACAGCTTGGTCTGGAGAGCTGGTGAAGTCACCGTTGAAGCTTTCAACATGTTCCAAGATGCCTTCTTCTGGTTGAGTGACTTGAGGACTTGAACACCCTGGAGTTGACAATGAATTTGAAGGTCTCATGCTCCTAATGCAAAGATATTTGAACCATTTTACACCAGCAGCACAGTGGGTAATCTCTTCTGGGTATACAACTGTTTCTAATAAATCTGCAGTACAATCATCACCACCATTGCGGAAACGAGAGATAGTGGTAGGTAGCACATCGAGTCCCCTAGCCTGTTTTCCAAATAGTATCGATCATACAACAGGCTAGAAGAGCATGCATAAAAGATTATCATCATCAAGGCTATTTTTACTATCTTGCTTGCATCAGAAAATCAGAGACAAAAATCTGGAGGTTTCACATCCTTTGCAGAAGAAAAATACCATGTTTGATCCAAGAGAATCTGAAGTTTGGAGACAGCCATGTCTTTCAAGGTCTTAAAGATTCAATATTCTCCAGTGGGGGAAATTCACAGAGTTACAATGGGCCTTGTATCTCAGATTTGAATCAAATTGGGTAAAGATCCAATTCATAGGTGCAGTTGGATGTAAAGGGGGAGGGGTGTAATTGGGGCCATAGTGGGTCCACATAGCCTGGGCTAAAAGTCGTTCTTTGAAGCCTGATGCCTATTGCGATGCTTTGCAGTACAGAATTGTTTGTAAAGATTGCGCATTTGAGTCACTAAAATCCCCTTGTCACTAAACAGAAAAGGAGAAGAACAGGAAAAGAAAAACACCTAAGCTCATCTCTCTTAAACGTGTTGGAATGGAGTGCCAAGCACATAAGAACCACATTCCCATGAACCAATCAATTGCAGTTCAGCAGTATGCTTCGTTTACAAGATCCAGTGTCAAGGATCAAGAAGCTCATTGAGACAAGAATCAGGGGACCGACAACATTTTGAACTGGCTTGCAAGAAAAGTTACATGGGGTATGGATGTGAGTTGCTGACATGGGCATCAGAGGCTTGGTTCAGCAAAACTCAAAACACAGGATGTCATTTTCGCATGAAATTTGAGTAAATTTAAATATAAAATATCATATAACAGTAAAACCTGAAATTCATGGATAAATTTACTCAAAAAATCAACAAATGTACTTCATAGTACAATAAAAAAATACAGTCCCGTCCACTATATTTATTAGATTTCAAAAGAAGAAAATGTGCAGAAACATTTTGTCACCTGCAAAAAACTGTTATGATAATAACTAATGAAGATTTGAGGAGGAATCTACACAGATAAGCCACTCATCTTTAAAAAGAAAAAAAATGCAACCAAATCCTTTTAAAGATTTAGCTAATATAAGTCATTCCTACATGCACTTTCTAGAGCAATAAGTGAAGTAACATGGAGCAAAATCTTATGTTAGGCATGCGTGTGAAGAAATCGATATGGATTCATCATCACAACCAAAGCCATTTATCACCTCTACTTCTGATTGTTTGTTAGAAGCTCTAATTCTCTGCCTGAGTGCTCAACATAACTAGAAATTGCACTCTCCACAGAAAGACAATTCATCACAAGGGTGCACAGATAGTTAGAACACAATTTGTGATTTGTAGATTGGGGATTGAGGTTCGTTCTATGGTAAAAGATATCAATTTGCATGGCGTAGGATGAGATATAATTCAAGGATGAAGGAGAGCACCATGGTATCCTAGCATTTGAATACTTTCAACATCCTTTGTCAACTCAAAAGCATTTAAGTAATAATAAATGAGGATACGCCAGCAACATCATCTTGTATGTTTCTGTACTTGTATACTTCCATACTAAATTTAATTGTATTAAGGAAGATTAATTGATATGGGCTTTTTTTTTTTTGGGAATGAATCGGTTAGTATATTATCATCCAAAGAGAGCCCAAATAAAAAATATACATAGAACCCACAACCCGGGCCAAGCCAAAAAATCAAAAGGATTAGAAAGAAGTCAGTCGCAGGAGGACAAACAAGCAGCTCAAGAGAACCAAGAACAATACAGGGAAAAAAGCCTAAGGATCAAGAAATAAACTGATCGAAGATTGCCCAAAGTATTAGAAAAAAAAGCCAGTGTAGTGACCATTAGACAAAAGGTCAACAAAAGTGGAGATAAGATTTTCTTTGCAGTTGGAAAACTTCATACTGTCAGTAGTAAATTTTGAGAGAATGGCTCTAATGGCATTCAGGTGACCACGGAGGTTCCAAGATCCAGTGCCAGAGCTGGAAATCAAGTAAACAATTTCATCGCCCAAAATGACATGATTGAGGGGGACTCTTTTCCTGAAGAGATGCAGTAATATCTTCTGGGTGAAGAGAAGCATAGAAAGAGTAATCTCCTAATGAGTTGGTTGCTCGCATAAGAAACCAGAGGAGTCTGGAACAGAGCACCTGTAATTGGCATCCAAGAGAATGGTTTCTCCTAATGGGAATTTTGCAATGACAAGGGATCCAGGACCAAAGTCAACAGCACTTCTGATATGGGTGTTTTAGTGCATTGTTTGCTGATGAACTCCATTAGAAGGCATCTTTGGAGTGCAAACAATTTGGAGGTGAAGCACTTCTACAAGAGGTAGATGAAGTGTGCAACAAACTTCTTGAAAGAGTTCCTCAAGTAAATCTAGAAAACAATTGAAGTCAGGTGGGCCCAATAATAAAGGTACTTTGTTGGTCATGTGTTAAAATGGGCCACATAAAAGAAAATTTGAGAAAAGGAAATGTACCAAGTTCATCAAAAGATTCTATTTCCAACAAGGGTAAACCTGCTGCCATAATAGAAGATTTCATACTTGAGATAGATCCACGGGTATTAAATGAGATGGAACTACAAACTTGGGAGAGAATGGCACAACTACGAGTGTTATGACTCAATTTGAAGAAGAAGATTTTGATATGACTATTTAAATTATAATCATTGTTGATAGAATATTACTTGAATTTTAGATTATATAATATGGAGCTGCATATATACTATTCTCATACATGTATAATCTTCAATTTCAGTGAATTTGACGGAGATGAATGATGGAGATGAAATTAAAAACTTCGTTTCTTTAGATGATCAAAATGAAGATGAATATGTTGATTCTTTTGAGGATCATAATTACTTTGGAATTTAAATATTCTTTTTTGGACATTAACTAACATTAAGTCGTTGAGTTGTTTTGGATATTAATTAGCAATGGGTTCTTAGGTGATATTTTAGATTATAAAACTTCTTATTTTGATAGTATTATTGGAGGATAGATATTGGACTGTTGGATTGGACTATTAGATGAGATCATAGATTACAAAATCTTTTTGATAAAATGATATTTATTATATTTATTTTATACTTATAATAATTAATAATTTAATATTGTTTAAAATATCAAATTGATGGCACGAGTTTGACCGAGTTTGACTAAGGTTGAAACTCAGTTGAACCTTATTGACCCCAATCTTCTACTAAGACAGTTTGATTCATGGGTCGATTTTTAAAACATTGGTTTTACAGATCCACATTTCTGGCCAGTCCATCTGGTCTCTCATCCCCACGACTATCCCAGACTTGTACATTACTGTCCTAGACTCATCCTAGATTGTCCCTTACCGTTCCAAAATTATCCAAAAAAAATTTGACCGATCATTTAAAGGATCTTTTAATAAGGCCAAGAGAGCTTTTCCAAACTTGGTTTAAAAATAAAACCCAATTAAATTCACTTCGTTTGGTTCTCCTAAATCAAACCAATTTGATCCGGTCTTTTGGTGTTTGAATCGAAGCAATCTGATTTACCTTTGGACGGTTGAATTGCTTAAAAAAAAATTTGGAAGTTGTCCTTCAATTTGTGAAAACTTAAAACATTTGGATTGATCTATGGATACCAAATCCTTCACAAAAAAAATTCCGGTTTGGTCCTTGCATGGTCGAACTACTCAACGGTCCAAAAATGCAATCGAAAGCATCGGTGTGGTTGAACACAGTAAATTCCCAGAAGCTTGCTCTGACAACCAATCGATGCAAACTTGGGTGGTATCGTAAAACCAACCAAGGTTCGCTCAGGATATCAGACCCGTCAATCTTACGGTCTCCAAGATCCTGAATCGTTCAAGTGTTTATGAACGGATTCTAGACCAATCAATGAATGTCTACAGTGAGCAAGTTTCCAAAAATTCTATGTTCTTAAAATTGAATTAGAATTAAGAAAATGCAAATCCCAAATGAACTTTGAACAAATGAAATACAGTAAACTCTCTGTAAGGTAGTACTCTATAAAGTTATAACATGTCTAAAATAATATCGGCAGCTGGTCCCGACCTCAGGCCCAATCAAAATGTAATAAATCTCTCTAATTCAGTACTTAATATATTCAGAATAAAAAAATGTATTGCCCCAGTCATTTTTTAAAGTAATATTCTATACGTTCAAGATACAAAATTATTGCAAAAGTGACAAAGATAAAAGAAAAACAGAGATGCAAGGATGACAATATCATATTTGGAATATGGAGACCAATGTTAGCCAGTATGAGAGATCTATTGTTGTCCCACATCCACTGCCTACTCTGGAGTCACCTGCTTACCGTTAGTGACAATGAGATTTGCCCCTTTGAAGATGGTCTACCCACTTTGCAAGAGTTTATCGTATGGAAGTTGAAAAGATTGATTTGTTTTCACAAAGAGAAGCCCAAATGACATTTTAGTGATAGTGAGAGTTTTAAGGAGATTTTTAGAAAGGAATACTGCTAGTCTCTCTAATTTAATAACCTCCATAACGTAATATATGTAGTATGGTCTCAACCATATTACATTATAGAGGTTTTAATGTAAATGGAAATTGCAATTTATAAATTAAATTCAATTAAAAGAAAATCATAGAATTAAAATGGAAAGCTTACTTGAAAACAAAGAAGATTTTTCTCCAAAATGGGTCTTGCTCTTCTATTCCTTAAGGATTTCCAAGAATTTTCTCTCAAGTGCATTGACAATCATCTCTATCTGAAGAAGAAAAAGAAGAAGAAGCTCTTTCATTTCCAATATAAACCAGGTACTTCTATGTCCGAGCATTTGAAATTTTGGTTTACTGCCTGTGGATTTGGCCCTTGGCAAAACCACGTTAAATCCGAGTTTTTGTGTGGATTGTTTGGTTTGATTTGATTTGGCTTCCGTTGTTTGAATTGGAGATTAAATCCCAACAGGTGAAGCAAGTGTTCCTCCAAGCAATGAGAGTGAAGCATGTCTTTCAACCAGTATTGTCAAAATCATACGAGTCGACTTGAGTCGGAGGGTCCAGCGATTCAAATCGCATAATAAATCGGTATTTAGCAAAAATCGTACAATTTTATGGTTGACTCGCTAATCGTACGAGTCAACCCATGAAATCGTAGGATCGTTCGATTCTGAAAGGAAAAAAGACGAGGAAGAAGAAACTGAGAAAGAAACAAAGAAGAAAAGGGCGAAAAAAAAAAATAGGGGAAGAATAAAGAACAACATACCTTTTTTCTCTCTAATTTCTCCCCTTTTTTCTCTTTCTTTCTTCTCTTCGTATTCGCGAGACTGTGAACCGCTAAACCCTAACCCTCTTCAATCTTTCACCTGCTGCTCACGACATGTAAACCCTAAACATCTTTCGCACGGTGTCTCAGGGAAGAAAAAACCATTGCGTGCGTGGTGCCTCACAGAAGAAAGTGTGTGCATTGCCTTCTGCCAATAAAGCTATTCGGCGTGCCAATAATTAAGTTATTTGGCTTTCATTTTTCCATTCTTTTAGTCTTTTATTTCTCCTTTTAATTAAATATTTTTTTTCTCTTATTTGTCTCATGATATTTTTTATTTTTTTTATTTTTTACCATCTTTTTCTCTTCTTATTAAAAACCTCCCTTTTAATTTTTTTTTTCAATCTTTTGTATCTATTTAAAAAATAAATAAAAACTCTAAAAATTATTTTTTAGAATTTTAGAATTTTTTATTTAATGAATGCTATTTAAATTTATTTAAATGCCTTTGATTTATTTGTTGATTTCTTAAATTTATTAATACTTAATTTGAATATTTAAATATCATATTAATTTGTATCTAATTATGCTAGATACTTTAAAAATATATCTACTGCAGTAAATTGAACTTTTTTGAAAAATCCATATATCATCAAATTTTCATGCCAACTAAACATATATATTTTGACGAATTGAACAAAGCATCTTATTATTCTATGTCATTTTATATGTAATTATAGTATAAATAATAATTTTAGAAAAAACATTATGAATTTTACGATTCTATGATTTAAGATTCACTCTCCAAGACCGATTCACGATGCGATTCGAGTTTGACAACATTGAATTCGACAATAAAATCTTACATAATTTTTTGCTGAAAATGAAACACTCAAAAATAGTTTTAAAATATTATTTGCAAATTCAAATAAATTTGAGAATAATCCAGAAATATATATTCGACTAAACTCTGGGGGAAATTTGTCCAAATTTTTACATTTTCACATGTATCTAATTGAGGAGAAAGTGTGTGCAAAATTTGGAGGTACAAGGATTCAAATCTAGGTTCTGTTGAATTTTCAAAGATTTTCTACAAATAGTAAACAAATACAAAAATTTCTAGAATACCATCGGACCATCCGACGACATTCATCGGTCTGTCTGATCATCGGATCATCCAATGACTATCAGATCTTCCGACTGAAACTGAGAGCTGACTGTAAATTTCTAGTCTCTGAAAATTGTCCGACAAACTATCAAATCTTTCGAGAGGTCCATCCGACGATTGGATCGTTCGATAGGTTCCATTGGATCTTCTGACATGCAGGAAGCCTGACTGTCAAAATCTGTTCTCTGATAGATCGGCCGACGGTTTGTCGGTGCTTCCGATGATCAAATCATTCGACACTTTGTAGTCAGCACACCAAAAGCCATATCACGAGCTACCAAGCTTGGAACTAGGCCAACTCGGGCTCGGTGGAAAGCCCTAACACCAAACTACGCTACCGAAACACGGTCGTCCAAATTGGAGATCCACAAATCTCCTCAGAAACCCAAAATCGTAGGTCGGATCATTATATTTGTAGTGTCAGAGAACCAAGTGGCATTAGGAGGTAGGTTCACATGAGAAGCTGAATGAAGAATTCGTTGTTCCCTTTCCGGTCCAAAAATTGACAGAAAGTTCCTCTTTACTTCCATTATGATCTCTTGCTTCCCTTCCACCCTTCTCCCATTCACTAGAAGTGATTTATTTGAATTGGCTCCTCCTATCACTTGGCATTCTATGCAAGAACTTAGTGTTTCTCTCTCCCTCACGAAGCCACATAGCTCGAGACTTTTGTCTCCACTCAATTTCCTCATGCTTGAGAAGCTCCCAAAGTCTAGCCATACAAGTTCGTTTCTCCTTCAATTCCTCATCTGACAAGTCTCTGTCTTTCCCAATATCCTCACACTCCTCCATTAGATTGGAGCAATATTCCTTCTCTTCCTCAATGATACCCCAGGAAGATTGGCACCAGTATTTAATTTTCAATTTTAACATTTTCATCTTTTTGTTCAACACAAAACCTGCCCATCCCTCAATATGGAATTCTGCCCTCCAATCTTTCAACCTATCGATGAGCTCCTTATTATCCAGCCATATATTATTGAACCGAAATGGTCTGGGACCCCCATCTTCATTCTCCGTACTGAGTAGCATTGGCCAATGATCTAACACCGATTTTCTTAGCTTCGTTGCATTGCATTATCAAACAGCTCCTCCCACTCTAATAAGATTAAAACTCTAATCAATGCAACTCATCGAGGGCTGGCTTTGCCCATTCAATCAAGTAAATCTTCCTCCTAGCAGTGGATAATCAATTAGTTGTCATAACTTAAGACACTTAGAGAGACCTTCTAAGATATATGAACTTCCACTTCTTTTTCTCTCTGAAGGATACATTGTGTGATGAGGACATCATGGGACTCCAACAAAGAAAGATGCACCAGAATCGAGATTTTACCTCATCATGATTGGATTATGGACTTTTACACAATCTCTACATATTTGATCATGGATAGAGGCAGATCCAACCATAGATAGCACAAATTGTGCATATATTACGATTAATTTGCTTGGACGGCCTGATCTGGCTATTCAGTTCATCAGATTGGGTTTTTGAAGTCGTTTTGTCCATCATATCGTAGTTGGCTTGTATTGTTTACACATGTGGCACACTGTTACAATGAAAATAGATAGAAAAGAAATAAAGATCTAGGAAAAGAGAAGAAAAAAGAGATAATTCTCTGTGTATTGTATTGCTTGCTTGAAGGAGTAGTACACATGTATATATATAATACAATGAGCCAATCAAGGTAGCAAATAAGGAAAGAATAATCAATTACACCTAATGATACATGATGACATTTGTACGTCAACTCTATAATAATTCATGTGAAAAAAAATACAATTTACAATATTTGCAACACTCCCCCTCGAGCTGTTGCGAAGATATCAATCAACCCCAACTTGCTAAAAAAATCATCTAGTTGAAAGCGAGAGATGGCTTTCATCATCATGTCAGCTAATTGATCCTTGTACTTCGATGTGGACATTATGCCCGACAATAAAGAAAGCTACGTGTTTGATCAGGGCATGCACAAACCCGAGCTAGCCGGTCCGGGCTCTGAATCGAAACATTCGGTGCAGTTGGACCTACATGTGGGCCGAGATGATGGGGACATCATGGAGAATGAGTCTCAGACAGATCACTCGAATACGGGTATGGATCGAATCAAAGAATTTACTTTGGCTTTCATGGACGAATTTGACCGAGGACCCACTAATTGCAAATTGGCCAATAAAAACCCCCATTGAAAGTTACCAAACCTAAAAACCCAAAATTGCACTCCAAGCCCATCCGGATCCCACTAAATGACCCATGAACAACTAGCTTGAGCCATGAGCCAAATAAACATCCACACAGGACTCCAAGTAAGACTCCGAAGGTTTGTTGCAAGTAATCTTTCTCTCATTGGTTGGAGGAATACACGCTTCATCTTCATTTGTTGGAGAAGACACGTGCTCCTTCCTTATTGCTTGGTGAAAATAACCAATAAACTTTGGTAAGGTGTTGAAACCAATGTCGTCAAACTTGAAGTATCATTTATCGGTCTAGGGGTGTGAATCGTGTATCGTCGTAAATCGTATAATCATAAGATTCATAACGTTTTTTTCTAAAATTATTATTTATACTATAATTACATATAAAATGACATAAAATAATAAGATGTTTTCTTCAATTCCTTAATATATAGGTTTAGTTGGCATGAAAATTTGATACTATATAGATTTCTCAAAAATGTTCAATTTACTGTAGCAGACATATATTTTTAAAGTATCTAGCACAATTTCAAACAATTTTTATTATACAATTAAATACAAATTAATATAAGATTTATATATAAAAATTAAGTATTAATAATTTAAGAAATCAACAAATAAATCAAAGGCATTTAAATAAATTTAAATAGCATTCATTAAATAAAAAATTTCTAAAAAAACGAAAAAAAAAAATTTAGAGTTTTTTATTTATTTTTTAAATAGATACAAAAGATTGAAAAAATTAAAAAGGAGGCTTTTAATATGAAGAGAAAAAATGGCAAAAAAAAAAAAATAACATGAGACAAATAAGAGGAAAAAAAGTATTTAATTAAAAAGAGAAATAAAAGACTAAAAGAAAGGAAAAATGAAAGCCAAATAACTTAATTATTGGCACGCCGAATAGCTTTATTGGCGAAGGCAATGTGCACGCTTTCTTCCATGAGATACCATGCACGCAATGCTTGCTTTCTTCCATGAGACACCATCGAAAGATGTTTAGGGTTTGCATGTTGCGAGCAACAGGCGAAAGACTAAAGAGGGTTAGGGTTTAGTGATTTACAGTCTCGCAAAGATGAAGAGAAGAACGAGAAAAAAAAAAAAGGGGAGAAATCAGAGAGAAAAAAGGTACGTTCTTTGTTCGTCCTCATTTTTTTGGCCCTTTCTTCTTTGTTTCGTTCTCAATTTCTTCTTCCTCGTCTTTTTTCCTTTTAGAATCAAACGATCCTATGATTTCAAGGGTTGACTCGTACAATTAACGAGTCAACCCTAAAATCATATGTTTTTTTGCTAAATACCGATTTATTATGCAATTTGAATCGCTAGATCCTCCAAGTCGATACGAGTAAACTCGTGACTCGTACAATTTTGACAACTGTAATGACCCAAGTCAACAAAATGATTATGGGAATAAGAGGATATATGAATCGTACGATTCTACGATTTTTTATTCATGATTCACACCCCAAGACCAATTTTCGATATGATTCGAGTTTGACAACATTGGGTAAATTTAGGGAATGCCATCCACTTGGAGCATTAGGAATATTTGTAAAATTCCATGCTCACAAGGTGTTTGATAATATGTTTGAGTGAATGTCGCTTTGTGCACATTCAAATGCATAGTTGGGTAAGGTTATGGTTTGACCTCTTTATGCCATGCTTGGATTTTGTGATGATGTGTACATCATTAGTGATTACCTATGTTGATAATGATTGTGATGGATCAACCTAACCATGTGTAGAATGAATTTCCATGATTTGAAGAGAAACTTGATGAAGGGTTAGACTAAGTGAAATGGATGAGTTAAGGTCAAGTACCTTATAACCCAAGAGGGCTAACTTGTGCTGCAATGGAGATGGGCTAGCATGATTGAGAATGCATAGAATGCAATGTAAATGCTAAGAAAGCCTTGTTTGATTTCCCCAAAGTAAAAGTATGATCATCCCCAATGTCAATCCAAATGTGAAAATAATGAACTACGGTTGATTTGATCCACTATGTAGTACGTAAGCAACTGAGAGCATTGTACCTCAGCTCGATCAAAATATGCATTTTTTCATCCATTTATATTAAGGATGATATAAGATATTGAGCAAATGTGAAGGGTAGAAGGGGATTAGTGGGATATACCTTCCCTAATATAGACCATAATGCTAGATGTTGGATCCCTCGAAGGCGGCCCGAAGAGGTTATGATGTATTACGAGTCCCGATATGATGAGACATATATGTTTGTTACTTGATTAAATCCTAGAGTTGCAAGAGAACTATTGAAATTCTTAAGAGATGAGGACTTTTGCACTGAGATATACGTGAATAGGTCACTTGATTATATTGAGACGTGGTATGGGTACGTCCCTCATGTGATGTGATATTGAGTCGTAGTATGTGTATGTCCCTCACGTAATGATTATATTGAGACGTGGTATGGGTACATCCCTCACGTGACATCCCTCACGTGATGATTATATTGAGACGTGGTATGGGTGTATCCCTCACGTGATGATGATTGAAATGTGGCGTGGGTACGTCCTTCACGTGATAGTGATGATGATTGAGATGTGGTATGGGTATGTCCCTCAGGTAATGATAACGTTATGGCTCAGTCCGTTGAAAAAAGGAAATTGTCCTTTCAGTAGATCATTGTGTCTCACTTTTATATAGTTAAAAGGATGAGATTAATATATAGATTACATGAGTAAGGCCTAAAGTAGTCGTGAGACCGCGGGAGCCTCGATATAAACATACGGAGACTGTGACATTGAGATATTTATGTGACTTGGTCACTTGATATTGAGACATGGTATGGGTACGTCCCTCACGTGATTGTGATGTTTGATTTCCTGTCCCAGAGAGGTATTCGGGTTAGTGGTGTTTTTCCACGGAGACTTGATCCCGTGTGGTTGCCGTCGCAGGGTGAGTCACTTACATGTTATATACTGTAGGGCGCCCTTACGACTATTCCACACACTTGTTGTCCATGGTTGCGCAGAGCTAGATACTATTTTACCCCATGGGGGTGGTGCTAGCTTCGTTAGACGCGGCCCGACCGCCTTAAAGCTTAACTGAATCACCCATGAGCTGAAGGGATGTAGGGCGAGGTAGACTTGATTATGCCAGTCGTGGGTCTCCCACTTAGTAAGTCATGGGTCCTAAGTCTTGCTAGAGGTCGTGGTATGTTTATGATATGATATGATGATTTGATATTGTTGTCATAGTCACGTAGTGATTCATTAGAGTGTTGTTCCTACAGATAGATCTCATGGTAGATGATGTGCCCCTGGATTAGTTATGCCCATGGATGGATTATACCTATGGATGAATTATATTCATTGATGGTTTATACCAATGAATAGATTATACTCGCAGATAGAGTGTTACCAGGGATGAATGTGTATACCTATGGATGATGGTTCCCATGGTCATTTAGAATCATACTCGGATGTTGGTCTTATGGTAGACCTATTGGTCTCATAATAGACGTATTGGTCTTATGCTAGACATGTCGGTCCCATGGTAGATGTATTGGTATTATGGTGGACATGTTGGTCCCCTAGTAGACGTATTGGTCTTATCTTAGACATGTTGATCCCATCGTAGACGTATTGGTATTATGGTGGACATGTTAGTCCCATAGTAGACGTATTGGTCTTATGCTAGACCTGTTGGTCATATAATAGACATATTGGTTCTACGAATGTATGAGTTATGCACATGAATGGATTACACCCATGGAGTGATTATATTCACGGATGGTTATTACCCATGGATATATGATACTCACTGATGGAGAGATATCAGGGATGGATGATGAATCCCATGGATGTTGTTCCCATGGTAGACAGATTGGATTCGCCTAGATATTGATTATATGGTGGGCATATTGACCTCATGATAGATATAGTGATCACCTGGTAGACGTATTGGTCTCATGGTGGACGTGACGGTTCTATGGATAGATATTATTTTCCCATCGATGGTTATTCTTATGCTAGACATGTCGGTCCCATGGTAGATGTATTGGTATTATGGTGGACATGTTGGTCCCCTAGTAGACGTATTGGTCTTATCTTAGACATGTTGATCCCATCGTAGACGTATTGGTATTATGGTGGACATGTTAGTCCCATAGTAGACGTATTGGTCTTATGCTAGACCTGTTGGTCATATAATAGACATATTGGTTCTACGAATGTATGAGTTATGCACATGGATGGATTACACCCATGGAGTGATTATATTCACGGATGGTTATTACCCATGGATAGATGATACTCACTGATGGAGAGATATCAGGGATGGATGATGAATCCCATGGATGTTGTTCCCATGGTAGACAGATTGGATTCGCCTAGATATTGATTATATGGTGGGCATATTGACCTCATGATAGATATAGTGATCACATGGTAGACGTATTGGTCTCATGGTGGACGTGACGGTTCTATGGATAGATATTATTTTCCCATCGATGGTTATTCCTATGGAGGGCTTTGTGACCATGGATAAGTATTGTATATCATGGATGGATATCCCCACGAAGGGCATTGACTCCATAGAGGATTGGACCCATATTTAGAGTATTGTCCCCGATGAGGGATGTACTTATGTTCGGGTATAGGTCCCATGGTTGAGATTTATCCCATGTGTGACATTGATCCCATGGTTGACACTGTTCCCATGGTTGGTATAGACCCTTGATTGGCTAGACCCATGATAGATGAGATCTATTCTATTGATGAGGCCCACATTGGGTAATTAGAATGTCTTGATGTAACATCATGAATAGCACGGGGTTAGTGCCATGAAATAAATAAATTAAGAACTACGCAAGATCTGATCTCTATTGGAGTATGTAAGCAGCTGATAATTCAGTTCGATCAACTCAAGGGGCCAATAAGTCCTAGGATCCGTAGGGATCTTGCAACACGTGTAGGTGTCACGTGTTTGGACTATGAGTTGTAAGTGCTTCAGAGTTCTAAAAAAAAAATTTGTTTATCACGTGTCCGTTGGGTCGGGGTGTGACAACGACACTAGTAGAATTTATTAAAAATCACAACTCAAGTTTTTGAAGTGGTTTAAAAGCTTATTTTTAAAATATCTGACTCATCCAGTCTAAGCCCCGACCTGTTTACCCAGTCTTTACTATAAAAGGCAAAGTTGCCCTAGACCCATCAGAAGCCCTAGAATCCTTTGCCATTTGTGGAAAGCAACAACCCTAGTCGACCCTCCCGTTGTCGTCGACCACCCAAACCTCCAATTTTTGATCGATTTCCCCTTCTTCTCACCTTCTCCTCCGAGCATTCACCTAAGAACTCATTGGAGCAAACCCAAACCACCCCCCCCCCCCCCCCCCCCCCCCCCCCCCCCTCTCTCTTTCCCTCTTCTTCTCTCATCACTCAGAACTCGTCGGAACCTCCTTCTTCTAGGCCAAACTTCCCTCCAACAGGTACTCTCTTGTTTTCTCCTTCTTATTCGTTCGATTTCAGTGAATTTGAGATTTTAGATGAAAATCAAGATTTCCAAACAAGGTTTTGATGATTAACAGTGGATTTGGTTTCAAAAACAAAGGATATGATTTTCCAAAACCCTTAATTTCTCGAAAAATGGTTTCCCTCTGTTTTCTCACAATTTTGCCCCAAATCGCAGTTTCTGGGCGCAATCGGAAGATATGACCAGACCCGTCGAATCAACCGATGTTCAAACGGTTCGGCCAGACCCGTCGGATCCACCAACGGTCGGGCGATCCAATGTCCGACCGGAGCAACCTCCGATAGATTTTTTTATGTGTTTTACTTATTTGAACAGTTCTTTTTAACAGCTGAATTTCTCATAGGACAATTAGGACTCCTCGTTCACTCCACAACTCCACCTAGGTGAGAAAGACAAACTTCACACTTGTCTTACAGTTGATGCATTTCATATTGCATTTAATTCCCGTAAGTATGTCACATGAATGATTAAATGCTATGTGGGTATGTAGTTGTGATTGAGTGTTGGAAAGACAGGTAAAAGGACTATATCAATACCGGTGCATTGCCCATGTAATGAAAGGGATTGGTATTGACAATTGAATATGAAAAATGTGAGCGGGTTGTAGATACCCGGGAGAATAGGCCCACCCGTCAACCTAGTTGAAAGACCCGCCATATGCATCTATGTTGGAATGTGAGAATGATGTAGGAACATGTAGTTTGTGGTTGATAACAAGAGTGGAATTGTTGTGTGTGTGACGTGCAATGTATGTGTGGATGCCACTGTGTGGGCCACGTGAGCGATGATGGTATGTGTGGGGTCGTGTCCTATGGGACTGCATGGGCTGCTTGGTGGGCACAATGGCGTTGGTCACAGGACGTTTGTAGTGATAACGCATTGTGTGCATGTTTGTGTGTGGCACTAAGTGAGGCTGTGTCTAACGAGACTGCGAGGGCTGCATGGCGGGGCTTAATGGCATGGGTCATGTGACTTAGATCATGACACGCATTGAGTGCATGTATGAGCTTGTATGTTGATGTGGTGTGAACTTGCACAAGATGTAGATTATCCATGTGTTGGATTGTGTATAACATGTGGTTGTGATATGATATGTATGATGTATTGTTGCCTCTCACTTGGTGTGTTGACCTCACCCCTTACATTGCAGGGACTCTAGTGGAGACGGGCCTGAATAAGGTCCAAGAGTAACTTGCTTAGATGCAAGACCACTGGCAGCGATCATAGACGTAGATTTATTTTTGAGAAGAAGTGTGGTTTTTAGAAACACGTTATATTGATTATAGGTTTCCCGTGTGTGTGTGCGTGTGTGTGTGTGTCTCAAGCTGAGTATCAGAGTTCGTGACCCCCTCGCAAGGCGAGGAGCGACAACAGATTCTTACACCCGTGACTTATTGGATTGCCCAGATCCTCATGCCAGGTCTCATTGCTTGGGAGATGGAATGGGAGGAGGTAGTCAGGGGGTACCTTACACTCAATAGGAGAGAGAGGGAGTCTTGCAAGGCTTATGGAGAAAGGCATACGGAGGGATCCAGGCATCGTCTCTACTGCTTGGGGGAGGGTGATGTATGATGCTTCTCTAGTCAAAGGTGACATCTTTCCTGCAATTCCATCTTTACATAATTTATCCTTTCTTAAGCATAAATCCAGGGGATCATCTATTGGGCCCTAATAAGGTAGTTGTAGAAAATAAATACCATGTAGAAAATAAGACTAGAAAATAAAAGAAAGAGAAGATGGAGATGAAAATCTCTCTGTTGAATTGTATTGAAGGTGTATTGGTTACATGTATAAATAAAACAAAAGGAGCTAATCTAGGTGTCTAAAATAGGAAAATAATAAAATAATACTTATCTACAATCAATTATACAACCAATAAGATATCTTTCCAAAAGTGGTTCATTTTGGTCAACTCTACCTAAAGTGGGCCCCACAACACCTTACGTGTCCTGAAGTAGGTCCCACAACAGTAGTTGAACTAGAATTGCCCAACACAAGGGTTACCATTCCCACACAGGTTTCTAGTAGAGACTCTTCTAGTAGTACCCCTTCGTTCCCTTTTAAACAACTCATAGCCCAAAACTTGGAAAAAAAAATTTGTAGGCCATTCTGGATAGGATTAGCTTCGATTGTACCTCGGATGAAGAGAGAATTTTGTGAGGGGGAGATTTTAGAGGCCCTGGGTAGCTTGGATGGGGATAAGGCGTCGGGGCCAAATGATTTTAATTTTAGGTTTCTTAAGTGTTGTTGGGGAGCCATTAGAGAAGACTTCTTGCTATTTTTTAGGGAGTTTAATAACAAGGAGTGCTCAAAGTGGAATTAAAAAACTCGTTCATTTGCCTAATCCCAGAAAAGGATGGGGCATCTGAGTTGGATCATTTTAGACTCATTAGTCTTGTGAGGAGTGTTTACAAATTACTAGGTAAAGTACTAGCTAGTAGGATTTGGGTGGTTCTTGGGAAGCTTATAGGTGAGATTTAGGGGGCGTTTATTGAAAGTAGACAAATCCTAGATGGCGTTCTAATTGTCAATGAATTGATACATGCTGGGAAAAGGGATAGGAAACTTAGGATTCTATTGAAACTAGATATGGAAAAAGCTTATGATTATGTTGATTGGGAGTTTATGGATTTTCTCTTTCAAAGAATGGGTTTCGGGTACAAATGGAGAAGGTGGCTGAGGGTGTGTGTGCAAGGATTGTCCATCTCTATTCCGGTGGATGGATCCTCTATTGCCCCAATTAAGGCCTCTAAGGGCCTAAGACAGGAAGATCCTTTTTGTTCACAATGGTGGCAAAGGCACTAAATAAGCTAATGAAAAAGGCTAAGGAGACCGGCGTTGTAAAAGGGCTAGAGTTAAGTTAACTCAGAGGGTGTTGCCCTCTCCCATCTGCAATTTACAGACGACACTTTATTATTTTGTGATGTGTCTAGGGAAGAGCTATTCGATGTGAAAACTATTCTGAGATGTTTCGAGTTGGTTGTGAAGTAGGCAACTTTCCTTTTTCCTATCTGGGGCTTAAAGTGGGTGAAAACCCCAGATTCAAGGAATTCTGGAATCCAATTATTGAAAGAGTAGAAAAAAGGCTGAACTCATGGAGTAAAAACTACCTATCACTGGAAAGGAGATCGACTCTTAATCAAGTTGGTACTCGCTAATCTACCGACATGCTATTTATATTTGTTTGAGATCCCTAAAAGAGTGGCCAAGAGGTTAGAAAAGCTACAGAGGGAGTTCTTATGCGAAGGAACATGGGAGAAAAGGAAGATCCACTAAGTTAAATGGGAGGAAATCCTAAACCTTAAAGAGAGAAGGGGCCTAGGAATTTTCATTGTCTGGGATAAAAACCATACTCTGTTATGCAAATGGCCCTGGAGAATTGTCCTAGAAAAAGAAGCCCTTCGGAAATGTGTCTTGATCTCTAGGTATGGTGTAGAAGATGTGGGAGGATGGAGATTAGGTGCTAAGGCAGCCAAGGAAGGTTCTGCGATAACTAGGTTAATTGTCAAACTCGGCAATGGGGAGGGTAGAATCGGATTAGCTTCAGGGAAGGGATTAGACAGTTGGTTCGTAAAGGAGATAGGGTTTCTTCTGGAATGATAAATGGTTGGGAGAAAGTTCGTTGAGGGAGGTTTATCAGAGGTTGTATAGGGCTGATGGGAACAAAGAGCTTTTGTGGAAGATTACTATAGAGAAATGGATGGTCAAATCCAATGGGCAGTGAACTTTAGGAGGGGGTTGAGGGGTTTGGAGGAGGAACAATATTTGATACTACAATAACTCTTGAGGGATACTCAGGTTTGTGTAAAGGAGGAGGGTCGATGGATCTAGATTTCAGACTCCTCAGGAGATTTTTTCGGTCAAGGCCCTTTTGAAAGCAATATATATATTAATCAAAACCAAGTGGAGTTGTGACGCATTACAAGGCAAAAGGTGACCCTAAATGCCTAAATGTGATTATAATGTAACAAGAAACTAATATGAGGCTGAAATTAAAATTAAAATTAATAATAACAATTAAAATAATAAAATCTACCACAAACAAACATGAAAATTTTAGGAATTCAATATAAGCAATTATATTTAATTCAAATCAAGTTATAACTCATAGGTAGAAGGCTTCAAAATCAAGAGGATTATCAGACCACACAAACACTACAAGCTATCATCCAATAAGGCTGCTGGGTATGACTGTATGATATCAAAGTGATGTGTAAAACAGAGTGGGACAGCAGGAAAAGGCTCAAGGAAAGCAGGATAGGTGTATAGGAGGGTTTAAAAGGCTTAAGGAAAGCAGGACAGGTGTATGGGAGGGTTTAAAAGGCTTAAGGAAAGCAGGACAGCTGTAGTTTAGGAACTGTTTGGGGTTTAGGACAGGTGGTAATGGCTGTATGAGGCTTGAGAAGGGTCCAAAGGTTTGAGGACAGCTGTCTTAGGGACTATGTGAGGGTAATGGGGCAGGGGAAGATCAAAGAAGGGATCCAGAATAACAGTAATGGGACTGTTTGGAGTTAACGGCAGATGTAGAAGTCAATTTAGGGAGGGGCGAACCTGATTGGAAGGGTTTTAGGGCAGGCGAAAGTGATGCAGCAAATAGGAAGGCTTGAGGACAGATAACGACAACAGTGGATGGGGTTTTGGGTTCCAGCAGGCCAAAGAAACAAAAGGAAAGAGAAGAGAAGAGGAGAGAAGAAGGAGGAGAGAGGAAGAGAGAGAGAAGATGGAAGAAGATCGTGTACCTGGAAGAGGATGAAGGATGGGCTTCTCGCCAAGAACAAGCTTCTCGCCAAAACACCAAAGTGCGAAAATCTCAGAATTCTTATTTCATATCATCGTCCCATGCCCAAAGGGTTACAAAGGTTTATATAAAGACTTTCCTTACTAAACTAAAATAAAGCAGAAATTACAAAATTACCCTTGCTTAAAATAAAATTAAAATAACAGGAAAATAGCAAGTAAAGAAAAAACAGCAAGGAGGATGAACCGCATCAAGTTGCCATGCAATCTAGATTGGCACAATAAAATTACCCTTAGGATTCAAGTTTTCACTTGGACAACGATCAAAAGAAAATTTTCAGTGAAAAGCCAACCTAAAAGACAAGGGCATTTTACCTAAAGGTGGTTCGAAGGTTTGTATCATGTGTGGATAAGATGAGGAATCCGTCAACCATTTGATGTGAAGGTGTCAATTTACTAGACAAATTTGGAATAGGCAATTTAAAGGAGTGCAAATGGGTGTTTAATAGAGAAGCGAGGAGCTTACTTTCTGAGTAGTTGAGAGCTTCATTTTCAGGAAAAAAGGGTTGCATGGAGAATGTGCATTTTAATATTTGCATTTTCTGAATCCACAGGAATAATGGAAGCTAACGAAGCGGAGTTACTAGCAATTAGGAGAGCGATCTACCTTGGTATTTGTTTGGGAATGGTAACCTTATAGTTGAAGGTGACCCTGTCAATGCTATCACTTGGGATAGCGGTAAAAAGAATGTGCTTTCTCTGAGTCTCTCAAAGGTACGAAAATATGCTTAGTACCATCTTTGAAGAATGTGCAGATATTCTTGCGGCCATAATGATGGATATCTCTATCATACTGCCAAGGTCTACCTAATAAAAAGTGACATGCATCCATAAGAACTACATCACACCATACATCTGTCGTAGTATTTTCCCCAATTTGTAACGAAGCTAGGTATTTCTTATCTATTACAAATTCACCTCCCTTCTTTAACCATGACATTTGGAAGGGCTTAGGATGCTTTTGGGTTTTCAGTTTCAATTTATCAAAAACTTCAACTGAAACCACATTACTGCAACTTCCACTATCGATAATCAAATGGCATACCATGCCTCCGATGGTACAGCGTGTATGGAAAAGGTTGGTTCGAAGTCATTTGTCCTTGATCTCTTCCTTTGGTGTGAACAAAGAATGTTGGATCATAAGATTATCCCCGGACTCACCATAATTGATCTCTTCCTCTGGGATAGAATTTGACTTCTCTGACTTTGTCTCTTCAACCGGTTCCTCTTCTTGGGTCAAATTCACAGCTCAATTGAGGCATTCTGAAGCGTAGTGCCCAATACCGTTGCACTTGAAACACTTCACTGTATGCTTGCCACTTGAGGTGCTAGGCTTGGAAGATGAAGGCTGAGTCACAACCTTTTATGATGTACCCTTATTGGTACCTAAATTGCTTCATATAGGCTTGCTAGGTGGAGCCTGATAGGTTCTGTTTTCTAGCGCTCAACTTTCTCAAAGTGTATTGCCTTCTTGAATGCATCTGATAGAATAAGCAAATCAAAGGCCATCACAGCATCTCCTGTGGAAGATCGAAGGCTTCTATGTATCGTTGGACCAACTGCTCCTCTGACTTCATAGAGATTGTTCCGGGATACTAGGAGATTGAATTCCTCTGTGTACTATGCTACAGTCCGATTATCTTGGCTAAGGTTTGGCAATCTTGAGAACAGTTATTTTCTGCAGTTGGTTAGTAGAAAGGTATTGAACATTAATTTCTTCATTTCATGCCATTCTCGAATTTTTTACTTGCCTTGATTCTGCTTTTCAGTCTTAATCCTCTACCACCATGATAAAGCTCTACCTTTCAATTTGAAAGAAACTAACTTGACTTTCATGTCATCAGGGACTTCTCTGCAATCAACGGCATTATCTATTGCCTCAATCCACTCCACAAACTCATCATGCTCTGTACTACCTGAGTAGTCTGGGATGTCAACTCGAATGCCATATGAATCAAGATTTGCTCGGTTTTCACTTTCTGGATGCATGTCACATGTGTGGGTCTACGTCTAGGAGGGCAAGGAAAACGAGGTAGTGTTTCGTCTGACGAGGATGACTCATTGTTATGCATTGAAGGAATGCTAAGGGGGCATTGATTGCCTTACCTCTTCAGATCTGCTATTTCCTGAGCCATATTAGTCATCATCTCCGTCAACTGATCTAGGCATTGATCATAATTTCTAGACGAACTTGGGCGACCGCTGCCTGAAGAGCTTCTTATCTGACGAACATGGCCACTCTCTGGAGCACTTCTGATCCCAGGAACGGAGTTTGTGGGGATCCAGTCATCATTCCTTGTTTGACGAGGGCAAAGATTCTAACGCCTTGCCATAACTGGAATAACAAGACAAAACTAGTTGTGCAGCAAATAATAATTAATATTGATGAAACAAGCCACTCACAGGTATGATCGATGTCGAAGTCTCAATTAACTCAAAAGCTCTAAGATGTAGACTAGGTAGACTAAAGGAACACCTAGCCCTGTCGAATGCGGAAGTTCAACACTTAGTCGGGTCTGATGTAAATAGGGTTGTAAGACTGAAGGGGGTCCAACCTGTAGACAGGCTGCATATAGAATGGCCTGAAGACGGACGGGATTAGTGTTGATAACCACCAAAGGGTTGGACTGTTTATAGTCCGTCAAACAAAGGTGAACAGTAACACACTGGATCTGTCCAATAGGGCCTGCACGGCCTGACTAAATCGCGGCTGACGCTACTAGGTTCGCCAACTAACCCAACAGACCTCAGTTTAATCTCCAGTCACAACAGATTCACGTCCAGTGGATTTACACCCAAGCTGGTTGGGAGATTGGATTTGTCAGCGTACCTGCATGCTCAGGAACCAGCAATGCATGCTGGTATCTGTTTCTAGATTCTGCAGAGTCGTCAGTCCAGTTGCTGGCCGTGTGGCAATCGGGTAGAATTCCCTGGGTTCCAAGCGGAGATGCAAATTTTCTCAACACTTGGTCTTTCCTAAGTTCTCAGCCAATATTTCTGCTAGTAGTTTGCAGAATTAACTTACAAGCAAAACATAAATTGCTCAATGAAAAAAACTCTTTATTCCAAACTTCGTTCGTTCCGAAATCACCAAATAAACCCTCTTAAATAAAGAAAACAACCAACTCCAAGGGAGCCGACCTTCCCACATACTTAATATTTATCTAACCAAAATTAAAAAGAATACCGTTACCTAAATAAAACCCACTCTAGAATCTAATCCTATTAGGATTCTAAAACTACTATTGTCGGTCCATGCTCGAACCATGCTTCAACTGTTTGCCACACGTGGAGAGAAATTGTTGAACGCCTGGGCCTAAATTGCTGCAACTGGGCCTGATGTTGGGCTTTGCTTGTTAAGGCATGGAATGAATTGGGTCCTTCAATTGGGCTTGAATCTTGGACTGAACTAGTTGGCATTGATAAGTTTCATTCCTATTTGTCTTCAGGTGAAATTTCTCATAAAAATCTAACGCCATGCCCACGATCTCATCTTCTCTATCACTGTTGGCCGCATCAAGAATGGTTAACATTGTGAGGGAGATCAGAAATTTGGCAAGGAACAAAGTCATCCTCTTCAGTCATGTGAGGCAATTAGCTAATAGCAGGGCCAATTTTTTGACGAAGGCTAGTGTACACAAGACTAGAAGAGGGTACCTATGACGAAATTCTTGTCTTCTAACACAGTGGGTGATGATGGGGATGTAGTGGGATAGGGGCATTATGGTATATTTTATTTTGATTTGTAAGGAGTACTCTTTTGTTATGGTTTGTATAATTCTCTTATATAAATCATAGCCTCAGTTTTTGTACCTATCTTCTTTACTTAATGAATCATTAATTATTTCTACTCAAAAAAAAAAAAATTACAGGACTCGGCCCAAGTAAAATGAATAACTTGACTCAACCCAATTTTTGCCTAACTCAGCATGACAAAGAACTCAATAGCCCATTAAGGTCCTTAAGTTGCTCAATTTTGGAAACAACTCGAGTTGATTCACCATGGTTCTCAAGGCAATGGGCAGGTTGGAGATCAAGGTTGAAATTGAGTGGCGATATCAAAAACACCATTGTAGATCGCTTAAACATGGAAAAATTTTCTGTTATATTAAGAAAATTGGCACTTATATGCATGTAACTCACTAGGGCTCATTAAAAACATCTTAGTCACTTGATAGGGGAATTTTGATCAAGTTTTGTTGAGCTGAAAACAAGACTGCATTGAGATAGCATATTGCATCTTCAAGAGAGGGCTTTTGAAAAAAGAGGAAGAGAGGAAAGTAACAGGGTGGAGGGTGAAGAAAGGGCACTCTCTTCTTGAGCACAACCATGGAGCACCAAATGAAGATTTTCTCAACAACAATTTGAGGCGATTTTGATGGTGTTGTCAACAAACCATTTGTAACTTGGATCTAGCTGTGATAGAAGAAGATAGAAAAGGGATCGATGTAATTTCTTCTTGTTCGTAAGATTGCTCCATATCCTTTTGTAATGTTTTCTTGATAAGTGGATTGATCTTTGCCAAGTTGTCAATGGATGTAGCCCAAAAAAGATATAAACTTTTACATGCTTGTGTTCCTATATGCTATTGGTTTGATTGTCTTTATCTTTCCTCTCTCATTTGTTGCATATGATCCTTCTTAAATCCATGCACCATTGGGTTAGATTTTCCTAGTGTTGACATCAAATTTTGTGGTGGATTGTTGGTTTGACAAGTTTTGGCTGCTACAATTGTAATCTGCTGGAGCCAGAGATTCTCCATTATATAACTCATTGTTTCCCATTTACATTTCCTACTTACCTATTAGTTTCAAATTTAAACAAGTGACAAACAACTGAAGATGTATATAACAAACCTCATGAACACAATGCTCGATGGCAAGACGTGCCAAGAGATGCTTGGAAGTTGCCATAGCAGAATCCCAGAGGCCATCATGAGCCGGTAGAGCCCCATAGTAAGAGCCCAGCTCCTTAAGGCGGGCTGCAAGCAGCATGAAATGCCGCCCCTCATCCTGGGCAACCTTCACAAATTCCGTGAAGAATTCCTTCGGCATTGACTCTTGTTTACCAAAACGTGCAATTATATCCTGCAAAGAAAAAAAAAAAAGGAACCCAAAAATCACAATCATGGTGTCAACTCTAAAAGAAAAGAAAATGCATAGAGAGAGAAAGAGGAGTATTGAGAAAGACCCAAGACAGATCGATGGCCCAGCTCTCAGTGTGGACAAGGCTGTGGAGAATGGCCTGTCTGCTCTGGAGGCTCCCGGCCTTGCCGAGCTTGGGCATCAGTTGCGGGGAGACAAGCTTCACCTGGGAGGCATATCATCAAACAGATGAAGACGAATGTAAAACACACAAGCATTTCATCAAGCACATGGAAGACGTGGATAAGATGAAGAGTAGTGCGTGCTGCACGTACATTGGAGGAACGAGCAGGCCGATCGGGTACAGAGAAGTGGATGAAAGGGTGGTAGGCGGTGGAGATTTGCCCTCGGAGCCATCGCTTAGCCGCTGCGTCTCCGAGACGAGCCTTCTCTACCGGATCCGCCGTATTCAGCACTTGCAATGCGGCTTCCACTAGTGTCTGCGGGTATTGGTCAGGACTACTGGTGCTTTGATCCATCTCGTTTTCTACATTTACATGAAGACAATCGTGTTGGCTTTCTTTTCTTTTGTGGCCGGGAGCAATCGTGTTCGAGGAGGTTTGGGAAGGAAATTATCGAACCCCTGCTTGCGAAGTGCAAAGCCTACTATGAACTAGCCTTTGAGTATAATCTCTTTCTTGAATGAATTTTAAAATAGAGAATACTAGTACCGACTACCGAGGGCATGCATAATGAAAATAGAGAGCGACCTTTTTTTATAGGGAGACTTCATCTCAAGACATTTTAAAAACATCGGGCAGATTTTGAATATTTTATTTTATTTTATTTTTATAATATTAAATGATACAGTACATTTAACGTATAGAATAATAATTAAAACCATAAATCATAATGTATAGAATAAAATCTCTTTATTTACACAATTTTTAAATTAAAACTTTAAAAATTATCTTTTATTTATTTATATATAGTGTTTTTAAAGTTTAAATTTTTAAGTCAACTTTTAAGAAAAATTCAATTTTTCCACTAGAATTCATCAAGAAATGTTTTTGCAAAAAAATTTATACAGCACAATTTACAAACTTGACCCAACCTATCTAAAATACTATTACAAATATATGATCTATCTATTTTATCATTTATAAAACATGTTACAATCCAAAAAAAGTTTAAGTGGGTCATCTTAATTAAACTAATTTATTAAACAAAATGACTCGACTTGACAAAGTTTAATTAGGTTGACAAATTTAGCTCATTTATTAAATAAATGATCCGATTTCTTCTCTACCCTTGAAGGAGAAGCTTAATGATTCAATCCTCGGTGTATTTGAAGCAATGACGTAAAGAAAGAATCCAAATCTTGTAAAAATCTCGAGTTCACTCTTTCCTTATTTTCTCATCACTTTTACTTGTGCTTTTATTCATTGTGAATTTGTATTTTATTTTTCTAAATTGCGTATCTAAAAAATTCAAAAAGTTTACATTGGCATAATTCACCCTCCTCCCCTCCTCTCTCGAGTCAAGTTTTGGACAATAGGATAAAATATCACACTCAATTGCTTAGCGGAAGCGACAACACAACCAGATATATGGGTTGTGGGAGTTAACAACCAACGCAATTTAACACAACCTGGAGACTTATCAGTAAAACTCAACTTTCTCAAATAATGAAAATTAATTGAATGAATCAATTTAAAACTGTATGCACATGGATTTTAACAAAAGAAAAAAAAAATCCAGTTGGTACTATCACAAAAACAGGAAAAAAACCTTTCACAATCACCAATCTAACTTGAATCTCTTTTGAAATCCAAATTTAAAGTAATTGAAATCTGAGAGGCTTTTTATCAAAACACACACAATTTAATCTTTATCAAATTCCTTAGATAAAATTGATTAAGTTGTTTTGAGAATTAAACTAATGAGTTTTAGTTAAAAATCAAAAGGACTAAAATAACCCACACAATTTTCCAAAATTTAGTTTTCAATAATTAATTCAAAACTTAGCTTTACATTAAAAAATCCAATCCATATTGCACGGCCAATCCATACAGGTGCTGGAATAGAGTGCTCTTCAAACGTTTGTTGCCCATGCAATTTCCATACATGTGGGCACGTCCGTGGGATTCACCACAATGGAATTACCACAATTGGGTGTAAATTAGGGTAAAAACTATTTAATGAAATCAGTCCAAAACTTATTTTTAGAACTGGGATTAACAAATAGGCCAAAACCAAGAATGAACTCTATTAAACCAAACTCAGATCAAGCCACACGTCCAAGCCCAAAAGGCCTCATAATGGAGAGGTTTGTCCCGTCTTATAACCCCCTCTATCCCCAGCTAGCTAGGCGATGTGGGACTCATTCCACATGCCCAACTCTTAGATGGGTAGAGGTGTTACAATCCACCCCCCTTATGACCAGAGTCATCTCCGATTCTGTCACATCACGCTTGACAGGAGTCCACACATAGACATGCAAGTCACACAAATCAAGATCCCCCACAATCCAAATATTGAACCATGCACTGATACCACTTATAACGATCTAACCCCTTCCCATCACAAGACCTTTTGGTCTTGACTAAATGGGCTAGAGCCCAAAACAAAATCGTGCGAGTCTGTGGAGCACAAAGTGAATAATATTGTGATAAGATACAGTTGGATCATCATATTAGATGATTTAGAAATTAAAAAATTGGTCCCAACATCCACAAAATCGAATTTACAAAATTTCAATCCATAAGATCGAATTTTAAAACCCAAATCCCAAAATCCATGGTTGATTTCTACAACTCCAAAATCCATTGGTGAAAGTTCAAAGTCGACTTCTAAAACTTATTAAATCCTTATTGAAACGAGTCCCTCTCTTTTCCTTTTTCTCTCTCTTTCTCTCTTCTTCTTTATTCAAATTTTACAAAATTCATCTATGGTTGCTCGAATTTTGAGAGAGGGAGACATGGAGATAGAAGATAGAAAATCAAAAGAAGAAATCAAGGAAAACATTAAAGAGAAGAGAAATGTAACACCCCGTCCCGCTACATGCATATTATCTCCGAAAAAAGTCTTTCCAAAAGATTCTAATACCGAAAAACATGGTATATATATATATATATATATATATATATATATGTATAACCATCCCAACTTCTATCATCAACATAAAACAAATACATAAGTCACCCAACATACTGAACTTATAACAAAATCTAAGTCAACAATCCACATCAGCATCATGTGCATAATTATTATTATCCAAAATATAATAAAACCACATTGAAATATAAAATAATGGTTTTCCCTTCAAACTAGAAATGGAAGTAACAACGGCTAGTGCTCCGCTTCCATGGCGTGGTTGAGGGATCCGCCCGACCCATCCATGACAAGAGCGCCTGAAAGGTGAGGGC
The DNA here is from genome assembly GCA_013350335.1 of Chimonanthus salicifolius. Lineage (NCBI taxonomy): Eukaryota > Viridiplantae > Streptophyta > Magnoliopsida > Laurales > Calycanthaceae > Chimonanthus > Chimonanthus salicifolius. Next base: position 61,812,873 of record CM023532.1, on the reverse strand, counting down.
GTGAGCCCAGTGAGGGTAAGAACCAAATATCTCATATAATCATAGCAACTCTATCATAAATATCATAATCATAGTAATTCTATCATAAATATCATAATCATAAATATATTACTGCATGGCCACCCAAATTTCCATTTCAGAAAGGAATAGAAATCTACACAGCGCCCCAAAAACTCCTGACAAAATCCAAACATACCACCATATACACATAGTCATGTGATCATACAGATCAAATGCAATTACATGGTGCTCTATCCCCACCAACTCCTAGCCGGCCTCTTAGGTTCTCACCCGTTTAGCAACCGGGGACAACAGCCACAAAGGTTCTACGTACAGTCGTCTCTGAGGACTCCAAAATCATACCGGACCTCCTTCTATACGGGCCATGCTAGAGAACCATCTCCATCATCTCATACATAATCAATACATAGATAATAATAAAGTCCCGTAAATGAAACACAGGGGACAACTCCACTTCCAACACACGTGCCATTCACATCATAATTAATAAAATGCTCCCACATATAATAAATAAATCTACTCCAACATAAACAATACCATATGTTCATCATGCATTTCAAAAGATATAACATAATAATTTAAAAGTATATTTCCTCCGTACCAACAACACAACACACACATGTTACAAAAATTTAGACATTCATCATCATATTAATCAACTCCATTTATCATATCAGTCATCCATTTTAAACTTCAGTTAATAACATACAGTTGACATGAATATACCCTAACAGACCCTTTGCCACATAATAGTCCAACGATTCTCTTATCAAGTGGCCTAAAACACGATCTCATTCGGGTTATTCTATGTCCAGTACAATAAGGATATTATGCAGAAATGCATGCTGAGAAATATGTGATAGTCCCCTCACCTAAGTGTTGGTGAAGTCTGTGAATTGACGAATTAGGCCTAGCTGGATTGAAGGGGGCTCACGCGTGCTGTGAAAAAAAGAGTTTTGAAAGAAAACAAATCACTAAGTCTATTATTTATTAAAAGTTCAAACCAATTTATCTTGTTTGTAAATAAAAGTATAAAAACTCTTAGGTAACCCCAGTTCACAGGGAAAATACTTTGCACTGACTAGATACTAAAAAAAAAAACCATAAAACACATTCTCTTTTTTTTTTACATAAGAAAATCATTTACAATAAATAAGCACTAATAATAAAATAATAATCAGGTTTAACATAAACCAATAGTAGAAACCAGACGAAATAAATAAACAGGAACAGTTTATAAAGGAAAATAATTTAAATATTTGAATCAAAGGAAACCTTAAAATATGAATGACTGCTAGGTTTGAGCTCTTAAACATCTGAATCAAACTAAAGAAATTTAAGAAAGGAAAAGCCAGATAGGAGTTTATACCACCGACCAAAAAATAATTTAAAACATTTTGAAGTGAAGAACCTTTTGTAAATAAACTAGATAATACAGTTGAGTAAAGAATTAGATTTAGGTTAAAACAAATTTACATGAAGAACAAAGTTCCCAAAATCAGCAAACCATTCATTGATTTTTATTTTATAGTAAAATACCAAAAAATAAAAAGAGATAGAATCATCTGAAAAGGGCACACAGTACAGTCAAGCACACATTAGGCTTGGTGTCAACAAGTCTGAATTTGGGCTGTCCATGAAGGCCCAGTTTAGTTCAGTTTGGAACAGATTCTGCTGGTCCTATCTAGGTTAACTTTGAACTCACGGCTGTACCCATTTCATATTATCTGGAACTGAAAGCCAGTCCTATAACCAGATCGAAAAATCAGTCCCCATTGCTAACGATTTTGGTTGGTTGAAATGGCAGTACAACAGAGAGATGAACAAAAAGGGGAATAAGGAAAGTAGAGGGATGAATAATAATAAGATCATGCCCAAAATTAAATAAAAGGAAGGAAGAGTTCTAAGCACTCACATGACGAACGACGATGCAGGACTCGGGAGGTTGGGAGATAGAAGTGAAGAGTAAGAGAAGTGACAACTGGAAGATTCGAGCGATGGGCAGGTGCTGGCCACGAATGCTGCAGATCAGGTTAGAGTTGTTGCCACTGCTTGAAAAGGAAAGAAAATGAGGGGCCGAGAGGCGTATATGGGATTGGGAGCACAGGCTTGTAACTAAAGGAGAGAAGAAAAATGGTGTGATACGGGGATTTCAACGAGGATGGTGATTTCGATTGGGATCAGGTGCCGCCTCTATTTTATTTTTTTTTTGAAAAAAAACAAACTTAAGGTATCAAGGAAAATCCAGGATTTTAAAATTTTAAATCTAAAGACAGGAATATCTAGATTTAAAATTTAAAATCAAAATATTGTTATTATTATTATTTATTTATTTATTTTTAGTTAGAGAAACAAAAGGAAATCTAGTTGAATTTGTGCAGGTACAGTGTGTTTATTTGAGGGGCGTGCGTGCAATATTGTAACCTAGGTGTTCAATTTTCTAATTTTTCAGTGTATTTTCTCAAACATTTTTTGTAAATCACACACGTAAAGATAAAATTACTAAAATGCCCCCTCGAATCTCCAAACTCGAGTTGGAGAGCCCATTGTTACTAACCCCTGAAAACGACAGAAAGATCTGGAGATCTCACAAAAATCCGAAAATACCGGGTCAAGTCGTTATAAGAAAATTGTACATACCTCTTGGAGAAGATGAAATCCAATAAGAAAATCAAGAAAACCAAATAGAAAATGGCTGACATGTAGACACCACATTTTCCTGTCAATAGACACCACTTTTCGTTTTTAGGTGTGAAATTACCATTTTACCTTTCCATTTTAGATATTCTCAACGAATAACTAGTTCATTTTTCGTTTGTTCGGACGGTCTTCTCTCTGTAGGTTGTGGAGAGAAATTTTCAAAATACATCGTTTCTCGATCGATTTGTACAAATAAGGTATCAAAATTTATCTACTCTGAATTTTACGAACTTCGGTACTGATTTTAAGTGAAAATAGTATAATTTTACACTTAAAAAATCGTACCCAAAGAATTAAAGAAAATGACATTCCCTCTTAATTCTTTGGGTATAATTTTTGAAGTCCAAAACTATACCATTTTCACTTAAAATCAGTTCTGGAGTTCATGAAACTAAGACTTGATGAATTTTGATACATTATTTGTAGAAATCGATCGAAAAAACGCCTCTCTGTCAACTGTAACATTTACACATTTGACTCTAGTTTTCAAAAAAGGTGATTTCTCAACCAATCTATAAACAATGTATCAAAATTCATCTATTCTGAGTTTTATGAACTCCGGAACTTATTTTAAGTAAAAAATGACATAGTTTTAGAATATGGCTACGGCGACTTACATGATTTTTCCTTTAAATCAACCCAGGTAGTCGGCCATGGAGTATTCTAATATATTTAGAATTGCCTCCTTTATTTCCTTCCAAAACAATTCAAGCACCGAAAAATGGATGGGCTCCAACGAAAATTGCAAATGCTCCTAGCCTCAAACAAATTTTAATCCCTCCATATCTCGAACGTGCATTTGGACTTTATTGTTGGAATTCTATTTTTTTTTTCAACAAAAAACATGTGGGACCATGGCCCACTAATCTCCAACGTGTATTTACAATTATTCTCCATCTCTTCCAAAGTTTATTTGGATATTGCTAAAAATTGACTTAGAATCACCCAATAAAAATTCCTTTTCAAAAATAAATTTGCTTGTCCAAAATTTAAAAATCTAGGTTTAAATAAAAAATTTAAAACAATTGGGTCCCACTAGGTGCTAATTTTGGAAGGTTTCCAAATTTGAATCCAAAGTTAAAAATTTTGAAAAATAATAATCAAATATTTTTTCTCAACACTTGTGGATCCCATAGACATACTAACTTAGAAAGTTTTAAATTTAGAAAATTTTCAAAAGACACTTGTTATATTTAGAGTCTGGGGTCAAATTTTATTTTCAATTAAATTATTAAATTTTAAACAGATTCAAACAATCATTTAGGCAAATAAACATAAGACCTTATAAATTCTACTCAAAGAATTCTAATTGGATCAAAATTTGTTAATTTGGATCGGGTCGCTACAAAAATCTAACAAAACCTTGTTGCAAGAACCTTAAAAAGTGCCCAATATTAAACAATGCATTAGATTTTATAGATCCACATAAATTTGCATTATAATTTGTAGAATTAGTTGCCAAAGTAGATATAGCTTGAAATATAACTTTCACCTGGCAAAGTTGTCACTTATACTTCTACGTGGAGTTCTCTAAGATTTGAAATTACAATTTTTTTTATATTTATTAATATTTCTTGAATTGTCTATGAAATTCAAACTCATTTGAAGTTGATCTTATCATTAGATTAAAAATTCATCTATTACAAACCTCATTTTAACAATTATATTTTATATTCTTGAAAATTATGACTTTTAAAATTCAATTACTCCAAATAGATCTAACTTTTTATAACAAACATCATTTGAGAATACTTCTCAAACTCACCCATCTCCTTGCATTGAACCCCACCCATGTGAGCCTCGTAGGTCATAGCAGATAGTCTCCCATGGGTGACATCATCTAGATGAAATGGTGATGCGGATATATGTGGGGATAGAGAAAATTGCATTTTCGATCCAGGCCTAGCGGCAAAGCCCAAAGACAAAGCCCAACAAGGTCCAATATCCAAATGGTGCCACACATACAATTCAAAATCGAGTTGGGCCCCACTGATGCACCAACGTGTGGATTTGCTTGAAGGCAGCACCAACTTACAATTGTTTCAGGATTAGACTTGTCTGGGTCGGTGGTGTTGCTTATCTTAGTTGATTTGAAACACTAAGAAGTTTAGAGTTATTAGGATGATTAGCTTTGTTCCAAACTATAGGATTATTTAATTTAGAATTTAGCTTTTTTTTTTTCTAATTCGAATGTAAGGGAGAGTCGGCTCCCAAGTTGGAAATCGGTGATCTTGTCCTATTTAAAGAGCTGTAGTATGTATTTTAGAGGAGGCCAATTGGTGAATAAAATGTCATGTATTTCCAGTGTGCAGCAAAAATCTGCCGTGTTCCTTGAGTTGTGAAGCATCAGAACGTGTGAAGGTGATCTGAATGCAACCCTCCAATAACCAGGTTAGGCCCATAATCTGTTAGGTTGTTCAGATTAATTGAATCAAACGATAGAGTTGATTAACACCCTTTCTCCAGCCGAAATTGCTGATTGGGTGATTAACTGAGTCACATTGACTCGCTAACGTTAATCCCAACCATCTGTGGGTTAACTTGGGCGTTAAGGCTGACCAGTTGTGAGGGCTTTAGAGGCGGTAGACTGGGTCCAAGACTTCAACCCAGTTCTGAAAATTGGTTTGGAGAATCAATTTTCTGAGCACTTGAACTAGACCAGTTTGGTGACTGAACCTCTCAAGGTTTTATAGACCCAGCAACGTGAAGGGCCTGATCTGCGGTCCCACAGACTGTTTCCCAGATCGACTGCAGTGCAGGTTTGTGTCTGCCAGGAGTATAAATCTCGGCCTAGATATCTCGGGCCACATTATCGGCTAGAGATAAAATAATTCGGCCGATTTCTCTTTTTTTAAAAAAGAATATCGGTTGTGGGCCAGGCTGATATCTTGCCAATATTTACACATATCATATTTGAAATATCGGCCAATATATATATATATATATATATATATATATATATATATATATATATTTTTTTTTTAAAAACAGTTTTTTTTTAAATGAATTTTTTCAAAAAAAAGCCATTGAGATTAAAATAAAATAAAATTTGAGGAGAGAAAAAATCTCAACAGAACCGAGATCTTAGTTGATATGAAAAATCGGCCGAAATATCGGCAAGGCCGAATTTTCGACTCCTTGTGTCTGCAGACCTGACCCAATCTAATCCTGCTTGATCAGATCCGTTTATGCATCAGCTAGTTGGACATTATTTGTGTTAAACAGAAATTCCACCTATTTTCAAAACAATTTAACTGTTTTGGACCATTATTTCACAAAGCCTACCTGTTGCATTTTTTAAAGGACCTATTTGTTTTGATAAAAAAACTGGCCACTTTTCAGCTTCTCGAAATTGAATTTTGTGTTAAGAATTAGTTTATTTATATTCAAGTCTTGTTTCTTAGATAGTTGGTTAATGGAAGTAGTAAGAGTCATGGAACAGACAGTTGGTTAATGGAAGTAGTGGGTTCTTATTTTCTTGGTTAGTTTTATTTGTGGTTCTATTTGAAGTTGTAATCTGTACTTTTTGTTTGTTGAATGAGATAAAATTGATTTCCAGTTCATTCTATCTTGTTTTTCATTCAATCTGACATTTGGTATCACAGCCAATAGAGGGGGTTTGGAGTAAAAAAAAGAAAACAACATTTTTCTATTTGCAGCAGTAGCCAGCAAATAAATGGCATCAAACAACAATTATGTGCAACTAGCAATTCCTCTCTTTGATGGTCATTATGATCATTGGAGCATGTTAATGGAGAATTTTCTGCGATCCAAGGAGTATTGGACGATCGTGGAAACTGGTGTGATTGAATCAGCAAGTGGAGTTGTGTTGATAGATGCTCAACAAAAGAAACTGGAAGAACAAAAGTTGAAGGATCTCAAGGCGAAAAATTATCTGTTTCAAGCAATTGATTGTGCAATTTTGGAGACTATTCTCTAAAAAGAGAATTGCAAACAGATTTGGGATTCCATGAAGAAAAAATATCAAGGCACAACAAAGGTGAAACGACAACAGCTTCAAGCCCTTCGCAAAGAATTCGAGATTCTTCACATGAAGCAAGGAGAGTCTGTTGATGAGTATTCCTCAAGAACGTTGGCAATAGTAAACAAGATGCGTATTCATGGTGAAAAAATTGAAGATGTGTATGTGGTGGAGAAAATTCTTCGATCAATGGCTCCAAAATTTGCCTATGTGATGTCTATTAAGGAGTCAAAAGATCTAGATGAACTTTCAATTGACGAATTGCAAAGTTCATTGTTGGTGCATGAGCAGAAAATGACAACAGTTTCAACCGAGGAACAAGCTTTGAAGACTTCAACTCATGGTGAAATCTCTACGGGAAGAGGTTCAAGTAGAGGTCGTGGTCAAGGCCATGGACAATGACGAGGAAGAGGCAGAGGTAGCTATACACCAGATTCTCGAGGCAGAGGACATGATCACGCGCTAATCATGAATTGAAGTGTGATAAGACCAACATCGAGTGTTATCGCTGTCATAAGTAGGTCATTATAAGTTGAATGCCGAAAACTTTCATTCCGACAAGGAGATCAGTCCAAATTTGCAGAGAAAATGGAACAAGAAATACTTTTGATGGCGTTCCATGTCAAGGAGAACAAGCTTGAACCAGACATATGGTATCTAGACACTGGCTACAGCAATCATAGGTGTGCTAGTAAGCTATTCTTTGCAAATTTAAATGAAGATTTCCGTACTACTGTGAGTTTTGGTGATCATTCTAAAGTAAATGTTATGGGAAAGGGTGATGTTCAAATCAGGACTAGAGAAAACAATATTGAGACTATATCAAATGTCTTTTATATTCCTGACTTGAAAAGTAATTTATTAAGTGTCGGATAACTGCAAGAGAAGGGTTATGTGGCTACAATCAAACGAGGCTCTTGTGAAATCTATGATCCTAAAAGAGGTCTAATTGCTGCTGTTAAGATGACTCCAAACAGATTGTTTCCGCTGAGAATAAAAGGTGTCCAGACTTGTTTCAAGGCTAATGTGAATGATTCAACGTGGCTTTGGCATTTACGTTATGGCCATTTGAATTTCAATGGTTTGAAGACCCTTTATCAGAAGAACATGGTGATCGGCCTTCCTGAAATGATTCCTCCCTCAAAAGTATGCGAAGAGTGTGCTGTGGGCAAGCAACATCGTGAACAATTCCCAAAAGGAGAGTCATAGAGAGAGCAGAGACCATTGGAGCTGATCCATTCTGATATATGTGGTCCCATAAACCCGGTATCAAATGGAAGAAAGAAATACTTTATTTCTTTTATTGATGATTATTGCCGAAAAACATGGATCTACTTTTTGCAGGAGAAGTTTGAAGCTTTTACTGCCTTTAAAAGTTTCAAAGCACGGGTGGAGAATGAAGTTGGGAGAGCTATCAAAATTCTTCGTACTGCTCGTGGTGGAGAATATATGTCACAAGAATTTGCAAATTTTTGTGATGAGCATGGAATTTGACTGCAACTAACAGCAGCTTATACACCCCAGCAAAATGTTGTATCGGAGAGGAAGAACCGGACAATCCTAAACATGGTGAGAAGCATGTTGGCAATCGGCAGAATTCCGAAAAGTTTTTGGCCAGAAGCTGTAAATTGGAGTACTCATGTTTTGAATCGGAGTCCTACATTTGTTGTTCAAAATATGACACCAGAAGAAGCTTGGAGTGGACGTAAGCCATCTACTTCAAAGTCTTTGGGTGCATTGCATATGCACATATTCCAGATGAAAAGAGAAAAAAATTAGATGACAAAGGTGAAAAATGTGTCTTTCTTGGTATCAGCGAACAATGAAAAGCCTACAAATTGTTCAATCCAATGATGGAGAAGATTGTAATCAGCCGAGAGTATTTTTGATGAGGAAAACATGTGGAATTGGGCTGAAAAGGTGTTGGACAGCAGCAAATAAGTGTTGGGCAGCA